>CAVLJG010000001.1:19751758-20393041 GCA_963669975.1 Acanthoscelides obtectus
TGCGAAAAATTTAAAAAATGTTTTTTTTTATTTCCATCACAGTGTCCCCGGCAAAAACAAAATTGTCCCTTTTTCCCCCAAACAGCGCGACAACAGGCCAGTCGGGGACGGCACTTCAAACATGCAGAGTCGCTGACCGCCACCCCGTTTTGAAACGCCGATAACAACCCCCTTCCCTCCCAGATAGGAATCTTTCCCAGAGCTAATTGAAATAACGTCCAGTTTTGTCTCAAATAATAATAGTAGCGTTAGGTGTACTTTACATCCAGAAATTAAATTTAATCAAATTGCTTTACCGCCGTGGCACATAAAGAAGACTGAAAAGTAAGACAAGTAACTTTTCGGTTCCAATTTATTACCAGTTATTTTCACCTTTTTCACCCTTTTTGAAGCACTGGGGTTGGCTCCGAAAAACCTTTTTTTCTCAGTATTATATTCATATCATCAAGTAGTTCCAAAAAATTCTCTCTTCCAAGTGTTTCAAATTCGATTCTCACCATTGGGATTCCGGAAGAGATACGAAGGGGGCAAAGTTGCGCATTGAGGTAATTAACAAAATGCGAAAGTTTCGAAAGTCAAAGTACTTTCGGAGAGAGAAAAAAGAATTTTCCCAAAATAGTTTTAATTTTTTTCTGATTTTATTTGCAGTGGGTTGCTAAAATAAATTGCAATATGATGTTTCGTCTCTTATCCTCTGACATTAACTCCAATTTTTCTTATGGACGCCTTATTGGATTTTACGCAGATAAATCGAGTTTTTAATTCCAATTCCAAAAATATATATGTCATAAATTGACATTACCCAACCTCAATTATTCCAGAAAATCTGCTATGATTTATCTCTACTCATTTTATTACCATCAGTAAAAATTTAATTTTGTGTTCAGGTTTCATCATACCTCTTTATTTTATTATAATTTTCGTTCCGGCAACAAATTTATTACCAATATAGATATTAAAGAGCCTAAGTTTACATTCAATCATAGTAAAATAACTTATAACCACAGAAAGGCTGACTTTGTCAACCTGTATCAAGAGCTAATTCAATTTGACTGGGATGTTTTATTCTGCTCTTCTGATATTAGTTATATTGTTGATGTATTTTATGGCAACATTTTCCAAATTTTTGACAGGCACATACCTCTGTATAAGAATTACAGTCACCCCCTTGGTTTCACTCAGCTATTATTAAGAACATCTTAAAGCTAAATTTAGGAAAAAACAACAGGTCTGCTTTTGTTGATGATCTACAAGAATTCAAACGTTTGCGCCGCTTGATAAAAAACCAGATTAAATCAGCGTATGATCAATATATTGAAAATATCCAGAATTCTTTAACAATTAACCCCAATGCTTTTTGGTCATACGTTCACTCCAAAAACAACACATCACGAATCCCAGGGATAATGAAATTTCAAAATAATTCTATAGATCAGCCTCAGGATATAGTAAACGCATTCAGTGAGTTTTTCAGCAGCGTCTATGTCACTCACAAGCCCCATAATAATGCCTCACTAAATCATAGTAATTTATTTGTCCATTTTCATCCAATTGAGGAAAATGAAGTCAGGAAGGCCATTAAATCACTAAAGGATAAGATGACATCTGGTCTAGATGGCATCCCGTCCTTTATAGTCAAACATTGTGTGGAAGTGTTTGTTGGTGTTCTAACTAGGATTTTTAATATTTGTCTTATAACAAAAATATTTCCAGATATTTGGAAGATCGCTAAGGTCTGTCCAGTGTTTAAGTGTGGGGATAAGTCAAATATTGAGAATTACAGGACAATCTCTATCTTATGCATGTTCTCGAAAGTCTTTGAAATAGTCTTGTACAGTCGCATTTACACTGCCGTCCAGCGTCAGCTGTCATTGCATCAACACGGATTTGTCGCTAATCGCTCAACAACCACAAATCTATTTATAATAACGCAGTACCTCTCGGAAGCCATTGATAGTAATGAGCAAGTTGACGTTATTTATACCGACTTTTCGAAGGCTTTCGATAAAATTAACCACAAAACTTTATTAAATAAGTTAGGTGCACTTGGTTTCACAGATGATGCTAGGGAGTTGATGAGATCTTACTTATCCGATCGTAGACAATTTGTTAGCTATAATGGCTTCCAAGCTGAGACCTACTTGGCACCTTCTGGAGTTCCTCAGGGGTCCAACCTGGGACCATTACTGTTTTTAATATGATGATATGACGACCTAATAATTTATTCGCAGATAAATACTCCTGATGATTGTATCAAGCTACAACACCAATTAAATTTTGCGCTGTCTTGGTGTGTAGAAAACAAGTTGGAGCTTAATGTGAGGAAGTGTAAAATAGTCAGCTATACCAGGAAAATTAATGTTTGCGAATATCCGTACTCTATTGATGGGTCTGTGCTAGAAAGATGCTCTGATGTACGTGATTTAGGTATAATCTATGATCAAAAGTTAACTTTTAGTCAGCATATAAATAAAAAAGCATCAGAAGCAGTGGCGGCTTATGGTTTCATAGTAAGGAATTGCAGGAATTTTCATAACATAAAGTCTATTAAGCTATTATATTATGCTTATGTTAGATCCAAAGTCGAATATTGTATTATTATTTGGAGCCCTTACTATGAATGCTATAGCACAGCTATTGAAAGAGTACAACGGAAGTTTATGAAGTTTGTTCTGTTTAGGATTGATAGGACATATCCAGAGAGAGGTACAAGTAATGAGGAACTATGTAGTCGCTTAGACATGTAGGTACTTGTGCCTCAATAATATTTGGCTACAAAATGATCAACAATTTAATTGATTGCCCCTGATCCTGGAACAGATCAAGTTTCGTACTCCAACGTTTGCATCTCGCAATCATAAAATATTCGGGCTTCCTAGAGCTAGGACAAACATTCTTCTCAAGTCACCGTTATATGTAATGTGCTCTAACTTAAACAGAATTGGATGTTACTGTGATATATTTACGACAAATGTTAATTACCTGCTAAAGGCAGCTAAGGCTTATTCGGACCAATAGCTCATGTTACAAATTTATACCTGTGTTGCATTTGTTGTTTTCTTTTCGCTTTTTTTTTGCTTTTGTATTATGTTTATAAATTGTCCTATAAATGGGAAACTGTTGGACAATAAAGCTATTATATTATATTATTATTATTATTATTATTATTATTAATATAGCGTCCATATAGAAGAAGTAAAGTTGATGATGGAAGTCGAAAAGAAACCTAGAATTGAAAATTTGGCTACGCCACCTTATAGAGGATAATGACAACATGCAATTCATTTTGAAATCCCATCTCACAAAAGTCGCGGAAAAATAAAAATGGTTTTGGGATACAGCTGCTATGCGAAACAAATGACATAATTTCAAGGCCTACTTAGGAAATGCTGTTTTTTATTAAATAACGAAGGTTTTGCAATGTCAGTGTATAACGTATAATACATTTTTGGAATCAGAATTAAAAACTCTGTTCACCTGTGCAAAAATCCAATATGCGTCTTTAAGAAAAGATAAAGTTGATACGAAACATCCCGTCGTTATGTTAATGTGCAATTTATATTGAAAAATAAAAATGACTTCAGGAAAAATCGGTTTTTTCTTCATCTTCGGAAGAATTTCGAAAGTTTCTAAGCGCCGTTTTGAGGGTCTCTTTTGAAACACTCGGTATATCTGTGTAAAGTTACAATTGTTTTCGACGTTTTGATTCACACTATTTTAAAGGTAATGACCCAAATGATCTCGAAATTCGGAAAAAGTGATGAACGTCAGTGTCATTAGATTTTGAGGTCATTTCAATCCCTAAATAGGGGTAATTTTTGAATATTTACAAAAACTAAAATTAACGCCTCTTAGATTTTTCATAACGATCAATTTGCCATTGAGGCCTGGGAAATCTTTTCACTTTATTCTCAAGGTCGGAATCTAATACGCAAAATTAGACAAAAAAACTTTTATTTGGGGTTACTCTTTCCTGGACTTGACAGCGCTAATCTAATTCTTCAAATCTAACCACTTTCCAGCACCATTTCACCCTCAACCCCCCTCCCGTCTACGTCACAGCCTAATCCAACTTAAAATGCCATTTTCATAGATCCGATCTAAGTGCTGCCGTTCGCTCCCAGCCAGTCGGATTTGCCTTCGCGAAGAAGAATTTTAAATTCTTAAGCAGATCATCCTCCGTCTCTCTCCGGCACACAAACAAACCGACCGCGTCTTCTCAGTCGGAAAAACAACAGGCTTTTTAATTCCCACGGCTACACATATATATTTCCGGCGTTCGGAGAGGAAAAGCGAAGCGCGAGAAGGATGAGGATTTTTCCGCCGTGGAAAAGCGATTTTCGCGACACGCCAACGACGATCTTACCGGAAAATGTAATGGAGAATTTTCCGCGGCTCACGGATGCAAGTGAGGTGTTTATAATTGAGATTGCTTCCGCTTGGCGTTTCCTAGCAGGGATGGCGACAGGGACCCCTATTCTTGAAATGGAGGAATAGATAGACTTATAGAAAGTGGCCGTGGTGGAAATTTCATAGTTTATTGATTGTAGGGTTGTCCAATAGGGACGCAGGAAAGTAAACGTCAATTTGACATAGACGCCATCTTTGTTTTCTGTCACCAAAATGTCATTTTGTTAGTTGAATGTTTACCATTGATCGCTATGGAGTCGTATTCGATTGAAGACCGCATTAAAGTTATTCAAGAGCACTACAAAAATGGTGCAAAAATAAAAAACACGTTTCGCGCGCTTCGTGAACATTTCGGTCACAACAACCGTCCAAACGAAATAACCGTCGGTCGTCTGGTGCGTAAATTCGAGGCAACAGGTATATATATATAATTCAGCGCTTCAGGCCTGAAGGCCCATGGCTTCTATCTTTTTGACAACTTCTTTCCACGCTTTTCTATTTTTGGTCTTTTCCTCCCAGTCTGGTATGCCTAGTCTTTGTATATCCTCTTTGACACTTTCCAGCCACTGCTTCTTCGGTCTTCCTCTTCTTCTTCTACTACCTTCTCCTCCAAACAAAACTTTTTTGGCATTCCTATGAGACGGCATTCTGTAAACGTGTCCTAACCAGCGCACTCTTTGAGCTCGGGCTTTTTGTATTATACTGGGTTGGTTATACATCTCCATCAGTTCTTTATTAGTTCGCTTTCTCCATGTACCATCGTTGTTTTTTGTGCCCCCATATATTTTACGTAACATTTTTCTTTCCCAGCGTTCCAATTTCTGTACGTTTTTCTGGCTTAACACCCAAGCTTCATCGCCGTAAAGTACGGATGGTTGGATAACTGATTTATATATCCTTTGTTTTCCTTGATATCCACCTCGAGTTATCATCTTGCTTAAAGCCCCCATTGCTTTACTCCCTTTTGCTATTCTTTTGTCAATTTCTAAATCTTCTTCTGCTTTATCTGTTATTGTGACCCCTAGATATTCAAATTGATTCACCTTCTCGAAACAGTATTCTCTGCAACTACTTCTTATTGTTAACTTTCCTTCATTGCTTCCTCTCATTTCAAGGTATTTTGTTTTGTCTTCATTTATATGAAGCCCAAAACATTTGGCAGTTTCTTCTAACCTTCTAAACGTCTTCTCAAGTTCTGCTTTGGATCTGGTTATTATTGCTATATCATCGGCATAAGCAATCAACTGATGTTTTCTATAGTAAACAACTCCGTCGGTTTGTATACCACAATTACGTAACAGGTTCTGTGGCAAATCTGCCAGGCTCTGGCCGGCCAAGGAGCGTTCGTACACCGGAAAATATTGCTGTTGTGAAGGAGAGTGTAAGAGACGATCCGAAACAATCAGCAACGCGTCGATCCCAAGAATTGGGCAATTCGAGAACCAGTTTGCTCCGCATTCTCCACAAGGATTTGAATGTACACACCTACAAGATCCAATTGACGCAAGAGCTGCGTCGGGCCTACCATTTTTCGCGCCGAACGTTCTCAGATTGGCTCCTTGAACACCGCCAAATTGATGCCAATTTTTTCATCAAAAATCATATTCAGCGACGAAGCGCATTTCACTTTGAATGGACGGTAAACAAGCAAAACTGCCGCATCTGGGCGAACGAAAATCCCCGTGAGTATCAAGAACAGCCGATGCATCCTCAAAAAGTGACTGTGTGGTGTGCATTGTGGTCAAAAGGCATCATCGGACCTTACTTTTTCGAAAATGCGGCCGGGGACGCCGTTACCGTCAATTCTGAGCGATATCACGTGATGATAGAGGACTATTTTTTGCCGCAACTTGAAGGAATGGATATGGACGTTGTTTATTTCCAACAAGACGGTGCAACATGCCACACACCAAGGTCCAATATCCATCGATTGCAGTCCTTCTTCGGTGATCGCGTGATTTCGCGCAGAGGAAATGTGCCATGGCCACCAAGATCGTGCGATTTTGACTCCCTTGGACTTCTTTTTTGGGGATATTTGAAAAGCAAAGTCTACGTCAACAACTCAAAAACAACATCATTGCCGAGATAAATGCCATAGAACCGACCATGTTGCAAAATGTCACTGAAAATTTCGACCATCGCGTGGACGTCTGTAAATCCAGTCATGGTGAACATTTGAACGATATTATTTTTAATACATAAATGGTATAAATGAACCTTCAAAATAAAGTACCCAACTTGATTTGAATATCAATCTTTCTTGTTTTAATATGTGTTACTTTCCTGCGTCCGTTTTGGACAACCCCATATATCAAAATATTCATTGTTAATATTTTAAACCTATAACTCCCTGCTTCATTTTTATTATTTGTGTTTGATAAGAAAAAAACTAAGATTTCAATAGTTGGGCCAACTGAAATGGGAAGGGCTCGTAATATATCTTTCTTTCTCAGCGATTTAGTATTGTGCTGAATTCTTTTTATACACTAATGGAGTATTTTATTAACGACTGTGTCAGAAATTTCCTCATAAAATATTGTTGGTCCCTCGTAGAGTTGATTCCGTCCTTTGGCAATCAGCGCCACTCTGTGGTTACTGTACGTACTAGCCTGTATAAATTCTTATCTTGGTTTCCTATCGAGATACCTTCTTTACCTATCAAGATACCTTCTTTATCTGTTGTTCTCCGCTCCTTTCGGTTTCCTATCGAACTTACCTTCTTCAAGGCCACTGATTATAACCTCATTTACAAAGTTAGGTGTTCTGCGTCATTTTTACGTTCCTGTGGAGATTGTGCTGTTGGCGTCGTTTCGTTAGCTTCCCGATTCTGGGATATTAGACCCCAAAACACGTTTAGTTGTTTTGGTTTAGGTGCTACCTCGTCCATTTTCTTATAGGATTTTAACCTTCAGCCGTAAATTTTGGGAACGAGGCAAGCAGCCCCTACCTTGTGCCGTGCCGACTACAGGCCCACCGCTTTTTTGACCTGAGCATTTGTGAGCTGAGGACATCTCGGCTGCGCCATGAGATGTAACTAGAAGAAGACCTCAATCCAGATAAGTTTAGGCTTAGGCGCTAAAGTATCTGTAAAGCCTTCGTACGTGTACCATGGGTAAACGTTTCGCGATCAAATAAATCCTATTGTTAACCAGTTTTGAATAATATCCTTCTTTTTTTAACTTGCACTCCAGTGGTGGAGCTTATGTGATGTTAGATCGGCCAATACATTGTTTTATTTGGCTCTCGGAGCTCTATTAATCAGGTCACGTCATTTGCTGTTAGATTATTTTCCTCTATGTGATGGTCAAGCAAACACATTCCGACTAACATCTCGGGGATTTGTGGCTTAATCTGTCTCAAGTCACTGACGCTCTTAACCCCCCTACTCTTCGCTTTATTGAACTAGAGCCTAAATTTGTACACCACTAGACTGCTGTTTTGCATTGCCTGACCCTCAGATTTCATTTACAGTGTTTAACTAAGTCATTAATTAGTTAAAAAAAACAAGAGGGAGGAATCACACCACCAACATCTTGTTCACTCTTGGCACTCTCCGAATTGGCAGATAACACAGATAAACACGTTATCTGAAATCCAAAAATAAAATGCAAGCTATATATTTTCGGTACGCAAACTGCTTTGTTTTGATAATAAAGTGGATTGTTTATGGAAATATCGTCCATGACTCCCAAGTGCATTATCCCTATTCCTTGTGTCTTACTGACAGAAAATCACTATTCAGGCACAGTGAAAGAACTCACCTTCAATCTGTGAGGGAGATCAAGCCGTGCCGTTCAAGGAACTCCAAAGCTCTCGATCTATGCACCTCCCCATAATGTTACTTATAATAGAAAGCAAAGCTTTACATGTTTCAGTTACTGGCAAAGTCCGGTTTCGTAAGTTATCTGGAAGAGACGCGAACGACCAGGAGCAAGTTCTGCAGCACATCTCTTCAGTACAACGGCAGGAATTAAGTCCGCACCAGAAGGCTTGTTGATGTCAAGACAAGAGCACCTGTCTTACGGTCTTATGTCTGAAAGTTACTTCCCTTATAATGCAGGGAACCCTTTTAATCACCTGCACTTGGGCGTTGGAGGGGTCGTCCATGACAGAGTTGGGTCAAAGATCTTGGCAAGGATTTCAGCCTTATCGTTTGAGTCGGTGCGATCCTCTTTGAGAAGTTACCTAATCGATGAAATTGACATATGAGGTGTCTACCTTAAAATTCCTACTTCAGGGGTGGTTAAGCGGCTTGATGGATTTTGGCATATGAGGTGTCTGGATTTGTCTTGACCGTGCGAGTGACAATGGATGTATTATAATTTAATAAAATAAAATTGGCGGATTTCGATCGAAAGTTTAAAATTGTATAACTTTTATTTCACGCACTACACTTAATGACTTGATGGATTTTGACATGCGAGGTATCTATAAATTTGCAGCGAGAATGAAAATACGAAAATTTCGTAAAGTCAAAATTGCAGATTTAAAACCTATAGCCCAAGCGGCTTGATAGATTTTGACATTGGATGTGTTTTTAGATTAGATAAAAATTCATTCTTTTTCAGTTACTGCAGTCGGCCTTTTCGTGTTTTTTAAAAATTTACTTGTACTTTATCAGATCAAATTGTGCAACATTTCTCGCATAGAGCTTCAGGAACTCTACTCATTAAAATCTCTAAACACCAAACTATCCCATAAATTTCCACAAAACTATCCCGGCACTTACCTTGAGCGCATCTCAAGCCCAGACCCGTGCCGGTCCGTTTTCCGCAAATTGAACAATAATTTAACAAAACAAATGCCGGCCGGTTAGTTGAGCTACACCGCCTACTTGTTCTAGAAAATAAACAGCGCAATAGCGTAGTAATAGTCGAAGTTGCCGGCGATTACTTAATCTAGGGGTAGAGCGGAGGAGGGGGCACAAGGATGGTACGCCTCTTGGAAGTCCATTTTACCCTTCCCCCACGCTCCACCTCAACGCTCGTTTCCCGCGTTGTTTGCGGTCTGGCGCGAGCATTGGCGGAACTGGATTAATTAATTTAGTGGAATGTGCACTGTAAAAAATTAATTAAATAACTTGTTATAGGTAATTTTGTAACCAACGTAAGTTGTGTAAAATATGGGGTTTTCCAAAACGGACGCAGGAAAGTAAACGCATATTAAAACAAGAAAGATTGATATTCAAATCAAGTTGGGTACTTTATTTTGAAGGTTCATTTATACCATTTATGTATGAAAAATAATATCGCTCAAATGTTCACCACGACTGGATTTACAGACGTCCACGCGATGGTCGAAATTTTCAATGACATTTTGCAACATGGTCGGTTCTATGGCATTTATCTCGGCAATGATGTTGTTTTTGAGTTCTTGGAGGGTGGCTGGTTTGTTGACGTAGACTTTGCTTTTCAAATATCTCCATAAAAAGAAGTCCAAGGGAGTCAAATCGCACGATCTTAGTGGCCATGGCACATTTCCTCTGCGCGAAATCACGCGATCACCGAAGAAGGACTGCAATCGATGGATATTGACCTTGGTTGTGTGGCATGTTGCACCGTCTTGTTGGAAATAAACATCGTCCATATCCATTCCTTCAAGTTGCGGCAAAAATAGTCCTCTTATCATCACGTGATATCGCTCAGAATTGACGGTAACGGCGTCCCCGGCCGCATTTTCGAAAAAGTAAGGTGCGATGATGCCTTTTGACCACAATGCACACCACACAGTCACTTTTTGAGGATGCATCGGCTGCTCTTGATACTCACGGGGATTTTCGTTCGCCCAGATGCGGCAGTTTTGTTTGTTTACCGTCCCATTCAAAGTGAAATGCGCTTCGTCGCTGAACATGATTTTTGATGAAAAATTGGCATCAATTTGGCGGTGTTCAAGAAGCCAATCTGAGAACGTTCGGCGCGAAAAATGATCGGCCCGACGCAGCTCTTGCGTCAATTGGATCTTGTAGGCGTGTACATTCAAATCCTTGTGGAGAATGCGGAGCAAACTGGTTCTCGAAATGCCCAATTCTTAGGATCAACGCGTTGTCGATTGTTTCGGATCGTCTCCCACATTCTCCTTCACAACAGCAATATTTTCCGGTGTGCGAACGCTCCTTGGCCGGCCAGAGCCTAGCAGATTTGCCTCAGAATCTGTTGCCTCGAATTTACGCACCAGACGACCGATGGTTGTTTCGTTTGGGCGGTTGTTGCGACCGAAATGTTCACGAAGCGCGCGAAACGTGTTTTTTATTTTTGCACCATTTTTGTAGTGCTCTTGAATAACTTTAATTCGGTCTTCAATCGAATACGACTCCATAGCGATCAATGGTAAACATTCAACTAACAAAATGACATGTCGGTGACAGAAAACAAAGATGGCGTCTATGTCAAATTGACGTTTACTTTCCTGCGTCCCTATTGGACAACCCTTTAGATTTTACACAACACATACTGTAGGTGGAAACCTTGCCTTGGTATGTACGAGATACAGTGTTGTCAAGCCAACCAATGATGCAGTGTTGAAGAATTTGTAGCGATGCGGACATTTCATTTCGACCTAAAATGGAACGCCGTTAAGACCGACCGCCACGGGTATTACGTATCTTGAAAAGTGACGTTATATCGATGTTTTAACATTATACTAGTTTGTTTGACATTATGTAGGTTTTTCGACAAGATGTTAACTTAGCACTATCTGATGAACACTTTTGTGAACTAGATTTGCAGTTGTACGTGTTGCCTAAACGTGTTTCGGTTATCAATGTTTGACTATGATCATCTGCTTCAGAGATGGCATTATATTGGAAGTATCAGCTATAAGTTGTATAGCTGGAAGGAAACAGCAATGCACAGGTACATAGTGAGGATGTACGTGGTGAGTGCTAATAATGTGTGTTGATGATGATTCAATTTGATTCTTGTCTCAAATACACTTACGTGAGGTTCAAAGCTTAAAATTAGTTACGCATCCACTTTTTCTTATCCATTCTGGAGATTACATATGCAAATTTGCTGAATTAAAAAAATGAGAGAGATAAGAAATAGAAATCGTAATTGATAACTTTGAACTGAAACTGTCTTCCGAAAGGACAACATACAGGGTGACTTTGAAGTTGAGTCATTAATTTTCAGATAATGATTGTAGAAGGAAGATAAACCAAAATATGTGTGTAAAAATAAAAAAAAATAAAAAAAAATTACTTTGTTTTATAAAGTATCCTCCCGACAAGTATTTCAGTGCGGACCTGTATTTGATCGTGAGGTCTTGGAGCACCGGCATGCCGTCCCCTGTGAGGTCTTAAGTCACCTGATTCACGAGCCCGTTGTACTACATTAACAAAGGTACGAGGGGTTAGTTGCACTCGATTGGGAAACCGATCCGTATAAACATGTGCCATTTTTTATTTCGTTTGAGCCACGCAACAGACACCACTATTCACTCACGCGTTACCGACTGACACTGACTGTATACAACTGAATAAAATAATTATAAAAAACATCGTTCCAAATTCTTTCGCTTTTTTGTTTCCGATGCGATGAACCGATAAGGCGGATTATATCCGTTGTCGCCAAACACGAGCACATAATATTATTATTGAGACAGGGCGGTACTCAAACTTCCAAAGTGCTATAACTTTGTTACTTTAATTTTACCAGAAAAATGGTAAAAGAAAAAAACATTTCTTTTGATCAGATCTACTCACTGTTAAAATAAATGACTCAACTTCGAAGTCACCCTGTATAAATAACCCGTTGGGCACAGCTAATATATATACTTCATCGGCAGCATATTCAGTAATGATTTTCTCACACAGCAAATATCACTGATTTTATACACATGCAGACCAATACACATAATCATCCAGATGCGGTCTTGCTACTCAACCAAATAGCTTTCTTCTCAGAGACTCAGAGATGAAAACTATAGACCACTCGGCTTCACAAAACATATGCAACCAGCAATGCATGTAATTGAGCCATTCCTCCATAGATGGACGCTCACAACGATCCTAGTGAGCAAACCTGGAATGACTGCACCTTAAAAACTAGCTAGTCTGCAAGATGACGTTTTATAGGTTTTTTGACGTTTTATTGGTTTTTTACATAATGCCTGTGCCGGAATCGATAATAAACAAATTCGACACAATTAAAAAATGCTACGCTCAAGATAAAACCATTGTTTGGCATAGAAAAAAACGCATATTTTTAGCATGCATAATAATTTAAGGAACTGGACCTTCCGCGCCAGGGTTGCTAGACAACGTGAATATGAACTTCACTGGCCAGCCGGCTTCTATCTCTTTCTAACATATGTGTACACACTTCTCTCTGGTACACATTGAGTGACAGTCAAATTTGGTACTCACTGTATTTTTTACATAATATATACCGGAATATCCAGAATTCGTTATGTATTGAAATACATAACAGGTAATGACATGTACATCCCATAATATATAATTTAGTTTTTGCTTGATATGTTATATTATAGGTGAGCTTCATTATCTTCTTAAATAATTTGTGCAATCTATTGTACAGGGTCATCATCATCCATAATTGTATCATTAAAGAAGCTCATTTAATTGTTTGTTGAAAATTACAGGTGACAATTCTGGTACAGGGAATTCTATGCAGCTGTTGTATAGATCATAGGGGTAAATTTTATGGCTGATAGAATATTTCCACAAGAATCAAAAAATATGAATTCCAGTATGTTTTAAACAGACTCCTATATGAAATAACTTTATGACACAAGGCCACATCATATGCCTTGGAACTACAAAAAGTAGCTTCACTATTATTACCGCATAAAACACAAATCAGTTAATAAAACTCCCTCACAATACTTGCTTCCAACTGGGGTACTCTATAGGTATACTGAACAGGCGATGCACGAGGTCTGTGAATTAAGTGATGAGACTGGCAACGTAGCGTTTGATCTGGCAACACCGGGCTTAAAGGGGAGATAGGGGAATATGTGATCCGCCTTCAGTACAAGTTTGAACTCGCTCGAGTCCTTTGGTTGGCCGTAGCGTTTTTTTTTTTCTGTAAAATAGTGTTTTGTGTTCTGAAAATGAGTCACATCAATTTCAAGCAACGGCCTTGCTTCAGACTTGGGAACAGTGAAATAAAAACTGTTGCTAAATAGGCCTGCCGCGATAGTGTTTTGTCAAGAACCCAGGTTTTTCGGTGGTTTAAGGCATTTTCAGAAAGGAGAGAGTCGATTGAAGATGATCGTCGGTTGGCAGTCGATATCGCACCACGATAATGCTCCTTGTCACACAGCAATGTCAATAAACGAGTTTTTGGCCAGTAAAAACATTCCTGTGGCTCTTCAGCCTCCTTATTCGCCTGACTTTACTTCTTGTGACTTTTTCTTTTCCTGAAGTTGACAAATCACCTCAAGGGAATTCACGTTGGGACAGTCAAAGACATTCAAATGGATGTAGCCGACTAGCTGAAGGCGATTCCAGTATCGGAGCTCCAGCACTTCTATGAGGAGTGGAAGTACCATCTCCAGCATTGTATAGCTTCAGAAGGAAGTTATTTTGAGGGTGACAATATAAAATTGTAATTATATTTGGATAAAAAAAATAAAAACAATCAGTATCATCACTTAATTCTACTAGTATGTATTGCATTTTAATAAGAATAAAATCCGTCGAAATATACTAAGTGACATATAAATCCGAACACCCAGTTTAAATGGTTTTATTTTAATAAAAGTTGGTGAATGTATTTATCTTACTGTAAATAACAAGTGAAAAAATTTTCAGCCTTATCAGTTGAACATTCCGGTTTTTATACTGCTTTTTTTAATTCACTAACGCTCTAAAAATGAGTATTTCAGCCGCAGTAAAAAATCAACGTTGGCGGATTTTGGTTCTTGACATCCTTTACGATCGGTTACGATGCCTAGAGTACGGAGACCTGTACGATTTCGTCAACTTAGTGAGTTTGATAGGGGCCGTATAGTGGGACTTCGGGAAGCTGGACTTTCTTTTCGGGCAATTGCAGTTAGAGTGCCAAGAAGTGTAGACACTGTGGTTAGGTGTTGTCAGGCATGGCTTCGAGACGGCCGTACGCAAAGAGCAAGGGGCACTGGACGCCGCCGTAGAACAACAGACCGTGAAGATCGCCGCCTAAGATTATTGGCCTTAAGGGACCGTTTCTCCACTACCAGGTCCATTGCAAATGAATGGTTTGCAGAATACGGAAGACCTATTGGCATGCGAAGTGTTTACCGACGAATGAGAAGTTTTGGCTTGTTTTCATACCGGCCACACTGGGTCCTCCCTTTAACTCGAGAACACCGACGTAATGGCCTTGAGTGGTGCAGACAACGGTCACTCTGGGATCAGGAATGGAACAGTATTGTCTTTAGTGACGAGTCTCTATTTTGATTAGGCATGCACGATGGTCGTGCCAGGGTTAGAAGGCGACGTGGTGAAAGGGGGAATCCACAGTTTTTTGTTGAAAGACATGTTCATCACACTGTTGGAGTTATGGTTTGGGGTGCTATAGCTTATGGTTCCAGGTCACCTTTAATCTTCATCAGAGGTAACATGAACGCGCAGCGTTATATCCACGAAGTTCTAGAACCCCATCTTTTACCCTATCTTGACACCCTGACAGATCCAACTTTCCAACAAGATAATGCCCGACTACATGTTGCAAGAGTCACAATAGACTTGTTTCAACATAATGATGTCACATTGTTACCATGCCCACCAAGATCTCCCGACTTATCCCCAATTGAGCACGTGTGGGATATGATGGGTAGGAGATTGCTCAATTTACAACGTCCTCCTCAGACTCTAGAAGCACTTCGAGACGAGTTGGTGGTTGCCTGGAATGAGATACCACAGGAGGACATTGACCACCTGATCAGAAGCATGCCTAGGCGCGTTGGAGAATGCGTAGCACATCAGGGTGCATCCACACATTATTAAAGGTCAAAGGGCTTTAAAGCAATGCAATCATTTTGAAATTTTTATCATTTACTTATTATGCTTCATTAAGTACTTATACAAAATTTTATTAATATAAAACCATTTAAACTGGGTGTTCGGATCTATAATGTCACTTAGTATACATGAAAAGTGCGGTGACAGAAATAAGAGCAATCAATTGAAAAAATGTAATAGCCAACACAAATCATTGCTCTGCTTGCGATGAGTCATCGGCACAACCCACCACCCACATTTTTTGATAAGCTGAAGTTTTGTTATATCTGTAGGCACACTATTGTAACATCTTGGACCTAAAAAGCTGTGACATCTAGTAAATATACTTTTATTTGGTTTTGACGCTATAATTTTGGATGTTTTGCCTTGTATATCGTAATTATGATATACTATACAGTGGAATCCACTTATAATGAACTTGCTTATAATGGAAATTCGTATATAATGGACACAATTTAAGATCCTATAAATAATTGTATGTAAAATCCTCGGATATTATAGACTCGCTTAAAATAGACCGTCGCATATAGCGGACTATTTTAATCCATTATATGCGAGCTATTTTGGTAGTTTCCCGAAGCAGATTTAGCTACTGTAATCGTTTACGACGGTTTGGTTTCGCAGTTTGCATTCGAACTTGGCCACCAGTGTTATACTGTATTTATTAGAGTTATAAACATGTCGAAAAGTGCGAAACGTGCATTCACTTTACACGAAAAGTTCACAATAATCAGTGAGCTTGAGCAGGATTCATCTCAAGCAAATATATGTGCTCGTATGGCTATAAAAATCCACTGTGTCAAATATTTGGAAAAACCGTGACAAAATTAAAAATGACTGGAAATCAAATAGTCAAAAGAAAAAAATGCGGCTATCGCTGCATCCCCAAGTCGATGATATGCTGTTGGGGGGTTTCCACAAAAGCGTGCTAATAATTTTCCAATAAGTGAACCGATGCTACAAATGAAGGCTGAATAATTTGGGAAATTGATTGGAGATTACTTCAAATGTAGTTCCGATTGGCTAGACAGGTTTAAGAAAAGAAATAACATTGTTTTTTGAGAAATGTGTGGTGAGTCAGTTGACAAGAACGTTACCAATGACTGGATTTCTCAAGTTTGGCCCGTAATATACAGTGGTTATTCAGATGATAATATATTCAATGCAGATGAAACCGGGATATTTTATAGAACTACCAGATAAAGCTCATAAATTAAAAGGTGAAACTTGCAATGGAGGGAAACTATCAAAAGAGCGAATAACTGTTATGATTTGTGCTAATGCTTCTGGTACTGAAAAACGGAAACTATTGATAATAAGTAAGTGAATGAATAGAAATTAATGTTCTAATTTTTTTAATGTTCAATGGCAGTGCTGCAAAAAATTTATGACCTTTTTTATTTCAGGAAAATTTAAGAAACCCAGGTGTTTCAAAAATGTTAAAACAATTCCCGTCGATTATGTAGGAAATAACAAAGCTTGGATAACTTCATAAATTTTTGAAGAATATTTAAAAAAAGTGGGACGATGAACTTGTTAAGAAAAATCGTAAAAGTTTTGCTGTTGGTCGATAACTGCTCATCCAAATATTTCACTTAATAACATCAACCTTCATTTTTTTCCACCCAACGTGACATCAGTTCTGCAACCAATAATAAAATGTTTTCGTATCCCCCATGGTTCACACGTGAAATTATACTAAATATCAAGAAGAAGGACATAGCAAGAAGGAACTGGAAACGTGACGGTACTAAGTTTTCTTATGATCAGTTCAGTAATTTTAGGAAGCTCATTAAGAACCAGATCAGTGTTGCCTACTCCGCTTACGTCCAATCAGCTGAGAATGCCATTGTCAATGATCCTAGCAAATTCTGGTCATTTTCCCAGATCAAAAAACAGCAATCTAGAATCCCCCCAAGGCTGACGCTTAACGGCAATGTCTGCGTTACGCCTCAGGATATAGTGGACAGTTTTGCTACCTTCTTTTCAACAGTTTTTATCCCGTCTGGTCTACTAGGGTCATCTCCTCCAACAAATAATTCTACCGATATCATTTCTTTAAAAATATAAGTGAAGAAAACGTAATTAAAGCTTCGAAAAGATTAAAGAACAAAATGACGTCTGGATGTGATGGTATTCCAAGTTTTTTCGTTAAAGATTGCATTCATATACTAGCGAAGCCGCTGGCTTCCTTATTCAACCTAATTCTGAAAATCAGAGACATATCCAAATATCTGGAAGACCTCTAAAATATGTCCTATTCACAAAAGTGGAGATATCTCTGATATTTCCAACTATCGCCAAATAGCAATCCTGTGCAATTTCAGCAAGTTGTTTGAGATCATCGCTTATGAAACGGTTTACTGCTCGGTCAGGGGTGCAGTCTCTATTAATCAGCATGGGTTTATGAGAGGCAGATCTACGGTCACCAACTTGACTCTGATTACTCAATACATTTCTGAAGTACTGGATGGTCAGGGACAAGTTGATGTCATCTACACAGATATTCAGAAGGCTTTTGATCAAGTTGATCATTATGCACTTCTGGATAAGCTTAAAACAGTGGGTATGTCTGATGCAATGCTGTCGCTCATGAATTCATATTTGAAGGATAGTAGGTTATTTGTCGAATATGGTGGTCATAGGTCGAGTTACTATCGGGCCACGGGGTACCTCAATGGTCAAATCTAAGTCCCTTATTGTTTTTAATATGTATTAATGACTTGTCTTTTGAACTAAAGTGTTTCCATTTGTTTTTCGCTGATGACCTTAAAATCTGCACGTCAGTCAAGACAGTCGAGGATTGCGTCATGTTGCAAGATGACTTAGCTCTAATTTCGTCATGGTGTTCACGAAACTATCTCAGTCTGAATGTTTCGAAATGTAAAGTTATGACTTATACAAGAAAAGTGAACTATTTAATTTATGATAGTTATAACATCAATGGTCAGGTTATAGACAGATGCACCTCTTATAGAGACCTTGGAGTCATTTTTGATACCAAGCTAACGTTTACTGAGCATATACTCAATATCTCGTCGGCTGCCACTCGACTACTTGGTTTCTGTATCAGAAACTGGAAGGGTTTCTCCAATGTTGATACATTAATGACTTTATTTTTTACTTTTGTCAGGAGCAAGTTGGAGTATGCGACTCTGATCTGGTCTCCTATATACCAAAATTCTGTCGTGATCCTTGAGGCCATTCAACGTAAAGCTTTAAAGTATTTTCACCTTAAATGCACAGGTTCTTATCCAGAAAGAGGTTGTGACCATAGTGCCCTATTAGAGTCTTTCAATTTGGATTCACTGTCAACAAGACGAAACATATTTGCTTTGTCGTTTTTGTATGGCCTCATTCACAATAAAATTGACTGTCAACAACAAATGACATTCTATTGTCAAGCTGGCCGTACAAATGTTATGAGAAAATCGCCAATTAATATCATGTGCTGCGTCATGAACAGTGTTACTGAATCGTGTGATATTTACAGTGACAGTTGTGCATCGATTATTAACTGTTATAGATCATCCAATCTTATTTAGAATGTGTGATACTATAGATTTAAGTCCAAGAACCATGTTTAATTTTTATTTTTTTCAGTGTTTCCTGTAATTGGGTTTCACCTGTTGGAAATAAATAAATAAATAAATAAACCAATGGACCAGGGTGTTATTTGGAGTCATAACAAATGTATCGGAAACATATGTTAATGAAAATTATGGAGCTTCAAGAATATGTTAACATTACCAAAGCTGTCACCATTTTAGATGCTATAAATTTGCTTACTGTTGTATGGGTACTGGTTACTCCAGAAACGATTCGTAATTGTTTTCGACATGCTGGTTTAGGGAAAAACATAACTGAAATAGTCAACGATTTTAATCCAGAAGATGAAATTCCATTAAGTGATTTACTGAAAATTAATAGTTTACTGAATATAGACAAATTTAAAGAGTATGTAAATGTTATAACACAGGAATTGTCAGACTCCAATTTGCTTAACGAAGGATCCGTTGATAACGAACAGGAAGACGAACGAGAAAACAACGAAGAAGAAGAGCTTCCAGTGACAACTAAGGAGGCATTAGACTGTGTGAAAAAGTTACAACGTTATTTTCAGCAAGAAGACAGTATAACCACACTTACCAAATTACAAAAAACAATCTGTTCAAATGAAAATTACTTTACCAAATAATTTACGGTTTTTACACATAGCTACACAGTACGTATGCCTGTAATATGTGTATCAGATTCTGAAAAAATCCAAATTTCAAACTTACGTATAACTTATTTGTATGTATCTTTATTTATGTAATACATGTTAAACAATCACATTTTAAGCTTTTAATATGTTATTACTGCTCCTTTTTTCATTAAAAAAAGTGTTTCTTCTAAGGTGGTCATCCGCCTATAGTAGACTATTTATCACAGTCCCGCCGAGTCCATTATAAGCGGGTTGCACTGTAAATATATTGTAGTATGTTACGAACACACTGTATAGATATTGTTATTTTGTTATTGTAAACTGTTAGAAAATGCAAATATGGGTCGCCGGAAATGCTACCGTCAGCAGAGCAATCACCTAGCAACAAAGATTTGTGATATAGGGTGGGCCATCAGTTGTTTTTTTTTAGTTGGTATTAATTTGACAGTTGGTAACTCTTCCATGCTCAACATATTGACAGATATATTGTTTCAAACTTCCGCTGTGAGCGATGGATCGTTTTAATCTTGAACAAAGGTGGGAAATATTGAAAAACTATCTTCAAAGTAGTGTTGTGTTGCAGAAACTTTGCGAAAATCGAGAAGACTATTTTTTCGGAATGAAGCTCCATAACGACCTGGGATTATTTCCTTACAAGGTGTAACTTGTGCAAGAGTTGAAACAAAACAACCATCCGCTTCGATATCGTTTCCATCTGGGAGGTTACGTTAACAAGCACAGCAGTATTTGGAATTCTGAAAATCCACATATCGTCATAGAAAAACTAATGAATACAAAAAGGGTAACTGTTTGGTGTGGCTTTTGGAGTGGTGATTATTGGTCGCTACTTTTTTCAAGATGAAGATGGTAACAGCGTGACGGTAAACGAGGAACGCTATAGAGAGATGTTGAGGAGTTTTTTATGACCACTATTGGACGACATGCACTTGCATAATCTCTGATTCCAGCAGGATGGGGCAACAGCCGTGAAACAATCGATCTTTTACACACTACGTTCGGTCATCGCGTTTTGGAGACGTTCATTTACCAGCCCGCAGCTGTGATTTGACGCCCATGGATTATTTCCTATGAAGTACTGTTAAGGACCGCTGTTACATTAACGATCCTCAAGCAATTGATGTTCTTAAGGAAAATATCCGTCGAGCTATTGATGAAATAGACCCAAAAACTATACAAAATCTGCTTCAAAATAGGGGTAAAAGAATAGATTACTGCCAGGCCAGCCGCGACAGCCATTTAACTGAAAATGTTTTTCATAAATTATCGGAAGGTGTATTATTTCGAGTGTTATATATTATTAAAGAGTGTAGTTTTAGTACCAATTTGAAAAAGTAACCAGTCGGGATGGCTCACCCTTTCGAATAAAGTTAACCATAAAAGAATCAAGGTGTTTTACTAACAGAATAAAATCCTACAAGAATTATAAATTTATTACAATATAATAGGTCTACTTTTAGGAATCTAAAGTATACTTTTATAACCTCATTATCTGTACAAGTCCGATCTACAATTTTGTGAATGACAGCGCTATGCATGCAAGCATTAATAGTACAGAACCGCTCTCTACGGTTGAGCTGGAGACAAGACGTAAGAGTTATCACCCGTATTGTGAGAAATATTTATAGTCTTGATTTATATCATTTGTTATTTAGACCGAAATTTCCTACAATTCAAAAAGAAAACATTGGCTCACAATAGGATAACGCTGACGCTGATACGGAACAGTAGAAATCTAGAAATATCCCAGCCTTTCTGAAGCAGAGAAAAGACTATGAAAATCAAGGAGGCCATAAAAGCGTCCTACAATTATTGTAGCAACGACTGACGATACGGCCCTAAGAAACAATTGTCAAAATGAACATCTGGTTTAGTTAGACGATCGAGCTCTGACAACAAGCGATTGATTTCGGTTAGCCCGAGCTCAGATAACCGAGAACCTGCCTCCCCGCCACTGAACACGCGCCTTCAGCAACGGCGGCCCAAGAGAAGCATTTTAATTAAGGTGATTAGGTACTCTCGAACTTGTGTACACTAATAAATTAACTTTAAAAGTGAATTAATTGCTTCTTGCGTTTAGGACAAGAGAGAGAAAAGCGGCGGTCTTGCCAAATGGAAAGCGGGAAAGGGAGCGTTTGTACCTGATGGAAATTAAGGGTCTATTTCGGATTTGCGGCTGGAAACTGTCGGAAATAGAAGAAAATTAATACTAAGGTTCTGCAGACTACGAGATACGTGGCACGCACGGTGCCGTTCCACCCTTGTTTGAAATCATCAGAATAGACTATGTGGAAACAGAAGACTGGAAGCGATCAGGAACTGATATACAGGGTTATAAAAATTAAGTGTCCACCATTAGTAACTTTGTTATTAGTGAAAATACAAAGTTGTTTGAATTAGCAAACTAGTAGCATTTTTAACGCTGGTAAAAATGAGAAATAAAAAAAAACAATTGAGAGTCGTTATTTTGATTTTTTTCAGTAAAATAACATTTTTTTAAATGGAAACCCCTGTATATTATATTTTTTTCTGTTAAAGCATCAAATTTTAAACAAAAAAGTTCATAATGACTTTTCCGCTAAAGTCAAAAATAAAGTCAAAATAACGATAAATATTTTTAATTATTTGCAGTATTATAATATTAAGACGGCTATGAAAACAACATGGCGTTCGCGATTTGACAGCATTAAGATAAGCGACAAATTGTTAAACTGGACATACTCGCAACTAGAAGGCTTTGGAAAACAATGATAAAATCAAATAATGTCAAACATTAGTGTAAATACTTGTTTATAAGCTTTATTGTGTCATTAATTTAAAGAAAAATGTTCTCCCATGAAGAAAAGTGTGATACGTTAGAATGCTATTTAGTGTGCAGAAAATCCTCCTTGAGAGCAAGAGAATACTACAGTGAATTATATCCCGCTCGCATTCAACCGTATGAACGATATTTTCTGAGACTTTATCGAAAATTTAGGGGCAACGAAAATGTTTTTGCTAAAACAAGGGCAAAAAAGAATTCATAATAAGCGAGGCCACGGAAATTGCAGTTAATGGATATTTTGAAGCTTATCGTGAGAATTCAATAGCAGATATTCTCAAGGACTCTAATTTCAGTTATGGTACTGTTCAAAGGATTTTAAAAAAATACAAATTTATTCCGTATAAGTACCGACCAGTTCAAACGCTTTTGGCAGGGAATCCAGAGAGAAGACTTGTTTTTTGCTATTGGTATCTTAGCTTCTGTCGCCAAAATGTAAATAACTTTCGTTACCTTTTATGGACAGATGAATCAAATTTTTCAAATTCTGGAATGTTTAATAGAAAAAACCACCATTATTGGTCAAGAGAAAATCTTTTGTTAGTACATCCAAGAGGCCCACAAGTCCGTTTCAGTTTCAACGTTTGGTGCGGTATAATTGGTTCAAAAATTGTTGGCCCGTTCTTTTATGAGGGAACCCTAACTGGTCAAAGATATGTGGAATTTATGTCAGAAATTCTGACTAATTTCTTAGACGAATTGGATCTTATAAGTAGACATCATCTGCATTTTCAGCAAGATGGCGCACCTGCCCACAACTCCAGAGGTACTTATCATTTTCTAAGTACTACTTTTAATGATCAGTGGATAGGAACAAATGGCCCAATACAGTGGCCTCCCAGATCACCAGATCTAAACCCACTTGATTACTTCTTGTGGGGTTACTTAAAGAACCAAATTTACAAGCGAAGGTACGATAACCTTGACGCGTTAAAGACTGCAGTTAGGGAAAAGATAACCCAGATAGATGGTAGGACCATACTTAAGACAGTTCGAGCAGTTGAAAAACGTGCCCAAAAATGTATTGAAGAACAAGGTGGTGTTTTCGAGCATCTTCTTTAAAAAAAATTGTTATTGTATTTTGTAAGATTATAAGTTGATGTTGAAAATAAAGTTTGTCGATACAATTTAATTGTTTCAGATTGGAGGCCATAACTTCAACAATTTGTAACCTAGGAGAAAAGTTATTGTAAGCTTTTTTGTTTAAAATTTGATGCTTTAACAGAAAAAAATATAATATACAGGGGTTTCCATTTAAAAAAATGTTATTTTACTGAAAAAAATCAAAATAACGACTCTCAATTGTTTTTTTTTTATTTCTCATTTTTACCAGCGTTAAAAATGCTACTAGTTTGCTAATTCAAACAACTTTGTATTTTCACTAATAACAAAGTTACTAATGGTGGACACTTAATTTGGATAACCCTGTAGACCTACATCAAGGGTACAAGTTACAGAAGTCCGTCAGCCTCCGTGAGACATTGTAGGGCTGGTTTCGTTGGAACAATGTGAAAACAGAACACAAAATTTATTATCTACAACTACAAGAAACTTAAACTATTCACTAAGCCTCAGTATTTTCCAGGAAAGATGTTTGGTGAATGATGAACTAAAAGAATTTCAACCATGTCCCTACATACGAGGTATAATGGATATATTCCACTTGATAGGGCTTGACTGATGTAATATTGCTTAAAGGTCATAAAAAGGTTATTGACTCATCCACACTGCAGGGCGAAGTTTAGCCAGCTGGCTACCCTACCACTTAACTTCAAAACGTAGGAAAATGCAGATAAGTAATTTACAACTCATCAACATACACTTTTAGACGTCCGTATAAATAAGGTAAGTAAGGCTTGAAGATAAAATAAGCTAAATGAATACAATCTATGTATGAGCAGTGATAGAAGAAAAAACACAATATGTGTCCCAACACGGAGCCTTGAAGTACACCCGATGGAACATTCTTCACTGATGGAACACCCTTACATGTGTTCATCTTCTGGGTACGATTGTTCAAATGTGATTCGATGAAACGCAGTGGCTTGTCACTAAGACCATAAAATTTCAGGTTAAAGGAATACCATGATGTAGATTACTTTTATACGTACGACTTATATTTAGAAATTCCGAACGAAATTGAGATATCATGTGTCTCACTGGATAGTACAGGGTGGGCCATAAGAGTGTTGGCGATTTAAGTCTTAAATTTCTCGGAAACGCGGGGGGCGCGGGTTGGGGGGGGGGATAAGCTGTTAGCCGCACCCAGCGTTGACAGACGTACGATAATCATCGTTTCTGTACGATAATTTCAAGTACTGTACGATGTACGATACTATGTGTTATGGCCTGAAGACCATTTATTTTTTAATCTATGTTTACAAATATTCAGGAGATCATTGTCGGTTCTTGGATCAAGGCATATTTCTACACGTTTTAACAAATTTTGAAAAATCTTGATGTCCTACATTGCTTTTATCGATATTGTTCAGTAGGTGTCTTTATAAAAAAGGTATTAAGTATTTCAGAAATTTTCGTTGGATCTTCTATTAGCGAGCTGCTGTTTTTCCTCTGTACATTAGTTTTTCCAGTTCTTCTTACTGTAGCGTTTTTCTGGGCACTTCACTCTGCTCTACTCTACCGTATTCCGTACTCTGCCTTCCTTCTTCCGGCCGCATCGTTGAGTCTAGAAGAATCGGGAGCCACATAGCGGCCTTCCCTAATAGTCGAGGTTGCTTCGCGTCGATCTAGATGGCGATCCGCTGCCAGGTGGCTAGTGCGGTCGTGATTTGCGTAAAAGCAGAGTTCGGCTATGAAGCTCTAGCGAGTAGCAGACTCGCCCAACAGATGGTGCCGACAGTGTGATTCATCACATTACATTCCAAAATAAGTCCCAACATTACATGCACATATGGTTTTAATTTCCGCCTATCTATAAGAGCAGATAGGATAAATACAGTGAACTATTAGATAAGATGACAAAGCAGCAGAAGAAAAAACATCCGCCTCGATTCCCCGTCTCCAACCGACACGACACATCCAAATATCCCCGAATCTTCCCGGCGTCCTCTGGGATCGTCGTAGGCCGAGCACGGCGATCGTCGTTTGTCCGACAGTTGTTCACATATCGTTAAATTGCATCGTTATATATCGTTAAACAAGTGCGAGTCGCTACCGACGCACCCTGCGATCAGCCTAATGCGAATTTAAGGTTGTTAGGGAGCTAAAAGGGGGAGGGGACCGGAGTGATTAATTTGTTTCGGTGTCCCCGGAGAATTGTCTTTTTTCTTTTTGGGTGGTTAGTATTAGTAGGTTGTAATTGATTCTTTTTTTTTTTTTGTTGCCGGGCATCGGACGAAATGACAATTGTTTTGCGGAACTGAGGATTTGAGAGATGCGAGGGTTTTAGTGTTCATGACGAGTGTAGGGATAAGTCGTCGAGGCTGAAAAGCCTTATATTCTCACGTTCTAACGGGTATTTTTTTTCGAGGTATAGAACTTTAAGTTGGCATTACTTTTGAATATGGCGACCGATTTGACAGCTGTCAAGTGATTTATTCTTAGTTTGGTTTGGCAATTCATCATGAATAGGCTCACGCCTGAACAACGCTTGCAAATTGTGCAGTTTTATTTCGAAAATAATGGCTCTGTGCGCACTACGTTCATTTTATCGTCGACAAAATCGTCTATCATAGCAGTTAATTCGATTAGCCATGGAACGTTTTCGCACCACGTTTACTTTAATTGATATCTCGCATCCCCAGAAACGCCGTACGGTGCGTACAGAAGAAGCTATTGCTACTGTAGAGCGTAGCATTGAGGAAGACCCGAATGAGTCCATCCGCCATCGAGCATAGGAATTGGATCTGTGTCCATCCACTTTATGGAAGATTTTGCGGAAGGATCTCGGTTTGCGTGCTTACAAAATCCAACTCGTGCAAGAATTGAAGCCAAACGATCATCAAGCAAGGCGCAGATTCGTTGAATGGGCCCAAAACGAGATTGCCTTTGTTCCCGATTTACATAAGCGATTTTTGTTTAGCGATAAAGCGCATTTCTGGTTGAATGGCTACGTCAACAAACTAAACTGCCGCATTTGGAGTAAAGCTAATCCTCAAGTCTATGTCGAAACACCGTTACATCCAGAAAAACTGACTGTTTGGTACGCTTTATGGGCTGGTGGAATCATTGGTCCGTGCTTCTTCAAAAGCAATCATGATGTCCAGGAGCTGTAGTTCCAACAAGACGGCGCAACATGTCACACAGCTGGTGCTAAAATCGATTTATTGAAAGTCACGTTTGGTGACCGCTTAATTTCACGTTTTGGAGCTGTGAATTGCCCTCCAAGATCTTGTGATTTAACACCACTGTGGGGCTATGTAAAGTCATTGGTCTATGCGGATCAGCCACAAACGCTTGACCATTTGGAAGACAACATTCGCCATGTTATTGCCGATATACGGCCACAAATTTTGGAAAAAGTCATCGAAAATTTGACGTCTAGACTGGACTACATCCGAGCCAGCCGTGGCAGTCATATGCCAGAAATCATATTTAAAATGTAATGCCACAAGGTTATCTATCGAATAAAAAAAAATTCATGTTAATCGAATAATCCATCGTTGTTTTATTGCAATTTAAAGTTCTATACCTCTAAAAAAACAACCCTTATATGCACCCAAATAGAAGGTAATGTACACATGTTTGATCAGAGGAGAGTTACCAACTCATCCATAACAGACCACCTCCAACCTGCTGTAATCTTTTGAATGCTTCACTATGCAAAATTTCCCCTTTTGTACCTCAAGCGAATGAAACTCGGTACATTCAAGCCATTTGACGCTCTAATTTCAGTTATGGTCACCAAAAAATCCGCATATCCGATTTATCTGAAACGGAGGCTACCAAAGGTCCGCTGATAATAATACCTTTATCCATCAGACCACACATAGCCAACTGTGTAGAGCTTTTTCTAGCTTTTTGGCAATTATCATCATACGTACAATATACAGGGTGACTTGAAGTTGAGTCATTTATTTCAACAGTGAGTAGATCTGATCAAAAGAAATGTTTTTTTCCTTTAACATTTTTCTGGTAAAATTAAAGTAACAAAGTTATAGCCCTTTAGAAGTTTGAGTACCGCCCTGTCTCATTAATAATATTATGTGCTCGTGTTTGGCAACAACGGATATAATCCGCGTTATCGGTTCATCGCATCGGAAACAAAAAGCGAATGAATTTGAAACGTTTATCACGATGTTTTTCGTCAGTCGGTAACGCGTGAGTGAATACTGGTGTTTGTTGCGTGGCTCAAACGAAATAAAAAATAGCACATGTTTACGAAAATGCTGAACTTGTGGACATGATTCTTATTTACTAAATGCTGCCGCGGCATCACGGATTTGTGCGAATCGGTTTCCCAATCGAGTGCAACCAACCCCTCGTGCCTTTGTTAATGTAGTACAAAGGGCTCGTGAATCAGGAGACTTAAGACCTTACAGGGGAGGGCCTGCCGGTGCTCCAAGACCGCACGATCAAATACAGGTCCGCACTGAAATACTTGTCGGGAGGATACTTTATAAAACAAGGTAACATTTTTTTTAATGTTTTTTTATTTTTACACACATATTTTGGTTTATCTTCCTTCTACAATCATTATCTGAAAATTAATGACTCAACTTCAAAGTCACCCTGTATATATGTACAAGTACAACCGAGCAAGAAGGAACCTACTATTGGTTCCCTCGTCTATTTTTGTCCTCCTGTACCTTGCTCCGCCTCACTTTGAATATCAACCCTTTTGCCCTCGCTTATATGCGTGACAAAATTCTCAGCAGTGAGCCTTTCGCCGAGAGACAATTCCAGCTGTCTCTGATAGTCAACCCATCTACCACATTTGAGTAGATGATTAGGAGTATCCTCCTCTTCGTTGCAATATACGCAGTTTGCGTACCCTCTCCTTCCTACCCTCTTCAGTTAGTTGCAAGGAACTATGCAGAACAGAAATCTATGCGCTACCATGCCAATCCAAGTTTTAATATCTGCGATCAACCTTCTAGTCACTGAACCAGTTGCATTCCATCTCTAGTGCCAATTGACAAAAAAGACCTCTGCTCTCAGGCAGCAACTCAATTGGCGGGGTACCAGCCACCACGAGCGGTCGACACCGTTCTGTAAGCGCATACCACGCGCAACACTACTTTTCGCTGACTTCAGACCACAATAATAATAATTAATGTTTTTTATTAATACGCAAAAATGAGGCGTAATTATCCAAAAGGCTGCTCCAACACTTAACCTCACTGTGTGAGAGAAACTAACAAGGATAAACTAGATATACAAAAAGTAATAATAATAAAACGAAGTAAATAGACAAAGTGGAAAGTCAAAGTGTTTATAATACTCACATACGAAAGCAAAAGCCAGCAAAGAAAAGTAATATACAGGGTGTTCATTTGAAAATTTCCCACCATGAATTTATCGAAAACCACTGATTAAAAGAAAAAACTGAAATACGTCAAAAGATTTGTCAAGAGGGACAACTTTTTAACCAAAAACTACTTTACGCCCTTTCACCCTCTGCCCCCAGGGTCATTACCTTGAAAAAATTCATCTATAAGGAGTATCGAGTGATAACTTATTTGAAAGGTCTTTCAAAGTCCTTTTTTTGACGTTTGATTTTTTAAGATCGGTCGTTTCGTTTTCAAGAAAGTTAGAAAAATCTCTATTCATCTTTGTTCAGACAGAAAATAAAAACACACTAAAATATCACTTTTTATTTCAATAAGTGCTCAAAATGTTGCTATTTATTGGCCAAACAGGCAATGTTCAAATTCCTGACGGACATTTTCAAATACATGTGGTGGGATATCATGGCAGCTTTCGATGATGCGTTGACGAAGTTCATCCAAGCTTTCAGATTGGGGATTAAACACAATAGATTTCAAATGTCCTCATATAAAAAAGTCTAATGGCGTCAAATCAAGAGATTCTTACTATTCATTATTGACAGGCTCTCTTCGTCCTATCCATTTATATGGAAACTCGTCGTCTAGTCATTGCCGAACCGGAAGAACATAGTGAGGAGGAGCGCCGTCTTGTTGGAAATATATTTCAGTGTTTTCCAACATATTCAAATAAATGTCTTCAAATATCTATTAATAAACAATGGCCCAATCACTTTCTTTCCTAAAATGCCTGCCCATACATTAATTTTGTGGGGGTACTGGATATGCCCTTGTACAAAAGCATGAGGATTTTCATTACTCCAGTACCTACAGTTATATGTTTATTAACAAATCCATTTTGATAAAATGTAAATTCATCACTGAAGCAGATATTCTTTACATGAATGGTACTACCATTAATCGCTGCGGTCTTTTGTTTACAAAACTGTACTCACCTATCGAGATCATCTTCGGTTAACACTTGCAATATTTTCATTTTGAATGTATGAAATTTATGGAGTTTAGTAACTGTGTGTACAGAGCCTAATGAAATACCTGTCACAGCAACAATTTTGCGTAATGAAGTACATATTAGGATTTATTCCAAAATGACCCAAAACTTCAACTTCAGCGGCTTCATCCAAAACTCTCCGATGATCACGTTTTTTATTTGAAAACAGATCCAGTTTGAGTAAATTTAGTAACAAGATTCAAAGCATACCTATTTCGAAGTTATATTTCCCGGATGTCTGGCGTTAAACGTGATGGCAGTTTGCCGAGAACATTGATTTTGGGCACCATAAATTAGAATCATTTCCACTATTTCGGCTAGTGTGTAAACCTTTTTGGAAATCTGGATCAATAAATTAATTTTCACTATCCCAAGATTGTCACAAAGATAACTGACAGCAAATTCTTTCTTTCCCTTAGCAACAAATAACTAAACAGGCATATCAATAAATAAACTTTGCCCAGGATATCTTCTGCGTTGATGAAAATAATGCGGAAAAAATTCGGGTTGTTATTTGGTTGTTGCCACGTCTAATCTTCCAAATTGCTGTTCATCTTGGCAGTTTCCGTTTTAAATTATAAACCATTTGTAGATTTGACAGACCCTAACGGACAATATTTTGAACACTTACGGTGGTTTGCACCGGTTCGGGTTAAAGTGAAGGTTAGCGCTAACTTCGAGTCTTTGCACCGTCATAGTTATCTCGGAGTTAGGGCCTAACTCTGGGATAAATTTACCTCTCACTTGAACTAGGTATTAAGGCGGATAGCACCATGAAAATGTAGAATAATGCCTGCGCATCGCAATGCGTACTGACAATAAAAAAGAGGTTCTTCAGTTAATGTGCAATGATGTGCAACTCCATCAATTCAATGCTCCCAATCGCCTAGTATACTTGATTTGTTTTTAAAAATATGGCACCATTCTATGTGCAAGGATTCAAACAAAACACAATTCTTTTTAGAAATCATATAATAATCATCTTCAATTCCAAATTCTGAAAATGCCCACTGATGATTAAAGTTCTCGTTGTGGATGCTGAAAGTGATGAAACATCTATGTTGATGTTTGTTATTTCATGTCTTTCCAGAAGTTTGTTGACTGTATGGGGATCCAACTCATCTGGTAAAGGTGGCACATTCTCATCTCCATTAGCAATAACTATATTATGTAGCACTGCCGTAGCCACAATTATGTTCCAAAAAGTGCAAACCACCGTGAAAACTGTACATACAAATGCAGAGGTACTTCCAACTTGTCTCTAATCTCTTCAAGCACAGTGAGGACAGTATGCTTTGGTACCCGGAACCGTTTTCTGAACTTGGAGCGTTCCATCGCCCGGAAATATTCTTGTCGTTCGTAAATTCGTCTAGGTATGCTAAACTCCAATAATTCCAGAGGAATAAGGTCATCCTCGTCGAATTCTTCATAATTTATGGTTACGTCCATAATTACCAGGGTGCTTTGTGGACAATGCTGTCGACTGTATGATGCGACGTCGATCCACAGCGAAAAATATTTTCAAAATCCCAACTTCCAAACAGAATCACAAATACATATATATATATATATATATATATATATATATATAACTTGAGACGTGGATATTGTCGTCTAGACCAGTTAGGTGAAAAATTAAAGCTTCCGCCTTTTGTTGGGAACTTCGACAAAAATTTTAAGCAAAGAGGACTCTTTATACTTTTTTTATTCCCTCTAGCTTTCAATGGACTTTGCCATCATCATCAGGAGAGTACTGTGTGAGGATGTTGCTAATTGTTGTTTACGTTCAGGATGAGGGAAACACCCAGTAACATGGTGAAAGCTGGATAAATGGTACAATGGTCAATATTATATAAAATACACACAACTGTGTGACAAGAACAAGTTAAAAACGGATTAAAATTTTTTAGAACATGAAAGTGAAGTGGCTTCACGATGTAATGTAACTATAATCAATACAATGGCGTATTTTATGTTATTATAATGGGTTGTCCAATAGGGACGCAGGAAAGTAAACGTCAATTTGACATAGACGCCATCTTTGTTTTCTGTCACCGACATGTCATTTTGTAAATTGAATGTTTACCATTGATCGCTATGGAGTCGTATTCGATTGAAGACCGCATTAAAGTTATTCAAGAGCACTACAAAAACACGTTTCGCGCGCTTCGTGAACATTTCGGTCGCAACAACGGCCCAAACGAAACAACCATCGGTCGTCTGGTGCGTAAACTCGAGGCAACAGGTTCTGTGGCAAATCTGCCAGGCTCTGGCCGGCCAAGGAGCGTTCGAACACCGGAAAATATTGCTGTTGTGAAGGAGAGTGTGGGAGACGATCCGAAACAATCAACAACGCGTCGATCCCAAGAATTGAGCATTTCGAGAACCAGTTTGCTCCGCATTCTCCACAAGGATTTGAATGTACACGCCTACAAGATCCAATTGACGCAAGAGCTGCGTCGGGCCGACCATTTTTCGCGCCGAACGTTCTCAGATTGGCTCCGTGAACACCGCCAAATTGATGCCAATTTTTCATCAAAAATCATGTTCAGCGACGAAGCGCATTTCACTTTGAATGGGACGGTAAACAAGCAAAACTGCCGCATCTGGGCGAACGAAAATCCCCGTGAGTATCAAGAGCAGCCGATGCATCCGCAAAAAGTAACTGTGTGGTGTGCATTGTGGTCAAAAGGCATCATCGGACCTTATTTTTTCGAAAATGCGGCCGGGGACGCCGTTACCGTCAATTCTGAGCGATATCTCGTGATGATAGAGGACTATTTTTTGCCGCAACTTGAAGGAATGGATATGGACGATGTTTATTTCCAACAAGACGGTGCAACATGCCACACAACCAACGTCAATATCCATCGATTGCAGTCCTTCTTCGGTGATCGCGTGATTTCGCGCAGAGGAAATGTGCCATGGCCACCAAGATCGTGCGATTTGACTCCCTTGGACTTCTTTTTATGGGGATATTTGAAAAGCGTCAACAAACCAGCCACCCTCCAAGAACTCAAAAACAACATCATTGCCGAGATAAATGCCATAGAACCGACCATGTTGCAAAATATCATTGAAAATTTCGACCATCGCGTGGACGTCTGTAAATCCAGTCGTGGTGAACATTTGAGCGATACTATTTTTCGTACATAAATGGTATAAATGAACCTTCAAAATAAAGTACCCAACTTGATTTGAATATCAATCTTTCTTGTTTTAATATGCGTTTACTTTCCTGCGTCCGTTTTGGACAACCCCATACATGTTAAAAAAAGCTATTTTCAGGATTGATCCTGAGACAGTGCTTTTTGCAAAAATCTGTAATATTAATTACGTCAGTGATAGTTTTAAATAACACTTCATTTAACTGAGAAAATTTAAAGTGATTGCAGCATCAGCTGTCTATCTTCCTTTTCCCTCACGGCCCCCTCTGTCAAAATTCTAGGCCTTCAACCAGTGAGGTCGCCGTCAGATGACATGATCCGTGTAATTCGCAACGACTTTATTTACATTGTCAGAACATAATATTAGATACACCTAATGAAGTGGATTTTGTCAGTAAAATAACAACAGTAAAAAAAGGCTTACAAACATCCTGAGATGCCAGTAGTTGTAGCACTGTAAATACTGATTACGTTTTCAAGAGACCATCGTAAAACTTTGCCTAAGCCTCCGTACAACCACACAAACAATCTCCGTCTGCGGATGAAATCACCTGGAGAGCGAGGCAGAGTTAAAAGAGTGGATATCCCTAGGGATCGCGACAAAACTGCGAAACTTTTTTAAAAGCTTATTATCGGATATTCCCTCTGGACGTACCGTACCGGCCATGAAACGGTGGCTGTTCTTAACACTTTTTAAAACTGTATTATGTTCTCTCCCCCACCTCTCGCTTCTATCCATGGGCGCCGCCAAAAAAAAAATCATCTGCCAGTGCTTCATTCGGTTTTCCGATTACTTGGGCGAGAACGTTTTAGTCTTAGGCCGTTCTGGAAAGCTCTTCTGCTCGTTGCATCTCCATCAATCTACAGTTATTCAGTTATGAGACATATCTCCTCCCAACACAGCGATTACCCTCAATTGTCGCTAAATCAAGCCATTATTGGAAAGCTTTATATGCAAACTTCCATCCTAGGGCCTCCCAGAGAAGCTTTGCAAATGGCAGACTTTCTCTCTAGCCGCAAGATATCCAACGTAATTGACGGGTACTCCTCTTTATCGCACAACGTCAACGTGGGTGTTCCCCAGTGATCGGCCCTGGCTCGGGCGTTGTTCCTTTTACATCATCAACTGCCTCATTTTCTGTACGATCAATCTAATCCACAGCTTTGCTGATGACAGCACTCTACATGCGGGAATTCAGAGTGAAAAGACAATCTCTGCCAGTGAACTGGAGAAAAGTCTGGTGACAGGAGCTAATGGCAAAGGCTTCAACGCCTCGATCTGCTGCATCGGTTCTATTTATAGCCAGCTATTATTCAATGAAATTGCAAAAAAAATGTTTAAGAGGAATGATGGATATTCAAAAAGTTAATATTGATAGAGAGGTAGGTAAAAGTTCTTTCGATTGGATGTAGAAGAGGCTTCTTATCTATTTTCCTCAAATTTAAGTTTGAGAAACCTTTAAGGTCTATCAAAGGTAAATAGCGAATTTTACTCTCCACATTGAATATCATGGTGGGATGGATAGAGGTTACAGATAGTGTCGAACCAGCGTCACCTTCAACTAACGAGCCATGAACAGTAGATATGGCAACGCAGCTTTGGGGTCTTCCACAGACAGGTGTTTGCCGGGCTTTTCGTTTGTTTATATTCCTAACCTCCGACTTTTTGGTGCAATTTTGTTGTAAATCTCTGGGAACAGTGCAATTCATACAAACCAGAGTAATCTACTTAGTTTTCCTCTTCAAACCGTGCAGAAAGTATTTATTTTAGGTAGTATAAAATCGTGCTTTGATGTGTTTAAAATGTGTGTGAATCGGTGCTTGTTAGAAACGTCTGTATAGTGTGTAGATTCGAGTGGGTACATCTTTTCTTTTAATTAATATGCCTAAGCGTTGCTGTGTACCAGGCTGCAAGGGAAACTACGAGGCAGAATTGAGATCGACACCCTACAGGTCAGTGTTTCGATTTCCAAAAAATGAGGAATTGAAAAGTAAGTGGCCAGCTTCAATACCAAGAAAGGACTGGTCGCCTTCTAAAGATTCTGTTGTTTGTGATGCACATTTTCAACAAGCAGAAATTGTCCCTACGGAAACTTATGTTCTGCAGGATGGATCAGCTAACACAATCACACTGAGTCGTCCAAAACTTTCAGAAGGTGCTGTTCCATCAGTCTTTCCAAATGTGCCATCTTATCTAAGTAAGCGTCAAGTTTCTAGTAGAACAGATCCTGCCATCAGACAAGATAAGATCCTTCAAAGGCTTGAGAATTTGGTTTCAGAATTTCAGGAAAAAGACAAAATTACAGGATTCTCAGATTTATTGGAAAACTATTCTAAAATGATTAAAATCCCTGAACATTGGTTTTTTCCACTGATGCTCTAGAAAAACGGTTTGGTAATTATCGTCTTTTAAGCGGTTGCAATTATAATGTTTCCTGTGATGATGTCATCCATTCTGAGAAGAAGATCAGACTCAAACACATTATTAAATCACCATCACAATCATTTTCATTCACAGAAATCAAGAACAAATTTCAAAATCTATCATGTACACCAGGAAGTAGTGAAAATTTAGATCCTGACAAAAGTTTTGATATATTCTCAGAAATCTTTTGTAGCAATTATTTATCAAATTGTGATTTAGAAGTTGATACTAAGATGTACATTTCTCGTTATGCCTCACATAGTATTTCTAAAAAACTTAATTGTCCCATATGCATTTCACTCATTGTAAAGGAAAAAGGAACAAATTTTGGAAGTGAATATTTTAATTATTTGCAAAAAGGAGGACTGTCTATTCCAACTGAATATGTCAATATTATTTTTTACCACATGTATGCCATTTTCGAATTTATAATAAACATAGATAGACTAGAAAATGAGTTTTTACATAGTACTCAGCAGAAAAATATTTTATGTCATCTAACCTTGCAAAGTATAGAATCAGATCTTGTTTATGAGGAATTTTCTCAAACTTGCTTATGTGGGAATAATTATAGAGATATCCAATTAAACCTCCTATCAATTTTTTCAAATATTGTTTTAAATGATTATGTTAAATTTAAAAATAATACAAAATTAATTGACAAAGCAAACCTTAAACAAAATGTATCTACTTCTCGGGCCAACCGTAATAGTGTAACTGAATCAACAGTCACAAGCTTTGATTTGCAAAAGCGGAGAAAGCTGAGCACCTTCAATGTGTGAATGATATATAAAATGTGCAATATCTTTTTTAATATCCTTTTAGTTATTATTTTGTTACAATTATTTTATTTTCTCTTATTGTTTAATTTTCAGTTATCGTTGTTTTTAGGTTGTACACTGTTTTTTGTTTTGTTTCCAGTTATGTATTTTATTTATTTCTTATCTTTATTCTGAATATAAGTTTTTTAGTAATTCCAATTTTTTTTTAAATTTTAAGCTCCTCCTTAAAAAAATAACATTAATTTAGAGTGTTACGGAAATTTTATAAATTATATCGGGTCTTGCCATAGAATACTTCGTCATTTGGTGTACATATTGACATTAAAAACAAAAAATCAATATTTTTTGACATATTGGGTTTTGCCTTAGTACCACAGATATATGGCTCTTGGCAAAACCTCCCGATATAAATTGGTAACTTGGTGTGGTAATGCAATACCTCATTTATATATGTACATCTCAAGTACGATTTCCTGTATACGTCTGCCAGCAAACAACTTAGTTATAAGAAGCACTACATAATTAGTATTCTTGTGAATTTCCCTCTCTAGGGTTCGCATAGAGTATTCACATTCTGTAATTTCGATTTTGAACTTATGTTTAGTGAAATTGTTTTGTACTTTGTACTCGTAAATTTGAGATTCAACAAAAAAATGCTCGAATCGAAGTTTCTGTAAAAGCGCGTTTTCACGGGTCGATCTAAGTTGAACCACCTGGGTTATTCGACCATGGTTCGATCTGAGTTGAAAGCAAAAAGGTTTACACGATAGGCGATGTATGTTGACCAAAAATAAAAACGACACCACTTTGCTTTCGATTCAATGTTCGACACAAATTGTTCGACTCAGATCGACCCGTGAAAACGCGCCTTAATAACGGCACACACCAGCTGGACGGCCGGACCCCAAAATGCCATGATGCGGTGTTGCCTTTTTCTCTTCATGGCTCGTTAGTTGAAGGTGGCGCTGGTCGAACATTCAATGTTACTGTTGATTCTGCAGATGAGAGTTCAAGATCTGTGTTGTTATCTCGAGAACACCCTCTACCTGGACATTTCAAAATGAACGGTAGAATGATTTAGCTCGTCCGTTTTACTTCCTATGTCAAGACTGGAGGCTGAATAGGGGCAAAAGCACGAAACAAATTAACATCGCTTAATCTTCGTTTTTGAAACATAGTGTTACAACGTTTCAGAGATGCCTGCTCATTTTCAGGAACTCTTTGGAGGAGATGAAAATTGTAGGGTTGAAGCTATATGTGGTAAGCTATTGTAAATTTTTGCATATTTGGTGTAAGTGAAATATGATAGATTTGATTTATAAGAAGTATACAGTCAATCTACATGACGCCATTTTTTGGGAAGAAGAAGAACAAGAAAATATATGTTCTAAAAACGAATTATTCCAAGTTGAAGGGACAACTACCCCGTGTGCACCCCTTAACAGCGCCCATACCCACACCCCTCGCTCCTCCTCCGTCCTGTGTATCTCACCCTCTCCACTAACTTTTTTCGGGGGTGCGTCAAGACAAGCGAAGTGTCTCTCGCTCTTTCTTTTGCTGTTTTTCTTCGGGTTTTTTTACGCCGTCGCGTCTCGCCCTTTCTATACGTTAAAATGTGTGAAGGTATGATAATGTTATTGTCTATATGTTGAACCTTCAAAAATGAACTTGTAGCTGTTTCTCCAATAGACCATTCAGGTCCGATTTTGATAAGCGCGTGGATCACAATGCTACCAATGAGAAGGCGTCTTTGAACTAATGGATCTAATGAATATGGTCGATTTTTTGTTGAAATGCCTCTTATACCAGAGAATAATTATCACTGGACAACAAATTTTAGTTTTTTAATTGTATCTTGTGGGAAAAGTGCACTTCTTTGTTAATTTTGGGGCGCTGAATCCAAAAATGATAATAAAATAAAAAAATTAGTTGCGGTTTAGAAAAAAAACTTTATTTTTAAGGATATATTAAAAAAAGTAACAAGATTCATATACTTATAAGAATCACTATATGCGCTGTCTTTTTGCTGTTCTTTTATGGATCGTTTCTGGAGCATCTCTACCAAGAGTCCAACAGTAGTCAGCAAGCATGGAAGGATTCCACTTTGCCTGGTATCTTTTTTCCATTGTTGAAATATCCTGATGAAAACGTTCGCCGTGCTCATCACTTACCGCTACGCAATTTCAATACCTGTTGAAGTGTTTTCAAACTGTGTATCTTTCAAAATATTTCGAATATGTGGCCCAACAAAAATACCTTCTTTAACCTTTGCCTCACTTAGTCTTGGAAATTTCTGACGCAGGTATTGAAAAGCTGACCCATCTCTATCTAATGCCTTGACAAAGTTTTTCATTAGGCCCAACTTGATATGCAGTGGTGGTAATAAAATTTTTTTCGAATCTACTAATGGCATATGCTGTACATTTTTTTGACCAGGCTCTAGGAATTGACGAACAGGCCAGTTTTGTCTGGTGTAATGAAGTGCCTTTGCCCGACTGTCCCATTCACACAAAAAACAGCAAAACTTTGTGTAGCCTAGCTGCAGCCTAAGTAAAAGTGCAACAACTTTCAAATCGCCACAAATATGCCATTGGTGCTCATCGTATTTTATGCATGTCAATAGGTACTTCATATTGTCATATGATTATTTTATGTGAACTGCATACCCTACAGGAAGAGATGGTAAAATATTTCCAATATGCAATAACGCTGCCTTTAAACTCAATGTTGAACTGTCTATAAACAATCTCCATTCTTCTGGGTTAGTTTATATTTAAAGCCGCCAGTAAGCCGTTAATGTTACTGCAGAAAACCAAGTTATTCTCCATATTGAAAAATGATTCTAAGTCTTTGTGGCGTTTACGAAAAACACATACCGAAACATCGTCTTCTAACAAGTTCCACTGCTGCAGTCTTGATCCAAGTAACTCTGCCTTACATTTTGGAAGTTCTAAATCTCTTACAAGATCATTTAATTCTGACTGTGTTATTTTGTGTGGTTGGTGGCACGACGTGCTCGGTATCAAATCAGGATCTCTTGACGTTGATGGCATATCTTCTTCCTGACGAATCACTCGATCGCCATGATCTGATTCGTTTTCGGATTCGCAAGTGTAGGATTCTGGGGGTTTTGGAATAGGATTTTCGTCACTGTGAGGCACAGGTCTCATCGCAGAAGGTATGTTTGGGTAGTTAATAACCGATTTTTTTTTCTTGGACATACCTGTGGCTTGTCCAACACAAGGTACCATGCAAAAGTAACAATCATTAATATGATTTGTAGGCTCTCTCCAAACCATTGGGACAGCAAAGCGCATAGACCGTTTTTTGCCATTTAACCAGCTCCTCAGACTTGAAGCACATGTATTACAGCAGATGTGGGGTGCCCACTGTTTGTCTTGATCACCTAGTTTACAACCGAAATAAAGCTGATATGCCTTTGTTATTAGTGGAGCAATAGACCGTCTCTGAGACGCAAAAGTCACATCACCACACACGTAACAAAAGTGATATGGATTGTTTACACACTTTCGGTGTCAGCCAACTGAGGAAAAAATGGCTAATATAAAACAATATAATGTACACGTATGTATAACGTAACACAATGATGCCGATTACATCATCTTTCCTTGCCGAATATAAAAATGTAGCACGTGCATTCTTGTGAATTACAGTATATTAACACTGTCACAGCGGGAACACATATAATTACCGTATCTCTAAAACTTGAACTAATATTGAAAAAATAAGTTTCATTCCGGTTTTAGCACATTAAAAATAGTAATATTTTGTTGATTTTATTTAGGATATTTTCTGGCTGTTGATCAGTGTTATTACGGTTTGAATAAAATAGGCCCCTAATTCCCATATTAAATCAAGAAATGGGTCATAAATCACTTGGTTTAGTAACAAAACCCTATTTTTTCATTTGCATCCTGACACTAAATTAGCGGTCATGGTCACAAAATGCACCAAGAAAAAAAAAGCATTTGCGACATACTCGAAGCATGGACACAAATCTGATTAATATCACAGCAAGTAAATAAGCATTTTATTGAAAATAAGAGTGTCCCACTGCTACTGTCCAAAATTCTGCTTGACAAATCCTTTAAAGACATCAATAAAATTACAGAATCTTTTAACAACCATCCAGTGAAAATTCATATTTACTTGACTACCGTGCGAATCATGTTCCTCAAGCCAGCTCTGTTGTAAAAATAGCTCACTATTACAGATTCAATGATATTATTTTGATATGATAATAATGGTTCAATTTCAAAGGGCTCAATTTAAAGAAAAATCAGTTTAAAATAGCGTAGCTTAAACTTAAAAATTGACGACAGTTGAGTTGGAGAGACAAAAAAATACTGAATAACTACACCCCGCATAAGCATTTTCAGTAGGTGTGGAAACGGTTTTTCCTTCTTTTGGTTTGCTATAAAGTAAGCTACGTAATAGACTGGGTAGGTACTGAGAAAGCATCGAAATTAGTGTTTTTTATTTAATACATCTTCAAATAATGACGATGGCTGGAAGAGAAATCGTGTAAGAAAATATATTATACAGTGTGTACCGAAAAAAGTGTGCAATATCCTGCCAGCGGTTTCTAGAGCTTAAAATAGGAAGAAAAGTTTATATAAACATAGGTCGACAAACGTCCCCTAAGGGCGCTACGGTCTTTTAAAGGGGCTCCCCTGGAGATGGTTTTTCCTTAATATTTCCGACACGTGTTGAGATAAAGACATAAAATTTGGTATTCTGGCCTAGTGTTTTATGCTGGATTTTAAAATATTAACAATTATAGACAGTTTTGTTTGGAAGCGTATATAACAGGGACGGACTCAGATTATTTGAGCCCCAAAATTTTTGTTTGATTCTATTTTTGAAATTCAATTTTAGAATTTGAAAATTTAGGGTTTTCTACATAAAAAAGATACTCTTATTGAATATCGATTATTGAGCCGTTTTTGAATAAAATCAAACTAAAAAATTTGTCACATGATAGGAAATGTACTGCGAATTTAAATGAATTGTTGATTATACATAGTTAGCCATGACTGCAAACAAAAGCTGTTTTGATTTGTTATGACTTATTTTGACGTTAAGCTGACATTATTAGCAGTGTAAAATTACTAGATTAAAATCAAAAATTTTATTAAATCGATTTCAAATGCCAAGATTTACAGACAGAGAACTGACTGACATGCATTTTGTGTACGGGTTTTGCAATGGCAGTTCATTGGCAGCCGTAAGAGAATATCAAAGAAGATTTCCCAATCGCATAGTACCTGGACGTCGAATGTTTACCGATATTCACCGGAATTTGTCAAACCATGGAAGTTTTCAGCGCATGCAGGGCTCAGGAAGGCCACTGGGAAATCATCGTATGGATATTGCTTCAAATGTTTGAAAATAATCCGCAAATAAGCATACGAAATCTTTCAGAAAATAGGGATATACCTCGATCAATAGTAAGAAAAATGTATGAATACCTATTTGATAGTTATCCTAAAAATAATAATTTTAGATAGGAAGAATGAGAAGAATGCAGGGATTACATCCTTATCATTTTGAACGGGTGCAGCATTTAACGGAGGCAGATTTTTACCACGAATCGAGTTTTGCCAGTGGATATTAGCAAATGAAAACTATTCCTAGAATATTATGGTCGGATGAGTCAATATTTACTAGGAATGGTGCTTTTAATTTCCATAACATGCATCATGGGTCAGATGAAAATCCAAAAGTTGTTCGCCGTACAAATTTCCAAGATAGATTATCATTGAACTTATGGGCAGGAGTAATTGGGGATCAAGTAATTGGGCCTATTGTACTTCCCAATCGCCTTAATTCAGGGGTGTATCTGAACTTTCTTCAGAATGAGCTCATGGATATAATACCATTGGATGTGCGCCAGCAGTTTCAAGAAAATATGTTTTTTCAACATGATTGCGCCCACATTTTGGACGCAATGTTCGAAATTGGTTGAATGTCAATTTTCCAGACAGGTGGTTACTCCGAGGAGGTAATAAAGCGTGGTCGCCACGTTCACCTGACCTACATCCATTGGAATTCTATTTTTGGGGGTCATTAAAAGTCCTAGTTTACTCGACTGAAGTAAATACTCCAGAAGATTTACTTCAAAGGATCCATCAGGCTGCAAATGAAATAAGAAGAAAAAGGTTTTCCACTTTTCGGGCTACGCAATCATTAGTTCGTCGAGCGAGACTCTGTATCCAACAAAATGGGAATTTATTTGAACACTTATTGTAAAGCTAGTTTTAAGTATATCCAACTGTATGTCTTCTTTTTTAAACAAATTTCAATTTCGTTGGTAGAAAAAATTTCTTTCTTTTGTTTTTGCCTAAATGTTAGCTATTTTGCAATAGAAATGTGTATTTATGTAATATTTACCAATTATTAAATTAGTTTTTTTTGATTTTATTCAAAAATGACACAATTTATCGATATTCAATAAGAGTACCTTTTTTATGTAGAAAACCCTAAATTTTCAAATTCTAAAATTGAATTTCAAAAATAGAATCATACAAAAATTTTGGGGCTCAAATAACCTGAGTCCGTCCCTGTTACATACAATTCCAAACAAAACTGTCTAAAATTGTTAATATTTTTAAATCCAACATAAAAAACTAGGCAAGAATAACAAATTTTATGTCTTTACCTCAACACGTTTCGGAAATATTAAGGAAAATCCATTTTCAGGGGAGCCCCTTTAAAAGACCGTAGCGCCCTTGGCGGACGTTTGTCGACCTATGTTTATATGAGCTTTTCTTCCTGTTTTAAGCTCTATAAACCGCTGGTAGAATATTGCACACCTTTTTCGGGACACCCTGTATATAGTAATTTTTGCATTAGATTTTGAGTTTTAGAGTTTTCTCATTCTCACGTATGATTACAAATGAAAAAGTTGTACAATATGTTTTGGCAACTTTTCACAGATGCTGCCACCTATATTGTTTAACAGGTGGAAAGCTGCTCTATTGACGGATGACCAAAATAAATTATGTCTAAATCCGACTATACAGTTACATTATTTTTTCAACTCTTATTAGTTTTAGACAATATGTAAACGCAAGTTGTTTAAACCAAGTGAATCTGGTTTAAACAAAAAGTATGAGTTTTTTGTTTTTTTCAGAAACGCCTAGGTTTTTACCAACCATGGTTTCAGCTATGACCAGCATCCGCTGCTAACTTCAATGTTAACCTATAACAATAAATGAAACAGCAATATTTTTTTATTTTATTTATAGATAGCCCTTAATTTCGCCTTTGCCTCTGTAAAATACACTTTCACCATTTTATTATGTACGACGTTAGTGAACTCCCACCACTTTTGAGACTACGGTTAATATGAATGCGAATTCAGGCGAAATTTAGTTCTGACGAAAACATTCGAGATCCTCGTCGGAACTCTGACCACAAAATATCTATCGTAATTAATAGAATCTCCTCTTCATCCCACAACGTCAACACGAGTGTTCCCAAATGATCCGTCTTGGGTGCGACATTGTTCCTGTACCAGCGAACTTATTTCCTGTACGGTCAATCCGATCCACTGATTTGCTAGCGACTGCTCTTTACATGCAGAGTAGCAAGCCGATCTCTGCCGGTGAACTGCAGAAATGAAGGCTAGCAGCGACTTCCTCTCTGGCGAGACACCTGGAGGTTATCATTGCTTGGGGACGCAACAATCTTATACAGTACTATACCTTGACTAATAAGAAGCGTCCGAGCGTTCATCCAGTTTTGATGTTTAGCCGAATTCATTTCGGCTGGTCGGACTCCAGATCACCTCGAACTTGATCTGGTACGAACACGTCTCGGCAATAGCGGCAACTGCTGGGAAAAATCTAGGCTATTTCTTTAGGGCTAACAATCACAATTCTCCTCACGTTCTCCTCACTATGTACAAGTCTCAGATAAGACATAGCCTGGAGTATTGCTCACACATTTGGGGTGCTGCCGCCTAGACTACATTATTCATGGTCGGTGATGTTCAGATGAGGGCTGTCCGATTCATTGATGACTCCTTGAAGTTCTCCTCCATGATGCCGCCGCGCGATGTACCTGCCAGACAGACCCGCTTGAGTTCGGCCTATCAAACCTCGTATATCCAGAACTGGACAATACGGCCGCTCCTTTGGAACAATCTACACGAAGAGGCTTTTCCCGGTTCTACTAGCGTTAGGCAATTCAAAAATCGGATTAACAAAGTTCCTTTAAGCTCCTCATAGCAGCTGCAGTGCCCCGGCACTTAGGCTTCTGCCTGCGCTGCTGCTTCGATGAAAGAAAAAACATTTTGGTTGTCAGTACCGTCCTTTAGTGAAATTACTGTTTTTGGATAGTCGAAAAACAGAGCATGTCAATCATTTGTGTTCTGGTAGAGTTGACAAAGGAGAGATTAAAAGGTTATTATTGATAATCTTTGTCTCTAATATCCTACAGTAAACCGTTCTGGTACACAATCAAGTTTATCATTGTCCATGATGAAATAACCAAATAAGTATGCAAAAAAATGACGCAGGTCGTTCTGACGACATAGTAGTGTAAGCACATGCATTGGAAAACAGGTGTTTGTTAACGAATTAGTCAGAGCTCGTCAGATCAGAATTTCGTCAAAATTCGTATCCTTAGTGACCGTTAGTATCCGACCGAACTTTCGGTTTAGTTTCGGTTTCGTCAGAAAATCCGCCAAACAAGTCATTGAAGAAACAGAATGCCATCGTTACTAATCTCTTGGAAATTAGTTTTTGTTTTTGGTCTTTGAATAATTGAGGGGCCTGGAAGTAAAAGGGTTTAAGTACATTTTTAGTAGTTCTGAGATAAATGGCTTCAAAGTTTACTTGAATTTGAAAGTTCCAAAAATAAATTTATCAACGTATGATACTATATTAAGTTTATTTAAATGCCATTAAAACATTACAAACAAAAAACATTTTCTTAATTTTGCTTTTTTATTGTCATTTTTGCAAAAATGTACTTGAATCATTATACATGTTACAAAAATTATTTAAAAATAATCTATAACAAAATTTCTTATTCATAATCAGAATCTAATATTTGGATGTCTTCATCATTTTCTTCATCTGAATCAGCTGGTCTTGGTTGGGGTTCATTTATATCAGATACTTTTTGGCTTGATGTCAGGGTCTGTGTTTGTTTCTTTTTTCCTTTTTTTGTTAATGCTTTCCCATCGTGCTTCATGTTTTTATAAAATGTATGGTGAATGGGCGGAATGTATTCCAATAAGCTAAGCAAGTTTTTGTACTTGGCGACTTTAATCTTCATTGAAGTGCCATTCAAAGGCTTTAGTATTGAAAAGTTAAAACACGGACGCCCAACTTTTGAGGTTGCCATTAAGCAACTGCTAAACTCTACATCAATGTTTAGGGTACTCTTGTATCGAAATGTTTCACTTTTATAGTAACCAAACCAGCAAATTTCTTTCCATTTTAAGGGGTAACCGTTTTTTTGATCGTTCATAATTTCATTGAACGGCGAAAAAGAGTAAAAATCGTCTTTGTTCATAGTGTACACAATAAATTTGGACGATGTGCCTCTTATTACAGTCTCCCAATCTGCGGGGAAAAAAATTGAGGGATTTGCCTTTTTTTCTTCTCGATTAATCCAAAACTACGGTCACATTCCATGTAAATGTGCCCGGGTTCAAGGAACTTGTGATGAATCTCAGATATATGTGTAGCTTGAACAATAAAACTAAATAGTTTAGAAATGTTTTTATTCTTATTTTGTCCTCCACCCGAATCACTGTATGCAATAATCTTCGTAACTGTAGATGGAAGGCTTTGCACAAATTTTATTAAACATGAGCCTATCTCCTGTGAACCCCTGGAAGACAAAAGAATTTAGAGGTGGTTAACGATGGCGTTGGCGATGCCTGTTGCAAATCAAAACAAATTATAGCCGTATTTTTAGAATCATTTTTATATTCAGCATCAGCTTTTTTGGCATCTGTTGCTTTCTGGGCCTTTCTTTGGTGCAGCTCGAGGTCTTGCTTGGCATTTTTAATCACGTCTTCATTTGTAGAATATTTTATTAAATTTTGTAAATTGTCACAACGACTGCAGGTATCACTATAGGGCTTGTGGAATCTTAAATTGAATTCCGTATTGAAAATATGCCTGTAATAGGACTCTTTTAATGGTAATTCTTGTTTGTCAATACAAAACTCCTGATATAATTTGTACATCTTATTGATACTTAATTCTCCTGAGAGATACCTTGCGTTCCCAATCAGTACTTATTTTGTTTATTATTATAACACTACCAACACTGCAAAATGCGTATTTTTAACTAAGAATAAGTAAAACGTTGAAATCACGTCACACGTAAAACATTAAAAATAGTTGCCAAAGCCTTAGAAGTAAAATGGTTCAAGTGCACTTGATTCATTTTACCACATACTGTATTAGTGGATATTTTGATGTTCTCAAAGACTATGAGAGATGGCGCCAGGGAATGTTGCCTGCATTAAGGCCCGTATCGTCAGTCGTCCCTACAATTATAGGGCGCCTTTATGGCCTCCTTGATTGTCATAGTTTTTCTACTTCTCCGTGTCAGCGCTCTATTTTGAGGTTATGTCACAAACATCTATTTGCATCAAATGGTGCTTGCTTTTGAGTTATACCATGTTTTATCAGCCTACAACTTAAAAAGAAAACATATCTCCACAATAGAAGAGCGCTGACGCTTACACGGGACAAGTGTAATCTACAAATTTTTGAAGATGAGAAAGGAGTATGACAATCAAGGAGGCCATAAACGCGCCCTACAATTGTAGGGACGACTGACGATACGGGCCTTAAATCGTTTTACCACCAAGTTAGGATATGATTTAGGTATTATATTCTGCACTTAGACCATTTAATTAAAAAAGAGCACTTGAACCTTTTTACTTCCAAACCCCTCAATTCTTCTAGAAAATCACTATTTATTCGTTCAAGGATACACAAATCATCGTTTAAGTTTAAAATATCATCATGGCCAATAAAATCCATTTTTGAATACTAAAAATGAACTAAAATCGATCTTTAAACTTCAAAATTACATCGTTTCAATTAAACACAGATCAAAATTTTTAAACGGGGTTTAAGTACTTGTGCAATAAAAACCTTCAAATTAAACTAGGTTTCAGACTAAACTAACGTTAAAAAGTATTGGTGCCACTGGCAATAAGTAGTTATTTTTGTTTTATTGTTTTTTACCAAATGTTGGGGACACAGTCATTATTTTTATGCTTTAAGAGACAATTTTAGTACGGTTTTAGGTTTCTTTAAGTCTCAATATTAGTAAAAACTGATTATTACACATTATATAGAGATTGTTTTTGTCTTTAATAATAAACTGCTATTATTATTACTAATAATAATTGATAAAGACTTAGTTTGTCATTTCTTGGAGATACACTACCATCTCACCTCCCATTGGGAGGTACCAACTTCCTATATCTCATATCATTCTCATCAGGCAGCAGCGGTGGCCGCAGTAGTAGACTCTTCAGTCTCCTGATCAAATTGCCTGAGCCATAACAAGATATACAAGAAGATTCTACCAGTTGATCATTCGGCTAATTTTCCAAACTGTCCTGTATTTCTCAATTATGTTCAAATTCTAAAAGAAAGGGTGGATTATGGCTAACACAATAAAAAATGTCTTGAAACTATGTCACTTAAATGTGCGTTCTCTAACAGCTCACTTTAATGATTTTTCCTCTCTTGTTCATTATAAGTTTGATGTTGTAGCAGTCACTGAAACATGGCTGCATTCCAGTATCGACAGCACTGTAGTCAATATACTTGGGTATAATTTCTTCCGTAAGGATCGTGGGAACAGAGTGGGTGGCATCGGTCTCTATGTTAAATTAGATATTAGCACTAATCTTATCCCAGTTGAGCTCGATGACTTTATAAATCCTGTTGAAATGTTATGCTATAAATTGGAACTACACGGGTCCAGTATGTTAATTGTTCTTATATATAGGCCACCACATTGCTCTTACCTCAAGCCATCCAGTGTTTAGAAAATCTTATCTCATTTTTCACACCCCAATACGACAACATTATATTCTTGGGCGATATGAATGTCGACTTGCTTGCCCATAACAATATCCTCAGCAGCTGTTTTGATTCATTCAATTTCATTCAAGTCATTGATGAGCCTACACGTGTTACAGCCTTCAGTTCCACATTACTTGATCCAATTTTTGTTAGTGACAATACTATCGTCAAAAGGTCAGTGACACTCAATGCAGACTCAATTAGTGATCATCGGCTCACGTACTGTGATATTTCTGTTTGTTATAATAAAATAGAGCCTAAATTTGTAACATATAGAGATCTTAATAGCACTGATATCCAAAGTTTTAAGATGCAGATTGCATCAATGCAGCTTAATGATATTTATTTCGTGAATGATGTGGATATTAAAGTCTCTATTTTTACTGGCCGTCTTATTTATCTATTCGATCTCTACGCCCCGCTACGTACAGTACGTGTCACAAAACCTGCTGCGCCCTGGTTCACTCCTAACTTGAAAATGATATTTCAACTCAGAGACGAGGCATTTGCAGTCTATCAGCATAACAGATCTGATCAGAATTGGGCCAGCTACAAAAATTTGAGAAATTATGCCCTTGCATCGCTTAGAATAGAGAGAAAAGCATATATGTCACGTTTCGGGAATCTTAACTCTAGTCAAGCTTGGAAACAACCTGAGGAGGATGAATGTGGTAACCCAGAAACATGTTGCGATACCTCCCAGTCTCCTTGAGCCTAACATTTTAAATAATTACTTTCTTTCAATTTTCCAGACAACTGCAGCTGAAATTTGATTGATAGTGTCTCTAACTCTTATAGCGATAGACGCCATACACCGGATGCACCTCTGTTTGCTTTTAAACTCCTTACTCAGCAAGACATCGTCAATATAATCTCTCACATTAACTCTACGGCATGTGGCTCTGATGGTCTAACTTTAAATATGGTTTGCTTATGTTTGCCTGATACCATAGACCATATAACTCACATTATTAATGCCTGTCTCGAAACAGGTTACTTTCCTGCCAGTTGGAAAAATGGTATTATTATTCCAATAGCTAAAACTAATCATCCAGAACAATATTCGGATCTCAGGCCAATTACCCTATTATGCTTTCTATCAAAAATACTCGAAAGAGCTGTCTACTCACAACTAGTGGAGTTTTTCGAACAAAATCACTTATTTCCTCTACATCAGTCAGGTTTCAGAGCTGGTTACAGCACTACTTCATCTTTATTACATCTTACTGATTCCATCATTCACAATTTAGATAATCACATCAACACCGTCTTGGTACTGTTAGATTTCTCGAAAGCCTTTGATATGGTCAATCACCAGATACTACTGAGTAAGTTATCTCATTATGGAATGTCAGATATAGTTATAAGGTTCTTTGAGTCATAGTTGCTAAATCGTCAACAAACAGTGAAAACTGATCAGGGAATTTCCTCCACTGAGCCAGTTCCAGGAGTTCCACAGGGCTCAGTATTAGGTCCCTTACTATATCTGATTTATACGATCGATCTACAAGACTCTTTAGTCCACTGTAGTATGCAAACTTATGCAGATGATACTCAGTTAGTGTCTGGTTTCGATCCATCAAAGGTTGATGAAGTTTCTTTTAAAGTTAATTTAGATTTGGCTAACACCAGTTATTACTGTAACAAACACTTCTTGAAGATCAATCCTAATAAAACTACTGCAATGTTGTACTGTTCGAAGAACTCCTACCGTGAAATGAAACAGAGGATTTGTGTTGTTTTGGATGAGACACTCATCCCTTTTGTGGATTACGCCAAGAATCTCGGTGTTACCCTTGACTTAAATATGAGATTCGATCGGCATGTCTCTTTCTTATCTAGAGTAACGTATATGCGTTTGAAACTCCTCTATTCTAATCGATTCATCCTGAATTTTAAAACCCGAAAAAAGCTCGCCGAAAGTCTTGTGTTGTCTGTCATTTCTTACTCTCTTGTTCCTTATTACCCATGTTTAGACTACGTCCACAAAAAGAAACTCCAGACAATTGAGAATAGCTGTTGTAGGTTTATTTTTGGATTGAGCAAGTTTAGTCGCGTCTCAGATAAAATCAAAGAACTCAACTGCAGCAAATTTTTCTTTTGGCTCTGGTTGTTGTGATTGTCCGTAGGTGGTAGACGGTCTCTGACTGTCGAACGCGGAGGTACCACCCGGCGGATCTCCTAGGCGGGGCCAGAATGTGTGCGTGTTGCATGCACACGTGTTCCCTCGCCAGAGTCCGTGTGGCGTTCCCCCTTTCCCCTATAGCCCCACGGTACCACATGTGTGTTTAGGCCTAAGGCCTTCGTAGTGGATGGAGTTTAAAAAAAATCAGTTGAAAATTTCGGTTTCTGCCGGAACTAAAGTTGGACCGAAATTTCTGATTAGGTTTCGCTTTCGGCTGAAATTTTCAGTCGGACACTAGTAACGGTACTCTATGCTACCCGATCTGCTGTGCCACAAATACTCTATAATTTAATACACAAAGACCGGCAAAAATTCATTATCTTGGAAAATTTGCCAATGTTGTTTATTTCCATCTGATTGTTCCATTTCCGAAGACCTAACTTGTAAGTGGGAGTCTAATCGCTTACGATTCTTTCCTCCTTAAAGATCTAGGAAATCTCTCGGACCTGGAGGTGTCGTTAAAGCAAAACGGTATTTTATCTGTTTAATGGCTCGTGGCGGTAAGATGGCTCTGGCTCTGCCTACCCCTACCATTATCCCAATTTAAGAAAACGCCGTCGTCGTCCTTCCGAGAGGATGGAGCTTAGATAAAAAGCCGACTGGACGAGATTCGTGAATATTATTTCGTTGGAATGGTTTATGGGAGGCGTTTTATTTTTTTGAGCAAGAGGCACTGAGAACTAGATAACGGAAGTGCTATCGTATACGACGACATTGTATTCGCTTACATTTTTTCTGCTTCCTTGTGTTACCGATCCACCATATAGCACGATCATTATGTGATACGGCATAAATAATAATGGAATCTGGTTCACCTGTATAAATGTTACGTTTGAGCAATGTGCAGTAACATAACAAGCTCTAATAATTCGACACAAGTGGTTTGAAAGTTTGAATGTAGCGAATCTGAAAAATCGCATTGCTTCGATACTGTCATAGCAACAAATTCCCATAATGTGACTGCGCTATGAAGACCTGAACCCCTCCACCCCCCTCCCGAGCCCCGCGCGCAGGTAAATCAGTGCGATGCAACCAGTGTCGTCAGTTTTACTGAATTTTCAGATCTACTGATTTGTATATTGATATACTGATCTACTGAAACATTTTTGTAAACTACTGAAAAAATTATGATGCCTAATTAATGTTATTATTATTGTTAATTTTTAATTCATAATCTAGACCTGGCATAATATTGTCGAAGAATCAGTTTAAATACGGTCATCAACCCTAAATAAATTCGAAAGCCTCTTAGCGCTTGATATTATGTTGGTAATACTTTACAGCCCAGACTACTGATGTAAATATTCGGAATATTTTGCTAACCGGTTAGACGGAAACGGATGAATAGAATATTCGGATGAATCTTTCATGGATGAATCATCCGTAATAATAATACGAATCATGGCATCATCCATAACAGCAGTGGTTTTATGCGACCTGGCAACACGGACGTATTCCTACATCAGTGGACCAGACCACGGCCACGGGGAATCACCGGTTATTAATGCGTAAACGACTACGGGGACCGGGATTTCCCAGCTCTGCGCGACAACGCGAGGGTTTTGGTTTTTTCTTCGTTTTCACGTTCACAATTCGGTTTGATCTCGTATCCAGTGGTTTTGTTGAATACTTTATTTTTTTATCCTTTCATATAAGCGCACGCACAAAAATGAGATAAGTTGACTTTTATTAGTCAATATTGAATTCTAAAGATGTAATGTATTATGTTTTTAGTTCAAGTGAGTACCATAACTCTGAAAATGAAGGGGCTGGTCCCTCAAAGAAAAAAAATTAAATATAATCAAGTATTTAAGAAAAGCTGGACCGAAGAGGAGCAATTTAAAAAGTGGATTAAACAGGGATAAGATGAATACTTTGCTATGTGCCGCGTGTGCAATAAAGATATTTCTATTAAAAATTCTGGCAGATTAGCACTAGTTCGGCATCAGGATAGCGCGCTGCACATGAAACTATGCAAATCTCAGAAAAAGCAGAGAACATAACAGATATGGCGCTTTTTAAAGGAGGCCCAAATCAGGAGACCATATTAATAACGGCAGACTTACATCTCGCAGCTTTGGCCACTGAGCACAATTTGTCATACAATGTGATGGAGCATTTACCTGCAGTAATAGATAATAGATAATGAATAGCGATTACTTCGAAATACGGATTTAAATTTCAGTTGTGATGTAGATGTAGAAACATTCTGGTCAAAAATTGAAAGTATGCGCTACAGCGACGGAATTTCCATGTTTCCTGTTTTAAGTAGATTTGTTTTCAATTTGTTAATTTTACCACATTCATCGGCAAATGTAGAAAGAGTTTTTTCTGCGGTAATTCTAATGAAAACTAATCAAAGAAATAAACTTTCAACTACGAGTATTGTGGGACATCTACACACAAACAATTATTTAAAGTCTAGAAAAGTAAATTGTACAAACGTTACATTTACAAAAGAAGTAATCGATTTACATAATAATGATATGTATAAACCAAAAAAGTACAATACTTTATCAGATTCCGAATAAATTCTATTTTTTATCTAAGTACCTCTAGTTTCTTACGTTTAATTTTATTATTTGTTTTGTATTTTTGGAGTTGTTTATTATTTTTACTATTTACTGCTGTTTTTTATGTACTCGTATCTGATGAGTATGTCCTAAGTAACTTTATTTTGTGATAAGTTTTTTTTAAATTAAGAATTAGGTATAAGTTAAAATTTTTGTTTTGTGTACATATTCCTATATTTTGTTAAGCACACAAATTTTCTTTATTTATAAAAAATACATATTTTTTCGAGTTCATAGGTCCTTTTTATTATTCGTTCCTAAAATTTGCATAAAATATGTACCTACTGAAATCTACTGAATTTTTGGCAACCCATTTACTGAGAAAATGAATATCGAACTGGCAACACTGGATGCAACAGAGCGGTACGGAATATATCTTCAGTTCTATACAGACGATAGAGGTTGACGGACGAAATCTTGAATAATAATTACGTGCGATCCGAATTTTTTCCGCCCTTGGGAACGATCTGCTCAAGCAGGTCAGTGGCCCACTGACATACAAAGGCGCTAGGAATGAGGGAAACCCATCTTGCAGCAAAGACTTTTCGTGCAGTGGTACTGTCAGTGCGCATGATACTGATAGTAGTAACGAGGGCAGCAATGATAGTCAGGAAAACCGTAGTATTTCTAGAAGAAAGTGCATGTATGTTAATGCAGATGTTGAATAGATTTGCATTAATGTTTGTAATGAACTGTTACGTGAAATGGGTGATAGCGGTAATAGTAGTGTCCTTAAGAAGAACAGCCGAACTGACTAACGTGTCATATCCTACAATTTGTAAAATTACTTGTAACGGTGTCAAACCAAGAAAAAGAAGAATTGACAACGGGACATCTATACCTTTAAGTATAGCAACTTCCAAAATAAGTAACATAGTGTATGATCATTATAAACAGAATGAAATTTCCACAGCAGAGATGGTACATCGAGAATTGATTTAGTCATCTCTCATCTCATTCAGGCTTGCAAGAGAAAATGTTTGAAAATTTTCAGATCCGTCTCTGTCCTCATGCCACCGGTTCCCGGTTTTACAGCCGTTTTATGACTATCGGCAAAAAATGTAAACGAATACAATACCATTGTCGTCTACTATACTTATCCCAAAGAGGTGGCGATACACAATTCAAAATCCAAAAAACCTGACCAAAAGCCCAACGTCTTTTCTCTGCGATTCACTCAAGATTTTGAAGACAGTTATAGGTATGCATAGTTCATATTTTAATAACACTAGATCCACGCTGCATGCGGAATTATAGTGATGTCTCTCGCATCAAACGTAAAAATGACGAGAATCAAAAAGTTTCTAAAGTGTCACATTGTAAATAATTAGCTGTATTGAGATGTGACAAAATAGATTGCTTAGTAGAAGCTACGTAAAATTATGATATGTCATTGTATTACTTGTCAATCAACACATGACACCATACGACAACAATATGTAATTCATGGTGAATTCATAGTCAGCTAGTGAATTCAAAAAGAGTTTAGAAAAAACGTCACAGTTTTGTAGCATATTTTTCAGTCATCTAGTTGAGATCTATGGTAATTTTAGTTGTAGCTGATTGCAGCTTCTGCCATCTTGATGTCAAAATATTAAAATCGTTATCAGCGACCCCAAAAACACGAGAACCTCGAATTTGAGCGCAATCAACAGATTTGATGCAAACATATTCACCATGTTGCATCCATCATTTCGACTACATTTGTTATCAGCTACTTTTAAAACATGAAAAACTCCAATTTGAGCGCATTCGAAATTTCTTGCAAACACCTCCGTCATATTTAACCTGCACCATTGTGTTTTTCGAAAAATCGTTATTAAATTTGTTATTTGCGACTTCAAAAAACAACTAAATTTGAGCCCAATCCAAACATGTTTTTGCAAACACATCCGACGGCAGACTGCCAACCATGGATAGATGTTTCGTGCCATTTGGCAACTACTCAGCATGGTGTAGGTTTGGTCTCAGTTAGAACAACGAACGAAAGCTGAGCAACTATGCTCTATTCATATTGCATCCGCCATTTTGATTTTTGACAAATGGATATCATATGCGTTATCAGAGATCTCGAAAACATGTAACTGAAGTTTTTTGGTAAAAAAATTCATAGTTTTGGCCATGTTTTAGGACTTTTGAATCTATGTGTAATGGGATTTATCGATAATTTATTTTCAACATTTTTATCAGATTAATATATTGTTTAGTGCAATGTCATGATTTTAAACTATGCACAGCTACAAGTTTCCAGATATTTATTTGTTTATCACCATTGTTTATTTAATAGTCAAGATTTTATTTATTTTTAATTTTCTTTTTTTGTGTGCATTTATTTTTGTGATACAGCTATTAAAAGAATATTTCGAGATGAGTGCCTTATTAGACGAGGAGCAATTACCAAGAAAACGGACAAAAAGAGCTTTGTCGGTTTCTGAAAGGGAAACTATTACAAATATTTATATAGCTTCTCGGAAGCGCTATACAAATGAAACTCGGACAGAACGTGTAGCCTTTGTTTCAAGAGCATCAGGTGAGGATTTAGCTTTGAAGTATAGTTTAAAAAGGTTCGATGCATTTTTAATTATTCATGATAAAATAACGTTAGAGTCAGTATCTCGATAATTTTTATAAGTAGGCTGAGCCTGCAAATATTTTTGAAATTGAAAGCAGAATAAGGTTAAACGTCAATTAGTTGACAGTTTTGTTGTGTGTTGAAACCTGAAACGTTTTTTTGCAATTGTGAATGCACGAAATTTAGTTTCTTTTACCTGTTTTTTTTTTTGTAAGTTTTATAAAAATGCCATTTTTATTCTCCAATCAAGAGTTAGCGGATATTCATTTTGTGTATGGCTTTGTAAATGTAAATTTTCATAATCAACATATTTGGTCGCATGAAAATCCGCATGCAGTTCGGGAAAAAATTTCCAGCATGAATTTAGTGTGAACGTGTGGATTGGTATCTACCGTAATCGACTATTTGGACTCTACCTTTGCCTGCAAGGTTATATGCTGCGACCTTCTTGGAGTTTTTAGAGGCTGAACATGCAAATATGTGGGATGATGTTATGTTAGATTTAAGAAGATTGGCCTGGTTCCAGCTTGATGGTTGTCCAGCTCATTATTCGAGAATAGTTAGAAACTGGCTGGACAAAAATTATCCAGAAAGATGGATCGACCGTGGAGGACCAGTCGCCTGGCCTCCACGATCCCCTGACCTAAATCCATTAGATTTTTTTGTGTGGGGATTTCTAAAAGAAAAAGTGTACCAGACCCCCGTAACCACAAGAGATATGCTGAAGACAGAATCAGGAATACATGTGATGAAATAAGGCCTTATTTGAATAATGCTATACCACGTTCGATCATTCGTAGATGTGAATTGTGTACTGAACAATTGGGTTTACATTTCGAGCAACTACTTTAGATTTTGTATGTTTGTTCTAACTAGCCAATAGCATTTTAGTTGTAAATATTTAATTTAATTTGTTAAAAATAATATTGGAAAATTAAACAAATTATTATTCTGTTTTTTGTGTTTATTTGGAGTTAGGAATTATTGCTGTGTTTAAAATCACAATCTAAACGATCATCTTAATTACTTGTAATGCCCAAATCGAAAATGTAAAAAAAATATTATTTTCCCATAAATAATTAAAAATGCATCGAGTCCTTGTATACCAATTTTCACTGTTATACATAAAATATTGTTCGAAATATTTAAAAAAAACTATTTTAGAAAGTAAATTTAAACACCCTGTATTTCGGAAGACATGCATTTTTCGACCCATGTTTATATAGACTTGATGCATTAATTTTAAAAGTTCTATCGAATCTCAAAGTTATGCAACCATAAACTGAAACACCCTGTATATAATATATGCAAAATGTATCAATTTCTTTTCAGGAGCATCAATTAGCAGTATATACGTATATAACATTTTGGCAGAGCACAAAAGAAGCAACAGTCTTTTTCCTCCCAAAGGTTACCATAGAGCCAGAGTAGTTTTGGACAACGTTTCCCAAAAAACTAAGGCATTAATTCGACGAAAAATCCCCGAATTTTTCTTCCGAAACGAACCACCCACATGGACAAAATTTTGTTATCAATAAACGACGACGAGGATGACTTGCCAGACTTCAAAAGATCGACGTTGGCTACATTATTGCAAGAACTTAATTTTCGGTAAGTGTTGTACAAATAACTTATTTTGTTTTTTATTTCTCCTTGAAAGTAAAATACAAAACTAAAAAATTCCGTAAAACTTTCACACACAAAAATAGTTTAGAGTTTTTTATGCTTTTTATCATTCTTTATCTATACTTTATGACTAAACTAAATTTGCATTTTGTTAAGATGGATTACCTGAAATAATATAGTTCATTGAATTAACGAATTCAAAGATTTAAGGTAATTTTTAGTTTTGTAGGAAGCAAGGGAAATAGCATCTTGAAAGAAAACGGCGAGATAATATGTTGGAGACGTAGATACTTACGCGAAAACTGAAAGTATAGAGAAGAAGGCAGGAAGATATACTACCTAGATGAGACTTGGCTCAATGCAGGGCACACTGTTAGTAAAGTATGGATGGATTGATCAGTTGAGCATCCTCGGCAAGCCTTTCTGGAAGGTCTCTCCACGGGATTAAAAAATCCTTCAGGGAAAGGAAAACGGCTAATTATCTTACACATCGGCTTCGTGGAAGACGGACTATTGGTATTTGAATCAAAACAAGCAGGAGACAACCACGCCGATATGAATGACAGAACGCTGTCATTGTTATGGACAATGCTTCATACCATAGTAGTCGTATTGATAAAGCACCAAACAGTGGAAACACAAAAGGGGAAATACAGGAATGGCTACGAAGGCCATTTGACAACGATATGGTCAAAGCAGAAAAAACACAACTTTCAAGATCGCGGATGCAAAGCAGCTTTGTTACACCGCGGTACAAAATGTAACTCCGGAAAATTGGAAAAAAGCAATCGAACATGTTGAGAAAGAGGAAGAAAAAATGTGGACAAGTGACCAACGTATGGAAAGAGTGGTTGAACCGGTGATTATTAACTTGGGAAACGATTAAGAATCTTCAGATTATACTGATAGTGATAGCGTTTAGTTAATAAATGTAATTTGTATATTTACTGGATAATGACGAAGGACCTATATCCGTAAACATACTTATATAATTATCATGTTTATTTCTACGGCTCTATCCGGATAGACTTGACAGTAGGTAATCCCAATCCTGTGTTAATCCTGACCGCTAATTTCGCAGGAGCCCTCTGTGCAAGATTTTGACCTTATCAGTTTTGGTTTGACTTGTGGATTGCCGAAATAAACGGTTAGGATTACACATGATTGAGATAAAGCACTTTAAAGTCTATCGGATAGAGCCGTCGAAATAAACGTGGTAATGAAAGCAGGTAGATTCATTATTAGGTATTACATTAAAAAGATCCAGAATTCAATCTAAAAAGGAATTAAATTTTTGAGCCCTTTTCTTTATTTTTCCCATGTATTAAAATTATTTTGTAATATCAAAAATATGTAAAATTAACCAATCATAAACTAGGGCAGCATATTTAATATATCAATGTAATAAACCTCATAGCACCTTGAAAGTATGTAATGAACAGATAGAAGAAACAGTGAAAATAAATTAAATGTAATTTTAAAACCTACACGCCACTGGCGATAACGCATCAGGTTTTGCAGGTACTTGTACGGTGTAAGTAGGAAAATAATGGGCAAAATCCGCAAAAAGGAGGAAAGTGGATCCGAGCCTAAAATAGGATAGGTAACCCGAGCGATACGTATTTCTGTTGGTTGGCTTCATCAGGCCCGAAATGAATGCGCATATGAAACTACAAAAGTAGATACACATGCCCACACATCCGGATACGGGTGTAAATTGAGGAAACGAAGTTGGAGGGGGAAAAACGGCACACGAAGTCCTCAACAAGTGGCTATAACCGGCCGCGTAGTTGTGGTTAGACGTCTCCTTGAAAATTCGAGGTCGTATAGCCATTTTATACTACAATGTGTAGGTTGGCTCTTGTTGTGGACTTCGTGTGTACCGTTTTTCCCCCTCCAACTTCGTTTCCCCAGGTTACACCCATATCCGGATGTGTGGGCATGTGTATCTACTTTTGTAGTTTCATATGTGCATTCATTTCCGGCCTGGTGAAGCCAACCAGCAGAAATACGTATCGCTCGGGTTACCTATCCTATTTTCTGCTCGAATCCACTTTCCTCCTTTTTGCGGATTTTGCCCATTATTTTCCTACTTGTTGTTATATACCTTTCTCCGCATGATCATATTCTCTTTGTATATATACATAGCTATATAAATTATAGCTCAGTATCTTTACCCGCTCCCTAGAAATATTTTCTTTTAAATTTCGTAAATAAAACTTCATCCCCCTATACCTCATTAGGGGAGCATCTTTGGATCCATATTTATCGGAACTTCTTTTTACATCTTTGGATGTACCTTCTGCCTTTGAAATATTGGTACGTCTTTCTGAAACACCCTGTATGGAGCTCATACGGGGTGTTATATGAGCTCCATGTTGGATATGAGTTCGACTACTACATCCAATCAGAAAATCCGTGCTGATGAATTCAATCAGTTTTTCAAAAGTGCACCTCTAAAAATCGTCAGAAATATTCCAACAAATCCCATTCATGATAATACCTTTAGTTCGAGCAGGGAAGATACACGGCATTTGATGTTGCTGTATCCATTTACTGATGATGAATTATTTGACCTAATTAATAAAAAGCTAAAAAACAAACATTCGTCTGGGCCTGATGAGATCCCAAATTTTATAGTAAAAAAAGTATTGAATTACATTTTAAAGCCACGGGTCTTCATGATCAATATATCATTCTGCACTGGGAAATTTCCTTGTCTGCTAAAAACAGGAAAGGTGATTCCAGTATAAAAAAAAGGGGATCCCTCTGAGCTGAGTAATTACAGACCAGTAACAATACCATCGACTTTTTCAAAAGTATTCGAATACTGCTATCTGGACAGGTTGTTTTTGTTTTTGTTAAATAATAATATTTTGTCAGAGAATCAGCACGGTTTTCGAAATGGGAAATCTACGGCAACAGCAATTCACAGCTTCTACGGAACTCTTGTCAAAATGATTGAGGCCGGCGAGTGCCCTGTTGGGACCTTTTGTGATCTCAGCAGGGCATTTGACTGCGTCAATCATGAAGTGCTGTTGCAAAAAATGTCAAAGTATGGCATAGATGGTCCACAATATCACTTTTAGAGAATAGGTCCCAATTTGTAAGTATCGTCGATAGTGGTCTGAATGCGCCTATTAAGTCCGACGTAGCTGACATCTCCAAAGGCGTCCCTCAGGGCTCTATTCTAGGACCTGTGCTATTCAGTCTATATGTAAATGACCTTGAGTTCTGTTCCTCTGAAGGTAGATTCATTTTATATGCAGATGATACTTCAGTGGTGATATCGAATAAGTGTGAGGCTACATTAGAGAGATATTGTGTAGTTTTATTGCAAGGAATTCACAAGTGGTTTAGCAGCAATCAGCTCTATTTGAATTCTGAAAAAACATCAGTTGTCCAACTTCACAACATCCAGAAGAAGCCTAGGACATTCAATATCACTTTTAATGGCTCAAGAATGTCTCTTAACACGCAAGCTAAATTCTTGGGCTTGTATCTAGATACAGGTTTGAATTTTAAAGACCACTGTGTATATATTGCTTCAAAGATAAACTCCCAATCATATCTTATGAAAAATTTGCGAACCGTCCTTACCGAAGCACAGATAATTTCTGTTTACTATGCTCAAGTTGAGACACGACTGAGGTATGCACTATGTTTCTGGAGTTTGTCTACAAATGCCCAACAAGTATTTTTGGCTCAAAAAAGAGTGGTTAGATGCATGATGGGAGTCAGCAGTAGGCATTCTTGTAAGGATAGTTTTAAGCGCCTTAAGATTTTAACTTTACCATCTTTATTTTTATATGAAATGGCTGTGTATACTTTTATTAACAAAACTAGGTTTCTAAACAATTTTAACTCGCACTCGACCAAACAAGCTGGAGACTTAAATGTGTATTTTGAAAGTATAAGATCGGCGTCAGATCTCCGGAAATACTGGGTCCACGAATTTTCAATGAACTACCAAAACATATTAAAGACTGTGGAGATATACATAATTTTAAGGCTAAGCTGACAGATTTTCTTGTATGTAAATGTTATTATGCTGTCTCTGAGTTTGTTATGTTATGATTTATTTGTGTGTTTGTTTTATACATATATTTATTTTGTGTTGTTTTATTAGTTATTATTCCGACGAATCCTATACATACTTTGTAATGTCTCTTGGGATAATAAAAGAATTTGAATTTGAGTCCGAATGCCGTCGCTGTGAGCTAGCTGATTTTTGGTCATGTCGATATGAATTGCAGAGTCAACTTGACTGATGCCATTTTTTAATGCTGTCCTGGGTAGCCGCTCACGTTCTCAAAAACGCTCGTCGCTCTCAAAGCTTTTAGGAAAAATCGATGCGACAGTCGACCTTGAAAACGGTCCCAATCCTGCCGGCCGCACGATGATGCCATCATGGTGCCTTATCGCCATTGCCATCGTGCGCCGTTTTTCTTTCGAGTAAGCGCAATTCGTCCCGGTCGAAGTAATGGGCCGTTTAATGAGTCTGCCCCCTTCGTCTATTGTGGGGGGAAACGGGGAGCGTGGTGCCCACGGACCGGCAAATTGAATCGGCGATGTAACGCCGCTTGCCCGCACACCCAAGCCCCGCGGAAATAGTGCGCTCTTATATGCTGTTTTTCCAGCAGAATCGTAGTAGCACGTACATCTGTGTTATTCTCCTCGATCCCTACAATCCCCAATATTCAACACCTATAAAAACGGTTCTGAAAATGAGGAGCCTAGAAAACGTCAAAAAACGAAGTTTGAGCGATTTTTTATTATATTCGTAACTGATCCGCCACCGCCAGGCCGATTTTAAAAAACTACAAAGCCTTTTTGTCCTTGGCATGGTATTTACCTTACAGGATTTGTCCGGAGAGTAATAGGACTGAGTCGATTTAAAAAATTTATTGAGCCAATCGTTACAATTCTTTAAAAACTTTCAAAATAGGCTCCTTCTGCGTCGATGCAGCGCTGCCAGTGCGATTTCCAAGCATTGAAGGCGTCACGGAAGGCATTCTCCGGAATAGCCTTGACAGCCGCGGTGCATGCTGCTTGGATCCCCTCTGTCGTCTCAAAATGCTTGCCTTTCATCGGCCTTTTCAGGCTAGGAAACAAAAAAGGTCCGGGGGGGCTGTAGGGTGGCTGCGGAAGCGTTGGGATGACGGTCTTGGTCAGGTAGCTGTTCACAAGAAAGGCGGTGTGAGCCGGAGCGTTGTCGTGGTGCAACTTCCAGTCGGCTGCGATGTCTTGTCGGACCCGACTGACCCTTCGTTTGGGTCTCCTGAGCACTTCCACGTAAAACTTGGCGTTGACGGTTTGTCCAGGAGGAACAAATTTCACTTTGGATTTGCTCATTCCTTCCTTTCTTGGGCGAGGAGACGCCGTCGTGTGCCACTCGGAAGATTGCCTCTTCGTCTCGGGATCATACTCAAAGATCCACGACTCGTCACCTGTGATTACGTTGTTCAAAAATTGGGGATCACTTTCACACATACTCAAATTCTCTTGGCACACTTCCACTCGCCGCAATTTCTGGTCGTCACACACCTTGCGCATGTTCAAATGCTGTGTCACAATGTCATGAACCACAGATTTTGGTACATTTAAACAATTAAACGAATACGGTCTGAGTTCAAAACTTTGCGCACACGAGTCACATTATCGGTGTTTGTCGAAGTCGAAGTTCTTCATCAGCGACCTCTTCCCGGCCCTCCAAAAAGGCCTGGTGCCACCGAAACACACCACTTCGTAAGCGTGCTTGATCATATCAAACGTCTCTGTCGCAGATTTACCAAGTTTCACACAGAATTTAATCGCGTACCTCTGCTCTAACGAACGCTGCATTTTCGGCTTGCACCACTCACAGAAACACGTCGCACGAAAATATAAACTATTGAAACATGCTGCATTGGTGTTTAAAGTGAGAACCATTGTTTCCAATACATGCTCGAGCTCTACGTGTTACTTCGGTAGTTGTTGTATTTAATAACCTTGCAGTAAATAAAAAGCTTTTCCAATTTTTCTTATTAAATGGTCTCTTGATACGATTTCTTCAGTGTAAACTAACTGTTTAGCCCGCCCCCAGACATAGAAATCCAATGGTGTCAAGTCCGGGGATCTAGCACGCCACGGAATTGGTTCACCTCTGCCTATCCAGCTATTTGGAAAAGTATTGTCTTACGTCTAAAAGGAAATGAGCTGGACACCCGTCGTCTTGGAAAATAATTTGCATGTCATCTGGAATTTCTACTCCTGCAAGTAATTCGGGAAGATCATTTTGCAAAAAGTGTAGATAACTGTCGCCGTTTAGTCTTTCAGGCAAAAAATGAGGACCGATTGATCTTTGTTCCATGACGGCGGCCCACACATTAACAGAAAATTTGTGCTGGAAAGACACCTGTTCTTTCCCGTGTGGATTTTCCTGCTTAACAGCCCTTTGATGCAAATTGTGAAAATTTGTATTGTCCTCCTTAAAAAAATTGGATTCGTCCGTGCATAGAGTGCTTTCCAGGAACCGTTCATTCTCAATGTCACTATGTAAGAGAAAACGACAAAATTTTCTTCTGCAAATAGGATCACCATCTTCAAGTCCTTGTACGACGATACCATGAAAAGGATATTTTCGTTCACGGTACATGATACTTTCATAGCGACAAACCAAGATCAGCAGCAACTTACCTAGTACTTGTAGTGGGGTCATCTTCAAACGCTTGGAGGATTAGATCTTCGGCTTCAGGAGGATATCGACCTGGATTAACATCAGGTTCATTACGTGTTACACTTCCAGTATCGTAAAGACGTCGGTAAGTATTGTAAAACACTCTAACATTAGTCAATATTCTCCCAGGAAATCGCTCTTGGTACAACCGTTGCGCTTCTGTCCATTACCATCTGCTCTGCCATACATGTAAACGATATCTGCCTATTCTTCGTTAGTGAATGCGGCCATTTCACAATCTAACTAATTCGGGGTTTTTCGACTAAAATTCATGAATTACTATTCACTTGTTTGGAAAGGAATAAAGCAAGAATGTGTGGAAGTTAGTTTTATCATGCACGCAAACTTGTTCCTTCTTATCAGTATCAGAGAAATAGGAAAACATGTATTTATTATTTGTTTACAATTTGTTTTTTTTTTCTCTACCTTCGGAGAAGAAACCACACTGTTCTTTCAGTGATAACAGGAACAAAAGGCACATTTCGAATTCTCGAAATCTCGAATAACTCGAAAACCGTAAGACTTTGAGCTAAGGTATTATTGGCTTAAAAGATTCTAAATGTTCTGCCCTATCACCTCCCCAAGACTTTGTATCGACCTTCCGAACACCCCGTATAAAAGTCCTTCCAAAGTATTTACTGCTCCAACATGATACACCAACTCTTTCAAATAGCCGCACAGAAAAAAATCGCAAGGCGTTAAATCCGGGGAGCTAGCAGGCCGAGCAATGGGCTCATTGCGCCCTAGCCATCTACAGGGTGACTTTGAAGTTGAGTCATTAATTTTCAGATAATGATTGTAGAAGGAAGATAAACCAAAATATGTGTGTAAAAATAAAAAAAAATTAAAAAAATGTTACCTTGTTTTATAAAGTATCCTCCCGACAAGTATTTCAGTGCAGACCTGTATTTGATCGTGCGGTCTTGGAGCACCGGCATGCCCTCCCCTGTGAGGTCTTAAGTCACCTGATTCACGAGCCCTTTGTACTACATTAACAAAGGCACGAGGGATTGGTTGCACTCGATTGGGAAACCGATTCGCATAAATCCGTGATGCCGTGGCAGCATTTTGTAAAGACCACGCAACAAACACCACTATTCACTCACGTGTTACCGACTGACACATTGACTGCATGCAACTGAATAAAATTGTAGTAAAAACATCCTGATAAACGTCTCAAATTCTTTCGCTTTTTTGTTTCCGATGCGATAAACGGATAAGGCGGATTATATCCGTTGTTGCCAAACACGAGCACATAATATTATTATTGAGACAGGACGGTACTCAAACCTCTAAAGGGCTATAACTTTGTTACTTTAATTTTACCAGAAAAATGTTATAGGAAAAAACATTTCTTTTGATCAGATCTACTCACTGTTAAAATAAGTGACTCAACTTCGAAGTCACCCTGTATAAATGAAAGTATAGGTACCATTAAAAGACTGACATAAATGATCGATCCAAACACTTCCACTGAGAACCATACAATAACACAAAAAGTTTAAATTTTTATTTTTTTACTACTCTATGTATACTAAGTGACATATAAATCCGAACACCCAGTTTAAATGGTTTTATTTTAATAAAATTTTGTATAAGTACTTAATGAAGCATAATAAGTAAATGATAAAAATTTCAAAATGATTGCACTGCTGTAAAGCCCTTTGACCTTTAATAATGTGTGGATGCACCCTGATGTGCTACGTATTCTCCAACGCGCCTAGGCATGCTTTTGATCAGGTGGTCAATGTCCTCCTGTGGTATCTCATTCCAGGCAACCACCAACTCCTCTCGAAGTGCTTCTAGAGTCTGAGGAGGACGTTGCAAATTGAGCAATCTCCTACCCATCATATCCCACACGTTCTCAATTGGGGATAAGTCGGGAGATCTTGGTGGCCATGGTAACAATGTGACATCATTATGTTGAAAGAAGTCTATTGTGACTCTTGCAACATGTGGTCGGGCATTATCTTGTTGGAAAGTTGGATCTGCCAGGGTGTCAAGATAGGGTAAAAGATGGGGTTTTAGAACTTCGTGGATATAACGCTGCGCGTTCATGTTACCTCTGATGAAGATTAAAGGTGACCTGGAACCATAAGCTATAGCACCCCAAACCATAACTCCAACAGTGTGATGAACATGTCTTTCAACAAAAAACTGTGGATTCCTCCTTTCACCACGTCGCCTTCTAACCCTTACACCGACGTAATCGCCTTGAGTGGTGCAGACAACGGTCACTCTGGGATCAGGAATGGAACAGTATTGTCTTTAGTGACAAGTCTCGATTTTGTTTAGGCATGCAGGATGGTCGTGCCAGGGTTGGAAGGCGACGTGGTGAACGGAGGAATCCACAGTTTTTTGTTGAAAGACATGTTCATTACACTGTTGGAGTTATGGTTTGGGGTGCTATAGCTTATGGTTCCAGGTCACCTTTAATCTTCATCGGAGGTAACATGAACGCGCAGCGTTATATCCACGATGTTCTATAACCCCATCTTTTACCCTATCTTGACACCCTGGCAGATCCAACTTTCCAACAAGATAATGCCCGACCACATGTTGCAAGAGTCACAATAGACTTCTTTCAACATAATGATGTCACATTGTTACCATGGCCACCAAGATCTCCCGACTTATCCCCAATTGAGCACGTGTGGGATATGATGGGTAGGAGATTGCTCAATTTGCAACGTCCTCCTCAGACTCTAGAAGCACTTCGAGAGGAGTTGGTGGTTGCCTGGAATGAGATACCACAGGAGGACATTGACCACCTGATCAGAAGCATGCCTGGGCGCGTTGGAGAATGCGTAGCACATCAGGCTGCATCCACACATTATTAAAGGTCAAAGGGCTTTAAAGCAGTGCAATCATTTTGAAATTTTTATCATTTACTTATTATGCTCATTAAGTACTTATACAAAATTTTATTAAAATAAAACCATTTAAACTGGGTGTTCGGATTTATATGTCACTTAGTATATATATAGGTGATTTTTGGTATATCAATTTCTAACAAGCAGTTAAAATAAATCACTTAACTTTGAAATCACCCTGTATTTTCCTCAACAGCAAACGCGGACGCTAAGAGGACGCCTGGATGGGTGTGTGGGTGACTGGAAAAGTGGAAAAGCAGCAGCGGCGTTTTGGTCCCCGACGATTCGAATCGCGCATCGTTCCGCGACTGATTTCGACGTCAATTTTCCGCTTCATTTCCGCTCAGCAGCCAAACTGATGGCAATAAAAGAGCCAGAGACTCGCACAGAGCTGCTCCATCCGTATCGTCTAAATCGGTCACCCGAATGCTACGGGCACTGGGCACTTCATAACAGGATAATTCGGAATATACAGGGAAAAAGTTCATGCGACCCATGGTCCAAAAGTCAATAGATTTTTGTCTAAACGGCTGTATAGTTTACAACTTTATTTGCTTTATATCGACCACAATCACCAAAATCTTACTAATTTTTATAATCTAATCAAACACGTCTTTAAATTGGGTAATTAACAAATAAATGGCATTAAGTTATGCCAAAATTTGTAGTCAGTAAGTTTTATTAAATTAAATATTTAAAACACACATGACAACAGCGCATCGGCCTTTCATCACTCTTATCGAACCGGCAATCGATCGCAAACGGTAACAGTGGTTAGTTATCGGGCATCGGGCGTGTTGTTTTGTTTTTGTTCGCGTACGTCGTCGTGTTTATTTACAATGTTCTCGAATCAAGAGTTCGCCGACATGTTATTCGTTTACGGTGAAGGTCGTCACAATTCAAATCTTGCAGCTCAAATTTATCGCGACAGATTTCGCCAACGGGTACACCCAGACAGAAGGAGATTTGTGCAAGTGTATCAAAGACTTCGAGATACAGGAAGTGTTCAGCCCACTAATATTCGCACTCGTGAAAGACAGGTTACTGTACAGCAGGAGGAACAAATTTTAAATATCATGGACTATCACATACCATAGTCCATAGAATCCTACGGGAAAATTTGCTTTATCCCTACCATGTACAACGAGCGCAGGCCTTGTTACCAGAAGACTATCCTCGCAGACTAACATTCTGTCAGTGGTTTTTGCACAAAAACATTGAACAATCCGGAATTCTAGCGACGGACAAATGTACTTTTACGCGAGACGGGATATTAAATTTCCATAATACTCTCACGTGGCCTCAAGAAAATCCTCATACCATTCGTGAAGGTCTTTTCCAACAACGTTTTAAAATAAACATTTAGGCGGGTATTTTTAACGACCAGGTAATTGGCACTTTCGAGTTACCCCCAAAGTTGTCAGGAAAAGGATACCTCAGCTTTCTAGCCAATAACCTACCAGAACTTTTGGAAAAGACCTTAGACAACATGCCATTACAACGGAGACAGAATTTGGGGCGAACTTAAAGGGATGGTTTATGGGGCTGGTCCAATAACAACTGAAGCACAACTTCGCGAAAAAAAAAATTATTGCGGCTGAAATAATAAATGGACAACTTCGAGGACCTAGAGTAAGAAGAAACTGGGTTCGTTGTAATGAAGCTTGTGTGGAAAGTGGAGGACGACATTTTGAACACCTTCTTTAAATACAAATAAGTGCAGTGTGGGTTTTAAAAAAAAAACAATATATGTATCAAAATTGTGTTCCCTATTTAAAAGTGGATTTTTTTAATACGTTCAATAAACTTTCACACACCAGGTGAAGCGCTGAGACAGTTAGTGGTAAGTCCGTTTTTTTTAATTGTTTGCATTTTACGAGTACATTATCAAGTAATGAAATAATACCTAAGAGCCAAAAATAACAAACTCCATCTTTATTTACACTGCGTTCCATCGTAATTCTGGCATTGCGGCGTTGTCAGATTTTATTTTACTTTAAAGTCACTTTTCTCTAAAAAAATGCCGTTTTGACCCCCATGTTATATGAAACTTTTTGCTTCTTTCAACCCCCTCTATCACCCATTTAAATAATACCTATCATAACGTTTGCACCCTGTATTATTATTAGTACAGGACTTTTAAGAATGACCATAATTGTCCAGGAAGATTCTTCGCAACCGCTGGAAAAATATTCTGATTCGTATATTTGCAGTGTTCAAAAAAGGGCCCTTTTCAACGAATCTGTATGTTGTTAGGCTTAAAATTGCGACAAAAACGGTGCAAAAAATTAAAAAGCATTTAGATAGCGAGAAAAAAGGCTAAAGTTCATATTTTTTCATAGCCTTGAAACTTTAAATGAATCTCCAGAGCGAACTGTTCAACCTAGGAGTTTTTGATTTTACAAATCCTTATGTCTCCATAGGAACTCTCCAGGAAAAAAATTGAGCCCTATCTGAGATATAACCCGCCAAGTCAAGTCGTAGAATTCCTGTTTTCACCCATACTCGTTTATGTCAATGTCAATATAGTCCATATATGACTAGGGTATGATTTGTTTTACCATTTTTTCAAGCAAACACAAAAAATGTTTATTTATTCATGTTGATTTGTAGCTTCTGACGAAGTGCCATATACCAAAATAAAGCTTATCAGAAAGGGGTTAAAACAAAACCGTAAAAATGGTTCAATTTGAATCTTTTGAGATAAATACGTTTTGTGTTCGAAGGTAAATGATGAATAAAATTATAAATAATTGCGAAAACTATGAGATAAAATAAGACGTCAGGGATGAGTATTTTTTAGGACAAAGTATCCCGTAGCTCAAAAAGTAGCAAAATCAAAACCCTTCAACATGCTATATCAAACTTCAGGCGGCACAAAAGATTGCTTAAAATTATATAAATATAACATACAATGTGAATTAGAGCACTATGTATCGCAATAATGCAATTTTGCATTATTTTAATGATCAAAGTAGTTCATTGTTAAGTAGTAATTTCTTTTATTTCAGATAAATATTCCCATCACTACACCACCATTTATCACCATCACTATCCTACTATCTCCATTTAGTTGCGATGTTGCCAAATCATGAATAGTTATACACCCTAATTTGGTTTGTCAAATTCTTACTTATATACTAGCGCAAAAATGTGCAATCAGCACAGGATTGTCATGAAAATGCGATTTGGAGGTGTTTCCGGCAGGTTTTACTGTACTAAATCCAACTCGTGACCCACGATAGCGTTAGCTAAAGATACTTTTTTGAAGAATGCCTTATGCCCTTTACAAAAGTGATTCGGTTATTGTTTTTCCTATATTATAGTTATAATCTATTTACTTTTTGTATGTATACCTATACCTGAAGAATTATTTAAAGTGAAGCTGATGTCACAAACTACACCTAATTAAAGGCAAATCAAGCAATTTATGCTCACTCTTCCCTGATATTTATATAACTGATTTTCTGAGCCGTTTAGGCATACGTGTACATAGTGTATATAGTTGTAGTGTTCTTTAGTTTAGTTGATTAGTTATTTAACCTTTCTGTACTCCTTAGTTTTTCTTATAAGTATATTTTTTTTCTCTTTTTTTTTGGAATTGCACACAACATCGTGCTTAAAGTACAGACAAAGGTAGTTAAGTGTAAGAGTAGCTCAAGCTAAACTTCGCTATCTTTGTCCCTCACATGTACAAAATATGAATAAAGGCGTTATTATTATTATTATTATTATATACATGAGAAATAACTGAAAAAGTAGCTGTTGCCAATCACTAAATAATGAAAACATAACAAAGAACATTGCAAGTTTTTTGATGATTTGATGAAATGATGATGATCTTTATTTAACTATAATGTTGGACGATGATATGTTGGGTGGACCTAGCGAGGTTGTCCAAATCGACGAATCCAAGTTGGTTTTTTTTTTATATTCAATGACCGCTGGTGCCTTTTGTATTTTCTGCCACGCGAGCCGCTGTTGCAGTTTCCACTGTTTAGACACATACTGTTCAAAATTTCTTCTAGTTTTCGGTAAATATTGTGTCAACTTCTCATAAGTCAAGCCATTTACAATAAATTAAGACTTTTATTTTGCAAATAACATCATTTTTACAACGTATTTCTCCCAACAAAGGTACAACTTGGCAACTATGGACATCATTTATCTTATCTGTCAAGAAATGAACGTTACAAAATGGCCGTTCAGAATTGTTTGTACTTTCAAATATTTCTTAAAAACGCAAAAACTTTGATGTTTGAAATACGCGAAAAAAATGGTTAAGAAATTTCAAGAAGACTGAAAAATCACGACACAACACCTCTACACAGTTTACCAAGTAAATACCATCATTTAGGTATGTATTTTGAACTGTTATTTTAGCTAATACGCTGTGTAATTACACGGCTGGTTTTGAACCTTTTTTGCAACAAACAACGATTTTTTACAGTTTCACGTCTGTATTCCTTAGTATACAGTGTATGTTATATTCTTATAATTTAAAGCATCATTTTGTGCAAAAAGCAAAAAAAGATGGAAAAAACAGTATTCCATTCTAGAGTATTACCACCAAAAATGTAACTTTGAAGTTCTATAAAATAGCAAGCAGAGGGTTTCTTAAAGAAAAAATTATTCGTGCAAGTTACATCCTAATCTTTCATTTTAAAGTAAGAAATGAAGTAATTGCGATATGCGCTAAAGTATAGTCTTACATTTCATTTAAAAAAATGGATGTAGAGCCACGTAGTTATATGACCCACCCTGTACAAAGAGGCATATTTCCCAAAGAGCGGACGAGTATGTATGTGGTGCCTACAATTTTCATCAGCGTTCGTTATACTAGGGCAACCCTTCCAGCCGTAATCTTGGCCCTTCGGGAACCCCCTACAAAGTTTTTGCTTCAATCCCCTGTGACCTTAGATCCAGCACTGGATTACACACTAAAAACTCACCCTGTACGTTGAAGCCTTATTCAAAGATAAAGAAGAGTCATAACTCACCGGTAGGCGTCATTTTCAATAGAGGCTCCATTATGCACTATTAAGAACTGGCAGTTTGTTTAGGATCACCACGAACGATTTCGTGCCGATGCCAAACGGCTGTCTCAAACGTAAAAGTCACTCACGAACTCGTAATTAAGTTTTAGCGAAACTTTTTGTCGATTGCGATTTTCCTATGAAAGCAATGGTAATCCGCGCTTCTTAAACCGCCCGACGCCCGAACAAACTGGAATATCGATATCGCGACAAAAAACTTTGAAAACAATTGAATCTAGACGGCCAATGGGAAGTATCGTATTTCCATGATTTAAAACTTGGCGCCGTTGCCCGGCCTACTGCCTGTTGCCTGTTTGACGTTGATAATAAATCAACATACATCAATTTGCAGGAACAGGAATCTAGGTATGGTGGCATATTTATGACAAGTTTCTCATTGATCTACACAACAATTTTAGGACTACATAAAGTTTTGAAAATACCATTGTGATATCCCAATACCTAGCAATCAAATTACGCCAAATAGGCAAAGCAGGAGGAAGTTACAGGTAAAAGTAGGCAATCTGAGTCTCCCTTTGAATTTTGAGTGCTTTATTTTACAAATTGCCTTTTGTTCGCTGTAGATTCTAAAACAGGCTAACAACGATGTATTCCCAGGCCAGACTATGAGGATTGGCATCACTCAAGAAACTCTCATACTGTTTCAGTTTAATGAGTTGATCTCACGCCTATAGTGTGGGTACTGACCAAGATTCAATATGTCATCAAGTAACCAATGGATTGTTCAACAAAAACGGCATTACCCTCTTGCCTAGTCTGCCTCTAAATTCAAAATTAACGTGTGCGACATCTATTGATAGTAAGCCGAAATTGTAGCTATAATTAGCAAAATGCATTATAATCTTACAAGTGTCTCCTACAGATGTCGGTAGTAGTTTGTGACATGTTCATGGTTGACAAATCAGTCAATCAGTGATGTTGACAAGTGGACATCAATCAGCTGATTGTTTTTTCATTTTTATAGGTTATGTTTATGTTTTGTTAACATTCACTATTATTTATATTTTAAATGTTTTCTGAAAAAATTAAGGCCATTTTAGCTCTCCTTCTCCGCAGTTAGTTGTATAACACATGTTCGATGCAAAACCGTTCATAATAAATAATGGGCTCCCTAAAATCACCAGCCTCGAGTTATAAGAACTCCCAGAGTTGGACCGACGATCTTCCTATATGCAAAAACACAGGAATAGGATTCTCCACGAACCAGATTTACAGAGAAGATGGTAACCCCCAAGAGGAACACCCATATGAGGACTACAGTTGTCATTTTAAGTTCAATGATAAGTTCTATTGGTATGCCCAAATGTAATACAAAAATTATAATTCGTCACTAATGAATTTGATTTCTAATTCAGCAGATTTGGGAATTCACATATATACTCGGATATCAAACATAAACACACTTACTGAATAGTTGCCAACTTTAGTGCTGATCTGTTAGATGCTATCATTGCTTTGATGCTGTATCTATAAAACCATTATTGAAACAAAAAAGAAATTGAAATTTCTTTATCTCTAGTGAACTCATGATCTGTAATGTTTTTTTTATACTGAAGCAGTAGGCAGGAGCCCAAATACTGCAGCACTGGCTGCTATATGGAACTTAAACAGGTCCCAAATTGATCACTTGTGTCGGAAACCGTACTGCCCTTCATCAACCAAGCCATGATGTTTAAGATACCCTGTTAGATTCCAATCTATTGACTTACTTATAACAGAAAGCAGAGCTATAAGCTTGTAGTTGTTAGGTTTGGTCTTAAATCCTTTTTTGGGATAGGCTCGATATGAGGAAATTTCCAATTTTCTAAAGTACAATGCTACAGACAAATATATGGATAAATACACAGTTTAAATCTATAAAACATGCCTCTGTAGGAGTCAAGTCAATAAAGTAATATAATTATTTCATCAACAGTTTTGAAGAAATACTCTTATAGGTATGCAGTATTTGATGGACATGAAGGTAAGAGAGCAGCTGATTTTTGTTCACAAAGAATGACAGCAGAAATCTACTTCTCACACCTGAGTGAGAAAAAGACAGATGAAGAAGTTAAGGAACTGTTAAGACAAGCTTTCATTACTGTTGAGAAAGGCTACATGGAAACATTAGAAGATCTGCTAGCAGAGAGAACTAGTCTAATGTATGATATTCCTGAAGGTAACTTTATCTATTGCAACAAAATATGAAGAGCTTACATATGATAAATTATTTTTTAAGTAATTTTTATTCATTAGAATTTATTCGAGCATTCACACTGTATATGGTTCTCTAGTGCCATCTACATTATACAATTAGTATCATAGAAAGTAGGCTCTGAGATTCATTTTTGAATAGAAACAGAATAATCTGACATTTTGCTATAGATATGTTGTACGAGTGTCTCCTATGGATGGCCCTTCATATTCTTCCTTTATTATGTTTTCAAAAAATATGAATGCTGTTAAAAAGGTACCTAGTCAAACTTCAAGGGATGATTCTTTAAGAAGAAGGTGATATAAAAGAAGGTCTGATGATGTAATGCTTTGTCCTCAAGAGACAGGGTGTCATTTTTTGAAAGCTTATGTTTTTCCTAAAGATTGTTCAACTCTTTAGCTGATTTTGTCAAAATTTTACATCAGATCAAAGCTTATTAGACCTATGTTTATATAAAATCTTTGTCTTAGTTTTGCTCAATAGCACACACCTTTGAGATTGAACAGACAGTTTATTATGACTCGGTTTTTTTACCACTTTTATTAACATGCTAATTGAAAACTGTTAGTCATTTTCCAGTAATATCTTAAGGGACTCTATACCTATAGGTGAAGAATATAGAACATCTTTAAAGAATGATGCTGTTCTCTCTAAAGGAGACTAAAAGATTGCACTAATATCATAGGTGCACTGTCTGTACTAGAATATCCTATTGTAGGACTAAACTCCTATGAAGCATACCAGAAAGTTCCAGAAGTAGTAGAAGGTATAAACCGCATCAACTGTGAACTTTCCTCGGGTACAGCAGCCGCAGTAGCTCTGATATGCAATGACAAGCTCTATGTGGCCAACGTTGGAAACTCGAGAGTGCTGCTTTGTCAAACTGATACGAATTCAGTAATGAAGGTTGTACAATTGAGTATTGATCATGATCTTACTAATGATGATGAACTGCTGAGGCTGTCGCAGATTGGAATCAATACTGGCAGCTTGAGAAGGAGTAAGTACAATAAATGCGTTTTTTGCCACAATATGTCCACCTAGAATTCGGGCAGTCGTGTATCAGAATCAGTTTTTCTATCTGTCATTCCGAGATAGCAGGTGATGGTTGGTAGGTAACAGGTTGCAGATGACGGATAGGAATGCGTTCGTATTTTTTACGGCGATGATGGTTTTTCTTTTCACTCTCTCTAACTTAGGTTTCTTAATATTTGTTCTTAGGTACAAGACTTGGCAATCAAGAAAACACTCGCTGTCTAGGCAACTATACAGTGAAAGCTGGTTATAAAGACTTCGAAGATCTTGCTGTTGCATGCCAAGAGCCAATTATATCAGAACCTGACATCCACGGCGGGATCAGACTTGATGAATCGAGTCGGTTTCTGTTACTAATGTCAGCAGGACTGTACAAGTCGATCGAGGAGGCCATTGGAACCGATCAAGTTAACAAATACATCGCGCAGATTGTTGTTGAACAGGTAATTATACATGAAAGATATCAATATTACTTAAGGCCCTGTTAGGCACAACGCTGAAACACAGTAACTCTAGTGTCGGCATCACAAACTTAGTAGAATTTAATAGTCAAGGTTTCTCAAAGCGTGGCTACCCGAGAAAACTGTATCGAGTTCTTTAAAATGGGAAAAAGCTGCTGAGAACTTGTCAAATCTAGAGAAATAATAAATTTTACTAGTCTTCAAAAAGCTTCACACGTAAACCTAGCAGTTGAAACGAGTGTAGCCTTCAAACAGACACTTATCTTCTCTTCCCTTTTGTTCTTCTTTTTTTGGCATCTCTCTGATGTCACTTATCTGGGATACCAGACCAAACACTCTTCCTGACCTACAAGAGCAAGGTTCCTACAGACTTCGTATTTTTCTTATTTTTTTTTTCTAGTTTCGTGAGCAGGCAACTTTGACAGGAGTTGCACAAGCAGTGGTAGACAGAGCAGTCCGACTACACCATGACTGGTACATGTCGAATTCATTGAGCCATCCATGTACTCCGAAACGGGAAGACATCACGCTGGTGTTGCGTAATTTCAACTATCCGATGCCGAATGCCATTACTTCGCCATCTAAACCCACGGTAATATTTAATAATTAGGGAAAATTAATATTATTTTTAGGCTGGGCGGCGGATGGAATTGAGTTTGCAAAATGTGAGGACAGCATTTTATGAACAGATGAGAAGAAGTCAAAGAATAATCCGGATTTTTGGTCCATTTTCTAATCCCCTCACCTCTTAAATACAAAAAAGTTCTTTTAGGTCCGACATTTTTAAATTCTGATTTCTCGGATTCTTCCGGACTATAAAATTTATCAGTAACTTTTCCCTAACGTGACTCGTTTTCGAACTATAAGCCATTTGAGGTCTGGAAAACCCGGAAGACGGGCATCTTCAATGATCAAAAACTCAGCAAAACATCCGTCCTTAAAGATTCTCTTTACTTTTGGAAACAGGAAAAAGTCCATGTCTGGCGAATATGGAGACTGAAGCATCGATGCAGCATTGTCTTTGTCCAAAAACTCAGGAACAAGCAATGAAATGCGAGCAAGTGTATTATAGCCATGCCATGAATTGTTTTTTCCACAAATCCGGTCGTTTTTTTTTATTGTTTCACACAACGGTGTTGAACTTGTAGGTAGTACTCCTTATTGACCATTTGACATCGTTGACGAGCCAGGATGAGTCCACTGGGACGATTGGACCTTAGCTTCGGCGTAATATTTGTAAACTTATGTTCGTCACCTGATATAACACGTTTCAGTGATTCTGCATCGGCGTTGACTTTATTTAGCACAACTGGAGCCGCGTTTTTGTTCAAAATTCAAGAATTTTTGAATAAATCTTGCTGCTTTCACATTCAAAACATTCGAAAAAATGTTATGGCATGAATCAGTCGATACCGGTTGATGATGTGCTGGAGCGTTCGTCAGGGGTATTATGTAACTTGAAAAGTGGCATTGTCATTATGTCTTTTTTTACATTATGTAGGTTTTTCAACAAGATGTCAGCGTGGCACTGGCTGTCGTTTACTTCATGAACACTTGTAGCAAACGCGGAATGATGTATTTGCACGCTAGTCTACTAGTCTAATCATATTAGACGAAAATACCCCTGGTTTGCGAAATAATCGTAAAGTCGGGTTTTGTTGCTGCAAGTTGTTCAAGGGGGTATTCAAAAGATGGACGCATAAAATGGGTACACCAATTTTTGTGGGAGAACTTTATTCGACAACAAAGAATGAGAAAGGGGCCGTTCAAGTATTACGTAAGCAGATTTATTACAATTATTTAAGTTTTCGATGACATTGGATTGCTTCGATTGCTGCTCAGTGTTGTGAGTTTGCTCACTTTCATCGGATTTTGGAATGTCTACGATGTTCTCATCGAGCCACTCAACATCATGGTGCTCTAAATTTTTAATAATGCACATCAGTTCATTAGCACGACGAGCAGCGACTCTTACAGGTCTAACTTTCCTATCAGTGTGCGTGTTTACTTTTTTATGGATATTTTCGATGTGACGATTTAGTGACTTAACGGAAGCATGATAAAGACCACACGTTTTGCATGTTCGACTTGATAGCCTCAATTTTACCGTCGGACAAAAATAATCGTAAGGCATTTGCAGGAAATCTTTGAGTGAAGCACTTAAGCGTGGAGCTAAATTGACTGGAAGGTTAAGAAATTGCCCTCCTTCATCCAAAACCAAGTCATCAACTGTTTGTTTTACTTTTACAGGTGGTGGAAGAAACCTATTGTCTAGTAATCGAAATAGGCCACTTCTTGGACGACAGCATTCTGTATTTCTACATTTTACAATTTGGATCAAGTATTGGCTCTCACGCACATGTTCTGAATACCATTTAATGTCTGGAAAATCAGGAAGATCTTGTTCAGCTGCTCCAACATATTTTGCATTAACATTATAGCCATCAATTTCCATTGAACTCCATACTTCAGCTAATACATTTCCTGCAAATTCGAAATTAGATCTTTCTACATGTTCATCAATTGTAACGCCAGGTTCATCCAAATGAGACCCAAAATGGTCATGAGGCAATATTAAACCAGCCAGTTCCCGACTAAGAGGAGCCATTCTGCGCTCTACTCTGTTATACGCACTTCTTCCAGGAGCATTGGTAGCTAAAAACAATGCATCGAGATCATGTCGCTTAAAGTGTTGTATAGCAAACGCTATGACTTTTTGATAACGTGGATTTTCATCTGGCCCTCCAGCAACCGTCATGATTACCAGGTTTTACTAGTCCATGGTCAGTTTTAGCTAATGGTCGAAACTCTTCAAGTTCGAGAAGCGTCTCGAAATCCTGAGCATGAGTATTAGCAGTAGATGAACTATGCTTTCCACTTCGAATAGCGATGTATGTTGGTCCAGAATATCCAACGGCTTGCGGTTGTCCTAGCATATTGGAAGTGATTTTGATACCAGCCTAAACAGATGGTATTAATTTATGACGCTCAGCGATTACCCAATCGTGATCAGGCAATTTGATTCTATATTCCATGTGCATTAGAAGAGGTGTTTGCTTATTTGCCGCAGTTACGCCAATAGGGACTCGAGCTTTATCATCTTGGGATATGAAAAATACTTGATCTGGTCCAAGTATTATTCTCTAAATAATGGATTGATGTTTCAGCGAACTTGCTATCCAAGTGGTTCTTGTGGTGATCAGTTTGAGCCCGAATGAGCTTAACAGGGACTGTCGATACATGTCTTCGTCCCTCTGCAGAATTAGATTTTCTGGGAATCAGACGAAGATATGTCCCACTGCGACTAATGTCAAATCCTATTTTACGTAATTCTTGCGTGAGTTCATCAAGAGTTTTTACGCTGCGAATTGATTCCGTTCGTCTTCTATCATCTGCTGCACTCCCAAATAAAGCTATATCCGCGATTGTTTTCAATAGTGAATGTTGACTGCTTTCAAGATTAGGACGTCCCACTGAATCCCTCAGAGATAGTCTTTTTTTTATTTCTGGATTTTCATGACAAATATCTTCTAACTTTCTTTTCATACCATCCCTGTGTTTCTTCTGGGCAACTGGTTTTGAACCTTCCTGTTTAAAGACTGTTTTGCTGTTTTTATTTCCTCGCGCAACTTAATGATCTGTTTATCAACTTCAGCACGGCTTGGCAGAATACAAAGCATTCAGATTTTTTTCGAGTGGAGCAATCTTATTTTTTTCATAGCTTCTTAAGAAGGTTTTGCTCGCTGTTTATCTGTATTTTCATTAATTTCGCAATGCTGATGTGATTCATTACGGGGTTTTATTTTATCTTCTTCCTCTTTTTTAATATTTGAAGCTTACTGTATAGTTTGTTTTTTCTGCAGGTTTACAGGTTGCCTAAAAATAAAAACTTTCTATGGCTTCTGCTAAAGGTTCTCTTATTAAGCTACATAAATACAAAGTATGGCAATATATATGGTAAATACAAAACCCGATGGCTTTAAATCAACTATATTTAAACGAGCAATTCGTTCCGGTCACAAAATACAGGGTGTTAGTTTTCTGTATATATGTATAAAACTAACATCCTGTACTTTGTGACCAATTGACAGAATCAATCATAAGAAATAAATCTATAATATAATGAATATTACCTCTATACTTTGAGATAGGCCATAATATTTTCTAATCAGTAAAGAGAAACTTTTTGGCGATTTCTAATATTTCTAGTACTCATAGGTACCTAAAATGATTTCGTCACTCACCTTAGAAAAAAAATTTAGTAGATTGGATTTATTCTTAGTCGCTGCTTGCAATTCTTCTTCGATTCTCTTAGATACAATAATATCTAGTTCCTTGTCGGATCTTGCTTGTAATTTGTAATTTCTCCACACTTCGTTAACTATCTTTTGTACATTTTGTACTTTCGTACTTGTATGAGATTGTTTAAAACTTTCAAACAATTTTTGGTATAACTTGGATTTGTTTATGTGAAACGACATCTTATTTAAATATTAAACTTTGGCTAATGGAATCAATGGTAACACAAATGTTAACTTGCTTTACTATGCTTACAATACGTCTACTCGCTATAGAATCCAAACCAAACATTACACTGATAGAGGAAATTTAGACAAGTGAACACCGCGCGGTAATTCCCCTACTCGGTTCTAAAGCGAGTAGGGGAATTACCGCGCGATGTTCACTAAACGTATGCATTATTTGCAGGAATCCCCGAAAATGCGTTTCGTTTTCGAGCAAAGGCAATGTGAGGGTTGCTATTCGCGTAAAAAAGTAAATAACTAACGATGACGTAATCATCATCTAGACTCCCCTACCCCACATGTCATCCAAAATAAGCAAAGCAAAGACCCCTGCGCCCCCCCCCCATAGTGTTCACGTAATACTTGAACGGCCCCAAAACGTGTTTTTTTTTTTTGATTCAATCGAAAGGGTTGGCAGGAACGAAAAAACTCTTCATATAAGATTTTTAGATATTTATGAGACCACATATAACAAGTTCCGATGAATAGCAACAAAGTTATGGTCGAAAACCGGGGCAAATGCAGGTTTTGGCACTTGTTGGTAATGCAACGATGGTTTCCCGCAGATATTTGAAATTCTTCAAATTCATAGGATTCGCACTTCGAAATAACCACAACAAAATTGGAGTAGATTGGTCAAGTAGTTTTTGAGAATTTCCAGTTATTGTTTTCCGGCCATCGCTACTAGTTTATTGAGCAATATACAGTGTTAGTTCAAAAGGCATTTTATAGCAAAATACACTAGTTTGCTTTGCCGATATGAATCTAAACAAATTCAAACATTTCGTATTTGTGAGAAGATAGACACATGCGCTTTGTTTTAAAATGTGTATAGTAACGTGTTTTATTCGAATTTATTCAATTACTCACAAATACGAAATGTTTGAATTTGTTTAGGAGAAGAAAACGTAACCTTTGTTTTTCGCATAAAAATAACATTTATCTTTCGGAATGGTTTGTGATTCTGATTAGTCGGATCTTTTTACATGTGGTCTCATTTTGTAGGTCTAACAAATACCTAAAAATCTTATTTGTAAAGTTTGTTCGTTCCTGTCAACAGTTTCGATTGAATCGCAAACAACACGTTTTCTCATTCTTTGTTGTCAAATAAAAAGTTTTCTCACAGAAATTGGTGAACTCATTTTATACGTCAATATTTTAAATACCCTTTTTTTTTTTTTTTTTTTTTATTTAATTACCCGCTTCGACCTAAAGGCCATTAGCGGTACGGCTTACATGCTATATTTTATATAATACATTAGTTTGCTGTAGGAAACGTAATAGATTGTTTATGTTGCTATTTGGTGCTAAAATATCACACATGGTTGATGATGTGAGGTTACATTCCACTCTATAGTGCTCTAACAAAGGGCACTGCACTAATATGTGTTTGACACTGAGATGGGTTTCACACATTTCGCACATGGGTTCTGGTTCCTGCGTGATGAGATGTCCATGGGTGATCCGGGTGTGACCTAAACGGAGTCGTGTGATGATTGTTTGGTGTTTTCTGTTTGTTGTGTGTGTTGTCCATGGTCCGAATCTGGGTTTTACTTCAAATAGCTTTGATGTGTTGTTCTGCCAGTTGGTATTCCAGGTTTGAATAGCTCTTTGTTTAAGGTGAGATTTTATATCTGTATCTGGGATGTTTATGGTTGATGTGTGATCCAAGTTTGCTGCTAGTTTAGCTTGATGGTCTGCTTTTTCGTTGCCTTGGATACCAACGTGAGAAGGAGCCCAAATGAATAAAACATCATGGTTGTCTGCTTGTAATGAGTGGAGAATCTGCTTAATTTGGTGCACCAGATGGTTTTTCGTATATATCTGCTCAATAAGCTGAAGCGAGCTTAGAGAATCAGTTATTATGAGGCTTCGTTGGATGTTCTGATTCTGTACATGTTTCATGGCTTCTAATATTCCATATAATTCTCCTGTTAGAATTGTTGCTTCGTCTGGTAATTTCATTTTAATGGTAGTAGTGGATGTCACAACAGCTGTTCCTACTCTATTGTCAAGTTTTGATGCATCTGTATATATTTTCTCATGGTGTTGGTATTTGTTGACTATTTCCTGGAAATTTTGTACTATTACTGGTGCTGGCGTGTCTGTTTTACTCATTCTTGTGAGAGCTTTGTTGATGCTTGGCCTCTGCATTGTCCAAGGAGCAATGTCTGCACTAGGTCTGATGGTAGTTGCAGGAATTTGTGCGATATTTAATTTTCTCAAGTAGTCAGAGATTCTTCTGTAAAACGGTTTTTTCTGTGTTGCATTGGAAACGCCCAGCTGGATTCCTCTATTAATCTGTCCTATGTACTTGTGACCAGGGATACTTGGATTTGATGCTATTTTAGTGGCATATGTTAAGCTTAGTATCTCCCTTCTGTCATTCAGCGACAGTTCGCCGGCTTCGCAATATAAGCTTTGGACTGGTGTTGTTCTAAATGCTCCAAGTACTAAGCGAAGTGCTCTGTGGTGTATGCTATCCAAAGGTTTTAGAGTTGAACGGCTAGCTGAGGCGTAGATTATGCTACCATAGTCTATTTTAGATCTTATCAGTGATCGGTATAGGTAGAGCAAGGATTTGCCTTCAGCTCCCCAGTGTCTGTTGGATAAGTATTTTAATACTGTCATTCTTTTTTCACATTTTGTAACTAGGTACTCTATGTGTTTTTTCCAGGTCAATCGATGATCGAATACGAGTCCCAGAAATTTGATTTCTTGTGTTTGCTCTAAGGATATGTTATGAAGCGTTAGTGGTACTCTGAGTTGGATTATCTGTCTTCTTGAGAATATAATATATTTTGTCTTTTCAGGTGAAAATGATAACCCGGAGTGTTTTGTCCATTGTTCCAATTTGTGAATTGTTTTTTGTATGAGTTCTGTATTGGTTGTTGGGTTTTTTCCTCTTATATACACTATCATATCATCCGCATAAAGACGTGCTTGAACTGGTTTTTCAATGTAACTAAGAATGTCGTTGACAGCAATTAAGAACAATGTCGGGCTGATTATTGATCCTTGCGGGATGCCATTTTCTTGTAGTTTGGGTTTGGATAGAACTCCATTCGAACGGACTTGAAAACTCCTATTGCTCAGAAAATTGGATATAAAAGCAACGATATTCCCATCATAACCCCATCCGTGTAATTTTAAGATGATATCATGTCTCCAAATAGTGTCAAATGCTTTAGTCATATCAAAGTATACCGCAAGGCAATGCTGTTTGTTCTCGAAAGCTTCATATATGTATGTTTCCAGGTCTACTGCATTGTCTATGGTGGATCTGTTTTGTCTAAAACCGGACTGCTCCTTAGCTAGTAGATTCGACTTATTTAGGCTCCATAGGAGCCTTTTATTGATGATTTTTTCTAATAGCTTGCACATAGCGCATGTTAAACTTATTGGTCTATAAGATTCAGGTACAAGAGATGATTTGGTTGGTTTTAGTATCGGTATCGTTAATGCTTGGCGCCATATATCAGGAAACATATTCTCAGTCCAGATTTTGTTGAAGATTCTTAGTAAATGTTGTTTAGCTACTTGAGGAAGATTTTTCAGAAAGATAGTAGGTATGTCGTCAGGTCCTGCAGTAGTTTCTTTCAAGTCGTTAAGGGCTTCTTCCATTTCGTGTTCGGAGATTATTATATTCACTGGGTCTTGGTTGTTCTGTATTGATATTGGTATTGATTCTAGCTCTGTTTTGTGTTTTAGAAATTCATCGCTGTAATTTTGGTTGCTGGAACTTTTGAGGTAAGTTTCACTAAATGCTTCAACTATTGCTTCATTCGTTGTGTGTGTTATGTTTCCATCCTTCAAGCATTTTATAGGTGAGTATGACTTGGCTCCGGTTATGCTTTTGATCTTTTTCCAGACTGTTGCTAATGGTGTTGAACTATTTATACTACTTACAAACTTTTTCCAAGAATCCTTTTGACTTTTCTTTGTTATTAGTTTTGCACGTGACCTCTTTCGCTTTAAATCTATCAGGTTGTCAGTAGTTCTTTGTCTTTTGTATTTATTTAATGCTTTCTTGGTTGCTGTGATTGCTGCGCCGCACTCTTCGTTCCACCATGAAACGGAGTTTTTGTTTATCATTGGTTTGGTTTTACCGATGTGATTATGTGCTGCGCTCAAGATGATATTGTTGAAATTGTATACACTTTGGTTAATGTCGCTAACTATTTGAAGTTCTTGGATGTGTCGTTCTATGTAGTCCGAGAATTTCATCCAGTCGGCTTTATACAAATTCCACCTTTCGAATGGTGTAGTTCTGTTTTGGACTTCCGTATTAGATATTCTGATAGGAAAGTGGTCACTTCCATAAAGGTCATCTAGTACTTGCCAGTGCAGTGAGGTTATCAGATTTGTTGAGGTTAAAGTTAGGTCTATTGCTGAGAATGTTCCATTTCCAAGATCAAGCCTTGTCTTTGTACCATCATTCATTATGCTAAGATCAGTTGTATCTAGTAAGTCCTTTACTATTATTCCTCGAGCAGTGTTTCTTTTGGAACCCCAAACAAGGTGGTGGGCGTTAAAGTCGCCCATGATGAGTCGTGGAGAGGGTATCTGTTGGAGTAGCCTTTCTAGTTCATTAATGTCTAATTGATAGTTCGGTGGTATATATATGTTGCAGATGCTGATCTTTTGAGGGACTTCTATTGTGATAGCAACTGCCTCTAGCTGTGTATTTAGATTTATAGGTTTCGCTACTATATTACTTTTAATATATATAGCAGTGCCACCGCTAGCTATTTGATTGGAAGTATAATTACGGTTCTTAAAGAATCCCTTGTAGTCTTTTGGTGAGTGTGTGTTGGTATCAGTAAAGCGAGTTTCCTGTAAGCAGATTATGTCTGGATTTTGATCTGATATGAGTTTCTGTAGCATGTTCAGATGACTGTAGTACCCATTGAGGTTCCACTGCAACAATGAAGTTAGTCCAATGTGCATTACGATTTTCAGGTAATTAGAAAGTTGAATCTATGGAGGAGGTATCACTAAGGCATTCGTTAGTGTTGTTGTCAATGTAGCGTTCTAGCTTTTTACGGAGTCTTGTGCATCTGTTTTTGACTGTTTTATCGGTTATGTGGGAGTATACTAATAGTATCATTTCTATAAGTCCTTTAATGTCATCCGTATAATCTTTAATTATATTTGTGATGTCTTGTGTTCCATGACTGTTCTCGAGAAGGCTTTTAAACTGGTCACTATTCAAGGGAAGGGCAGGCATCTGGTTGTCTATGAATGTTTTGGCGGTTGCTAGAGCGTCTTGGGAGATGTAGGATGACTGCATATCTGTTTTATGTTTCTTTGATTTAATATTGTTGGGAACTGCAAATGTAGGAGGGGTTGAATTTTCATGCGTAGGAGTTGTCGGTGAGATTGTTTCTGAGAAGTAGCGTTTTGAGGATGGGTTGTTGTGAGTAGCTATATATTTACTGCCTGTTGACGTGTGTGGTATAACTCTATTTTGTTGATCCGGTTTGTTTTGTTGGGTGTAATTTTGTATTTCTGGTATCAGCTCTTGCGTTTTTCTGGTGGGGATTGGACTTTTGTCGATTACTGATTGGCTAGTATTTGGTAGATCTACATCTGCTTCACGCGGGTTAGCTATATGTTGAGATAGTGCTGTTCCTTGGGTCTCTGTTGTTATTATTTGTTGATTGCTTGTGTGGTGTGTGCTTGTTGATTTAGGTTCTTTGGTAGATTGGGTCTCATGTGGATTTGTTTGTCGTTGCTGGGAGGGTAGTGGACACTGGGAAGCTATATGACCTTGTTTGTTGCATTTGAAACACTTTTGACTATCTAGCGATAGAAAAATGCGGTAGGCTAGGTTTTCATGAGTTATTTCAATGGAGTCTGGGATATTTAGGGACTGTTGGTTGGGTTCTATATAAACTTGTCTTCGAAAGCTCAGAATATGACTGTACTCTGGAAGTGGAGCACCTATTCTCAAGAATGAAATTGGCGATACGAGTTTCAGACCTAGTTGCAGTAGTTTTTCATTAAGAACTGAGTGAGGAACTGTAGGACTCACATTTGATATCACTAGACGGTCTGAAGGAGAAACTAATCTCCGTCCTCTCAAGATCTCACCATTTACCTCTATTTGTCCATGATTCTCTAAAAAGGTGTCTACTAACTGTTTAGTTGCTAAATATATACATATTCTGTTGTTGGAAATTCTGGAACAGAACAATATATTTTCCGGGTTGACGATTGGACCAAGCTTAAGTAGGTAGTCTTGTAGCTTAGCTCCATCAGAAGAATTAAATATAATCGCTTGATCCTTTTTTGGGTACTTGACTGTGTTTTGAGTAAGTACGTTTGAGTAGGACTGAGCTGTTGTGTTGCTTTCAGATGAGTTTTGGTTATTAACAGATGACATTATGGTATAGTGAAATAAACTCCAGGTAGATGCCGTATCATTTCTCGATACGGTCCTGCTTATCCGCAAATATTTGTTGTGTTTGGGATTACCTGTGCTAGCGCACGCCGGAGATATCGTAAGTAATTATTTCAGATTCTGATCTTATTTATCGCATAAACGTAGAGTATTTACTCACAATATGTTCTTAATGGCTCACACTTATGCACTGGTACTCTTGCAGGAATTATTTTAAATACCCTCTTGAACAACTTGCACTAATAAAACCAGACTTTAGAAATATTTCGAGGAAATATGCTAATATTACTAGACTATACTTAGTCAACAATTTGACATTTTATAGGTTTCTTTTGACATACCTATATACGTTTTTTACGTAATAACGTATTCACGGCCATCTTGGAAACGCATATACAACTCGTAAACTCTTCATTTACTCTTAGTAGGCTCACCATTTCATTTCTTACGCAAAATTTGACACTATTTCTTCGATCAGTTTCTTCATTTGACAAACAAAAATCTTCGAGCTTATAAAACACGTCTAACCTTTCCGGCTGCTATAGACAAAGTAAACCACGAATTCAGATGAAAATATTGTCATAATTCAGGGACCTGTATACCAACATAAAGAAAAAATACAATTTAAGAATTCCTGTTATTTTCTGTACGATTGGCTATCTTCAGTATAGTGTGTGAATCAATTGTTTCAGGTTACTTTTAACCCTGTCATCGAGAGGAATAGTATGTCTGATGACAGTACACTTGATGGAAAGAAAACTGGCACAGTAAACAGTTATATGCCAACTAACACAACTACCACTACTTGTTCTGAAAGGTAAGAGTTGCGACTATACAGGTGATGTTTCAAATGGTATAATTGCTTGTTAGTCCTTTCTTCAAGTAACACAAAGTATTAATCCAGGAACACAGTGCTCGGCTAGAGATTTGATCATTCTATAGATGGATACGAGTAGATATGCTTTATTTTCTGAAGAATACAATCATTCTTAAAGATAACTTATAACTAAACATAAATTACATATGTAAATGAGTTGCACACATTTGTACCAGATTTTTTGTGGATATAACCAAACTATTTCTAATTTCACTATTCTAGGACTGAAACTGATGACGGTGTAGGCTCAGATCAAAAAATTGAAGCTTATGTAGACTTCTCCGATTTTTATAGAAATTACGAGGAAAGGAAAAGGAAGGGAACCTTACCTGAAGGGCTTGAAAATTTCTGATTGGTCAAGCTGGTTACTTTTCTATTGTGATTGTGTGATAATTGAAATTTTAACATGTATTATAAAGGTTTTTAATTAAAATTTTTAAAGGTTGAAACATTTATATTTTATTTAAACTAAATCAATAATCAAGTAGTCGCTGTCGATGGATTGGTGTTATCTACACTTCGTGATTTGGAAATATTTTTCAACCTAGAAAGGAATATTATTAGAGGGACGAGAAATCGTTCACGGACCATAGCTAAAGAGCCGCAAGAAACAGCTCGTTTGTAAGATTAATGATATTTCATTTAATATTACACTCATTATTTACCTTGAGATTGTCAGCTTGCAAAAGTATAGCAGTATCAAAGGAAGAGGTGTCAGTATTGCTACTGAGACTGGGATAACTGGAAAAAAATAGTTACTTAAAAATAAGATCATTATACAGGGTGATCCGTACTTGAATGGGCATACTGAAAAGGTAGGTAGTATCATCCTCCGCCCCAGGAATTTTTCTCAGGGGAGGCCGATCATTGGCAAGAGATAACTTTTTGTGAAGGTGTACCTGCCCCTAAACTATTTGAAGAGCAGGGTGGGGGGTAGAAAAGTTTCCCAAAGTCCTCAAAATTCAGTTCATGCTAAACATGCACATTTTGAGGTTTTACCTGACTTACAATGGCTGAATATTGAACTGTGCATAATGGAATGATTGCGCGTCTCTTAGTTTTTTAGTATCTTTTTTATTTATTTATTCAAATACCTTATTTTCAGCAGTTTATCCGACACAAGACTCAAAATTTCAGGGATTACAACTTGTTTTCATCAACATTTCACAAAATAATGTTTAAAATTGAACTAAAGATATTTTTGGAATTCAAAATTCTGAAGTCAGATTCATTTTTTGTGTTTTCTTATATTTTATCACGTGCAACGCCCTATAAGATGTTGATTAAACCAAGTAGACGCCTGAAATTTTGAGTTTTGTATCATATAAACTTTTAAAAGTAAGTATAAATAACCAAAGTTAACTAAAAAAGAAAACGAGGGGGCAATCAATCTATTTTTCTAGATCACAAGCACCTTCCCTTTTCTTTTTTCAGCTTAATAGGTGTTGATTCTGACAAAAAGTGAAGCAAGCGAGTCCGGCCCTGGATTTTTTAACCATCCGTCTAGTCTGACGTTACTCCTAGGTAACTTTTTTATTACATTAAAGATTTGGCGTGTTTAGATAAAATACCCCGTATAATTTTAAACTTTTTTATTTTCAGATATGAAAAGATCTCGCTTCATACTACCTACCATTTCACTATGTCCATTTAAGTACGAAACACACGGTATTGAATATACAATTTTTTGCATACTTGTTTATTATATGGTCATTACAAACATTTCATAGTCTACCTGAGAGTTTACCAAATTATTACATGTTTTTACCTGTCGTAAGATCTGCTTCAGGTTGTGGCAATGTGAACCTCAGCAAAAATATTGCTATGCCTGTATTTTGAATACCGATTTCCACTGCAATTGCTATGCAGTCTTCTTCGGATTGTCTCAAAATTTTCGAAACTACGTATCCAAAAAGATATCCCATCCATGGAAGACTCATACCCGCAACAAAAATCTTAAATCAAAGCAATGTTTAATGTTAGTGTTATCTACTGGATGAATTTTTGTTTTCGTCATTTCAAATACCTCTTCATGTCCAACCAATTCGAATAGATTAGAAGGAGACAAGCCTATATGTTTGCATTGCTTGTCGCCAAAGTTGCGTAGTTTTAGTGCATATTTTTGACCAGCAAAGTAACAGCGTTGTATTGACATAATAATTATACTTGCTGGAAACATCTGCCTTCATTAGGTTTATACTGGTCTCTGCAAACGGTGGAGACATCTGCCTTCATTAAGTTTGTACTGCTCTTGCACCAGGACTTGAAATCGTCTAACACCAAAATTATCTACAAGCAGTCCCATTTCTAAAATAATTACTCTAAATATACGAATTCAATGACACAGCTGTCAAAAAATGACTTATGCCAAGTGCACTTTGATCCTCACTACGGACTATGAGAATTAGGGGACAAACAAATCTTTGACTGGCTCCTTCTACCTAGTCTGATTTCGTTGTGTATGTCAGATATGGATTTTTAAAAATTAGTTTATGCTAATCGCAAAATAAAGATTAGATTATATGTTTTTTTTTACCTTACCTCCCATGAAAACAATTCGAACAAATAAAGATTTGTAACTGCAGCGAAGACTATCACGAATATCAACAGTAATGCCGTGAATGCCTTCGTTATTTTTGCCAAGAAGGTGGCAATATATTTGTTGTACCTCTGTATCAAATATCCTATGCCCAGGGGTACGAGCAGAGCAAAAACATAGGAAGAAATTTGCCCATAGGGAACCTCGATGTTGCCTACAAATATATGAAAACATGTAGAACGATTATAAACCTATATAACATAAAGAAGGTCGAGATTGTTTTTTATTTTAGAAAGCCCATAAGCTTGACCCTCATCTACCAAATCTGTGAATGACAGTCACAAAAGAAGTAAAAACAACTTTTTTTAGGAGAAATGGTTGAATTGTATTACGTTTTCTATAGTTTCATTGAAGATATTTTTAAAAATCCGTTTCTGGGTAAAACTAAAATTACCAAAAAATGAGTCTGTGCTAAAATTGTAAAGTGCAGTAGAATCATTTATATTAGTGTTCCATGTAATCGAATAAATAGTCTCGGTATTTCAAGGTGTCAGTTTTGAATGAATAATTTCCTTACCACTTTCAAATATAGTCTTTCCAAGTGTGAATAACCAAAAAGGCATCGTAGCAAACGCAGCTATGGTGCTCATCGCCGTAGCTACAATGGACAACCCCACATTACCTCCAAGCAAAAGAGTCCATAGATTTGAAGCTCCTCCACCTGGAGAAGCCCCTGTGAACAAAAGGCCTAACTGCTGATCGGGATTTTCAGGAAACAGCAATTTTCCTAATCCATAAGCTACCTGTAATTCAAGTTCAGTAAAATGTAAGAATATCAAAAATGTGAAATCTGTAATAATTCTGGGCATTCAAGCTGTTAGAAATAAAGGGTGTTCTTAAAGTTTAAACGCATCTTTGAACTGCGTACAATTTGTGTAAAAAATAGACAACCCAGTTATTGGGTTCCAAAAAAAACGCGATATATCAAATCCGGCCCCGACCCACAATAAGGTGAAAAGATCTAACCCAGGCGCCGCACGCCATGTAACTAAACTAAGCTGTTTGTTTATTAATCATGCTGGAACAAACCCGGAAATGCACTATTTCTATAGCAATAACGATTGACCAACTCGGTTTGATATTAGTTTACCATGAGTGTCTTCGCGATGTTACTGATGCTTCGCGAATTTATTTAGATCATTTTCCTGGGCGTTTCCATCTCGCGACGCATAGGTCTGTTTACCTCGCACAAAGGCTAGTTGTAGGATCGTCGAGGTAAGTACAGTAGAAAACCTAGACAATCACGCAATTGTGAAGTAAACTCATCCAGTCTTATGGTGAGGCTCATTTTGTTGCTCTTGACATCACGAAAGCGTTAGATCAGATGTGACATGCTGCCCTCTTATGCAAACTTCCATCCTATGGCCTCCCAGAGAAGCTTTGCAGATGGGTGGCTGACTTCATCCCACAACGTCAACACGGATGTTCCCCAGGGATCGATCTTGGCTCCGACACTGTTCCTCTTTTTTCCTGCACGATCAATCCAATCCACAGTTTTGCTGAGCACCCTTCATACAGGAATTCAGAGTGACAAACTCTGACGAAAGACCTGGAGGTTATCACTGCTTGGAGACGCAACAATCTTTCACAGTTTGATGCTTTCAAAACACTACTGTACCTTGACGAACAAAAAACGTCCTAGCGCTCATCCGGATTCGATGGTTGGTCGAGTTCTGCCAAAAAGCCGTTAATTTCGGCTGGTCGGAGTCTAGATCACCGAGGACTTGATCTGTCACGAACTCAACAGCAGCAGCTGCTGGGAAAAAGCTAGGCTAAGCTAGGGTAAAGTCAAGCTTGCAAATTCAAATAGCAACCTTCAAAGTAAATGTAAAGCATGAGACTGCATTTTCATACTTGAGGTGACTTGGTCATGAGTAGTCCAACCAGTATGACCTACTATAACGTCAGAAAAGTAAAGTGTTTGGCAACCACACATTCCGAGGTCACTTTTGTAAATTCGAATAGCAACGAGAGCTTTAGAGGTTCTTAGACAATAGATTCGTGGGGGTGAGATCCTGCGTCACAGTGCATTTTCAAACATGAGGTCAAGCAGTTATAAATAGTCCAATCGATATGAGTTTGAGACTCGACATCAGAGTGCATTCTTCTGTCAAAAATATTAGTTGATATTGGAAGTTACGTTTTTTACTTCCAAATGACTTCAGAAGATCATATTCGAGGTTAAAGATAAATTGCTTTTTTGGTATCAGGGGACCTCCATTAGAAAATTTTTCTGATGTGTGGTTGCCAAGCTTTCGGTGTCTTTATGTACTTTTTACAATAGGTCTTATCGATTTGGAACACTTATGATCTCATGTATGAAAAAACAGTAAGATGTTGAATCTCAACCTTTTACGTGAATGTGCTGTCAAAAATGGTGGTTGCTATTTGAATTTACAAAATCAGATGTTTAATAGACACCCTTCTGAATGAAAAGTCCAAATTCGATGAGCTAATATAGTAATTACTGTTAGAAATGATAGCTATTATCATGATTGCTTACAAGAGGCTGGAAAATGAACTGACCACAGAAGGCTATGGCAGGCCCTATGGGTCTCTTGAGGATGTCCTTCAATTTACCCCAGTCGAGAGCAGCTCCGAAGTTGATGTAAATCACACTGATTAGCGTAGCAACCGACGCAGTGAATATCGTGTCTATCACCCGCTCTGGTCGTACCACCGTTACGTCTACATAGTTTATTGTCGTTTTGTTATTTTGACACAGTATTTTCGTCCTGCCTGGAAAATACAATAGATAATGGGAGAACTGGTGGGAAATTTTCATTAAGGAGGATGAATGAGAAGAAGTCTGGGACTAGCAGGGAAAAAATCCACTTATAAATAGGGAACACAATTTTGATTGTTTTTCTTTTTAAAACCCACACTGCACTTTTTTGTATTTAAAGAAGGTGTTCAAATGTCGTCCGCCACTTTCCACACAAGCTTCATTACGACTAACCCAGTTTCTTCTTACTCTAGGTCCTCCAAGTTGTCCATTTACTATTTCAGCCGCATTAAAATTTTTTTCGCGAAGTTGTGCTTCAGTTGTTATCGGACCAGCCCCATAAACCATCCCTTTAAGTTCTCCCCAATACTAGAAATCCATCGGATTGAGGTCAGGAGATCTTGCTGGCCATTTTCGAGGATCAGGAGCATTTCGACCGATCCAGCGGTTTGGATAATGTCATTGAAATACTGAATGACGCCCCGTCATGAAGAAACCACAAATTCTGTCTCCGTTGTAATGGCATGTTGTCTAAGGTCTGTTCCAAAGTTCTGGTAGGTTATTGGCTAGAAAGCTAAGGAATCCTTCTCCTGTCAACTTTGGGGGTAACTCTAAAGGGTCAATTACCTGATCGTCAAGAATACCCGCCCAAATATTTATTTTAAAACGTTGTTGGAAATGACGTTCACGAATGGTATGAGGATTTTCTTGGGCCAAGTGTGAGTATTATGAAAATTTAATATCCCGTCTCGCAAAAAAGTACATTCGTCCGTCGCTAGAATGTTTTTAAAAAAATCCGGATTTTCAATGTTTTTGTGCAAAAACCACTGACAGAATGTTAGTCTGTGAGGATAGTCTTCTGGTAACAAAGCCTTCACTCGTTGTACATGGTAGGGATAAAGCAAATTTTCCCGTAGGATTCTATAGACTATGGTATGGGATAGTCCTACGCGGCGGCCTAATTCCCGAGTGCTGATATCTGCATTGATTTCCACGATATTTAAAATTTGTTCCTCCTGATCTACAGTGACCTGTCTTTCACGAGTGCGAATATGAGTGGGCTGAACACTTCCTGTATCTCGAAGTCTTTGGTACACTTGCACAAATGTCCTTCTGTCTGGCTGTACTTGTTGGCGAAATCTGTCGCGATAAATTTGAGCTGAAAGATTTGAATTCTGACGAGCTTCACCGTAAACTAACAACATGTCGACGAACTCTTGATTCGAGAACATTGTAACCACGACGACGTACGTGAACAAAAAAGAAACAACACACCCGTTGCCCGATAAGTAACCATTGTTACAGTTTGCGATCGATTGCCGGTTCGATAAGAGTGATGAAAGGCCGACGCGCTGTTGTCATGTGTGTTTTAAATAGTTAATTTAATGAAACTTACTTACTGACTACAAATTTTGGCTTAACTTAGAAAAACTTAATTCCATTTATTTGTTAATTACCGAATTTAAAAACGTTTTAGATTAGATTATAAAAATTAGTAAAATTGTGGTTTACACCCTGTATATAGACTTCAGAATCGCTAGGGCAAAAGACGTCATGAGTGAAAAGTGAATACAGGATTGGTCTAAGAAGGATTTTGATCCGAAATTTCCTACCTTCAAGGAAGGTTTGCAACATTTTCAGGTGCCAAAATGGAAAGCCCCTCTGGATTAGCTTGTAGAGAAGACCCTCGTGCCACAGTCGTGTATTAAAAATACATTTCAAAAATTAAATATTTCTGAATAAAGTTTGTTTTAACAGATAAATAGAAGCTTGTTCTTAAAAATTATGTGCTAAATCATACCTAATGATTCTCCTTGTATGAAAAAACTTCCATTTACCACTCTACTCAATAGAATCGTTACATTTCCATTAGCCAAGCGGGCTATTCCATCATTTTCAACCCATATAACATATTCGTCATCACCTAAAATTCAGAAATATATGAAAAAATACATAGCCTTTCTATACCATACCTGCTTTTACCTTGAATGACAGTTGAGGAAGCTGCTATGAACTCGTACTTGACTGTAGCAAGTGAATCAATGTGAATAGTCAACTGCTCTGGAGAAAAATTGACAGTATGTCCATAACCTCTAGTCACAAATATTAGAATCACTAATATCCAGGAACGTTTTCCGAACATATTGTCCAAATGTACGAATATTCAGCCAGGTTTCATAGTAGATATTAAATGAAGTGTTACGAGGCTGTTATTGTGAGACCTACCTTGTCATAATGTATATTTACCTCTCATAATTGTTTTGACGACTTTTCCTCATCTAATCTCATCATGTATTTAGATAAAATTGTATTCGCTCGTTATATTTATGTCATATATTCTAATTGATAAGAAGAAATTACTTTAAAGCTGCGTTTCTCTCTGTTCTCAGGGAATTATTATTTTATTGATAGCACAATGCTAAAAATAAATAGGCCGACCTCTAGTTATACTGCTCAACAAAGGGACAGAACATTTTCAAAAAGCCACGTGACAATAGGAGGTTTGAACGGATTGGTATAGATCGTTCTTACTAGACTATAAGGAGCGGTGTGATCTCACAACTTCATACTTGTATATAAGACGATGATCCATTTATTCTCTTAGAAAAATTGTATAACACAGACTTTTCTTGTCAAGGCCTTACATTCATGATAAGGCTGATTAGTCTGTCAAGAAAATAGTTCCCCTGTCTCTACGAGAAGTAAAAGTAAAGCTGCTCTAGGAAAAAACTTTTCTGTTGCTTACGAATGGATGATGGATGTGCAAGTCGTAACGTAGAGTAGTCACGAGCACCATAAAGTAGAAGGTATGGTTTGGAGAGTCAGATGGTGCTAAGTCACATGTAGTCTTCATTGGAGGAGGTATCGCGGCGCAACGGTATATTCAGGAGATATTGGAACCTCATCTTTTTTTGTCATCCCTCCAAACGCTCAAGAACCATGTTTTCCAACAAGATAATTCATAATTATAGTGTTATTCTTTAAAAGTGAGAGTATTTTCAGATAATCGTAATGTTAGACGATTTCAAGACGTGCTAGCATAAGCAGCACAAGCCTAATGAAGGTAGATGAATCCGCCGGTAAGTATTATTATGTTGATACAACGCTGTCACTTTGGCAGGTATTGGTAGACAAATGAATCAAAGGTATGCACTCAAACTGCAATTTTGGCGACAAATAATGCAATGTAAACAGATAGGATTGGCTTCTTCTGAGATATTCGAATTGGTTGTTCTTCAGCAACGCTAGTAGCTCTTCAAAAGCAAGTCCAGCTAGCTGAGATACCTCAAAAAAAGACAGATCTCCTCAGAAGCATGCCCCAATGTCTGCACGAATGGATACGGCATCGGGCTGACCTAACAGACTATTATGAACAACTATACAGCAAATGTTATTCGTGACTTCAAAACATAGTCATGCCTTCATCTTGCTTATGTTCAGTTGTATGTATACAAAATTTCATTTAAAGCACCTTTTTTTGGATCTTTTCTTTCTCACTGAGGATATAAGCATTGATTAATATTCCACCGCGAGGTACCAAAAACAACTGAAGGTCGTGCCTGCGCGAAAACGGTGGAAGTCAAGCAATGATACTTCTTTGGAATGTGAATGTCATGATGAAGAAAGAAGCAATTTCTTTTGAAAGGGAAAGAACGAAAAAATATGTATAAATATCATTCATTTGTTGAGCAGTGTATGTAGACGTGTACTGTGCATTATATCTTAATTATGACGCAGGAAGTTTTTCATTGAGAGAATGATTACAAGATTACAATTGACAGGCTACTTTGTTTATGGAGAATCAGATAGGTATTTATTGACATTGACATATGCTTGAAAAAAGTCGTCTATGGAACATTTTTCCCGGTTCTGTCAGTCCAAAACTCGCATTATTAAACCAATCAGTATAACAGTGAGCTACTTTGCCTTAACCTAGTGTTTGCCAGCGTAACATGCAAAAGTGGATCCTTGGGAACACTGGAGTTCTCGCCGAAGATTATGCAAAAACATTGATAAACGTATACTCCTCTGCTGTATTTGTACGTTTTCAAATTTCCATCATCACAGCCATGTTGGTAAGTAAAATCGCAGTGATTCGCTCGGTAGTAAATCGGTTCCAATTTTTTTAAAAGAAAATTGTTTATTCTTAAAATAGTTCAACTTTCCAAGGAAAGGTGATCCTTGAACCCCTCTCGTAAATGAGGCTATCAGAGCATGAGTGGCCTAAGCCCAAAGTCATAGTTTTGAGAAAAACGTAATTTAAATTTTCGCTTTTTTTTGTTCTTTCTAAATAAGGCATTTTTGTTTTAATTAGATTTTTTCGTTGCAACGGTTTTTATAAAATGTATTTTAAACGTTATTTAAATATTATGGAAAAAACGAAATTTGATAAAAAAAATGTGACTTTTAATTAACTATAAGTTATCATTGTGCAAGGAAATCAGTTGGTTCGGTGAGACAGGCTTTTCTTGAAAGAATGTCTGGACATTTAGGAAAAAACGAACTATTAAAACAGAAATTATTTTTATTAGTCTCTTAACAAAAGAAATAATAACTAATTCTCGCAATCGCTTTCATCGCTATCTCAACCACAATAAATCTCATCGTGTTGAGCATGAGTTGTTTTCATGATTTATAGAACTCGTGATGAATAGGGGGAATAAAACATATTAGAGCCAATAGGCCCTTTTTCTTTTTGATATCAACTTCACGTCCTTTTGGATATAACAGGTTCGGCTCTCCGAAACTGCTAGTAGAGTTCCTGAACACGTTAAGTGAATCAAATTAAACAAAATTTTGATTTGAGTATTTAAAATAGATTTTAAATGGATCCGACTTCTTAAAGAGCAGCCACTGGATTTTCATCCATTCTACTTTTAATTTATTTTCGGAAATTTTTCGATTTGTTATATTCTCCTGTAAATTAACAGTTGAATAACAATCTTTGGCTGTCATTTGAACAACTTTAAAAGGGACATTTTTCTTGCTGTCTTAACAGCGGTTTCCCACAATATTTGTGGCTTAGGCCGCGGTGTTGCTCTCTAGTTGAAACTTTTTAATGCAATACAAAAACAGATTAGGTGGTTTCATCTCTTGAAATGTTGTTAAAGGTGGCATAGGCCACTTTTACCCTAAAATAGATGAACTAATTATTTCTGTATCAAACTCAATTTAGTATATTTGTGGCTTGGGCCACTCTTGCTCTGATAGTCTCAATTATCCCTGATACTCGTATGTCGTATTCTCAGGATCTTAAACGACAGAAAAGGAATTCGAATAACCTGTGGCAATAAAACAAATGAAAATCGTTCACTCTTTTAAAGTTAATATTTTAAACAATATGTTGGCTATGGAATCAAAATTTTGCTTGCCCTATATTTGCCTTTTCAAATGCCCTCAAAGAAAGTAATCTAGATGACTTACGACCGGAGATCTCGGCGGCCACTCGATGATGCCTCGTCTGCCGATCCACTGATTCGAGAAATGGGTGTCAGAAAACTGTCGTACGGGACCCACATCTTGTTGGAAATGAATGTAATTTTCATCAAAATTAACGTCATTTTCTATTATTTCGGTAATTCGTGGATCTATTGTATTTTCTAACATGTCCAAGTACGTCTCGCCCATCAAGTTTCCAGCATTAAAGAAAGGTCCTACAATATAATTTACCGAAAATGCCGGCCCACACATTTATTTTTTCAAGTGTTGTCAAGTGCTACGTGTCCAAAAACTGCTATTTCTGCGGCTTCATTTCTAACTGGTTGATTTTCTCGATTGCGATTACGGCGAATATTAGACACAGATCCAGTTTCTTCAAATTTTCTTATCAACTTGACCACACACTTATCGTTAATATTTTTGTCTGGATGTAACGCATTAAACAATTGGGCAGTTCTTGCAATGCTCCCATTTTGGTAATAAAGTTTTGTTATTTCTACCCTTTCTTGAACTGAATAATAATTTGAAATGAAAGACAAAGTTTCTCTATGACATGCGATGACACTGGCTGATGCTGAATGTCCTTGATGGTATCCATGATTATTATTTTTTATCGTGCATTTCATTATTATCAGTATTAAGTCGAATTTTATTATAAACTTAAATAGCTTCACAACGATTAAAGACAGGTATAAACTACATTATACTTACTAAAAACTTCATGAAAGATTTAAAATTAAAAAAATGTGGGTTTCCATTTAAAAATCTAAAGTGTAACGAAATATCTTATTTTTTGATCACCCTATATTGTACTGCTATAGGTAGAAATCAAAATTGACGAGTCCTTGTGTTTTTCCCAAAATATACCAGGATAGTCACAAATCGAGGTGCTACTTTTCGTTGGGCCACCCTGTATATACGTTAGGTCCATAGTGAGATTATACAAATCATAGAAAAAAGCCATTTAGATACATAACATGATTCAATACTGAGCGGGATCTGAGAAACTTGGAGTAGTATTCTAGCGATTTGGATTTTAAGGGACTGCATTACGTACCTATGTAATGAACTTCACTAAGTGACTAATTCACCTATGATTTCGGACATAGCAACCTGAGAAACTTGAACGACACGCGGCTGGGCACAATTGCTCGGCTTCTTTTGATGTGACCTTATAAATGCAAACTAATTTCAGAATAAAATTGAAATCAGCCACCCAAAAGAAACTGTTGATGTAAATCAAGGGTAAAAATAAAACACCATAAATATAGAAAAACAAAATAATTTATTCGTTAAAATATTTCCTGTTGTAGCAAAAATACTACATATTTTTTCAAAATATATAACTATCAGGAAAGACAACAAAACAATACAGATCAAAAATACTGTTATAACTACGCACACCGAAAAACGTAATGTAATTCCATAAATAATTAAGTATCAACTGTAACTGCTTAAATATCCGAAACAATTCATTTTAAAATAAGTTCCTTTTTTGACAAGTACAAGACATACATTACGGAATAGGCTTATGCATAAGAGAGACAAATGAAAACTTATAAATATATGCAAGCTATAAACTAAAGGTTAAAAATCTGCTATAACAGTTATATTGAGGACAATCATTAAGGTTCATACTTTGAAGGTCGAGTCTATTGCACGTCAACAAAATAACTGCTTGTTCTCAGAATACTACAAAATGTCGTTTGGGACACTTTAGGCACTGGATAGGACAATTGAATTTTATACATTCAAACACATTGTGCGATAAGGTTCGTTGATTATTACATTTCGTGAAGAATTTGACTGTAGGATACTAAGCTTTGTCAAGACTTCAAAAGACACTTTCAGACATCTGAAAAGTGCTCCATAAAGAAGAAATATTAGGGGTTGTGCAGACAGAAGGCGTTCAAGCGTTCCGAGTTCCACGTTCTTTGTAAGTAAAATAGATATCAGAGTCGCGCTGACACAGCGGCAGTCAAACCGCACCGTTCAGTGTTAACGCTCACGTTCTTGCGTTCTATTGTCAGAAATACAAAGAACTCGTGGAACGCCTCGTCCGCAAGATGGCTTTCTATAAGTTCTTGTGTGACAGTCTATAAAAATAGTTGTAAAAATGCAGCATGGCTTAAAATAGCCGCGGAAATGGGAACATATTGCCAATCTTTCTTTAGTAGATATATCCTTTCTCCAGTTGGTGTCGTGTTTCTCTATTTCCTCTTTTTTATATAATCATGAATTCATTAAAACTACTTAATAACATTTGGAAGTAAATAAAAAGAACACTGACCTCTGCTTTTTCATCTTTCTCATAATAAATCTGATCCACCCAGACCTCTTTTTCTTATTAGACACTTCCAATCTCCACAAAAGCAATACTTCGTCTTCTGAAGACGAACTATTGAAATACACGTTTCACTTACGAGTAATCTTCTTAAAATGGAATGCAGTGCTCGTGCCTGCCTCCTGTCTGTGTTAGGACTCGTAAGACGAACTGACCGGACGAACGCGGCATGAACGCTGAAGGCTTGTCTGTCTGCGCGAGCCCTTAAGGTTAGCAGGGCCGGCTACAGGCGGTATGAAGTGAGGTAGCAGCCACAGGGCGCAGTGTCACGTGACGCAACATTCGTAATGTGAGGAGTATTTCATCCTTTGCCTGAGGACGCACAAAACTCTGGAGCCGACCCTGAACGTGAGAAATATGAATTTCAGGACGTTAATGGATGAATAGAAAAAAATTAACATTGTACTCGTCTATTGTAGAAGATATCGGAAAAGCACAAACAATAATGAGCAGTGCAATGGGTAAGTGCACCTAATCTACGGTTAGATTTATTGTCAGAATTCATCACAATTTATTGTAGTTGCTATTAACTAGCGTAGCCTACTAGATTAGTGATTCCCAGAGTGGTCCAAGAGGACACCGAGGGGTCCATGGGACACTCAACGGGGTCTACGAGGTCTGTAAATTAAGTGATGAGATTGGCAACGTAGCGCTTGATCTGGCGACACTGGAGGCGCCGCCGGGCTTGGAGGGGAGACAAGGGAACATGTGATCCGCCTTCAGTACAAGTTTGAACTCGCTCGAGTTACTTGGTTGTCTGAAGCGATTTTTTTTTGAGAAACAGTTTTTACTATTGTGTTCTAAAAATCTCAGGTTTTGCTTCAGACCTAGACACAGTGCAATGGAAACTTGTACTAAACTTCAGCAGACCTAAGGAGATAGTGTTTTGTCAAGAGCCGAGGTTTTTCGGTGGTTTAAGGTATTTCATGAATCACGAAGAGGACGGCCTTCATCTTGAAGAACCGATGAAAATATCGACAGGATTCGGGTACTTCTGCGTTTGAATAATTTTTTTTTCAAAATCTCACATCTTCAATTTACAGACCTCGTATGTTGGTGTGAATGGGGGTTCATAGTTGTAAGTGAGGGATCACGATAATTTATCTCGTTTCGATAGTAAGGAACAAAAATGATTTCTGAGATAATATTTTAAGAAAGCCAGCGACTGTCCCTCGTAAAAAATTGTATAATCGATATTTATTTTAACGGACTTGACGAAATTCTGAGCGATGGATCACAGACCTATTCGATAAAATTGAAGTAGCAAATGCAGTGTTACAAGTCGAACTGCTCAAACTAGTAATGAGGAGCTGACGGTAAAATTTAAAAAAGACCATTTGTTAGAAATACCCGAAAAATATTCTGGACTCGATAACGTTTTCCTCCTCGTACGTATTCGCAAAAGATTGTTATCACAAATCTATTAACATAAAAAAGGAGCAGACTGAATATTGCAGACCGATGAAATTCGCGCTTATTCCTAACAAAACTGAAGCCAAATATTCATAATTTGCCGTCAATCCATCAAGTGCATCCCCCATTAATATTGTGTTTATTTGTATTCCAGAAGTTTGGGTACCACTGTACTTAAAAAGTAGTCATCCTAATGCTGTATTATTGCACTCAAAAAATCTGCAAGATAAAATGAAATACTGTAGCGCCATCTATGAGAATTTGACATAGCTGTTTCATCCATCTTCAATTACTTATTTCATGATTCTTGTTGAGTTTTTCAGTGAAATTTTGAAGAATAGCGGGAGTGCCAAGCAATAAACACGTTACTGTTGTCCTTCGTTAAAGAATTCATCACCGCAAAAAGTGACACTTTTCAACAGTTCTTCACCAATAACTAAATATCAGTAACAATTTCCAGCAGATTTCCGAATATTTACACCAAGGATTTAAAAGGAATAAGTAAAAATGGTTGAGTTAATTTACATTGAACTAAAGACGGATTTCTCAAAGCACAACCTTGCGAGATGGGTCGGACAGAATTTCCTCAGAACAAGCACAAAAATCCCTCAGAATTGCAACTTTTTCAAAAAAATCCCATAAATCACAATTATTTAATGGAGACGGGTAGGTACGGTTTAAACAGTATGGTGCTTTCTATCCGCGAAGCATGTGACATCCCCCAGAACATTATATCCTCAAACCAAATCCCTAAGTAAAAATCCCCCAAATTTGAAGAAATATCCCCCAACATGGCAACCCTGTCAAAGCACCACTGGTACTCCAGACGCATGTAAACACAAGTTATTCTCAAAATCTGTAAGTTGTCACATAACTATTCAACTTTCAGGGCCCTACGCCAAATATTACACGATTTAGTTTGGTAATAAAAGAGGAATGTCAGCTGCAAATTCAACTTTTTTTCTAACATCAACTTGCTACTTGACCAATGGTCTGTATATTTGACATAGTTGCCAATGAAAAGAACGGAACTTAATTCTGCTAAGTGCAAATGTAGTGTTTTCTAAACATTTTATGACACTTTGGCAACACCACGTCGGTATAAACCAAACCAAACTAATAATAGTCCAAATTTTGGTTACATCGTGTACTGATATGTCAAAAATCTAGTCAAATCTTCTCGGAGAGTTCTTTGTTTAGCATCAACATTCGTAAGATTTGACCAGTTTTTATCGTATCATATCAGTACGCAATGATGTAACCAAAAATTTGCTGTCAATTTCCCTAATATAATACCCAAGGTTAATAAGGCCGACACGAGGATTATAAAGACATTTCACGAAATGTCTTCTCTTATATAAATATAAAAGTGTGCGACCAATAATTGCTTACTTTTCAACCTAGGCATGTAATGTACTATTTGTTACTGTAGCGCTGTTTTTGAATATAGATTACACGACGCAACTCCGTAACCATAGTTAAATCCTTAATGCTCCCCCTTAATAATCAAACGCAAAAAGCAGTATCATTTGTCTCCATCAACGTCTACGCCTACCCTAAAACATCTGCGTACACTCTGAGCAACTACTTGAGGACGTCGCCCTAACTAAATATAAAATGCGCGGTAAAGGTGCGGCTACGTGAGCGTCACGATTTCGCTGACGGGTGAGATTATATCTCCGTTGCAGTTGTCGTCCAGCTTCTGTAATTTCTGGGGCTCGTAGCTGGTCAGTTTTGAGTGAGAGCTATATAGCCTGAAATGCGATGTCTAAGTATTACTGATTACTGTCTCGTCAAATGATGGAGGACAGGGAATATGCATGTAAATACCTGTTCGTTAAATAGCTTGCTTTTTTTGATCTATTTTGTAATTTAGGCAGGATTATTGAAAGGCATTAATAAATAGAATACTCAAACAAACAAACAAAACGAATGAAAACCAAGGAAAATGGACGGCAAGATGAAAACTAAAAATATATGAGCAAGGAAAATAGCCACCAGCTGCGTCATTGACAATAATGACAAACACTAGTCGTAATAACCCTTTGTTACGTTCCAGCCATCATATTGGCGCGTCTAAAGCCCAATTGCGTTGTTGGCTGGAAAGCATCTTAATTTTATAGAGCATAAGAGTATAAAATGATGTTGAAGGTGGCTTTCTGTGGCAATATAGACTGTGAATAAAAATAAATTATATTGTCAATAACATACATAATCGGACATTTGTAATTAAAATGCGTATCTGGGAATAATTATGTCATTTTGTAATATTTAATATCTATTGCAAATGTGGTATAATGGACATGCGGACAAAAAACTAACCGCTATCAGAGTACTACCAGAGGCGACGTTGCTATCAACTGTTATTGTGATATTTCTTTTACTGTTGTTGGTGGCTATATTCAATATAGAAAGCTTTCCAAAAATTATCTAGCCTAAATGCATGTGGGGAAATGATAAAGAAATTGATTCTGTAGTTTTACGTATGACATTCGTGACGTCAGACTAATGAAGCGTATCACCCCTAGGAAAATTTGTTCCGAACACCCAAAAAATCGACAGAAGATGAAAAAAAACATGCATATTGCCTATTCTTTGGTAAAACCATATTTGGTCTAAGAGTGGTTTTAAATGAATTTCATACCTGGCTTTCATCCTCTGATAAATATAAATTGCCATCAAAGGTATGGGGGTTAGCATGGCAACGGATACAGGTGCAACTGAAAGAAAAATATAAAACCAAGTTCAAGTAATCTGTAAGAAAAAACAACAGGAAATAAATGCGTAAGAATCAAAAATGTGAAATATGCATTTTCATTATAAACACAATTGTCCTGAAAGTTATTTAAATATGCGGTATCAATCAAATTTCAATATGTAGTATGGGCTGACTTGTTCGGAGGTAGGTGAAAAATCTGACAACCTCCAACTACCAATAGTTTTGTCAAACTTGAACTTCATCTTCATTCCATACGTTGAAAGACCCCTACGTTAACGGCTCATAACAGCTCGACATTTTGCGCAATGGACTGACAGGTGTTGCACCAGCAAAACAGACGATCTAGCAGCCGAAATATCAAGTATTTACAGAGCTGACCATATTCATACATATATGTATAGACGCGAGTATAATCACCGAATAGACCTATCTATTTACATTCGGATTATTGCAGATGTTGCATGTCCCTCAATGGAGACTACTAAATGTAGCCGGTAAAGGTATCCAAATGTTCTTAGTAATATATCTTCCATGACGTAATGAGAAAAATTTTTCGTTATTAAGTTGTTTCTATCAAAAGTGTCGCACATGTAGTTATCGTATATGATGCGATAATTCGAATGTGTCATTATTAGTTTTCGTGTTGATGGAGTAACTTGTCATTAGAATTTTCTTTATTTTTATCCCCAGTGAGTTTTTCGAGTTTTTGTGAAATTAATATTGGTTTCATATGCAAATATAGGTTATGTCTATGTTTTACTTTCCGTGTCCATTGGCGTGGTTGTTATTCCCTAACCCCTAGATTTTTGACAACGTTCACTTTATTACATGTAAATTCATTTTTTTATTCATGAACAGCATACTATGCCCCTTTTTAGTTATATCCAAGTTACCGGTATATTATTTTTCACCCTTCTTCAAATTAGTCGGAACTTCATATTTTTTATGCAAAGCATACTTTTTGTGCAACATAATGTGCTACAATGTTTTCTCTTCGTACTTCGTGATACTTTGATACTTCTGCATTTGTTGATATTATGAGTCGAACCAAGCCCTTGCAATAGCAGCAAGATACATATTTAATCCATTTTTGAAGAATCTCAGTGTCCTCAGTTTTGGCTATTAGCAGATTAGTAGTGCTTGTAAAGTTGACGTTTTTCTTTTTCTGTGTAATCTGACATATATAATTGAATGACAATAAACCTTTTTTTTACTGCTAACTGACTGAGAAGAGCATTTCTCTCCCTGAACGAAAAACAGTTACACGATTCTGTTTCACTATATCAAATAAAACAATTTATAACTTAATTTATATCATGTACCAAACAAGTGGGCCCTCTTAGATCTATACCGCACTGATAAACACGAAACAACGTCTGCAGTTGGTAGTAGTGACAGAGACGGAAAACAATCATGTCCAATTCAATATAAAAAATTACCTGTAGTGAGATCGGCCTCAGGTTGTGGCAGTGCAAACCTCAACAAAAATATCGCAATGCCCGTATTTTGTATTCCTACTTCTATTGCTATAGTCAGGCTATCTGGGTGAGGCTGTCTCAGAATATAACCACAAAGATAGCCTGCTAGGTAGCCTATCCAAGGAAGACCCATGCCAGCCAAAATTATCTGGAAAATTCATTGAAATACATCAAAATCAGAATAAACGTATCTCAACTCTCAACAGATAATTAAATTAAAACCGCGGTCACTACTCAACTATAGAGATAGTACAGACACGTATATTATTTATAAACTAGTAAGCTCTAGATATTCTTTATACAAAGTATGGAAAGTGACGTTTAGATTCTTGGTTATTAGATTTTTCTTGTAACAAAATATAGAGGACCTGTTTGGTCTTACCTTCCATGAAAACAACTGGAACAAATAGAGGTTGGTAACGATGGCGAATATTATGATAAATAGTATCAGGCAAGCAGAGAAGCCCTTGATAATTCTTGTCATGAATGTTGCTAACCTCTTCAGGTACCTTTGTATTAAGTAACCAATAGCTAAAGGCACTATCAGAGCTATGACATATGTTGAAATTTCCCTAAAAGAGAAAATAATTCGTAGATCAACGAAAATAGGAAATAAAAAATATCAATCGTTCTTAAAAAATTGAAGGAATCATATTTTTATGTAATAACTATGGTACAGTCTGCGAAAGCCAAAAGTTCGCCAATTTTGAAATGAAAAAACAAGATTGAAATAGCTTTAAAATTTTTGTAAATACTCTCAAAACACTCTTCAAGACCTTACAGAGCAAGGTAACTTTACGTTAGATACTTAGCGACTCAAAAATTTAACCGACTTTTGAAGCATTGAATATATCCACACGGCAACCCAGATCAAATTGTTTAAACAATTTTAGTATTATGTGTAGTCTCCTCAAAAGCCACCAGAAAAGATCGTATATTTTCTAACCTGTTGTCAGCTAGGAATAAATCCGTTTCAACTAAACAATTAATCTTGGGTATATTTCAACGGTACTTACTTGTAAGGCACTCTGAGGTCGGCACTGTCAAATATGCTCTTGCCTAGTGTGAATATCCATAGCGGCATCATGCCGAACGCTGCTATGGTACTGATAGCGGTCATGATGATGCTGAGACTCATGTTTCCTTCCAGAACAACCGCCCACACGTTCGAAGCGCCGCCCGCTGGAGACACGCCGGTGAAGAACATGCCCAGGCGCATCTCTGGGGAGTCGGGGAACAATACCAGGCCCAACACGTAACTCAACTGTTGAAGAGATATTCGTCTTAGTACACTCAGAACTGTACTTTCCCAAAATTCAGATGCCACTTAAACCGTACTGAGTACGGGCGTTAAATGTGAACGCTGATTATCAAGATCTGGGTTAAAAACACCTTTAAGCGTAAACAAGTGGTGTGCGTCTGGTGTGAAAACAGCCCTGTTATTATCATTAATATCTACAAGCACACATATTTCGGTATGATATCCGAAATACCGTTATACTCCACTTATAATCAATATCTTTCTTCAGTGTCTTATAACTGTATATCAGGAACGAAAAAAATGAGCACTGAGAGTATACAGATTTTTGGCAAGCATTTTTGTTAGCACGTCCTCTAGAGCTAAGGCAAAACTGTCAATTCCAATCGCTCATCGGTAAACGGCGACTTTGCGTAACCGACTGCGAGCGGTAAACCGCATTTTTTCGAACTGTTCTAGCTGCTATTTGCTTACCAATGGCATGATGACAAACTGTCCAAAAAACCCAATGGCAGGTCCCACAGGTCTTTTCAGTATATTGGACAGCTCACTCCAATCTATAGCGCATCCGAAATTGATGTAGAGTATGCTAACCAACATGGCAACACTAGCCGTAAACACAATGTCTATCACTCTCTTTTTGCGCACCACTATGACATCTAGCTTTTCTGACGATACTTTGTTCGTCAGACGGTTCTTGCATTTTATCGACGTTTTACCTGAAAAGCAAATTTAAAACGATTCCCTGTAAATACCATATAAATTTATAGTATACGTTCCCAAGAAGGGAGAAAAGGGTAACACAAACTTCATAGAATCAAAAGTACTGCTATATTTAGTTTTAAATAACTTCAAACCTCCAGTTTCAAAGCAGATACTTGTTTTAATTTTATACCATTTCTTTCTATGCAATAATATACTGTGACATATAAATCCGAACATCCAGTTTAAATGGTTTTATTTTAATAAAAGTTGGTGAATGTATTTATCTTACTGTAAATAACAAGTGAAAAAATTTTCAGCCTTATCAGTTGGACATTCCGGTTTTTATACTGCTTTTTTTTTAATTCACTAACGCTCTAAAAATGAATATTTCAGCCGCAGTAAAGAATCAACGTTGGCGGATTTTGGTTCTTGACATCCTTTACGATCGGTTACGATGCCTAGAGTACGGAGACCTGTACGATTTCGTCAACTTAGTGAGTTTGATAGGGGCCGTATAGTGGGACTTCGGGAATCTGGACTTTCTTTTCGGGCAATTGTAGTTAGAGTGCAAAGAAGTGTAAACACTGTGGTTAGGTGTTGTCAGGCATGGCTTCGAGAAGGCCGTACGCAAAGAGCAAGGGGCACTGGACGCCGCCGTAGAACAACAGACCGTGAAGATCGCCGCCTATGATTATTGGCCTTAAGGGACCGTTTCTCCACTACCAGGTCCATTGCAAATGAATGGTTTGCAGAACACGGAAGACCTATTGGCATGCGAAGTGTTTACCGACGAATGAGAAGTTTTGGCTTGTTTTCATACCGGCCACACTGGGTCCTCCCTTTAACTCGAGAACACCGACGTAATCGCCTTGAGTGGTGCAGACAACGGCCACTCTGGGATCAGGAATGGAACAGTATTGTCTTTAGTGACGAGTCTCGATTTTGTTTAGGCATGCACGATGGTCGTGCCAGGGTTAGAAGGCGACGTGGTGAAAGGAGGAATCCACAGTTTTTTGTTGAAAGTCATGTTCATCACACTGTTGGAGTTATGGTTTGGGGTGCTATAGCTTATGGTTCCAGGTCACCTTTAATCTTCATCAGAGGTAACATGAACGCGCAGCGTTATATCCACGAAGTTCTAGAACCCCATCTTTTACCCTATCTTGACACCCTGGCAGATCCAACTTTCCAACAAGATAATGCCCGACCACATGTTGCAAGAGTCACAATAGACTTCTTTCAACATAATGATGTCACATTGTTACCATGGCCACCAAGATTTCGCACGTGTGGGATATGATGGGTAGGAGATTGCTCAATTTGCAACGTCCTCCTCAGACTCTAGAAGCACTTCGAGAGGAGTTGGTGGTTGCCTGGAATGAGATACCACAGGAGGACATTGACCACCTGATCAGAAGCATGCCTAGGCGCGTTGGAGAATGCGTAGCACATCAGGGTGCATCCACACATTATTAAAGGTCAAAGGGCTTTAAAGCAGTGCAATCATTTTGAAATTTTTATCATTTACTTATTATGCTTCATTAAGTACTTATACAAACTTTTATTAAAATAAAACCATTTAAACTGGGTGTTCGGATTTATACATATGTCACTTAGTATATTATGTATGTCATTAGTTACTTTTAAGAAATATGATTTCATTCATTGAATCCTATCATTTATATATGTGCCTGTCAAAAATATAAATAGTTATTTATTATACCAGGAAAAAAGTACTACACGTCGGGAGACAATACAACCTCAAGCTAAAATCTAGTATTTTTCCCGTGTATAATACACAATTTTTTTATGTGACGGAAAAAACGACGATTTAGTATTGAAAAATTATATTATTAAGTATTTAAGTTTACCGGAAAGTGAGTTTTTAAGCCATGATACTTCAAACAGAAGTTCTGAGACGGTCTATTACACTTTTTTTTCTAATGTATCCTCTAAGGTACGAAATAAAGTTTCAAATTTATCAGCAAGTTCATGTTGCCCCATGTTTATTTATGACATGCAAAATCATCCGCTACCTTTAGAAAAAAACAATAGATTATACATTATTCCAATTTAAAATTAAAATAGACGCATACGTCCAGTTCACAATAAAAAATTGTTTCTCATAGTAAAAGTATCGATTTAATATTTTGACTCACCTAGAAAATTCCCAGTTATATTTAATGTGCCTGATAAACTGTTCAGGGAATTAGATATCAATATCTCGTCTTTGGGAAGACCTGCAATGTCTTTATTTTCACTGTATATCAAATAATCCGAATTATCTGAAACAAAAAAGATATGAAGAAATTATGTGACTGTACGGACGATACGAGATTTCTGATCGTTGAGAGCAGTACTTTGCCGTTTTCGGGCATGGATTCGAGGTAGATTTTTCCCAATGCCATTACTACGTTTTGGTATTCATTGTACTGTCTTCACTCTTTGGGCACAAGGGGCCCGTGCGCAGGGCTTCGGCTTGACGGTGGACATAAAAGCCCATAAATTGAACTAAACTAAAAAGTTCTGCGTCTAACAGCCCCCTCTCTTACCACTCTCCAATCTTCCCTAGCAGCTAAGTATAGCCACGGAGTTCGCTTTGGCCTGGAGCCTCTTCAGTAGCAGGCGCCAAGCTTCCTGTGTGTCCAGGCTTCCCTACATAGCTTACGATGGTCCTGGTACTCCAAAATACTTTTTGGTACCATTATGCGGTTTCGAGCCAAGTAAGGATTTAAACTGCGCTTTTTTTGCTGCTCCTATATGCGTTTTCGACACCGCATCGCCAAGAACGAATGCTGAAACCTTATATCTCGTTTGCTTTATAGTTGGAGTCACGTAATACATACCGAAAAAATAAAACATATCTACTCATTACCCGAGTTAAGCATCTCCCTAATTAAAATACGACAATCAACGCCAATTATATCTTTACTAAGTAAGAAATCATGTAAGTAATTTATATTGAAATAGTAGTCTCATTCTTATGCTTTACTTCTAAAATATTCGACTTACATGGTCCCGTATCACTGATAATATTGTAGGAAACGTTGACTGTATCGTACATGATCAACTTTGATATGGATGATGGTTTGAAGTGGATCTGACAGGTTCTCACCACGATTGCATGGCACAGTAGTAACAACGCTACCAGCACTATCAGAAACTGGACCAGTCCTGATATTGGACACATCTGAAAAAGAAAAAAGCGTTTCACTTATAGAGCTTTTACAGTTTAAAGTTATACAGAACATAAAACCGATACAAATAAAAAAAAATAGGATGAGCACCCAATGAACATGTTGATATATGGTGAAATGGGCATACTTGTACAAAATAGTCGAGAAAATGTCCACATACATGTGAGCAGTACACCAGGCCGGGTCTTATTCGGGCCTTTTAAGGACTGTGCAAGTTAAATATGGTAGGTTAAAGTACTTTCTAGCAGCTCATTTTCGTGCCAAACATGCCTTCAGTAATCAGTGCTCGACGAGCTCAAACGGAAGGCTTCCTAGCAAATCTCGGCCGAACATAAAAACAAGTCGTATACGAGCCCCTTCCCACTTTAGTTGGCCCACTTCAAGATTTGTACCAAAATATACCTTTATAAACTAAACATGACGAAACTATTTACTTCTAAAACAATGTATTTTCTCACAAACATTTTAGATACACTCTAGTAAAAAATACATATTTGAACACTTAGACCTATAACTAATAGAACATCTGAACAAATAAACAATGTGCGAATAAATGCGCGAAGTTAACAAAGCAACAATTGAAAGATTACCATTGGGTAACATCACCTTTATTTTTATTACGGCTGAAATTCTTTGGGGCATAGTGTTAACCAAGTTTTGGCAAAAATTTGGTGTAAAATAATCCCATATTTCTTGAAGCTTTTGTCTTAGTTCGGTGATTGTACGAGCAGGATGTTGTCGTAGAACCTTTTTCACCTCGTGCCACAAAGTTTCAATAGGTGGCAGATGTGGACTGCTAGAAACTCATTTCAAAAGTGGTACATTATTTTCTTCCATCCATTTTATAGCCTTTTTTGAGGTATGGCACGCTGCACCATCTTGCTGGAACACAAAATCTTGGTCGGATCTCAAACATTCTTCCATCACTGGTAAAAGCGATTCTTCTAAAATTGCCAAATATTTGTTTGTATCCACATTTCCATCAATAAAATGAAGTTTTCCTACTCTTTTTGATGACATACTGCCCCAGACCATAATGGATGCTGGAAATTTCACTTTTCTCTTCAGACAGTCAACATGGAATGCTTCATTTTTTTGCGAATGACTTCTGCGACTGTCACCAACACAAACTTCGAATCGGGCCTCATCACTCCATTGTATTGCACACCATTGTTGAGGTGTCCATTGTCTATGTTCTTTAGCCCATCTAAGCCGATTTTTTTGAGTTTTTACTTCACTTTTTTTATAAGAAAACTTACCTTGCAAGTGCTAAATCCCAGTTTGTGGGCTTCGCTATGAGTTGTGGACCTCGAAATTCTCCTTCCAACAGCGTCACTCCACAGAGCACTTAATTGTAAATAATTGGCACGCCTGTTTTTCACGATTATTCTTCTTAATGCTCTTCGATCAGCATTTGTGAGATTACTTTTTTTTACATATCGTGGCTTAATATTAACTGAACAGTTACGTTATATCTTCTAACAATATTTCTCACACTGTACCGCGATAAGTCTAACAAAGTTGCAATTTCTGAGTTTGATTTCCCAGAATTAAAAAATTTAATTATCAGTATCCGAATTTTCTCACTAATAACGTTTACCCATTTTGAAAACCTTAACTACCCAAAACTATTTTAAACGTATTCTGACAGCTGTGATTAATAAAAACAATTGTCATGGCTTTTATTTTTCACAGCCACCTATGTGTTATAGACTTATTTTGCGTTGAAATGAAAATAGGTTGATATGCTGTTATTGCAACATGTGGTATATTATAAAGTTGGTGTTTTCTACTATATATTATCAAAATATTAATTGTTAATATTTTAAACCTCTATCACCCTGCTACATTTTTTTTATTTGTGTTTGATAAGAAAAAAACTAAGATTTCAATAGTTGGGCCAACTGAAGTGGGAAGGGGCTCGTACTTGTACCACTCAGTAGATACAATATAATGACTTTCGCCAACACGAAGAATTTGATAACAGCATGAACTCCGTTTATCCAGGAATCCAGGAAACCAGGCAAGATGCGTCCTACCAAAATTCGTGTAGACAACCTACTTGAAAGAACAAGTTGAAACTTGTCATTCGAACAAATGACATGTGCACCCATGCAGGAATTATAAATGTTTGCTGATGTGAATGCCATTTCTGTGTCAGGCCGAGTACGTTTCACCTTATCATATTGAGCCTAAACAAATACCAGTAGCATGTTTAATTACTGCAATAGCATGTTTCATACGATTAGTCGAATCAATTCTTAAAATTCTGCTTCAAAAGAGTGCGTGTCCAACTATACTAATCAGTCCATCTACAAAACATTCTTGCGTGGTTGATGAATATAATGTGAAAGAAATATCTAAGACTTTAAATGGAAATATATAAAAAAGTACATTACCCTCAATAAATAGTGGCACCACATTTTCGATCGCTGATAGTTGTGACATTAACAGGGCAAAAGAAGCCTTTTATATTGTTAGAGATATTGGATGTCTATGCGAGTTCCGTTCGGGAGGTAAATAACACGATATCAATGAAACCGCATCGAACTATTTTTACAAGGAAATTGGTGCATGCAAAATATAGGAGGAAATAATAATTCATAATATAAAAAAACAATGCGGTATCAGGAAGAAAAACTCTTACGTACTTCATAAGTATACAGGGTGTTTCCTAAATGAATATCAATATTTAAGCGACGATTTCTGGGTCCATATTAAGAAGAAAGCTTCATATGAACGTATGCCCTGAATGTCTCAACTTTTGAGATACAGGGTGGTGTAGAGTTTTTATAGTCATTTAAAAGCAGACTTGATCTCCTGATTTTCTTTAGTCCGGCGCAGGTTTTCAACTAAAAAAAATCAGTTCTCTGCATGGTGGTTTGTCATATTAACGATATTACTATGATCGTGCAGAGAAACGGTTTTTATCTTTTTAAAAAGGGAAAACTGCATCAGTTAGAAAAATCTAGTGATCAAATTTGCTTACAAATCACTGGATATTTCAAGAATAATTTTTATTTTAAGATAAATCGCTGGCGTACCATCAATGTCTGCCAAAATAGGCAGGTGAAATTCCCTATGAACATGCGCAAATTCAAAAAAATGCGGTACATTAAAAAATGCCTCTTGATACGTAATATATGCATGCCAAATTTCGTTAAAATATCTACTCTAACAGAGTATTAGTTACAAATTATTTATTTTTGAAAACTTTACTACCCTTTAGATGGAGACGTTTTTCATTGTCAAGTTCGCCCTAAAACGGTAATTCACTTTGCCAGAGCATATCTCTCTTAGAAATAATAATAATTTGATTGGCAATTATATTCTGGTCGAACAGCGTTATCATTTTAGCTTTATGTCAGACACGAGCTGTTTACTTTGCTGATCTAAGGCCTATAAGCCTGTTGCCTTGTTTATAAAAGGTAGTTGAAAAGGCAGCCCACATACAACTAATGCATTATGCAGAGGAACATATCATCCCATCTGATCAGTCTACTTTTAGGAAATCTTTCAGTACTACTACTTCCCTCTTAAACTTAGTGGAAAATATTATTAGAGCACTTGTTAAAAAAATGGGCGTAGCAGTGATGTCAATCGATTATTCCAAGGCATTTGACAAAATAAATCATGAGTTGTTAATAGCAAAGTTGAAGTATTATGGCATAGATCCAATTGCATTGAATTTTTTTCGAAATTATACGAGTATATCAAATCGATCACAGTGTGTATCAATTGAAAACAATAAATCTAGTTTTCTAGAAATCTCGTCTGGAGTACCCCAGGGGTCTGTTTTGGGTCCCTTGTTGTTTTTGATATATATTGCTGATCTGCCTAAGACTGTGAGTTTTTGTGAACTCCAGTCTTTTGCGGATGATACTCAACTGATCCATTATTTTGATACTGATGATATGGAAATGGCACAGACATCAATAAACCATGATATTCAAAAAGTGTATGACTTCTCGAATAACCACAACCTGTCAATAAATCCTGGTAAATCCAGCCTGTTATTTTTTTGTTCGGATCGTAGGAGAGAAGAAATTAAAAGTCGATTAACTATTAAAATTGGATCTCAAAGACTGTACCCGGTTGACGAGGTTAAAATTCTTGGCGTGGTAATCGATTTCAAACTTAGATTCACCAGTCATGTTGAAAATCTTTTGAAGAAAACCTACTTGAGACTGAGATCATTATATGCCAATAAAGCAATTTTCAATTATAAGCTAAGGAAAAAAACTGTGTTCATCTTTGGTTATGCCGATTTTCAACTACTGTGATATTTTATATTATCCGTGTCTCAATGTTGTTACTAGAAATCGGATTCAAATTGTGCAAAACAATTGTGCTAGGTTCATCTGCGGTTTAAGGCGCTTTGACCATGTTTCTGGTAGTCTTATTGAATTAAACTGGATGATAACAAAAAATATTGTCAAATATCATTACCTTGTTTTTATTCATAAACTAATACTTATGTCAAAACCTATATACTTAAGAGAAAAGCTGATCTTTAGGCGAAATATTCATCATAGACATATTAGATTTCCAGATTTGATAACTACACCTATTCACTCCACAACTTTATTCCAGCGTTCTTTCACGTACAGGGCTTCAGTGTTATACAATGCCTTGAGTCCTGAATTCAAAACCATGTCCTTAAATTGCTTCAAGAAAGCTGTCAAATCTCATATTTACTTGGATCCATAGTCTTAATTAGATTGCTATAGATATATTGTTAAATGATTCTTCACTTCCCTTGTGTACATGTAGCAAAGCTTGGTGCAACATGTACGTATGTAATGTGTGTATATGTATGTATGTATGTACATGTGTATGTATATATGTATATTTTGTTTGATATCTGCTACTTAACAACTTGTTTTTTTTTTGCATGGGTGGTTAAGAGTAGCATGTTGCTAAACTTCGCCACCATATGCAACTCTTGTTTCTGTATGAAGTACAGTTTAAATAAAGACGATTATTATTATTATTATTATACGTACTGAGTTGACATACAGTAATGGACAAAAGAATTTAGACAAATATGAATATTTACCTAAATACCTTTAGAAAACGAATTCATACTTCATTGCTCCGTAAACAAATGCGTTATTAGTAGAAAAACTAAATTCCTTGTTTTTACATTATCTGCAATCAACACAATACAAGTTTGAATATAAGCGCTTTTTTATGAGGGACAAATTCTTTTCAACATTAGTTTAGTACAGTTTCGTGTCAGAAGAGGATTAGTTTGCGTTCATCAAGTATTGTGGAATAAGTTGAGCGGTTATAAAACCATGCCGCGTGGTCCAGAAATTTCTTTCGATGTGAAAACTAAGATCATTGAGTTATACAAAGATGGTCAACGTCAAGTCGACATTGCCCAAAATTTGGAGCTGAAGCGTAAAGCAGTGTGGGCAATATTGAACAAATATAAACAAAAATGTATCTTGAAAGCCTCTAAGAGAAGTGGTCGGCCTAGAAAACTAAATGCTAGATCAGTTAGATTAATAAAAGTAATTTCGTCCAAAGATCCGTTTAAAACCCCAAGACAAATAAAAGTCTAAATCGAGACAAAAGGAATTGTCAGTCTTTCTACGAAAACTATAAGTAGAAGATTAAATGATTTGAAGTTATTTGTACGTCGCCCGAGTAAGAAGCCGCTAATCTCGAGGAAAAACCGTAAGGACCGATTACAATTTACACGGTTGCATCTTGATTGGAGCATCTGTGTCTGGAAGAGGGTATGTTTCAGTGACGAATCCAAGTTCAATATGTTTGGATCAGATGGTGTTCATTACGTTAGACGTCCTAGTGGTCAAAGATTGAACCCCCAAGTACACTTTGCCCACTGTTAAACATGGAGGCGCCTCTGTTATGGTTTGAGGGTGCTTTTCGGGGTTTGGGGTGGGACCTTTACATAGAACAGATGGCATTATGAATAAGTTTGTATACAAAGACATACCAAAGCATGTCATGTTACCCTATATGGAAGACAATACGCCCCCACCCGAAGCCCACTTCAAATCTCGCAAAGAAATTCTTTCTGGATGAAAAAATACCAATTCTCAAATGGCCTTCACAGTGTCCCGATATAAACCGCATTGAAAATATATGGGAATACTTAGATAAGCAAATACGAGATAAAAATGATTCAAACAAGGATGAACTTTTTGCCGCTTTAGAGCAAAAGTGGAAACAGATTGATGAATCTTATACCAAGAAACATTTACAATCTATGCCGAGACGATGCCAGGTGGTGATTGATAATAATGGATATGCTACAAAATATTAACACAAACATGGTTGGTATTCCATAATTTAATGAACTTTGCTTCTTTTTTCTATAATTGTTTTGCTTTGTCTATATATTTTTGTCCTTCATAGTTCCAGTTTTTTTCAATTAATTTTTTATTGAAGGGAGTCTAATGAATTTATTTATGTATAAGTGAGTATTATGCTATAACGAATTATGTATACAGGTTGGTGTATTAATAAAACAAGTTAAAAAAGAAATACAGCACAACATTAATTTGTCTATATACTGTTATCCATTACTGTATATCTAAGCTAGAATTCATCAAAATCAATTCGGCCGTTTTGACGTGAATACGGACAAACATATATACACTTTCACATTTATAATATTAGTATGGAAAACGCGAATACATCTGTACATTTTTTTAACTAAGGAAAGCCTAAAATATCGAAAAACTGCACTATCAATTTTAAATGAAGCAGTTAAAATTCGATAATAAGTTTCTGTTCCCAAATAATTTTCTTAATTTCCAAATAAAATACCTGCGCTGTCGGCAGATAATTTATACTTTATCTGAAGTCACTTGAAACACTGTGAAATACCGGGTGCGTTTTATATATCTATATTTAACACGCTCTGTTGCTGCAAAAATCGCCAAATTTCGCAGCAAATATCCCCCGTATAAGAGATCAAAGGCAGTTTCACCGGTCCACGTGGAGTAAAGCACACCTATGCGTGGACATAGCCAATGAGAAAGCGTGTATTTCAGAGCTCGGAACAAGTGCAGGTGGCTACTGAAAGATGAAACAGTTTAGCCAGTGCCGTGTAGCGGTGAATAAACGTGTTTTCTTTAGTCTGTCCGTGTTTTTTCATAGATTTTATTAGTTTGTGTGTTTTTGACTTTTGAATACCCAGTTTACTTGTTGATTTAATTGTTGTGCTGATTGTTCTTGTGTGTCCTAAATATGGCTCTTTGGAGACCTTGGGAAAATGCTCCAAGCCACGAGGAGATGGTTGATGAGCCTGTGCAGGCAGAATTCTTTCATAAAGATTTAGAGGAACAGACCCAAAGAGTAATCCTAAATATGTATGATTGCCTGAAAAACGAAAATCCAGATTCTTCGCAAACTCAAATTTTAATCAGAATTTGTATCCTGACAAAAATCAGTCGGTCTACCATTTATCGGGTTATAAAAAGGGGAGATGTAGTCAACCATTCCTTCCACAGAAAGCGCATAGGGAAAAAATTAAAAAGAATAGACGTGGGTTTTCAGGAAGATATTCGTCGTATAATATACGGATTTTATAAAGAAAATTTGGTGCCCACGTTGGAAATGATACGGGATAAATTAAAAGATTATCCTGAAGATTTTTATAATTACAAATGCTTAGACTCACTGCACTGTATTGTAAAACTGTGTGGTTTTCAATACAAAAAATTAGATAAAAGAATGGTGATTATGGAGTCGTCTCGAATCGTTGAATTGCGCCAAGAATTTTTGCACAAAGTTAAAATCTATAGAGAGCAGAAAAGAAATCTGAGTTACCTGGATGAAACGTGGTATGATACCCATGATGTTGTGCAGTACGGCTGGGTTGACGACAGCAACAAGTGCATTTTAAATGCACCATGCAACCGTGGAAAACGAATCATTATTCTCCATGCTGGCAGTGAAAATGGATTTATACCTAATGCCTTGCTGTTATCTGCCAAAAATATCAAAGAATCATGTGCCGACTATCATGAGGACATGACCTCCGACTTATTTGAAAAGTGGATAGAGCAGCAGTTAATACCAAACATTTCCCCAAATTCAGTGATTATTATGGACAATGCGCCATACCATTCCCGACAGAAAAACAAAATTCCGAATACAGGCACAAAAAAACAAGACATTATTGATTTTATGAAGGATAAGGGAATGGAAATACCACAAAAATCAACCAAAGCCATATTATTGGATCTTATTAAAAGACAAACATTTGAAAAAGAGTATGTTGTTGACAATCTGCTTCAGCAAAATGGCCATGAAGTATTACGTCTACCTCCCTATTACTGCATTTTCAACCCGATTGAGTTGGTCTGGGCTGCTTTAAAAAAAAAGTAAGAAAACATAATCAGACCCCTCAATTAAGTGAATCGCTATTGGCCACAATAAGAGATGCAGTATCTCATATTGCTGCCACAGACCTATGGAAGCAGTGTTCTAGGCATATTATTGAAAAAGAAAATGAATATTGTGTTTTGCCTCCAGTAAATCCCGTTGTAATTCCTCTACAAGATGACTCTAGCGACAGCTCCGAAGGCGAGGATGATATATAAATACCTATAATGTAAGTCTTTATATACCTTTTTATATACCTACCTGCTATGTAAATATTTGCCTATGTCAAACGTTGGAATTCTGTAATTTTTCCATTTCTTAACTTTCAGTCAACATAAATTAAACTCCCAATATAAGTATTTTTTATCCCAAATCAAAAAAATAAGAAGATAGTAAAATCCATTTATTGTGATATAAAAACATTATTATTATCGTTCTAAATAAATGCCGCGCGCCTATGATACGTCATGAAATTACAAAGGACGCGCCGACCAAAGGTTTTTATGCTATTTCAAGTGACTTCAGATACACCATACATATTTCCCACGTCTGAGAAACATGTATACGCAGCATAACTTGTTTTTTCTCGAACCACCTAGTTTCAAGCTCTAATCAAAATACGTTTTTTCGAATTTTCGTAAAAAAACATCTTGACTAAATGTCCTCAATTTACTTCTACTGCACTATAATTTTTAACTAAAGATTCGAAAGCAATTAGTTCGCCTGGGAACGTCTGCGGTTATTTTGACCGCAAATAAATATTTTGTTTGAAAACGTCTCGGCTATTTCCGTTTATTTTCGTTTCAAAAGATAATATGCGACTAGCAAATATTGCGTGAAGTTATCTATAATTTGTTGAAAGCTAAACGAGCAATTGCTAAAATTAACAAGCACATATATTCGCAAAAACGATTGACTATTCTTCGGTTTCATCCTTAAAAAAATTCGATCGATATTCAAATTTTATCGTAGTTAAATTGAGACTAGATAATGCAATGGCCATATATACAGGCGCGATTCTATATTAGTTTAGTATTAGTACAGGTTCAGATTTATGTCCAAAATTTTTCTATGCAACGACGTGAAAAGGTGTCTTAGGCCTAGGGATGGCAATTTGTTAAAAAACATCGATGTTTGGACATCGACGAACATCGCCATCGTAACATCGATGCAACTCGATACATCGGAACCAATACATCGATGTATCGAAACAACTCTCCTTTTTAACGTTTTCTGCTTTCAATTCAGCAACGAATTCATCGATTGCTATCGGATTTAGCGGAATGATCATCAAGAATAAAAAACGCGTCAACAACTTCACGATAGGATGAAAGAAGGATACCGACTGCAATATACTTCAGTAAATAAGTATGATTATAGGAAACTGCGAGATATGAGATTGTCAAAATTAAGAACACATTGATTGTCATTAAATACTTTACACTGTGCACAAGTTGAATAGTGTTCTTTAAAGTATACTTTATCTGAAGTCACTTGAAATAGCATAAAAACCTTTGGTCGGCGCGTCCTTTGTAATTTCATGACGTATCATAGGCGTGCGGTCATTTATTTAGAACGATAATAATAATGTTTTTATATCACAATAAATAGATTTTACTATCTTCTTATTTTTTTGATTTGGGATAAAAAATACTTATATTGGGAGTTTAATTTATGTTGACTGAAAGTTAAGAAATGGAAAAATTACAGAATTCCAACGTTTGATATAGGCAAATATTTACATAGCAGGTAGGTATATAAAAAGGTATATAAAGACTTACATTATAGGTATTTATATATCATCCTCGCCTTCGGAGCTGTCGCTAGAGTCATCTTATAGAGGAATTACAACGGGATTTACAGGAGGCAAAACACAATATTCATTTTCTTTTTCAATAATATGCCTAGAACACTGCTTCCATAGGTGGCAGCAATATGAGATACTGCATCTCTTATTGTGGCCAATAGCGATTCACTTAATAGAGGGGTCTGATTATGTTTTCTTACTTTTTTTTTTAAAGCAGCCTAGACCAACTCAATCGGGTTAAAAATGCAGTAATAGGGAGGTAGACGTAATACTTCATGGCCATTTTGCTGAAGCAGATTGTCAACAACATACTCTTCTTCAAATTTTTGTCTTTTAATAAGATCCAATAATATGGCTTTGGTTGATTTTTGTGGTATTTCCATTACCTTATCCTTCATAAAATCAATAATGTCTTATTTTTTTGTGCCTGTATTCGGAATTTTGTTTTTCTGTCGGGAATGTTATGGCGCATTGTCCATAATAATCACTGAATTTGGGGAAATGTTTAGTATTAACTGCTGCTCTATCCACTTTTCAAATAAGTCGGAGGTCATGTCCTCATGATAGTCGGCACATGATTCTTTGATATTTTTGGCAGATAACAGCAAGGCATTAGGTATAAATAGGAATAATGATTCGTTTTCCACGGTTGCATGGTGCATTTAAAATGCACTTGTTGCTGTAGTCAACCCAGCCGTACTGCACATCATGGGTATCATACCACGTTTCATCCAGGTAAATCAGATTTCTTTTCTGCTCTCTATAGATTTTAACTTTGTGCAAAAATTCTTGGCGCAATTCAACTATTCGAGACGACTCCATAATCACCATTCTTTTGTCTAATTTTTTGTATTGAAAACCACACAGTTTTACAATACAGTGCAGTGAGTCTAAGCATTTGTAATTATAAAAATCTCCAGGATAATCTTTTAATTTATCCCGTATCATTTCCAACGTGGGCACCAAATTTTCTTTATAAAATCCGTATATTATACGACGAATATCTTCCTGAAAACCCACGTCTATTCTTTTTAATTTTTGCCCTATGCGCTTTCTGTGGAAGGAATGGTTGACTACATCTCCCCTTTTTATAACCCGATAAATGGTAGACCAACTGATTTTTGTCAGGATACAAATTCTGTTTAAAATTTGATTTTGCGAGGAATCTGGATTTTCGTTTTTCAGACAATCATACATATTTAGGATTACTCTTTGGGTCTGTTCCTCTAAATCTTTATGAAAGAATTCTGCCTGCACAGGTTCATCAACCATCTCCTCGTGGCTCGGAGCATTTTCCCAAGGTCTCCAAAGAGCCATATTTAGGACACACAAGAACAATCAACACAACAATTAAATCAACAAGTAAACTGAGTATTCAAAAGTCAAAAACACACAAACTAATAAAATCTATGAAAAAACACGGACAGACTAAAGAAAACACGTTTATTCACCGCTACACGGCACTGGCTAAACTGTTTCAATTTTCAGTAGCCACCTGCACTTGTTCGGAGCTCTGAAATACACGCTTTCTTATTGGCTATGTCCATGCATAGGCGTGCTTTACTCCACGTGGACCGGTGAAACTGCCTTTGATCTTATACGGGGGATATTTGCTGCGAAATTTGGCGATTTTTGCAGCAACAGAGCGTGTTAAATATAGATATTTATGTATATAAAACGCACCCGGTATTTCACAGTGTTTCAAGTGACTTCAGATAAAGTATACTTCCATACATTACTTTTTCGTGGAATTTCGATTAATTAACAATAAAACAGCGAGACTACAACTACATATAATAAAATAATCAAAAGAACCTGAAATCATTAAATGCGTAATTTTATTATATCCCTTGGGGAAGTACAGAATAAAGAAAAGACTAAAGTCCATCTCACGTGTGTAATGATAATATTATTGAGATACTACTAAACAGCTTTCTGGGCTTTCAATTTAGAAGCTACCAGCCCTCGCTTAGAGATGGTAGCACAGTTAAGGATATACTCGGGGTATACCGATGTTTATGATTATGTCGATATATTGCCATAAAACCATCGATGCCTAAACATCGATACATCAATGTATCGTTGTCATCCCTACTTAGGCCCACATTATTATAGTCGATCCTTGAGGGTCGAGGGCCGACTGAGGGTTGGTCAACCCTTAGCTATAGAACGCATAACGGACCCTTGAATGATCCTCAAGTGGAAAAAATTCTGAGATTCTGAAAATTATGGGAAATCATGGAAATTTTGAGAATTTTAAAAATTTTGAAGACTATCAAAACACTGAAAAAATATGAAGATTTTGGCAGCTTTGAAAATATATTACTAGTTACACCTTAATGTGCTAGCAAACCGATTATGCGTCTAATAATGAGATAGCGAATATGTTAAAACGCCATTTGCTATCTGATTTTCTGATAGGACCACAACAATCTTAAGTGATAACATAAACAATTAATTTAGTATTACATAGAGATATCCTGCATGTCCTTTTTGTAGGTTAGGTTAGCCCGAAAAACATGCTTAATGCCCATACGGGCAGGTTGCTGATTTCTTTTACGAGTTATATGAAAAAACATTGTAAAATACATTTTGTAATAAGTACAGTCTATTAATCGGTTAGGTTATGAATTAGAACTAAATATCGCCTCTTGGATTTTGAGTAAAGTGACCTAAGGAACTAGAGTGCATACTGCGGATAGAGATGTAAGAGGGCCTATGCTCCGATGACCAATGACATCGGCAGGGGTATTAACATACGTAAAAAACCTATAAAACGTAAAAAAAACATACAAACTGCTGCCTACAGTATATTCAGATAAGAGATAGACCAGATGTAAACAAAAGGTTCGGGTGATTTTCACGCTAACGCCGCCGTCTCGACATAAACAGGAGCCCTCATTGGTCAATTAGCAATTAAATGCCTATGCCGAGCGGCAGAGCAGTCGTATCAAGGCAGAGTCACATTCAGGTTCAGACGTGTTACGTATGTCGTGTGCATCATTGCAATTTGATATTTCTTTGGACGTTTTCGTTTGTTATCTTATTAAGTTGTTGAGTTTGTCGTTGTTATTGTTATACCTTGTTATTGATTGTTATTGTTATCAGCTGCTTGCGCAAAATGCCCAGTAGTACAGATACTGCCGATGAAGTTGTAAACTCCTGTAGTCCACCTAGGAAACGCTCTAAAAAAAGACACCTGAGTGCAGAAATGAAAGAGGTCATTTTGAATATATATAAGATCGAGCGCGAGGAGAACGAGGCATCAACCATCAAAGAAATTGCTGTGAAGGTTTCTCACAAAGTTGGGGTGTGTCGCGCATCAGTGTTTAATGTGTTAAGACAATACAAAAAAAATCACACCTTTTCTGAGCCAATGACCAGTAAACATCGCAAAAGTATTGTTAAATCATTGGATGAAGCTGATAAGCATGCGATTAGGAGGAAAGTGCATGAATTCTTCTTTAGGAATGAAATACCTACTATAGATAAAGTACTGCAGGAGGTAAATGGAGATACAACGTTGCCAAATTTCAAACGATCAACTTTCCATGCGTTACTGAAGCATTTAAATTTCAAATGGAAAAAACGGGGTCGTAATAGTTTACTACTGGATAGAGAAGAAATTGTGCTATGGAGGAGGGATAATTTAACAAAAATTGGGAAATATAGAAATCAAAACAGGAAGATTTATTACCTTGATGAAACGTGGGTAAACGCAGGACACACTACAAGTAAAGTATGGGTTGATGATTCTGTAACTTCATCCAGGAGGGCCTTTCTAGATGGACTGTCCACCGGATTAAAAAATCCAGCAGGTAAATACGAGTAATAGACAACAATCGGATGTTTTTCAAACCTTGGGAACAAGGTTCTAAACATTAATTTCAGGGGGCAGATAAAACATATTACAAGTAACAAAACTTTTATAACTTTCGATAAAATGCGTGGATGTTTTATTGTCATTTTCATTTGTTAGAACTTTTTTAAGCCACGTTTTTATGTGTTTTCGATATTTCAATAATCTTTTAATATAATCTTAAAATATGTCGAATATTATAAACTTAAAAAAAGTTACTAAGTTTTATATTGTGTACCGTTCCTAATATTTCTAATCATTTTAATTCATACTTTAAGCTTTATAAAGTTATAATTTGTTAATATTAATATTTGCGCGTATTTCAGGTTCCTGATCATTCATTTTTTAAAGGTTTATAACTTTAAATTAAATTGTGAAGCGCTGAGTAATCATACGACGTTCAATATTCTTTCTTTCAATATGACTAAATAATCCCAATTATAGCAATCTGATACTCATGTCTCAATGTTTTTTCGCTGAATGTGATGAAAACATTTGAAAAAGGTTCGCTTATTGAAATAAATCTACACCAGTTAGTACTTCGATTTCCAGGTAAAGGGAAAAGGCTCATTATCTGCCGTATTGGCAGTGAGGATGGATTTGTTGTTGACGGTCTGTGGTGCTTTGAGTCTAAGAAAACTAGAGATTACCACGAGGAAATGAATGGCGAATCGTTTGAACAGTGGTTTTCAAAAATTTTACCGAACTTAGAGGAAAACGCAGTAATTGTGTTGGATAATGCGCCTTATCATTCTCGAAGAATGGAGAAGGTCCCAACAACGGCTTCAAGGAAAGTTGATGTTCAAAATTGGCTCCGCTCGAAAAATATTAACTTTGAAGAAGCAATGCTGAAAGTACAATTATTAAGAATTGTCAAGGATCACAAGGCGGAATATCAAAAATACGCCATTGACGAAATGGCAGCAAGTCAAAATAAAACTGTGCTCCGTTTACCTCCATACCATTGCGAGCTCAATCCCATTAAGCTCATATGGGCAGAGGTTAAAAATTATATAGCTAAGCACAATACAACTTTTAAATTTTGTGACCTCAAAGGACTTTTCAAAGAAGCACTAGAATTAATAACAGCGCAAAAATGGGAAAACTGTATTAAGCACGTGAAAGACAAAGTTGAAAAGAGAATGTGGGAACTGGAAAATATTTTAGAGGAACAAGTCGAGCCATTCATTATTGACGTTGGTGCTTCAGGCAGTAGCGATGATGAAAGCTCATCAAGCTCATCTTTCCAATAAAAGATGTCGTTCATCAAATTCGGTAAGTTATAAGTAATTATAAAGCTACTGTATTTTTTAATTAATTATTGACATTTTTGAACCCATTTTGGCAAAACCTATTCAAGAATCTACTTTCTGACAATGTTTAACCATGCACATTTTTTTACGTTTTGAACGTTTTAATTTGGTTACATATTTACCTAGAAATCAAAAAATATACTAATCAATATTCTAAAAGCAATTTTAAGAGATATACGATTATTTTTAATTTAGGCTAATTTAAACGCCATTTTGAGATTATATTCGACTGTATTTCACCAAACATCAGGCGGCATCCGAAGCTGGAAATTGAAGCGAAAATTTTGAAACCCTTATGTATATTTACATCATTATATATTTCTTACCCCACCCCCACATGATCCTATATCCATCACCAATCGTATACACATCGAATTGTGCTAATTTACTACAAAGTTACGCAAAGCAGCATCTACTATCTAAAATATGTACTGCGTGACTCTTAATACGTCCCTGCCGAATGTTACAGCGTTCGATGATCACGTGGTCTTGTTTATGTCCGGTCTATCTCTTATCTGAATATACTGTAGTGCGCAAATACTAGTCATCAAATGCGACCATTTATGGAGGATTGCCTTAACGACACGACACACTCAATGACCGTGCTACAAGCTGAAAGTCCATTCTTTGTTGGTTGCAAACTGTCGAGGTAGTCTGTAGAGTATATTCTGAGATGTGTGATTGAGTAGCAAAGTAGCAAGATCACATCACTATGATTGTGTGTATTGGTCTGCATGTGTATAAAATCAGTGAGAGAATTATTACTGAAATATATCTATTTGCTGTGTCAGACAGGTTACTTATGTTGTCCTTTCTAAAGAGAGTTTATGTTCAAATTTGTACATAAAAATTTTTCCTGTTTTTTTGCGTTTTCAAAAACTTTGAGAAGCATTACAGAAAATCAGCACCTCATCGGCGTTGTGGGTAATTAAGCCTCATCCCAGAAAAATTAGGAATGATGCATCAGATTCAAAACAGGTTCGCACTAGCTCATATCTAGGCGCTGATTTGTATTTTCTATTTGAAATCGTGAAATAAATTTCTATAAAATTTAAATGACTCGAAATACAAATTAATGTGGAATGAAATGACTTTTTCACGTTTCATAAATATTCCTGTATGAACCATATTTTCTCACCAGTTACTTTTAATATACTTCACCAGCCTTGAAATTCAGCAAATTTGAATATGTAATTTGAAGGTTCAATAAAAAAAGCGCAAAAACTTACATGTCACAAAAAACATGTATTAATTAATATAAAAAACAACAATGTCACTCTTCATAGGTAATACCCCTGCGTATTGCCCCTTCAATGTTATTCATTTATAGCAAAAGTAAAATATAGTCAAAATCACGAAAGATGACTATTACGTCATACCATAAATTGTACTGAAGTAATCAATGGACGTACGTCGATGATAAAATCACGATGTCAGGAACATAATGACAACAAATTTGTATTATGATTTTGCGAAGTTAGGTTATTTCACTGATTATTTTTATTTGCATTCTGTTTCATGGTTTTGAGTGATACCGTAATGATAATTTTACTGGGGAGTTTTTGTTTTGAAAAAACAGTTATAAGTAGAATACCTTAAGACAGGAACACCAACGACCAAAATATTATTCGAAAAGCACCTAACCTGCTTTAACATAACCTAACTATTCATCTAAAAGTCTAAAGAAAAACCTGGGCTGCATTGAAGAGTATAAATCTTAATTTTTCTTCGAGGCCTCCGATACCCGATACTCTCAATGATGCAAACTTGATCAATGATTATTTCACAACTGTTTATGATGCGGGTGAGCTAGATGACGATACCTTTAATTTCTACAAACGTAACGTACTACTACCGCTCTGCTTAATATAACAGATAATATAATACGGGTTCAAGATAAAAATATTGCCTCCATTTTGGTTTCGATCGATTACTCTAAAGCATTCGACAGACTGAGTCATCAGCTGCTTCTTGCTAAATTGGAGTATTTAGGTTTTGATAATATATCTATATCGTTTTTCACGGAATACTTAGCTAATCGGTCCCAATGTGTTGTCATTAATAATACTTGTTCTAACTCTACCAATATCATATCTGGTGTTCCACAAGGATCTGTTTTGGGATCCTTGTTATTTCTAATATATATATTGCAGACTTGCCTTCTGTAGTAGCTAAATCTACAATACAGCCATTCGCAGACGATACCCAGTTGCTATATCATTTTGATCCACATGATGAACAAGCAGCCGTCGAGTTACAAGAGGATATTGATGTAGTTTATAGCTATTCTATAAAGCACAATTTGATGATGAATTCCTCTAAATCCAAACTTGCTGAATCTCTTATTCTTCCAATTATCAATTATTGCAATATTCTTTACCAACCTTGCTTGGATCAGCTCACTAAAAGACGTTTACAAGTGATTCAAAATAACTGCCTCAGATTCACGTGTAGTTTAAGAAAATACGACCATGTTAGCCATGCTTACAACAGTATTGGATGGATGAAGCTCGAGTGTTTGAGAAATTTTCATTGTTTGGTCTTCCTGCATAAACTGCTCGCATCTGGTAAACCCAAATACCCAAGAGAAAAACTTCTTTTTTCTAATGAAATACATAACAAAACTCTTAGATATACATTAAATATTAGAATACCCCGTTAGGTCACCTCGCTTTTCCAACGCTCAATAATATTCCTGATGATTACAAAAAAAAGAAACTGTCTTGTTTCCGTAAGCATGTTAGGTTATATTTACAGAGCTCTACATTATAATGTTTCTTCTTTTTCTAATTTTTGATAATAATACATTTATAAGTTAGTTTATGGGCACATATGCTTGTAGGCATTTAAATTAGTTGCTTGTTTGACTGAACTGCTTTCAATACTATTATGACATTGTAATAGCCAAACTTTTTTTTTGTATCACCTATACCATCTTTTTTTTTCGTATTCATATGGTTAAGTGTAAGAGTAGCTTTAGCTAAACTTCGCCATAATGAATCACACTCTGTATCTTTGTAAATAAAGACGATATTATTATTATTATCTTTCAAATATGTTCGCAATCGTCATCTTTCGTGATTTCGACTATATGGTTCACTTCGAACTTCTAAAATAATAATGAATGCCAAACATTTGCAAGATCCAAATGTGAAAATTTCAAAACTGGTGCAACTTCAAATGTTATCTATTATGTTTATAACGATTTTCATGATTACAATGAAACGGGTAGTTGATCAGGATAAATAGGCGCATAATTATAATTATCTTACCTTAAACCCAGATACACAGCTAGATTCGCTACAACATTCGTATAGCTAACTGTTGTATATATTGGCGTCCTTGAACGCTTCACATTCAATCTAGAATCAAGTCAGGGTAAAACAACATCCTAGTAAGGCTAGTAAGTAATATGCAATCGTACACGAGAGTCCCGGTTTTACGAAAGCACGCGAAACTTACTTAAGTGGATTGCTGTGATTAGGGAATTACCGGTTATTGGTATCGATATAATTTTGGTATAATACAGGACGATTAAGATACAGAATCAGAACAGTTTTGTTTTAAGGGAATCTACCGAATCCTTGAAGCAATATGCATTCGGCTGAGTAAAGTCATAAAGATTCGTGGGACCGAATTTGAGATCGAAAATCGGACCTAGCATCACAGTAAATCAGTTTTCGTCTATATCGAAGAGCCGCGGGGCATTTCGAAAATCTTCTCATGAAAACGTCACATATCCCCCCCACACACACATGCTTCGAAGACTACGCAACCTATAAAAAGTTTCAAACAAAACTTGCAGTTTCGAGGAGGCACAATGGTGGTGACCTTGACAATGACAAACATGACTTACATCATTCCCAGGTCAAGTGGATATTTTCGAAGAGAACTCTCCCTTTTTACATCTGAATTGAAAAGAGGGTTACATTTTACGCCCGACTATGACTATCACCATGACCTTGACTATCTCCTTCAAGACCATTTCAAGGTCTAATCAGGGAATTGAAAAGAATTTGCTCTACCAAAAATGTTCGATAGCATAGTTGTGAGATTTGTAGGGATCACCCGAAGGTGACCTTGACCATGACGGTCAAGTCAAAATTTCCACAGAAGCTCTCATTTTCATACCGGAAATGGAAAAAGCAGGAAATTTTACGTCCGAAAGTGATTGTATCTCGCTTAAATGCTATTCGAACCTATAGTATCCGGTATGAAAATGAAAAGTTTTCTTCGAAAATTTAGACTTGACATTGAAGGTCATGGTCGAGGTCATAGTCAAGGTCACGTTCGTGCGATCCCCACAATTCTCACAACCTTCCTGTAGAACATTTTTTTGGCAGATTGTTTTCAGCGTCTTTATTAGACCTTAAAACGACCTTGATGGAAATATTCAAGGTCATTGTAATAGCTATATTCGGACGTAAAAATTACTCCTTTTTTCAATTCCGATATGAAAAAGATGAGGTTGCATTTGAAAATATTCAATTGAACCTAAAATGACCTTGTAGGTCGTAACAATGCCATTGTCAAGGTCACTATTATTTTGCACCCTTGAACCTCACAACATTGTTTTGAAACTTTTTTTCTAGAAAGCGCAGTTTTCGAAATACTTAGGTGGGGAGATCAAAATAGGACAGCCTGTATAGGAATTCATAGTATACAGATATATTTTCATTTTCGTCTCTGCTGTTACGAGCGAATAAAGTTTCGTACACACTTAGATTATTTGGAGTGCCGAGTAATTCATCGCTTGTAACCCCACGTGGATCACAGCGTCAAACTGATACCCGATTCGGAATCTACGCACCAGATTTACCTAGGAAACAAGCCCTCATCCGGATAAGAGCTAAGCGACTTTTGAAAACTTAAAATGTATTCAAGCCTCATGACAAACATGAGCATTCAACTGCCGCTTCCTTTCGCTTGTTGCTGCCACGCCCAGGCAATTATAACCCGGTAGCAATTAGAAGCTCGTTTGTTTTAAAGAGCCGTTAATGGGATGCACTTCAATTGGTGTGATACAGAATTACAAGTAAAACGTCTCTGTTCTCAAAGGCCTGACCCACGTCGGATTTGATCAAGCTATCAGCTATTTTGAGAACGACATCGCGCATAGCAAATAAGTGTGATTTTGACGACTATTTTTGCACTTAAGTGTTGCCATAACTGTATCTCCAAAATAAGCTGTGGTCAGATTTTCTAACCATGTCATGGGCACTTCTACTCTACGTATCTACTGTTCCTGAACTATGATCCATAGGGAATTCCGAGTTTCACGCCGTATACCGTATCTCTTCATAAATTGATATGATTTAATCTGAAAGTGAACCGACCTTGACAATGACTGGCTTTATTACTGATATAAATAGAAGTATTATTCTTCCAAGTGTGTACAGTTTCAATGGATGCATTTTTAAAAACTGGTAATGGTACACTTTTCCTAATTAAATTTAATAATCTCATTTAGATTCCATAGATCATTACAAGTCCATCATATACGTATATACTTTCTCTCTTCTTATGAAAAAGGAAGAGAATTAGAGAATACAGTATTCAGTAAGAGAATTTTTGGAATCATTTGATAGTACAGCTATAAACTTTGAAGTTCTTCAATGCATAATTTCCATTTTCGTAAGCTCTAGCTACAAACGAATGAAATGTGGTGCATTGGGGTTATTTGGGACGTTGACCTTTGGTGTAGCCATAGAAATGCTAAATTGCTGCTAAACCCTATTTACAGTAAAAAGTGGTAGTGGTAGATTTCAGTGTCTATTTCCCTCGTCTTAATTTCTACCAATCACAAATGCGTAATTTTGAATTACACATGGTTTCTAGATGGAAAAATTGTATGACAGCACCTGTCAGCAGTTTTTTCGGGTTTACCTGCGGCCAAAATTGACAGCTGTTGTCACCAAAAAATACAATACCTTTGATAACAAGTAATTATGGTCTCCAAGGACACCAGAAAAAATAATCTGTTACTCATGAAATCGTCTTGCCAAATACCATTCGTGCATCTAATTTTTTCCTGTGGAAAAAATCGAACAAACATTGCAGAGATATTTTTTTAATAAAAAAACATTCGTACAGGTGCAAAAATTTTTGATTGCCACCAGCACTCATGCTTCTTGTTAAAATATTACTCGGCAGCGTATTTTTTCGATTTTTTCGGAAAAATTAGATGCCTTTATGATATTACTTATGAAAAACTCATATCAGATTTGTGATCCGAAAACCTGTTTTACCCAAGGAGAAAGTTTTGATCGAGATTGCTAAATACGCTAGAATCTTTGAAATTTGTCTAAGAGTCTGCTGGAAATCAAAAATACTTAAGAGTCCGAAGTCCTATGCATAGTACAGTAGCATGAAAACGCCGCTCCCCCGCGTGAAAGTAGTGTAAAGTATAGGTATACGAACAAGGGTCTCGACCTTCAATATCTCTTTTTGAAAATTAATGATACATTATCGATAATTATGGTTTAAATCATTACTAATTTATGCATCATTTTTAAAGCAACATTAATAATATTGTTTATTCGCAGACACGGATCTAGGATCACGTCTTAGGGGGCAAGTAGTGTGGGTTGCCTACTTTCAGAAGTAAGAATAGAATGCACATTTATTTTAAGTTTTCAAGCAAAAAACAATTTCCTCCTTATTTCCCCTTTCCTCACGTTTTTCTGCAATTCTGAGGACTCGGGGGCCATTGCCCCCCATGGATCCGCGCCTGTTTATATTATGGATCAAAATGGAAAAAATTTACTTTACTCAAAACTTTGAATTAGTGTAGCAATATGTGTTATGATGTTTACAGAAAAGTAACCCAATCCAAATTTCAGTCCATTTGTGTGTTGAAATGTTTATCACTGTGTAGAATTCCACGATAAGTATTATTAGGGGCATGTTATGCTCCTTGATAGGATTTTATGGTACATTAAAAAAACACATTGCCGCTGTTTCACATAAGGGAAGTCGGTATTCAATAAATTATAAGAATCCATAAAGGCTATTTCGGTAAAATTTAAAATAACACTTCAAGTTTATCGCATTTATGAAGTGATTTAAATATACCTGAAAGTTTTTTCTGATTGTCCTTTGGAAGCCTAAGGTTCCAAATTTTTTCATTCGTTTCCGAAATTAACCCATTTTCTATTATTTAACTATTTAGTAGTAGTAAGTATGGCACCACAATAGAAACAAGAATTGAAATCTCATTCTAATTGTGCATTCATTTATTTAAACTTTTGTTTTTATTGAGAGATCATTGGTGGAACACATTAGTTGCAACCCATGCTCATCATATAAAATAGTAAATATTCGAATATGGATGAATTTTGGACAAAAATGTCAAAATTGCGAAACTTGGGCTTTTAAAAAGCAACCAAATAGTAAAATAAAGGGAGAAATAATATTAATTTTTATTTGTCCAATTACAAAGTTTTCGTATAAATGATAACGGCAATGTCCAATAAAAATAATATACCCAAAAAAGTTTAGACTTGTTCTTGGGTTTTAACCGAAGTTGAATTATATTAATACAACAAATTTTCTTTATGATCAAATAACATATAGGTTTTTAGTGTCAACAAACTTATGGATTTGTAGCCTCGGTTGATTTAGGCTCCATGATTTTAATTCAATTTTTAAACGTTTTTTACATTTTATATGTTTATGCAGGAATAACATTATACAATTTTGAGCATAGAAAATAGTATGATCTTTGGATGATAGTTTTATTAAGTCTAGGAATTAGTGCAGAGGTTTCCCTGAATCGCGTTTGATGGTTGTGGCTGATAGAAAGTAACAATTTTGTTTTTTTGTTAATTATATTATTGTATGATAAAAATAAATTTGCCAGCAGTCGAAAAGCTGAGATTAATTGTAAAGATTTTCTGAGGGATAACATTTCTTTTTGTTCAACATAACATTCAAAATCCACTTTTGCGTAATTTCAATCTTTTTATAATGATTATCCATGATTTTTGAGAGTAGTGAGTTTGTTTCCATGAAATAAATAGTCTATTATATTCAAGATATACAGGGTGTTCGAAAATAGACGGAGATATTTTAAAGGGTGATTACTTGTAAAAAAATATGATAAAAAATGTATATATACATGGGTGCGAGAATGAAGAGTTTTCATGATACAGGGTAATAAATTTAAAAAAATATTAATATCCTGAAAAATCTTTACTCAATTCTGTTAAAATTTGGTAATATTCTTTATTAAATCAAGAGGCTAATTTAGCCCTAAATAGATTAAAATTATTAGGCCAAGTGGCGTCTCTGGGTCAACCGTTTCACTGCATGTCACTGGACAAAATTAGCTTATTAATTTTTGCTGAACAAATCACAAGTGCATTGGAAAAAAATATAAAAAAATTAGCCTCTTAATACAACCAATTATATTGCCAAATTTCAACAGAATCGAGCAAATATTTTTAAGACATTAATAAAAAAAAATGCATCACCCTATATCTTGAAAACTCCGCATTTTCCGACCCATGTTTATAGAAACTTGTTTTCATATTTTTTAACAAGAAATCACCCTCTAAAATATCTCCGTCTATTCTTCGAACACCCTGTATTTATTCAGGAAATCAAATTGCCAGACACAAAAAACCCATCACAGAAATGTAAAAAGACCAATATTCATACTTCAAGAAAACACTTATTTTTTGTAAACACCAAATGAGTATGGTGAAGTAAGGAATCATTCTTTTAGCAGCCATAAAAACATGGAGTTTTAAATATTCAGGATTTATAAAAATCGTTATATTGTCGTATTATTTTTTCTCTACAAAACCTTGTGTTTGATGCGGTAGTGCTGCACTAAACCCTATTAGTTCTAGTTTCCCAGGGAGTTACATGAGCATTTTTGAGAATGCTCCAAAATCCTCAAGTCTGCTTCCAGTCTTATCTATTCTTTAACCTTGAACCTGATTGTGTTTTTTGGCATGGCCAGAAAATTTCTGGACATATATATGTGAGATAACAGTGAGTGTAATTCCTACAGCCACTCCAAGATTACTTTGTTTTTTTTTTAATATTAACAAGGCACTATCGAAATAAGACAGCACAAATTGTCATCTATTACCAGAATCGACCACTGCAAAAATAGTCTACTGAGACCGATCCTACACTATGCTGAAGAGTTGCCAAAAAGAACAAAACAGCTGGTTGGACATCGGTGGATGAACCAATGGACGCTATGTTACTGTTTATTAACAAAGCAGTACTGTGTTGCATTGAAGCTGTGTAGAAACTTCACATCTGTAATCTTTAAGAAATATATGGATACCACTAAGGAATCAAGATTATGAATTTGATGGATGGCACTATTTGATATTTTAACTGTCAAAGAAGGATAATATAATAATAGTAATAATTAGTCTCTTATGTCAGTAAAATATCAAAGTTAGAGACACATAGTCAAGTTGCTTTATATATCATGAGATTAGTATGGCCTAGATTTGTTGTTCTAGTACTCCTGCCTACAGGGGATCCTGGACACAGCTCTAGGGGCCATAGTACAGTAACCAAAGTTTAATTTTTTCAAAGACTTTCTGTCATAGCTCTTGGCCAGCTCCATTCCTCAATATAAGAATCAGGTTAAATATTTAACGATTTCTGGTCATGTGCTAATCGAGCAAACTTAAAACTAATTGACTTTAGACAACTCTTGTTGACTTTAATTAACTGGAACTTCTGTGAAAGATATCTAGATATCTGCATAGTGCAAGTATATATATAAATACTTAACCAGCTCAATAGAAAATGCGATTTTTAAAAAATGAATAGCATGAAACTGATAAGCACTTTAGTTAAAAATTAACAACCAACATTGCATAACTTGTTCGTCTTGCAATGTTGTTTACCTAGAAAGACAACTACTTTCACTTCACAGACACTATTGCAGAAATCAAGAACGATTTTTAACAGACTTTCTTGAAAAACAGTCGAGGGCCCAGATGCGTGAACCCAAGAATTTGGCAGCAAATTGTGTTGAACAGAAGAGACACCTTGACACATTTTTTTACATAATATCCTTTCATAATAATTCCATGATAATAAAGATGCAGGATTCTTCTGATTGATATGAGGATTTATAATTTTCATAACTAATTCAGAACTATTTGCAATAATAGCTTTCCACTTAACACAAAATTTCTTACCTTTGTAATAATCTAAGCACTAAGAATTATTATCACTTAAAACCACGTTATCCACCGATTATTTTACGAAAATGCAGACCAACAGACAAGCGTACCCCCTACAGTATGCATTCAAACTGAATTAAGATTTTTTTTCACTTCAAGGATCATTCTCCAATTAAACATCTAAGGACGAAAATGGAAAGTGCAAGTAGTAGGAGGTCCTTGATGTTATGCAACCAATCAGTCACCTATGTCCTACGTGACAAGCAGCATGCGTTTTTATGTTTTTAATATAACCTCTGCCATCTATTGTTGAAGTAGCCGTACCGTACATTTAAAGAGATTTTTTCGCAAGATCCCGTTGTGAACAGGAGCGGGAACAGGTGGAATTTTCCCCCTTCCTCAAGAAGTTTTGACAGTTCCAGTTACACCGGGAGTAGTTAGATGGCGCATATTGCGCAAAATGTTAGCATTAAGATCCTTGATAAACTTAGCTGTCATTCTTGTCACCTAAATTGCTGCGTTGCCAGCTCATCGGACAATTTTACCTCTGCTATTTTGCTAGAAAGTTATATAAAAAGGAAGCTTTGAATAAAACATTGAGGGATACCAATGGAGATATAGCAATGTTTTCCAAAAAACTAAAAAAGCTGTTATTTACATTTTGCGTCGCCTGGCGCCTGTGCGGCGGAACGTTAATGTCTCTGAACACTTTTTGAACACGCGACTCTTCCAACAATTGGAAAAAGGAAACATTTTTTTAATATATAAATATATTTATTAAGTATTTGATGTAAAATTACATGATCATTAATAGGAGAGGAAAACCTTCACTGTCACTGCTAATATTAATTGTATCACTGAAGAAAAATCATGTCGTTTCACAATTCTGGCTTCATTTATACAATCGAAAAACGCTAGCATGCCACAGTTATTAACCTAAACAAAAATAGCATTGAAGTAACGGTTTATACGAGGGTCATTTTTAAGTAAGAACCGTTTTGTAATCCAGTCAGAGAAATTTTATTTATGAATGTAAATTGTACCACAAACTAAAATATGAACATTTTTTCATTTTTCATCATAGCTACCATAAACATTCAAACACAAGTCAAGCGCTGGCACCAGTTTTTGTGTTAATGTAGCATCTGAAACTTATCCTGCGGTTTTTATGACGACGATTTCCTTCGTCTAAGGTAGAAAACAGACGACCGTCGAGTCGACGGTCGAAAAAATTGTTCAAACGGGGCGACCACTTTCGTCGAGGAGACAGTCGCGTGTCGTATCCGCGGTAAGCTCGACGCGGCCCACGGTCCTTGGCAACGAGAGCAGGTTTGCTAGTAGTGTTCAATCAAAAAAGCAATGGACCTAGACCTAGATGATGAATATGTAATGCTACTGTGCTACTGTACTTGTTTTACCGGAGACGAATGAAGAAAAAAAAAGGGAGGCATCTCTGGATTCATCCAATTATTTCACAGCGCAAAGAGAAAGGCTTTTTTACTATATTGTGGCCACAGCTAAAACAGGACGAAGAAAAATTATTCAATTTCACAAGAATGTCCCAGTTTTCTTTTTATGAACTTCTCACTGCTATAGAACAAGAATTAAGAAAAGAAAATACTGTTATGAGGTCTGGGTCTATTTCGTGTGCCATCCCTAAAATCTAAATGAATACAAAATTAAAAAAAAGATATTGTTTCAAAATAAATATCTTTTAATTTGAGAAGATAGCGGAATTTATAAAATCCGTGATCCAACATATTCCATCGCGTGATTCAGTACTTACGTGTGTGAATTTCGAAATAAAATGCGTCTGAATTGATACACTTCAGAACATGGCATGATGTGTCGATGCTGCGTCGAGTGCCGCTGCAAAGTCGCGGGGAAATCATATGTCGACTCGACTTCAAGCGGCGGGGCGCCGCGTCGAGTATCTGTGTGTTTCATTATATATAAAGTTATTTACACCATGCGTCGACTCGACCGCCGACTCGACGGTCGAGTCGACAAAAGTCGATCCGTCTGTTTTCTACCTTAATTTCTAAGAATCACAAACACGGAATTTTGAATTACAAATGGTTTCTAGATGGAAAAATTGTATGACAGTACCTGTTAACAAACAAAAAACGGTCAAACTTCGTCTTCCGGCATTTTTGAGGCTTCTGACAGACTTAAGTTTTGGTTGCTGAGGACAGACCTGAAATTATGTTTCCGCGCTCGAAAAAATGTTTTCCTTGTTTGTTTTGTATAATTTTTCCTTCAGTTGTAAAGGTTCAAGCGCGACACTGCCATCGATAATAGACGTCGGCACCACCATGCGTCGAACGTCCGAGACTAAAAAGTTCATCCCATCGTATAGGAGACACACTTGCCAATTGTGGGGTGTCGAACGTTGTATACAACATTGGAAGCATCGTGCGGGACTCGCATTAGGCGGTTACCCGTACCACGTGATTTTTTGATATTTGTTCCCCTATTCCCGTTCTTCCGGAAAAATTGAGTATCGGTTCCCAGTTCCCAGTACTGCACTGTGCGATACCGTGGACTCGAGAAAAAATGCTTTTAGTAGATGTCACCAGATGTCACTCTTGATTTTTCGGCATGTTCCAAAAATTGAGGTTAGGTAAAATGTCGATGAAGCCGCCAAATAAAAGTGCGGTTGAATTTGTATGAATTTATTAGTACTTATTACTTAGCCATTCTCCTTTGTAATCAACTATGCAGAACATCCTAGAAACCGTATCAGTGGTTGCGTCTCTTTTAGTTTTGTTTTTAGTTTTATTCGTTGTAGTAGTGAACTTGTACTTCTTGAAAAGGTGAGTAGCCTAAAATGCTAAATGACCATCTTGATGATACAACAGTTTATTTTTATACAGACAAATATTAAGGTAGCGTGATTAGATTTATTCAAAAATCGTAAAGTTTCCATTTGATTCCTTTATGGTCATGTCTAAACTAAAATTCAGACCTCAATCGAAGTAAAAGACAGATCTGCTATACCTTTGATAATGTTTTTACTATCCAATGTCATAGGGTGCCCCAGAAAATAAGAACAGTCCCTCAAATATTTATTTACAATGCAAGAGAATAATTGAAAAGTGTTACAGGGGCTCCCTATGGAGATACAGGTATTTAAAGGAAGCCACTGGATATTGACTTTTCTTACAGAACTGTCAAACAAGCTGTTTTCAAAACATAGTAGAAATAAAACATAAATAACAAATCTTCTGAGTTTCCCAGAGATTAAGGAGCCTCACCTTAGTGTTGCTTATTTTTTAAACCTCTGTACAATAATGGCTAAAAAAATGTACTCTTGTTTGATATTGATAAAGTGTGTTTTTTTTTAGAAAAAACTTGTATCAGTCAGTAATATTTTTGTTTATAAGCTTGTACAAGAGTTTCATAAGGACGATGCATTTATTCTTATATTAATTGTAAATACAAATGAATTCAAGACATGTTGAAAACTCTACAGTTGTCTGTAAGCCAATATCTTTACTTAGTGACCATGGCATCCATATTCAAAATTGTAAAAGGAACTTCACCTGCACCACTGAAAAGAAGCAAAGAAATTATTATCAGTTTCACCTCCTATTTTCATTTAATCAAAAACCAATAAAGTGTGCACAATGAGATCAATCATGTACAAATGTTTGAGGGAATATAATAAGTTATCAAATCAAATAAAAGATTCAGAGACAGTAGGTCATTTTAAGAAAGCACTTGTCATGAGGGGTTTCAATGTTTCCATTTTGAGCTGTGAGCCAACAATTTCTGCTTGATGTTCCTGTAAATTATGACTTTGTAAATAAAGCTTTAAGATAAAACAAAAAGATAAAATAAAAGTTAAGTATACTCATTTGTATAGCCACTTACTCACATGCTGGATAGTGGAGCTTTATTGAAAGTTCTTTCTGATTTTTTATTTTTTTTTCATTCCAGTAATGACTTCCATGTCAGAGTAAATTGCTGGTTTTGCAATGTCTGGACAAAGGTTCCTTATTCACAAAGGAATTGTTGGGATTGTCCCTCCTGTTTCCAATACAATGGTTTTAGTGAGGATGGGGGTTACAATAAGGTAAATTTTGAGCATCTTTTGTTACAAAAAATTAAATTATCAGTTTTTATTATATTGTGAGGTTTTTCTATTAGTTTCACTGTAATTGAATATGTAATAATCACAGTAAATACTGATTGTGAATTTTTTCTGTTATATATATAAGAAACTTCTTATACTTCTTCATTTTGCAGTAAACACTCACTTTAAACATTGATCTTGTGTGAAAATGTTAACAATAACACATGGATATGTTAAGGTTGAAATATGATGTAAAGTTATTTATGAAAATCTATGTAAATTAAAATTAATTGATCATTGTCAAACCTTCAAGGTCATTGAAGCACAGCATGCAGTTGGATTCACAAGACTAAAAAGTAATGTAAAGACTGAACCATCAACAAATTACTTGTGTACCTACTGCAATAATAACCAGCAGTTAAAGGTATACCAGTTAGCAAAATTCACTCCCTTGAATGAGGACAAATATGATATAGAGATTGAACATTTCCAGTAAGTTGATACACATTTTCCAAAATAATTTCACATAAAAAAACATCCTTATTTTGGGAATAGTGTGGGTACCCTAACCTATAGATATGTGATAGCAAAGTATCGGATTATATATAAGACAGTAAGTAAATTGAAAAAATAATATAAATTTCCCAATCAGAGGTGTTATAATGCCGTTCTTCTAAGGTATGGCTGTAGAGCTGTGTGTAGATATTTACAATTTCAAACCACTGTATGTTTATAAATTGAAAAAAATGACATTTTATATGTAAATTTACAGAATTTCATATACAATGCCTAAGAATTTTGTATAATAGAATTATTTTATACCTTTCTACACATATGTCACTATTTTTTGAAATAATTTTTACATTAATAAATAATCGTATTACTATTTTTATAGGAAGCAGCTAGAGAAAGCATATAAACTATGTAAAAAATGTGAATCTGTCTTAAAGACAACTTTAGATAGGCAACACTCATGGATCTTTGGAAATCGACTGAAAAGCCTCAGAAAGAAAGGCATGTCACTTATCGACCTCACAAAATCATCACAGGGTTTTAGTAAAAAATACAAGCAGTCAATATTTTTGAAGTCAATAAGATATACACTGATTTTATTGAGTATGCTTATGGTGTGCAATGTACTAAAGATTAAAGTAGAATATCCATCAGATATGAAGGTAAGGCAATATTTTATTTTTGAAACTCTAAAAAATATTTTTCTAGGATTTCCTGATATTGATTTTTTCAATAATCCTCACTATTTCTAGGTAAAAATCCCAGAGAAATATGATGTCATCATCAATGACCTTTCCGAGGTAGTGAATAACAGCAGTGCTGCTTTGAATAAAGAAATTGATAATTTGAACAAATACCTACCAAATTATATCAAAGTGCATGGAAATATCTTAGTAATGGTGTCAGCTGTTGGATTTTTGCTCCAAATTATACTGGTTCTTTTTGACAGAAGGTCAAAAATTTGGAAAACTGTAGAATCTGTATGCTGGCTGGCATTTTTATACACAACAGCAGTTATACTAAACAAGGAGTACCTGTTTCCTGTTAATGTTTGCCAGGTAAGGTGCAATTCATCATTTTTATTTTTATCAAATTTAAGCAGTTCAAAATATTTTTTATTTTCTAGGTATTCTGTTCCCTCATATTATGTTATTCATATATGAATTCTTCTCAAGTAAAACCATCCAACTTCAAGCAGAGGAATAAGTTTGAGTTCAAGAAACTCAGGAAGCATATTGAAACAAATGAAACCTCAGAAGAAGAATTGGAGGAAATCGAAGAGGAGGAAGAAAATCATTTATCACTATCTGATTCGTCCACAAAGTCCTTTAAGGATACTTTGAATCATTCCCGTTCATACAGAATGTCTTCACCAATCACTGCCAATTACAAGAAAAAATCTACCTCTTTTAATAGCAATGATAGCTTCCATAATGATCTCAATAGGTAAAAATGCAATTTTGGAAAATATAACTAAACACAAGAGACTATACCCACTATATTTGCTTCTCATTCGTCTACCTCCAAGACTAGACCTACAAAGCGAACAGGACAAAGAAAAAAATGGACAACAATTTTTTGTTTCGGAAAATAGAATTTATTTCTCTCCATATAGTCTCCTTCAGAGTTAATACAGCCATTTGCAGATACCAAAAGATGTTCGAATGATGATTTTAGCTCATTGACTGGGATGTCCTTCAAAATGGCCTCTACGTCGGCATACCACTTTTTCTTCATGGCCAGATGTAGTTTACCGAACAAAAAAAGTCACACGGTGCCATATCAGGAGAATATTGGGAATGATGAGTGAGCCATTTTTTGTTAAAAACTCGGACACAAGCGTCGATTATCGTGCAACAAGCACTACCTTCCTTCTTCGCGATATTCTGGCCGAACTAGACGAATACGCGACAGCAAACGCTTCATAACACCAAGATAAAATACGGCATTAACTGTTTGGCCTGGTAGAACGAATTCTTTAGGAATAATTCCCATCGAATCCTAGAAATAAATAAACGTTGTCTTCACTGGACTTTCCCAAACGGCTTTTCTTCAGATTTGGCTCGCTGGGGTGCTATCATTCGGCACTTTGACGCTTGGTTTTAGGATTGTATTAAAAACACCACGTTTCGTCATCAATCACAATGTTGTAAACAGAGTTTTTGTCTTTTTTTGGCCTCTTTAATGATATCTCTCGAATGTTGAATTCGAAGCAATTTTTGGTCATCCGTGAGCTTGTGCGAAACAAACCGTGAACACACTTTTCCCATGCCCAAATTCCTTGGTCAAAACTCGATGTCTTGAATTTTTAGATATAAGAAATTTAATTTCTATGTATCTCAATGAACATTTGGTATCATTTTTGATGAATTCAGCACTTTTTCGACGGTTTCTGGCGTAATCACAAATTTTGGCTGGCCAACATTTTCGTCATCTTCCAGCGACTCACGACCGTCTTTGAACCGTGTAAACCTCGTAGTCTCGGCTACGTGATAAACAACCATCATCACCATATGCTTGCATCAACAACTGATGCGTTTCGGTAAATGTATTACCAAGTTCAACACAGAACTTATTAATATTGCCTATTTGTTCGATGCTAAAAAGGTACTGTCTCTTTCAGCGCGATAACTCCGCGCGAAATGGTTCGATTCTCTTGAAATTTTGACTGGGCATCAATGAAAGATGTAGCCTATCCAACGCTAGTAGATAATATCAGGTAACTAAATAAGTTCGTGCGGTTGCTGTATATCGCACATTGTCATGGATGTAGTTGATCGATAGCGATTGTTTGTTACCTGTTGTCACTTTAGTATGAATCCTTCTTTTCCCACACACATAAAAAGTTGCTGAAAATTGTTACATACCTAGTTTTAATAATTTAAAATGGCGACGAATAAAACAGTAATTCGACGTTGTTCATTGTATGAGTACAAACTGGATACAAAAGCTGCAGCGGCGGCGCGAAAAATATATACCCCATTCGGAGATGATGCCGTTCACAGAAGTTGTTCAACAAATTTTCTTTGGGAAATCTCAGTTTGAGCGATGAACCGCGCTCAGGGAGACCAAAAATCATGAACAACGAGGATCTTCGACAAATTAAGTCGTCTTACCATTTGTTCAGCAAACATTTCACGCAACGGTAATGAACCATTTCTTAATCAGTTATTAACCTGCAATGAAAAATGGATCTTGTGTTCGAATTCTAAGCGTTCGTATCATTGATTGTCGCCTACTGATTCGGTACCACACACGCCCAAGGCTTCCTTGCACCCAAGCAAGGTTTTGTTGTGTGCTTGGTGGGCAGCAACTGGAATTGTCCATTATGAGTTTTTGGAAAGAGGTCAAACCATCACTGCTCACTTGTATTATGAGCAGCTTCAACGAGTACAAGCAGCACTCATCCAGAAACAGCCTTCTTTGAGTACAAACTTGATACAAAAGCTGCAGCGGCGGCGCGAAAAATATGTACCCCATTCGGAGATGATGCCGTTCACAGAAGTTGTTCAACAAATTTTCTTTGGGAGATCTCAGTTTGAGCGATGAACCGCGCTCAGGGAGACCAAAAATCATGAACAACGAGGATCTTCGACAAATTAAGTCGTCTTACCATTTGTTCAGCAAACATTTCACGCAACGGTAATGAACCATTTCTTAATCAGTTATTAACCTGCAATGAAAAACGGATCTTGTGTTCGAATTCTAAGCGTTCGTATCATTGATTGTCGCCTACTGATTCGGTACCACACACGCCCAAGGCTTCCTTGCACCCAAACAAGGTTTTGTTGTGTGCTTGGGCAGCAACTGGAATTGTCCATTATGAGTTTTTGGAAAGGGGTCAAACCATGACTGCTAACTTGTATTGTGAGCAGCTTCAACAAGTACAAGCAGCACTCATCCAGAAATAGCCTTCTTTGATCAATCGGAAGAAAGTGATATTCTTGCAGGATAACGCCAAGCCTCATACCGCAAAAGTGACCCGAGAAGAAATTTCTGAATTCGGATGGGAAACGTTACTGTACCCGACATTTCGCCCAGTGATTATCACCTTTTTTTGTCTCTTGACAATTGTATGAGGCACTGACAGTTCACAACTCGAGATGGTGTAATAAATGCAGTCCGCCAATTTTTTTACTCCAAATCCAGGGAGTTCTACAATACCGGCATACAAAAATTGGTTCCACGTTGGCAAAAGGTCATAGAATTTATATTTTTCTACTAAAAACCACACGAACTTATTTGGTTACCTGATAGATGGTGCTACTTGTATAGGATATCTTTCAAAAGTCCTGTTGACTTTGCGACAGACCTTGTATACTGCACTAATGTGTTGCTAATCAGCTTGAAACAGCACTGTCCATGGTTGGTCATGGTTACAAAGACATTAAGCAAGCATGTCAACTTGCAAATGTAAAAGTCTCACGTGTTTAGATACAACATTGCTAGCATTCAGTAGAGCTAAGCAACTGTCGATCCGTTGAGGAACGTTTATTGGTGATTGAAGATTATTGAGATCTGTATCTCAATTAGTAGATGTAGAGTTATCTACTAGTCATTAAAGGGAGGTCTATTCCTGATCATTAGTCGCTCAGCTCTGCTAAATGCAGACAATTTAAAATGGGTTACAATAAAATGACTCGTTAAATTCTAGGAGTCTGGATAATCTGAAACTAGACAGAGGCCCATCAGCCTTGTTTTCTGAGAAGAAGCCATTGTTGTCTCCTCCAAAGTTGAATGTTACACAGAATCCCTGGACTGCAGGAGGGTTTTGGAAAAATGACTTCAGCAGGTTTGTTTTTTTTTTGTTATCTTCGGTTCAAAAAATATCGAATCCATATGATTTTTTTTTGTGTTTTCACATGCCTACTGGCGAGAAAGTATTTAATTTCGAAAATAGGTATTACGTTTTTTGTACATCACGAAGAACCATGTCTCGTTTCCGTCGGTCTGTTCGCTAATCCTTGACCGGTCTATAACTTGGAAAATACTTGTCAGATTTGGATGAAATTTTCACACAATGTTACTACTATGCCAAGGACGAAAACGCTTTGTAGTTTTTGAAAATCGGTCCAGTGGCGACGAAACTACGGGCAATAAACGAACAAAACTAAAGCTCGGCTTTTCGATTTTTCAGAGAATTCTGCTAATTTTTTCGAGGGGTTATTTTTTACTTATTCACCCTGTGTCTTTTACGTTTAAACTTTGGGATATATGAAATTTGTTGTGAAAGTAGATTTTTCTATATCCCCACTCCTGACTGCATTACAATCAAGTTACAAGTACTGTTCTTTGCAGATCGTCAAGCCAGAGTTCCGGATTTGTGTCTCATCATCCAGATGCGCATTACAATTCGTTACCAGCCTCCAGAGAGCCTTCACTCTCCGGAGACGTCGACAGAGCCTCAATCCTATCAGAACCTGCCTACCATTTACAACCAGTGGAGCACCAACAATACCGAAATGGTTTCACAGCCTCCCCTCAAAATGGTTTCGCCAGATACCCACAAAATGGAGTTTCCGAAACGAAACTGTACTACAGAGGGGATAACAATACCTTCTATCCTGTTTTGAGTCAGAACAACATGCTGGTGTTGAGCTGTTCACCTCAAGGTAATTTGGGCGGTGCTTTTGCCATGAGAAGCATGAGTATCAGCCCTGAGATGGTGATTTGTGATAAACCTGCGTACAATGGGCTGTTCAAGAATATCAATGGTGATAGTAAGAGTTTTAAAAAGATGTGATGGCGAGCTGGATATTAGTGACATAGTGGAAGGTGGATATTGCCTTTGTACGGGTTGCTGGCATTGTAAACCAGCATTATCTATGTAGCAGATCTAGATCGAATTTTCAGAAACTGAGGAGGAAACAGCAGCAGTAGACTTATAAAACAATATGTCGTCACAAGTTTTTCCTCGATTTTGGTTGGAAGACAAGCGTAATTCGACATTTAAGTTGCATGTTTGATGACGATGCGTCGATTACAACAAGGACGGTAAACAAGACTTTAGTTGACGAAAATCCCGTAACATTTTATATAACCTAATAGATCAGACCCGGTTTATATCAGTGAGAAAGGCGTTAATTTGCGCTGGTTTCTCGGAAATGCTCTTAATATTAGGTCAAACGTAACATCTCAACCACCAACTATACAGGGTCTGTCGAAGCTCAATATCCTCGTTACTATTAGAGTTGCAGAAAAAAGTTACATATAAAAGTTGTAGGCAGAGCTAAGGGCTACAACCTAAAATTATTTTTAGCTGTACAGGGTACTGCTCAAAAGCTATTAAAAAAAACTATTTCCAGTGGTACGCCTTAGGGCACTGTATTCGGAAATCGTTGAATAATAATACAATGAATGTCATTGAATTTTGCCCCTTTCTGGAAATACCACGTACTTATAGATTCTTTTTCAAGTACCTTTACCCTGAAGATCGATAAAGCCCCAAGACGAATCTGTTGCAATGTGGTTAATTTAATGCTAGCATCAATACTTTTTACCTGTGTCCACACGTGTTGAGATATCAATCGATGTCATTCCAAAAAAACTGCTTTTGAACAGAAGTTGAGCCTGTTTGCAACAGACTGTGCTAAGCAACTCTAACGTTTCGTTCTGTCATGAACCTTCAGTAGCGGACAAAAGTTTGGAAACATTCTTAGTAATTTTTAAGAAGTGAGCTAATTTTTTATTCTTTATTATTAACGACTATTTTTTTCTCATATAGTTTGCTTACATTCTTGCGGATACAAATGGCAATTTGTGTTTGCTGTGATACTACAGACTAGCATTAAAATACCTTCATATTATTTTATGACCAAAAATGAGACGACGAAAGTATGGAAACATATTTTTTATTACAAAATTAAATACTATAACTCTACAAAAAGATTTAAAAAATACTGTTTAGCTATTATTTGGTAGCATAGAATTTAGCATTCAATACTGACATCTGCTGCTCATAGAAGACACTGATTTTTACAGAGGTCTGTTGGGATATTTTGCCAAACATTTTTTACATAATCGAATAAATCGTTCCTATTTTTCTTGTCAGTTGTCTTTTAACATCCCAGAGCTGTTCTATAGGGTTTAGGTCCGGGGATTGCGAAGGCCATGTAAGAAGATTAACATCTTCTAGTCTTAACCAGTCCTTTACGAATGTTGAGGTATGCTTGGGGTCATTATCTTGCTGGAATGTTCATTGTAAAGGCATTTCTTCTCCAGCATGTGTTTACTTAGACTATCTTTGTAAAGTTTTTGATCCATTTTCCCAACAATTTTAACAATTGGATCCGTTCCAGAACTAGAAAAACAACCTCAAACCATGATGTGGCGTCCACCGTGCTTAACTGTTGGCAACTGATACTTTTTGCCGAATCTTTTTCGAATTGGACGTCTCACATATGCCGCACCGTCATAAAACTGTATTCTCTTGTTGTTCTGTCCAAGTTAGATGAGTTTGACCAAATTCAAGCCGAGCAAGCCTCTATACACTGTTTTGACAGAAACATTCTCGGTACCCTCTTCTACGATTTTTTTTAAAATGTGTGTGTAGCGATCCAAAACATCAGTTTTTTTGTCTTCCGCACCTGGGCCCCGTTGCTGTCGATCCGTATTCTTGATACTTACTAATAATTTTCGAAATCGTCCCTTTGTTCATTTTTAATCTTTTAGAAATGTCGACATTTCTGACACCATTTCTAAATAATTCAAATACTTTGTCTCTTAAATCTTATGAAAATTCTTATACTGTTGTCATTCTCACTGATGTTAATATTTACCGCACGCAATGTCGTTTATCGCAGAACGAATAACTACGGCAAAACTGTGTCCATATTTTTGTCATTACACAAACTGTGTTTTTTATTTTCAGAAAATTTAAATATTAATAAGAAGAATATTTTTATTATCTGTTCATTCACAATTTTTATTTAGGTATATGAAATAGTTCATAATGATGTTAATATTTGTTTCCAAACTGTTGTCCGCTACTTTACATAAAATTGATATCGAACAGATAAAGTATTATGGGATCTGGTCCAAATATGTTAAGCCGAAATTGTTGGATAAGACGTTTTGGATTGTCTAATCGTTGAAATACTTGTATTCACTTGAAATGATTTTTGTAACATTTGAATGCAGAAAAGCACAATATTTCCAACTTTCTTAAAGATTGTATTTAAAAGAATGTATGATAATCTGGTCACACTATATGATAGGTAGAAATATCGTTTTTTTCTGCAATAATTTGAAAAACTATTATGAAGGGACTTGAAATTTTTGAACATTATTCAGACTCCCGCGGACGGAAAAATAAATACTTTCCAGACTCCACATGAAGACTGCCAATACAGAACCATTTGGTAAAATATTTACTCCTATACAATAGAAAGCTTTAGAAATACAGGGTGGCCGATATGTAACTGACTGGTTTGTATCTTGAATGTTTGTGAAATGAAATAAAATACGTCCATTTTTTTCATGTTAATATTTTATTGAAACTTAGAAATTATGTATGAAAAATGATATCAGACAAATGTCCGCCTCTAGGATGACATTTTCCATTACTTTTTGGTAGGTTTCGGGAGGAATATTTTCAATCGCTTCCGTAATATTGTTCTTCAGCTGCTCTACAGTATTTCGTTTGTTGGCATAAACCCTATTTTTAAAAAATCCCGATAAAAAACAGTCTGGAACCATTAAGTCCGGTGACCTTGGTGGCCAGTTGGCATCACCAAATCGAGAAATTAAACGTCCCGGAAATATTGTTCGCAAAAGATTCATTGTTTCGCTAGCTGTGTGACAAGTTGCTCTGTCCTGCTGGAACCACATATTTTGCAGGTTAAATTGTTTAATTTGAGGAGCCAGAAAATTATGCGCCATATCGCGGTAGCGCTCGCCAGTGGCGGTAAGTGAATTACCTGCAGCGTCTTCAAATAAGGTCCAATGACACCTCCATACCACACACCGCACCAAACTGTGATTCGACGAGGATGTAATGGTCGTTGATGGATGACAAGAGGGTTCTCTAATACCCTGATACGACAATTCTGCTTATTAATAAATCCGTTCATATCGAAATGGGCTCATTATCAGTTGTCGGTAAAAATTGTTATTTTGGGTATTAAGCTGCAATATTGCATGATTGTATTGTCGGCGACCTTCATGGTCACTAGGCTGTAGTTCTTGGGTTAACTGAATGTTGTACTTTAAACAACTACTACGGCGCCACCTACTGAAATGCGTGTATCAAAAATGGCGCGCAATTTAAATCAGTCAGTTATTTATTGACCACCCTGTATTTTAAGTAACATAAACTGTGATTCAACCAAGTACGTTTGGTTGATTTTAGTGTTCGTATGTTCAATGTATATATTTTAGTTGGCTCCTTTTTTAAATTACTTTATATTGTAAAATGCATAATCTGTGTATGTATTGAATAATTTGAATCATTGTTTCTGAATGAATTTTCTGTTAATTTATCTTAAAAAAACGTGGTTTTCTCATATCAAATACCTTTGATTTTAAACATATTCCGAGCTGTACTTAAACACTATGAATTTATTTTTGATTTCAAACAAAACATAAACTGTTCACTGCCAGTTGCAATTTACCTCACCAATATCCGATTCTTATATATACTTTGTATATATATATATACATTAATTTTTTATTTGTACAGGATGTATTTAAAATCTCATTAGCTGTGTTGTTTATGGAAGGTTGTGCATAATAAATCTTGTAACTTCACGAACTTTCTTATTTTTCGGACAGGACGAATTTTTGGGAAATACGGTCGACATTTCCAATTAAGCATACGAAAAAAGAAAACTGCAAAGCCTATTCAGCTTTCATTTGAAACAAACAAACTATTATTGAGAAAACTTTACTTCCATACATGCACATTTTTCATCGCACTGTTTGACGCATGCTGTTTTGATGGGATCATACTTGTCTGTTCTGGGATGATCGATAGGAAAAGGCCTGAAATACTGCCCGTACTTTCCTCTGACAGGTGTTGGTAGTGTCCTATATTTATGAAAAGAATATTGTTAAGATAATGCAGGTGTATTTATAATTTCAAAAGCGAAATAATCTTTGAATGGCACAGTGGGCCAGGGACGTACAAAACCAGGCAAAAAATCCCCATTCATGAACTTATGAATCAAAATGTTCATTCCCGTGTTTTTTTTGTACGCTGAGATTATTTTTCATAGTTTTTGTACGGCGTAGAGTGAGTAAAGAGACTAAATTAGGAAAATTTAGCTTTATTCTGCAAAAGCTACAACATTTGCGCAATACTGTGTTTGAAAAACTACTAGACAATTCAGTCCTGTAAGAATATTTGTGAGTTAGCTCAACTTTGTTGTAGGAATAATTATTCAATTGAAGTCATTCCATAGAAATTTAATGACTACCTGAATATTACACCCCGGATTGACATCAATATGCTTGTTCGTTTGCAATCTCAGTGATTAAAGAAAAATGTCCCTAGTAAGAGTATCTATTTAAAAAACAGTGATTCCATGAGGCATCCCTAGTATTTTACGATCTTTATGTAAATTTGATTTGTTTAAAATCTTTTTGCTTGTCATATACATAACAGCGCAATACCTCTGAGATAAGCCGTTTCTAACTCCCTGAAAAAGGCTCACTTTATAAAATTTGTGTGAAAGATCAAGAGCAAGAGTTACAATTATTCACAAATTGAAGGAAAACATCAAAAATAATGAAATACCCGATATTCTTATTTGTATCTCTCACTCACTGACTATTACATTTTGAAGAACGGAAAAAACCTGTGGTGTGTATTTTAATTTTCCTCCAATGAAAACATTTCTAGCCCAAATATTTAAAAGTTTATAATATGTTTATGTTTATTCTTACCACCGAGTGAATTTGTAGGAGTTATCATCTGGCGCAGCGAAATCGCACTTATGCGAAGTCACGTTCGTCATCCTTGGATCTGGCGCATCCAGATGCCATTCAGATTTTTTCTCTATCATTAATCCATAACCAGTTATATTCCCCTAGAGAGTGCAAGAAAAGTTCGTCATAATTCTGCTGTTAAAATAACTACAAAAAAGCAAGAAATAATCGATTTGCATCGATTTTGAAATACCTACAAAATTCGTCTGTTACACTGATGACTAATCATTTTGCGGCATGGGAGGTTGAAGTCAACTCCCAGTAAGATTGAGAGTGCTGTGGATTGAAAAATGTGGAAAGCAGGGGAAGGATATGCTTAAGTAGCGTTTCTGAAAACGAATGTCTTTATTACAAATGGGAGAGAGAAAGAAAGAGGATGTGTGCATCCCACGATACACGACCAAATATCAATTACTTGATTTATCTAAAAACATGCCAAAATAATGAGAAAAAAGAGTAGCCGGACCGAGGGCATCCTGCTGAGCCCCATCCAGAACTTTTGGTATCACCTGTGTTCCATAGTACAGATAGCCATAATAAAATTCACCTTTGAAAACCATGTAAATGAAAGCAGGTTATAGCTAGAACAGTTTGCTAATTTTTCTTATATAAAAGGACCTTTGCAATTTATGTTTTGAAAATGACATCATCAAGATGGTCTCCAGACCTCCGAGAACACTCTTCCAAACGGAAGTTCAAATTGCCGAACACTCGTCTGCAAGTTGTTTTTGAGATGCTTTTCTTTCATTTGTTGAGGGTTTTTGGATTAGCATTGTAGATGTCTCCATAAAAAGAAATCGGGTAGGGACAAGTCAATGGTCGTGGTGGCCAATCAATGTACCATCCCCTCGTAATCACTTTTCCAGGGAACATTTCCTGTACGACGCCCATGCTCATGTGACAGATGGCGCCATCCTGTTGAAACCACGTCATGGAGTTATATCCATCAAAATATTGGCTTTAGGGCCAAACAGTATCTCAGCATTCGAACATAACGTTCTGAATTAAAAGTAGTGTCCAGTCAAACCGGTAGTTGATATTGCTGCCCAAACTGTGACTTTTGGCAATGAAGTGTTTTTCGATGCTTCAGCGACGGTTGCTTCGCAGTCCAGTATCGACAGTTTTGCTTGTTAACAAAACCGCGCAAGCATCAACACTGAAAATTCTCATCTTTTTGTAAGGTCAGTGTCGTTTAACTCTTGGACGATTTGAATCTGATATGGATAAAGTTTCAAGTCACGCTTCAACATTCGTCTCAAACTCGTACTCATAGTCGCTGAACATCTACGAGTTGAGAACTCTGGATCGCCTCGAACAGATTCACTTCCTCATTAAATTGGTGCTAGGGCACTGATGAATAAGCTGCAATCCATATTTTACTCGAAATAAACGTCGCACACTGACATTATAAAAACGATTATTCTCAAAGAACGCTTGCACCACGAAGGCGTGCTGCTGCCCCGTAAATCGACTCGCGTCTACTGAAAATGAATGAATCGTATAATCGAACCTCCCTCCAGCGTTTCGCGGTGTTATTTAATAAACAAAAATGCATTTTTTATGGCCCACCCTGTAATAGAGAAAATAATCCTCAACAATCAAAGATGGAGTAGATGTAAACACAGTCATGCACTACGCGCATGAGACTCGAAGGCTGATACATCAAGACTGGGTGGTTTTACGCTCAGAACCACCTTGAAAGTGATAGATAACGAGTTCACCAGTGACTGCTCTATTCATATTGATTAGATTCGGGTACCAAAATGGAAGAGAGTAGCATTTGATACTTCGTATGTCACTGCTAGCGCGGTTTTCATTTGTACCGGCAAAGTCGGTGTGCGGGGATCTCACCGTATTCAAAGACATACCGCGCTAGCAGTGGCGTACGATGTATTGTGCTGCTCTCTTCCGTTTTGGTACCAGACTATAACATATTCCACTGAGTTTAATTCTCTATCTTGGATTTAGACAGAGTTGCCAGATATTTTATTTACGTAACTTACATAGCTTTCAGTGAGTTCCATCTCTTTACTAGGAGCATTTTCACTGGGTATGGCTTTCATTAACCTCTTGTAAAACTGTGGTAAATGATTGTAAGACAAATCGTATGTGGTGGAAAAGTTATTGAAAAAACTTGGTTCTTCGTCGCTACTTTTTTCTGGACAAATTGCCTGGAAATAGTTTTTTTTTGTTCTTTTAATGACACAAATTATTATTTCAAATGTCATGCCCAAATAGAAAACAGGACGTCCGTTCTTTCTATTACTATTCTACATTCAGTTCACTAGAGTATAGTAATTACAATTATTATCGTTATATTTTCAGTTCCGTTTTTAACAAGTGTATATATATTTTTTATCTTCTTTTATCTTTTTCCATATTCTTCCCTTTTTCGCTTTCTGATCTTTTTTTTTAATTTCCTCTTTCCCATGCATTTTTCAAACATCATTTTATAAAATTAAACCTATTTTACTATTTTTAAACAAAATTTCAACTCAATGGATCTCAGTATTGTATACTAAGTGACATATAAATCCGAACACCCAGTTTAAATGGTTTTATTTTAATAAAAGTTGGTGAATGTATTTATCTTACTGTAAATAACAAGTGAAAAAATTTTCAGCCTTATCAGTTGGGCATTTCGGTTTTTATACTGCTTTTTTTTAATTCACCAACGCTCTAAAAATGAATATTTCAGCCGCAGTAAAGAATCAACGTTGGCGGATTTTGGTTCTTGACATCCTTTACGATCGGTTACGATGCCTAGAGTACGGAGACCTGTACGATTTCGTCAACTTAGTGAGTTTGATAGGGGCCGTATAGTGGGACTTCGGGAAGCTGAACGTTCTTTTCGGGCAATTGCAGTTAGAGTGCAAAGAAGTGTAGACACTGTGGTTAGGTGTTGTCAGGCATGGCTTCAAGAAGGCCGTACGCAAAGAGCAAGGGGCACTGGACGCCGCCGTAGAACAACAGACCGTGAAGATCGCCGCCTAAGATTATTGGCCTTAAGGGACCGTTTCTCCACTACCAGGTCCATTGCAAATGAATGGTTTGCAGAACACGGAAGACCTATTGGCATGCGAAGTGTTTACCGACGAATGAGAAGTTTTGGCTTGTTTTCATACCGGCCACACTGGGTCCTCCCTTTAACTCGAGAACACCGACGTAATCGCCTTGAGTGGTGCAGACAACGGTCACTCTGGGATCGGGAATGGAACAGTATTGTCTTTAGTGACGAGTCTCGATTTTGTTTAGGCATGCACGATGGTCGTGCCAGGGTTAGAAAGCGACGTGGTGAAAGGAGGAATCCACAGTTTTTTGTTGAAAGACATGTTGATCACACTGTTGGAGTTATGGTTTGGGGTGCTATAGCTTATGGTTCCAGGTCACCTTTAATCTTCATCAGAGGTAACATGAACGCGCAGCGTTATATCCACGAAGTTCTAGAACCCCATCTTTTATCCTATCTTGACACCCTGGCAGATCCAACTTTCCAACAAGATAATGCCCGACCACATGTTGCAAGAGTCACAATAGACTTCTTTCAACATAATGATGTCACATTGTTACCATGGCCACAAAGATCTCCCGATTTATCTCCAATTGAGCACGTGTGGGATATGATGGGTAGAAGATTTGCAACGTCCTCCTCAGACTCTAGAAGCACTTCGAGAGGAGTTGGTGGTTGCTTCGAATGAGATACCACAGGAGGACATTGACCACCTGATCAGAAGCATGCCTAGGCGCGTTGAAGAATGCGTAGCACATCAGGGTGCATCCACACATTATTAAAGGTCAAAGGGCTTTAAAGCAGTGCAATCATTTTGAAATTTTTATCATTTACTTATTATGCTTCATTAAGTACTTATACAAAATTTTATTAAAATAAATCCATTTAAACTGGGTGTTCGGATTTATATGTCACTTAGTATATTTAAATTCAATGGTAAAGGTAAGTACTTGGACAAATTCCTAAACATTTGGTTACTGCCTCATTAGCGCCTGGACATTCCAAAATGCAGTGTTGCAATGCTACTATTTCTCCGCAACCCCAATGTGGATGTTCACCATGAACTACACTTGTCTTATGATACGGTGACAGGACACAGACCCTTCTGATTTTACTTATGTAGTTCGACTTGAAGAGTTTTTTAAAGTTGGTTCCTGTCTGACTGCTTTTGTAATCCTCAGAAAAGGAATGTTCATATAGGGAACGCAATTTCCTCTTTTTATAACCTACTGTCCATAACACTGTAAAAAAAATTATTCCTACATGATTCTTACAAAGTCTGAGCTGAATTTCGCGTCCCAAATGATGGATTTTGGATATGTAGTCAGTGGTTTCGGTTTGAATTCATTCTGATACTCTGAGGAATGTCTGTATCTATTTTTCTTGTAAGCACACTTTTCTTCAAACCAGTTGCCAGTCAAGATCTTCGGGTTGGTATACTTTACAGGCTTCTATAAACAATAAAACCATTTCATTGAGTTTATATTTGCTATGAATTATCTTACAGAAAAATTCTCCAGCCTGGATCCTTCCGCGGTGTACTTTATTCCCATTTCCAACAATAAACAAAAATGAAAAAACACGGAGATAAAATTAGGCCTGCGAGTTCTAGTAATTCTTTAATGACACTGACATTTTTAATTTGAAGGAATGTGAACTTTTACAAAATTCTAAAAAATTATAGGTTTATGGTAAAAATGTTTCGAATTCAAAAATCCTACTATAAATAGAACTGCGTACAGTGTTGCAAACAAAAACCGTACTTCAGCTAAAGATATGAATTTCCTTTTTTTGTTTTGTTTGCCTAATCTCTAAAGTGTTCTTTGTCTTTTATATTATCCGTTTGAAGCAGCGAAAATGAAATTTAGGAAATATGTATGGAGAATGATTTTTTAGGGAGACTCGGCAATGTTGCTTCTTTGAACTTTCAATCGAGTTGGGCGTATTTAGTTACTTAGTATTCGTATGAAGTCAATTGATTATTTATTTAAACCAGACTTTATAAAGCTACTGGTGAAATAGATTTCATCAAATCAATAAAATAGTTTGACTACAGTACAAAAATAGTACGGGCAACAATTATATAATAGTTTTAAATAGAATATTTAGTAACGTTCTTGGTGCTATTCATTTGTTAACACAGGGGTTACAGTTTGTGGCAACTATCTGTGCCTTAGTTATCACGAATCAATGTCAACGAGTCAATGAGTGTAAAAAATAGAGAGCGCTCAAAGGGCGTTTGATAATGTTTGCCGATACTTTTTCATCAGGTACAATGAATCAAAACCACTGAGCAATGTGAACTCTCGACGACATGATGAGAGGTTCGCGCATTCTATTCGCCGAAAGCAAACCGCATAGTGGGGGTAAATAAATCCATTGTCGCGTATGCGGTAGATAAAAAGAGTCATTCAAAATTTTTGATATCCAGGGATCAACTACATTAAATGTTTGACATAGGAGAAAGTAAAACGATAAAACGTACCGGTATTACCAATATAAATGTCACAGTAATATTTATTAAAAAAACTGTAATGAGTCATAAGCCTTGGGAATCAACAATTATTTTTAAAAAGATTATTAATTATAATTATGTTAGAGACATTTTTTATATATTCAGGCAATTCATACTATATCTTAATAATCACATAAATATACGGTCCTATTAATGATTAAATGTATCCAAGCATCTTTTTGTCAGACAAAGGTGCTGTTTTTTCTTAGTATTGTAAGAATCAACTGAATCCCTAATTGGATATTCTTTCAGATGATTGTTAACGTAAATGGCACTAAAAAAATATATGGATGTAACTGTCAGTATTTTATACTAGACGGAAGCTTAGTGAGAAATGTCTCTTCTTCTAATTCTGGATAGTTATCTCACGATATTTTTTGTGATATAAGGACAGAGTTTGTATTAGAGGACTTTCCCCAGCAGATTATATTATAGCTGAATCGCGGATAGACTTCACCACAGTACAAGGTAGGTATATTTTTATCCAAAAGGTAACTCCACTGTTTTCTAAAAAGAAACGACGCCAAATTTATTTTGATACAGATATAAATTGTGTGGATTTTCCATGTAAGTTCAGGATCCAGTTTCACTTCTGTGAAATCTATACATTCTAATTATTCTAAAGTGATTCCATCATGAATCCTCATCAAGATACTTTGATTTCTGTTAATATTTTTAGGTAAAAATTGTAATAATTTAGTTTTCCTGGTATTTAAGGTCACACAATTTTCATTTGCCCAGTTAACTGTATCAATCACATTTTTTCAATTGGCAATAGAGGCTTGACTCTTAATTGGATTAAGTATGAAATTCGAGCCGTCTACGTACAAAACTGGAAGAGTACGCGGCCCAGCAAAGGATGGTAAGTCGTTATTCATGAGTAAAAACAAAATAGGGGCTAGTAAGCACCCCCGTGGAACCCCTACGCAGTTTGGAAATTTGGAGTATTTAACATGACCATTAAACTTGTTATATGTCCACGATTTGACAAATATGAACTGTTTCCAGTTTACGTAGTAATATACTATGTTCAACTGTTTCCCAACCACGGCTAAAGTCAAAGAAAAAACCCATAAGTTTCATTTTTTCATACAGCCATTTTGATTTACAATTTACACTTTCATATAATGCGCTCTTTGTACTCTAATTTTATTGCAATGCCGTGTCGAAATGGAGTACTTATTTCAATCTTATTTAAAAAATCTAACAACAGATTTAGGAAGATTTTCTCAAATATCTCTCTCATCTGACACTGAACGATAGTTTATACACGAGTAGGAATCACCTTTCTGCTTTAATATGGGAGCTTTACGAACATTCCAAAGAAACAGGTCATACTCCTGTTTATATTACAGTAGTTGAGATAGATGTAACTGAGGACCAGAGGGGAATTTTTGAGCAGCAATGGCTTATTCTCAAAATTGGCAAAATAAAATTGGGGTTGGGCATCATTTACCGTCCTCCTCGTTTTAATGTGATGACTGCTTTACGCCAACTGGAAGAATCAATAGCTAATTTAATTCCAGTGACAGATGAATTGATTATAATGGGGGATATTAATATTAATCTATTAAGACATACTAACATAACCAATCAGTTTAATAATTTGCTTGATACTTTCAACTTCAAGCAAGTTGTAATTAACCCAACTAGGTACTCCCGAGACACAGCCAGTTTGATTGATGTCATCATCATGTCCGATGATCATCTCTTAAGTGGCAGTGTCCATCATCAGGACTTGCATCAGCATTCCGATCATCAGCTCATACACTGTTCAATAAATATTAAGATCTCTGCCGTTAGGCCTAGAATTATTAAATATCGTAACTTTAAACACTTTGACATCTATAGCTTCAAACAAGATCTTATAAACTTCCCTTGGTGGCAGGTTATAGACTGTGATAATGTTAACCAGAAGACTGCAATGCTGTCAGATATGATATTGACTCTTTTCGATTCTCATGCGCCAATATGTGAGAAAAAAGTTACCAGGCCACCTTCCCCGTGGTTTACTGATGCGTTGCGTGCGATGAAGAATCACCGTAACTATCTTTTCTCTAAATATAAGCGTACTAAAAATTTACGGGATTGGGCATCCTACAAAGAAATGAGGAATTTTTTTACGTCAGCTGTTCGACAAGAAAAGAGAGCTTATCTTGATTTTGTCAGTCGTACTAAAAAATCCAAAGACATGTGGAAGACACTAGACCAACTTAATATCTATAACAGATCTAAAAAAAATATAGAAATTCCTAACCATCTTAAAAACCCAAATTTAATTAATCAATATTTTACCGACTCGGTGCGACAAATACCTAGCACTGTCGATACGAATACTATTTCTAAATATCTTAATTCCAAATGTACAACTGCAGAATTTGAATTAAAACTCGTTAGTGAAGATGACGTCTTCTGGGCAATATCGGAGATTGGGTCAAACGCCTCTGGTGCAGACGGAATTAGCCTTGACATGGTGAGGTTGTGTTGTCCAACGATCTTACCCGTGGTGGTTAACCTATTTAATTCCTGCATACAAAAGGGCATCTTTCCTGCCCAATGGAGAACGGCTGTGGTCCTGCCGCTGCCTAAAATTAGCAGTCCTAAGGATGTCTCTGATTTGCGACCAATTAGTATACTACCAGTGCTGTCTAAAGTATTTGAAAAGCTTATTTATAGGCAAATCATTACTTATTTCACAGATAATAATTTATTACCCAAGTGGCAGTCTGGATTCCGTAAAGGGTTTGGTACTACCACGGCTCTGTTGAAGGTTCTAGATGACATTCTTTTGGCTGCGGACAGGGGTGAAACTTCGGCATTGGTGTTGTTGGACTTTAGCAAGGCCTTCGATACCCTGAACCATCCATTGCTGTGTGCAAAACTTTTGTACTATGGATTTAAACTTAAGACTATTCAACTTATTCGTAGTTATTTGGATGACAGATCGCAGTCGGTCTCAATTGATGGACTTAAATCAAAATCCTTGAACGTGGATAGAGGAGTTCCTCAGGGATCACTTTTGGGTCCTTTATTTTTTATCATTTTTACTGCTGATATGTCGAAGTGCTTTGGTGACATAAACAATCATAGATACGCTGACGATACACAGATTCAGCTTTCTTTTGTTAAGTCGGACGCAATTGAAGCGGCTAGGAGGCTAAACGAGTGTTTGGATTCAGTTTTTAAATACTCTTTTAATCATGGCTTGAAATTGAATCCTAATAAATCAGCCATAATCTACTTTGGGCCAGCTAAAGATTGGGCGTCTGTAAACTTGGTGATAGCAATGGATGGTGTGGCAATACCGGTTGTTGAGGAATATAAAAATTTGCGCGTTATCTTTGATAACAAGCTTAGATTCCGAAGTCATGTGTCTAGGCTTCTACAAAAAGCCTATTTTAACCTTCGCAATATTTACAAAAGTAAAGATATTCTTAGTTTTAAGTTAAAAAAGGTTCTCTGCGAAGCACTGGTCTTGTGTCACCTTAACTATTGCAACTTTGTGTATGGTCCTTGCTTAGATGTATTTACTAAGGATAAACTCCAAAAAGTGCAGAATTCTTGCATACGACTTATTTACCAGCTTAGACGTCACGATCATGTGAGTCATAAACTTTCCGAACTGAAATGGTTGAATGTTTCCAATCGAGAAAAGCTGCATTTTGCTTGCTTTCTTCATAAATTGATTAAAACTAAAAGCCCTCCATATCTGTTTGAAAAATTAACTCGTAGAAATCTGATTCACTCTCGTGCAACACGCTTTAATGTACTTTATGAAATACCTAAAATAACTAAAACCATGACTCAAAGCTCATTTTCCTATACATCAGTCAAACTTCTAAACCAATACAATATAGGTCAATTTGAAGATATGTCTCCTAATATGTTCAAACGAAAACTGAAACAACTGCTTCTGTGAAGTATAAGTTGTTTATTATTGCTTATTTTCTTTGTATACGTACATCTGTTGTTATTGTTGTTCATTGTTGTTATGTAATATTCTAAAATTAATGTAATGTAAAACTTGTTTCTTGTCATATTACTTTTCTTTTTGGCTTGTTGTTACTTTTTACATGCTCGGTTAAGTTAACAGCATAGCTGGCCTTCGCCGAGTTTAAAATAAAGGCGTTTTTATTTATTTATTTATTTATAAGGAAATAATTATTGAATATAGTAGCGGTAGTTTGATTTTGTGATAAACATTCTTTAATAATCAGACAGATTGTAACATAGACGTGGTCTCTATGGTAAAATCTATATCATGTAGGGTTAACTAAGGATTGGCAATAAAGGTGCAAATATCTTGCTGTCATCATTTGTCAGACGTTTCTAACCTCAAATCGACTAAATGTCTATCTTTTTCATTAATATTTGCTTATTAATTTTTGCATTGCACGTATCAAATATTTCTCCGACATACGGTAGGTCGAGTTATCATCGCGCAGCCAGCGAAACACGCGGATCCGCCTTATTATGTATTAAACGTGTGTGCATTGTGTATTATGAATAGTTAGATTAATTTACCGAAAATTCATAAGTCATAAATAGTATTTATTATATGATGTAAAAAATAAGACAAGAAAAATAGTTCAAAACAATTATTCAATTTTCACCAAGTCGTAGTATTCGAATATTTCACACTCCCTTGTCAGTATGAATCGCATCACTACAGTTTAACTGTCATTACTGTCAACGATCGCCGTTGACGTCATTCCGTCATTCAAGTGTCAAGTCAGCTGTTTGTAAATCATCACTTGAATATTTTTATTTGTTATTAACATTATTAATTTGTGTACGAGATTACGTCCGTTGTTATTCAGCATTCGTTTACTATTTATTATTTCCCTCCAAGCACGCGCATGATAACGGCGCGTTTTACATGTCTGCCATTCAAAAAACGTAATCTAATTTCATTATAATATTCGGGGCGCATCTTCTAATAAATGATTGTAAGCCCCAAGTGATGAGACAAAAAAATTCAGGCTAAATATCCCGACTTAAAAAATAATAATGGTGATGATCCGAGGAGCCAGTGTGTCGCGATCTGGATCAAGTCGCCTGAGTGTCTGTCACCATGGTAACCATCTCGTACTGCGGCAGTGACGACGATGTTTTTTAAGGGGCATAAGTGCATCCAAGTAGGCTTTGCCTGAGCGCCATGGTCGACTCTGGAGCTTCCGGTTCCCTTTCAGAGAACCAGGAACTCCAGGAAGATGAAGAGAAGAAGCTTTTCGCGAAGGAAACGGAGGAAAACTCGTGGTTGTTGCGATGGAACTTCGACAAGAGAGGCGAGGAGGATTTCATCGCCCTGTGTTACGAAGGTAGGAAAACGAAAAATGCTTGCATGCTTTTCATTTGTTTTGGAATGCATTTCATGTTTCGAACCGGATGTTTTCGTGACCTTAACATACGCAGAGATCCGCTTTTTGAATGGTATTTTGATCGTTAATAATAATTATTCTCGCACGGCGCGGTTGTACGGAATACCAAGTGGTTTTAAGCTTACAAGGTGGTGCACAATATGTTTATTTCTACAGTTTACATGGAATATATTTCATTGCTGAAAATCGAAATGATTTAGATTTTGCTTTGTTATGTGATACAGATACTTCATCACTACTATAAATATGAATCATTCCTCGAACAAGTTGTACCTTCAATTCATATGCCAGAGAGGTGGCTCTGATGATGTCCTGGGGAAAATTCCTGCACTGGCTCATATCAAATCTCTATCAAATATTAAGTGTTAGATTATTTATTAAATCCAAGGCTTGATGTCAAACTAAAATCTTGCTAAAATTCAACATGCATCAACTCATGCTTCAATCTAGAGATTTATGCCATGATTGGTTTAAGGGTAAATGTTTTGAAAAATGTAATTTTGAGATGATTAAAAGTTATTCCCTATAGGTACTTTTTAATGATGGTGTATATAACTATTCAAATATACACCTTGTTTTCAACACTTCAAACTGCTTACATTAGAATGATACATGGAGTGGATTGTGTTCATCCTGATATTATGCCAGATTAATTGACCTTTAAATTAGCTACCTATCTCATAGCATCCAAATTTAACTTTAATAGCTATTACTGTACTGCCCAACCTCAGCTTTTGCTCATCCTAAGAGTTATGGAAGAACAAAAAATCAGTTAAATTCAGGGTTGATGAAAATTATGGTTTTTCTTTTTTTTTAAATGAAATAAATCATGATTTTTTGATTTTTTTTGTAAATCTAATATAAATTGGTCGTAATATGAGAATCATAGAGAATTATTATTTTTTGCATTAGCAACATTCTAGCTTTTGTTCCAAGCAATGTGTCCACAGTGGAACAAAAAAGTTGTCACTTGGAATGTTGAATAAAACTACCAATAAAGATTATGTCATTTGTAACATTAGTGATAACATTCAGAATTCAAAATGAGTATCTGGGAACAGGCCTTTAGTAATAATAAGAAATGTAAAACCATTGCTATAGTGGAAATCACAGTTGAGCCTATCTTCTACCAATTGTTTTCAGCTGTGGTTTTCTTTGCATCTATAATCTAAACTTTCAAATAAGTTGGGAAATGAGAAGGCCATGCATGAAATTATTTTTAAATATTATAATAATTGTTGTTTGGCTTTCTTATTCATTAATATTTGAAACATGGAAACTCTGCATTTGAATAAGTATTTTTTTATTTAGCTGGTATGAAAAAAATTAAATTTGATTTTAATACCGATTTTTATCGCAAAAATCACATGAATTAAATCAATCAACTGTGGTTAAATTATGCCTGTAGAAGTAGCAAGCTTTAAAAAACATCATTCACAAGAGCATCATTTATTTTAGAATTTTTTTGTTATTGAATTCAAACATGTGGAATAAGTGGACGCCTCTTGCAGTTCATACATGTGCTGAATATACATCTTTATGTAAATATTTATATCTCTCTACTGCAGGTTCCAATACTGTTCAAATATTTACCTCAAAAAAGTTTTATTTTGACCTTCACACCATGTATTTTTTCATTTCACATTAACAGCTTGTTAATGTGAAATGTGTTTGCCACTTGTCAGGATACCAGACACGTATCCTTGTCCAATAACAGTGAAAGATACTTGCTTGTCTTTAGATCTGTTAGATTAAAATTGGATCCACTCTAGTCACATTAATTTTTTTTAATAAAACAACGTCGATGATAGCTGCTTTTTACCGAAGCAGAGACTACTTAACTACAAAAAGTAAAATAAACATTTATAATGCATTTTCCTGGCACACTTTAGATATATGTTACCTATTTGGGAAACATGGGGTAAAACTGAATTTCATAAAGCACAAGTTTCGCAAAATAATTTATAAGAAAATTTTGTTCAACTATGACTAACTTGCCAACATAGAATATGTACACAGAATTGAATGTTGGTATACTAACTGCTGGAATTAGAACAACGTAAAATGATTTCTTAAATTTTAAATAACTAAAAAAGTGTAATACGAAAATTCTGATCAGACATGATGTGAATAACTATGAAACAAGATCAAGTAATAACTTTTACCAGGTTCCTGCTAGAAATAATATAGGATTAAATAACAATGTCACTAATGTAGTAAAAACATATATAATCTGCCAAATAGTGTAAAGAATGTACATTTATTCAGAAATTAAGTAAAAACACTCAAAAGTCATTTGAATTTATTGTGGTTAAAATTCGCACTTGTTGTTCTCGAGGCCGGTATTCTAATCACAGATTAGAGAAATTTATTTACTATGCAATTTGCAAAAAATGACTATTAAATTAAGATTTAAAAAAAGGTACAGTTGGCTTTCATTTATTTATACTTCCCACGCCTACTGGCAGGAAAGCATAGTAATCGCGAAAGATTCGGTCTGTCTGTCGGTCTCTCCGCTTATCTTATAACCGCCTATAACTTAAGAAGTGCCGCGCGAATTTCGATGACATTTTTACATAATATTACTACTATGCCAAGGACGCATATAAGCGTTGTAGTTTTCGAAAATCGGTCCAGTGGTGGCAAAGAAAAACGAAAAAAAATTGCTCAATCTTCGTTTTTAGACGTTTAGGAGGGTCTTGATCATTTTTAAAAAAAATTCAGATTTAAAAAACTTTGGGGTAGGGAGGATTTATCTTAATTTTTTGATGCTGGTACATTTATATGCTCCGAACAGCGGTGAGTCTACGGACCTATTAGATATGTATCACAAATTATAGACTTCTGTGTACATTAGCCCTGAAAATAAAAAAAATATTCTCAGGAAACGTATCACGTACCTATTGGCCGCCGCTGCTGCTGGCGTCGTGTGCCGACGGTGATGACTGCTCTTTTAAATAATGACACGAATTTCTGCCGAGCAACAACATAGTGTTTTCTGTGCTCTGGTCGTACTACCACGCCCACGTGCCACGTCTGCCCGGGTTTGGTATCGGGGAGAGTCGACATTTCCAGATGCACTACCGGTGGGGCAGGGAAATGATGTCTATTGACTAATTTTATGGACTTCTTTGACTGACTTTTTTTCAGAGGGTCTAGTTTGTGCTGAACATGTTCCTTTATTTACGATAAGGGCGTTGCCTGGGAAGTGCAGAGTCTACCTACTTGACGCCATTTTTTATCAGGGTACTTGAATTTTTTTGGAACATTAAATTAGTGAAAAGAACTTGGATCGAAAATTGTCATATTTATCTTGAATGTCAGTCACATTATGTCTCTTGTACTCCGTTTTGTGAGTTTTGAAAATCGTTCCGGTGGCAGCGGAAGTACTGACAAAAAACGAAATATATATATATATGTATATATATATATATATATATATATATATGTATATATATATATATAGGTGAAAAATTAAAGCTTCCGCCTTTTGTTGGGTACTTCGACAAAATTTAAGCAAAGAGGACTCTTTATACTTTTTTTAATTCTCTCTAGCTTTCAATGGACTTTGCCAGCATCATCAGGAGCTGCAATTAAAATGATAACAGTAGCAACAAAAGTGTAAAATGAATTTAAATTGACTCAACTTCAGTAGTATGTGAGGATGTTGCTAATTATTGATTACGTATAGGATGAGGGAAACGTCCAGTAACATGGTGAGAGCTGGATAGATGGTACAATGGTCAAAATTATATAAAATATGACAAGACAAGTTAAAAACAGATTAAAAATTATTTAAAAAACATTAGAGCATTACATCGTGAAACCACTTGATGATTGCACAAAATGGTGGTCATGGAATAATGAGTGAGATGAACCTTTGACAGAAGGCCGAAGGTTGTCAATGTCTGTGTTGAAAGATGGAACGAATTGTGGGCGTGTGCCCAACGTTGCCAAATCACTTCAGATGATGTGATTTTCAGAATGTTATGTAAGAAATTGTTAAACCGACCAGAGGCAGTTGAATAAACTATATTTTAATTAATGGGAATTTAAATTAACAATTATTAATAAATCGTGAGAAGAGAATTATTAGATTTTGAGTGGAATGAAATTTGTTGGTGGAATCGGCCAAAACACAGATCATATTTATGGTTGTGAAAAGTCGAAATTTGGGGAGATATGCAAGTTCTCCAATTTTTCGCAGTTTAGCAAATATGAGTAAATGACACTCAGTTGTTTATCATCTGTCTTTTTTTCACCTAACTGGTCTAGACGACAATGACCACGTCTCAATATATATATATATATATATATATATATATATATATATATATATCGCACTAACTTCGTTTTTTGACGTTTCAGCCCCTGTTCATTTTTGGACTTTTGTGAAGGTTGACATTAGGATTGTGGGGACCTGTGGGATTGTAAATATTGCACCTTTGTTATCTTTGAAATACATTCTAAAGTCGAGATATAATGGTCATTCATATGTAAATTAAAACACTGGTTTTGAATCGCGTGTTCACCTCTCACGACTGCTCGATGACACCAGTAAATTGTCTTGACGAAAAGCATACAGTCATGGGCCATGGGCATACCTCCGCGCACGACCACGTTCTATGCGAAAAGCGACGAAAACATAGGCGTGCGGTATAAATTTTACTTTTTACCACCGGTTGATGGAAATTCCAGTGGAATCATTAAAAACACTTGAGACAACGATTTTGCATTGCAGTAAATTTTTAAATAAACTTTTACGTTCCAGAATAGTGTCAACGGAGCGAGCCTGTGTCCATTATTTTTTTTTGTTTGACATATGCGTAGTAAACTTTTTTCGTAAGAGATGTTAATTTGTCCTACTTTTGCCTTGGCAGTTACTAATTCAACACGTTATAAAACAAAGAATGGTAATTCTGTATAGTAAACTAATTAGGTTGACTCTATTTCTCATATGAATTGCTTCTGTCGATTTTCTCCCTGAGAAGTACAGAGTCAATCTCCTTGACGCCATAACTTTTTCTGATAGATTTAGAAGACTTCTATCACCCTCGCTCTTCACATCTAGAATATTGTCCAAGATCGTGTAGAATACTAAACGATTCTACAAATGGATGCTTTGAAAAAAATATCCTTGAGCTACTCCCTATCCGTTAGTGTTTATCGGATGACGTGCAGTTATTGCAAGAGAATTTCAATGTTCCATTCGCCATATCCACATGTCAAGCGCATATGGCGTTATGTAATTTACATTTCGAATATGTTGACAACTATTTGCAGTCTCATAATAATGAGTCTCTCATTCCATATTTCGTTTTGGAGTGTTGCAATATCGATCCAAATCTGACCAACTATGCAACAATGTCGAATAGAAAAAATATACGTAAGGTGGGAAGAGAGTACGTAGAAAAATAAAAGATAAAAACATTTTCACACACAAGTATCTATATGGCCTTTAATAAAAAAAGCTAAAAACTTAACTTATACTAATCAACCATATAACGATAACGAAGCTCGTACTTCTCAAGTTTCTAAATGTAATCATGTTACACCATTTCTTATGTTTAAATGTAACATGCATTTATTTGAAAACTTTGGACGAAGGTCCTTCATTGTCATTTAAAGGTTAAAAGGGTAATATTTCCAAATCGGAAAAATATGTTGCATTTATTGTCGTTTTAATTTGTTTAGCTATTTCTATATATTCCGGAGAGAGACGGAAAAAAAGGAATTTTCCCAAAGTCGTCTTTATTTTTTTCTGGTTTTATTAGTAGTGGGATTTCAAAATAACTTGCACATTAACATTACCATTTGTTCTCCTCTACAAGAGGCATAATTAGAATATCAATATGACGTTTCGTCTCTTGTCACAGTCAACATTATTTTTTCTTATAGACGCAGGTCTTGATATTATCAGATTTCAATTGTTTCGTATACCAGACCCTTAAATTGAACATAGCAACAGAGTTTGGAAGACTGAGAAGAAGAGAAATAAATCGAGCAGTGAATAAAGCACAGAGAAGAGTTACAGTTTGATTACAAAATAACGGACAACATTTTGAACATCTGCTTTGATTTACAATTGCTTATTCATGATTATTGTTACCATCAATAAAATTTTCATTTTGTGTTCAGGTTTGATCATACCTTTTCATTTTCTTATAATTTTCATCCATCAACAAATTCATGGTCAGCTAAGGAATTACAACACTGAATTTAGGACTGAAAAGTCTGTTCAAATGACAAAATTCCAATATAGCGTCTATATGAAAAAACAAAGTTGGTGAAATCGAAAGAACACATGTCGAATAGAAAATTTGACTATGCCATCTTGTAGAGGAGAATAAGTAACAATGTCTTTATTTTGAAAGCGCATCTCAGAGTCAGGAAAAAATTAACGTGATTTTGGGATAAATCTAGTATGCGAAACAAATGACAATCGGATAATTTCAAGGCCTACCCAGGGAATTTTGCTTTTTTGAAATAACTATAGTTTGGCAATGTCAATGTATGGAATATTATACTTTCTAGAGTCGGAATCAAAAACTCTATTCATACGAGGGATGTCTTTTAAGTTTTGCATATGGAAATAAAACAACACGGTAGGTAGTTTTAAATGACTTTATTGTTTTTCGAAGTATTCTCCACGATACACATCTGCATGCGCTCGAACCAATTTTTGAAGCACTTATTCCACTAGTTTGCTGGCAGATCAAAAACGATATTTTTGAATCCGTCAGCTGCTTCTTCTGGTGACTGGAACCTTTGACCACGCAGTCTGTTTTTAATTTTCGGGAAAGTAAAGAAATCATTAGGACCTAGATCGGGACTATATGGAGGATGGTCCAATAATTCCACGTTTTCTTCCATTAAATACTGCCTTGTTTTTTGGGCTGAGTGCGAGTTTGCATTGTCTTGGTGGAGGATGATTGTTCTTTCGGGGTTGATTTTTCGAAGCTCGGCGATGACTTTTGGCAAACAAATGGTGGTATACCAATCCGCAGTAACAGTTCTTTGCTCCTTAAGAGGAATTGTTGCAATATGACCCGCTGTTGACACAAATGTCGCGACCATCTTTTTCGAAACATTTCGGGAACGGATGACTTTTGTTGGCTTTTCTTCACCTTGGAACACCCAAACAGCCGACTGTCGTTTATTTTCTGGTTCATAACAGTAAATCCACGATTCATCACCACTAACAATGCTGTACACATTTTTTGTTGTGTTATCTTAGAGAGGAGAACAAGCGGTAGTATTAATGTGCAGGTTATTTTGAAATCCCACCTCAAATAAAGTTAGGAAAAAATTAAAACGATTTTGGGAAAATTCCATTTCTTCCGAGTCTCTCCAGTACTTTGAATTTTGAAACTTTATAAGCGGAATTTTGTTATTTATCTAAATGGTTTCCATGATTCTAATGGTGAGGGTGGAAAATGAAACATAGACAACTAACTTGATCATCAGACTCTGCAACCAGAGTACTTGTCAACAAATCAAACGAGTGCCGACTCGATGGGTTTGCATTATTTTATCACGTAGTTTCCATGGACACCTTTCGGCTCCATCATCAGATCTGTCATAATAGTATCATATTAGACATCTAATAGGATTTAGAATGACGTCGGTTAACGTATTGTACTTCGCTCATCAAGCTTTTCCATTAGATACCGATATAATAGAGGATACTGTGAAAATGATAAATCGCATTTTGCGCCATATTGGATTTAGAATGACGTCACTTTGCTTACTGTGTTTCTCTCGTCAAACCCTATAAGTGGATACGCCTATCATACAGGTGACTATGTATGTTATAAATCGTCATTTTGCGGCAGTCGCCATATTGTATTTAAAACGATGCAATTTGCTTACTGTCTTTCATCAAACCCTTCCATTTGACACCCTTATCGTAGGGAGTGACAATGGAAATTGTAAAATTTGCATTTGATACCGATATTATATGTTTGACTATGGAAATGATAAATAGCCATTTTGCGGCGGTCGCCATATTGTATTTGGGATGAGGCCATTCTGCTTAATGTGTTTCTTTCATCAAACCCTCACATTTGATACCCATATCATAGGGGTTAAGTACGGAAATGATAAATCACCATTTTGTAGTATCCGCCATATTGGATTCAAAGTGGCGGGATTTGATTTAATGTGTATTGTCATGAAACCAAACGCGTATACAAAATTTCAGCTAAAGTGGTTAAGGTTAACTGGTTCCAAATTCAACTTCAATATTTGTCCCACATAAACTAACAATAATAATCATGGGTAAAAGGTCGTAATAAGTATTGCAGCTGACAGTATTTGGAGTGTATCACAGTTATCATTACCTTGAGACATAATTTGATTTCAATTTCATGTCAGACAGTTTTACCCTGGACTCTGAGTATTGAAGTCATGAATAATCATCAACGCTTCTCGATAAAGACGAACGTTAGTATACTAAGTGACATATAAATCCGAACACGCAGTTTAAATGGTTTTATTTTAATAAAAGTTGGTGAATGTATTTATCTTACTGTAAATAACAAGTGAAAAAATTTATCAGTTGGTCATTCCGGTTTTTATACTGCTTTTTTTTTAATTCGCTAACGCTAAAAATGAATACTTCAGCCGCAGTAAAGAATCAACGATGGCGGATTTTGGTTCTTGACATCCTTTACGATCGGTTACGATGCCTAGAGTACGGAGACCTGTACGATTTCGTCAACTTAGTGAGTTTGATAGGGGCCGTATAGTGGGACTTCGGGAAGCTGGACTTTCTTTTCGGGCAATTGCAGTTAGAGTGCAAAGAAGTGTAGACACTGTGGTTAGGTGTTGTCAGGCATGGCTTCGAGAAGGCCATACGCAAAGAGCAAGGGGCACTGGACGCCGCCGTAGAACAACAGACCGTGAAGATCGCCGCCTAAGATTATTGGCCTTAAGGGACCGTTTCTCCACTACCAGGTCCATTGCAAATGAATAGTTTGCAGAACACGGAAGACCTATTGGCATGCGAAGTGTTTACCGACGAATGAGAAGTTTTGGCTTGTTTTCATACCGGCCACACTGGGTCCTCCCTTTAACTCGAGAACACCGACGTAATCGCCTTGAGTGGTGCACACAACGGTCACTCTGGGATCAGGAATGGAACAAACAGTATTGTCTTTAGTGACGAGTTTCGATTTTGTTTAGGCATGCACGATGGTCGTGTCAGGGTTAGAAGGCGACGTGGTGAAAGGAGGAATCCACAGTTTTTTGTTGAAAGACATGTTCATCACACTGTTGGAGTTATGGTTCCAGGTCACCTTTAATCTTCATCAGAGGTAACATGAACGCGCAGCGTTATATCCACGAAGTTCTAGAACCCCATCTTTTACCCTATCTTGACACCCTGGCAGATCCAACTTTCCAACAAGATAATGCCCGACCACATGTTGCAAGAGTCACAATAGACTTCTTTCAACATAATGATGTCACATTGTTACCATGGCCACCAAGATCTCCCGACTTATCCCCAATTGAGCACGTGTGGGATATGATGGGTAGGAGATTGCTCAATTTGCAACGTCCTCCTCAGACTCTAGAAGCACTTCGAGAGGAGTTGGTGGTTGCCTGGAATGAGATACCACAGGAGGACATTGACCACCTGATCAAAAGCATGCCTAGGCGCGTTGGAGAATGCGTAGCACATCAGGGTGCATCCACACATTATTAAAGGTCAAAGAGCTTTAAAGCATTGCAATCATTTTGAAATTTTTATCATTTACTTATTATGCTTCATTAAGTACTTATACAAAATTTTATTAAAATAAAACCATTTAAACTGGGTGTTCGGATTTATATGTCACTTAGTATATTTTTGATGTTCTGCTGTCGCTTACGTATTCTGAGGCACTGTGTATTTGTCCCAGAATAAGGCCAGTTTTCAATGCTGGAGGAGATTTTAAGGGTGGTGCTTTTATATTGTAGGATTATAACGTACTTAAAGTCTTAGGTAGCTTCAAAATGACACACACACAAAATCGCACGACCCGTAATTCCATTTAAAAAATGATCCAAAGTTTGAACTGCTGTTTTTACACTAAAATTTAGTATCCTTGCATCAATTTCATGACGTTGAATTTGAGCTTGCTAACTTGACTCGTTCAAAGAATGATGAGGAAGGGGATCTTTCTGCAAAGCACTGTTATACAGAAATAATTTTGCTGTCATTAAAGCATGACTAATTTGCACGAAGCGGTTTCTGCAGGGAATCCAACACCCTGTATCAATATCATCGTAATGACATCATTTATAAGATCACAGTAACACCTCTGGCATGAACCGTCATGATTGTTTACTGCTTCTTGCTTGCGTGATTCAGAAGCTTTGAATATACGTTTTTCTTAAATTGTTATTTGTAAAAATACTTTGACCGTTTGCAATTGATCAAGAAAATATGTCAGATAGATATATCTGTAGATTTACAGGAGTTATATCACAATGTTATTTTTTATTATTTTAATAGCTCCTTATCTACATAAACGGTTCAGCTGTAATCTTCTCATTATTCAAGCTTGCCTAAGTATTTCATACACCTTATTGAGTTATGTTCACCAATTATCCAATTCCTCAAATATTATATATTTTACCTTGGAGTAGTGTAAAGTAATAACTTCAATTGCCATGTAGGGAATAAGCTATGTATGAGGTTAAGTCTGAAAACCCAGCGGTCTGCAGCCTAGTTGACGAGTATGCGTCACTGAGGTAAACAGCTGATCAGCAGGTGACATCTTTGTATTAGTCTGCAACGTTGGCAATAATGAGTTGGGTATAAAACTCAGGACCGTATTCAGAGACATTTCTAGATACCCTTAGTGGCTGGTAATTTTGGCAATAAAATATACGAAGTACACCAAGATAAATAACTCAATAGAACAGAGTGCTCTGTTCTTTCGTAGCTGTAATTTTACCTGTAAAAATGATATACTTACGTGTTGGTGATTAATTGTCCCTCATCAGTGTAACGTAATTCAAATACAGGTTGAGTATGCTCAAAAAAAAACAATATTTAAAAAAAAATGATATTTCATAATATCATACTCTGTGCAAGAACCATAATCTCTGGATTTTTTGTCAACAGATGGCTTACTAACACTGCAATGTCTCAGTTGAGTATATTTCACGACTTCCTGCAATGGTTGTACATTTCACTCACAGTTTTCTAATGTCTGGGAATCAAACCTTTGTCTATTGGGTAATATACTGAAATGCGAAAGACTTTCGCGGCCATCATCCAATGTTATTTGGTTGGTTTTTGGGTCCTATACTGCCACACATTTTGAATTAATTGTATGACTGTTTCATTACCCCTTAAAATCACATTGTTTTTTAAGTTCTAAGGCCCGTATCGTCAGTCGTCCCTACAATTGTAGGGCGCGTTTATGGCCTCCTTGATTGTCATACTCCTTTCTCTCCTTCAAAAATTTCTAGATTACACTTGTCCCGTGTCAGCGTCAGCGCTCTCCTATTGTGAAGATATGTTTTCTTTTTGAATTGTAGGAAATTTCAAGCTGATAAAACATGATATAACTCAAAAGCAAGCCCAATTTGATGCAAATAGATGTTTGTGACATAACCTCAAAATAGAGTTCTGACAAGGAGAAGTAGAAAACTATGACAATCAAGGAGGCCATAAAGGCGCCCTACAATTGTAGGGACGACTGACGATACGGGTCTAAAAAGTAGAGATCATTAGCATCCGTTTTGCTACCCTTTTTTATGTACGCGAAATATCTTTTCTAAATGAAAGTGTTCTTAACAATATTATAAAATGAATCCCTAGCCTAAAAAAAAAACCAACCAAATACGGCTTTGTCTATCTGGCGTTGACGGATCCATCAGAATTGTGTGTCACTCGCCGATATGGGAAATTTTGAAGTATTACTAAATAATTAGCTATTATTCTTCGGTAACAGATACTCGTATGTTTTTATTAAAAAGTCGCTGGAAAGTAGCCAGAGGGTACATGCTCCAGAAATATTTCATTGAAAGAGACTCGCAGGGGTATTATGTAAAAACGTAAAAAAAACGATGAAATGTCATCTTGCACGTAGTTTTTAGACTGCAAATAGTTCATTCCACGTTTGCTCATTATGATCGCTGATCGCTGACATTTAAGCAACCGCATACCTATAAAACGAGTTCACATGTGAACAACAGCTTGTGCTAAGTTAACATTTTGTAGAAAAACGTACGAAATGTCAAAAAAACTGATGAAATGTCACTTTTTAAGATACGTAAAACCCGTGCCGATGTTCCCTGAAAGACCTTGAGTAGCATCCGTAACTTTTTAAATTTAAATCAATTAAGCTAAAAAATGTTGTAAGAATAATAAACCAATAATTCAATCATAACAGCAATTTATATCAGCTCCTGGGCTACAGATTCCATTTAACATATTCAAACGATTCTGAGAAGCACAACACGTCAGGAATATCGGAGTGCGTATAAAAACTGTGTATAATTTTTTCGACATTTTACGTAAATCGTTGTTTTCATGTAAATATATTTAAAAGCATGTTTTGCTATAACGCGATCATAAAACGAATGAATGAATCGTACTATCGTAGGAAACGTCAGGTTTGTTTTCGATAAATATACTAAGTGACATATAAATCCGAACACCCAGTTTAAATGGTTTTATTTTAATAAAATTTTGTATAAGTACTTAATGAAGCATAATAAGTAAATGATAAAAATTTCAAAATGATTGCACTGCTTTAAAGCCCTTTGACCTAGGCATGCTTCTGATCAGGTGGTCAATGTCCTCCTGTGGTATCTCATTCCAGGCAACCACCAACTCCTCTCGAAGTGCTTCTAGAGTCTGAGGAGGACGTTGCAAATTGAGCAATCTCCTACCCATCATATCCCACACGTGCTCAATTGGGGATAAGTCGGGAGATCTTGGTGGCCATGGTAACAATGTGACATCATTATGTTGAAAGAAGTCTGTTGTGACTCTTGCAACATGTGGTCGGGCATTATCTTGTCGGAAAGTTGGATCTGCCAGGGTGTCAAGATAGGGTAAAAGATGGGGTTCTAGAACTTCGTGGATATAACGCTGCGCGTTCATGTTACCTCTGATGAAGATTAAAGGTGACCTGGAACCATAAGCTATAGCACCCCAAACCATAACTCCAACAGTGTGATCAACATGTCTTTCAATAAAAAACTGTGGATTCCTCCTTTCACCACGTCGCCTTCTAACCCTGGCACGACCATCGTGCATGCCTAAACAAAATCGAGACTCGTCACTAAAGACAATACTGTTCCATTCCTGATCCCAGAGTGACCGTTGTCTGCACCACTCAAGGCGATTACGTCGGTGTTCTCGAGTTAAAGGGAGGACCCAGTGTGGCTGGTATGAAAACAAGCCAAAACTTCTCATTCGTCGGTAAACACTTCGCATGCCAATAGGTCTTCCGTGTTCTGCAAACCATTCATTTGCAATGGACCTGGTAGTGGAGAAACGGTCCCTTAAGGCCAATAATCTTAGGCGGCGATCTTCACGGTCTGTTGTTCTACGGCGGCGTCCAGTGCCCCTTGCTCTTTGCGTACGGCCTTCTCGAAGCCATGCCTGAAAACACCTAACCACAGTGTCTACACTTCTTTGCACTCTAACTGCAATTGCCCGAAAAGAAAGTCCAGCTTCCCGAAGTCCCACTATACGGCCCCTATCAAACTCACTAAGTTGACGAAATCGTACAGGTCTCCGTACTCTAGGCATCGTAACCGATCGTAAAGGATGTCAAGAACCAAAATCCGCCAACGTTGATTCTTTACTGCGGCTGAAATATTCATTTTTAGAGCGTTAGTGAATTAAAAAAAACAGTATAAAAACCGGAATGTCCGACTGATAAGGCTGAAAATTTTTTCACTTGTTATTTACAGTAAGATAAATACATCCACCAACTTTTATTAAAATAAAACCATTTAAACTCGGTGTTCGGATTTATATGTCACTTAGTATAACTCTGTTTTAGTTGATAACTCATTAATTGAAACCAGTGTCTTTTGAGCATGTTAGCGATTAGCTTACGATTCATAGGATATGAGATAGGATATAACAAGATCATGTCTGTTTCACAGTAGTTGTAGTTCATATTGCTTAGGTTTTTTTGACGTTGGTATATTTATACGCTTCCAACCCCTGCAATTCGACGCACATATTAGGCATATTTGACTCATAGATGTCCCCGTACAGTTACCCGTAAAACTTGAAATATATCATACAATCGGGTGTCGATACGTTCAATATCGTCCCCCGATGGACAAGCGTCGTCGTCGGTGGTCGTATGTTACAGTCGGCAATCGCAGTACTGTTTTTTTATACCGAAGCAGGCGCGCAGGCAGAAGCCTAAATGCGATGTGATTCCAAAGAAATTTTGTTAATCCGATTTTTGAACTGCCTTAGGTTAGTAGAACTGGGAAAAGCTTCCTCTTGTAGCAATCTCGACACCCCCGGGACAAAGGAGCGGTCGTATCGGCCAGTTCTGGATGTACGAAGTTCGACACGGTTAGGATGGGAGGCCAAAGTCAGGCGGGTCTGTCTGGCAGGCACATCGCACTGTGGGCTGCGTGAATTGTGCATGGTGAAGGCCAATATCGTCATTCACGCGGGATTAGTCATCGCAACGAAAAAAGTGATAATCTGTTGTATAATGCAAATATTTAGAAACATTTTGCGACCTGAAGGATTTTTTTAAAAGCAATTCACGAAAAGTTTTTTCTTCGTGAAACCTTTTGTTCTAACATACCGTATATTATTTTCAAAGTTTGTAAGGATCATTGTGATTACTACGGTTTCATTCGAATGCGTTTGTTTTTGAAGTGGATATGAGCAGTTAGAGAACGATCCATATTTAACAGCTTTTTTGCAATTACCTTGCTATCTCTCTCTGAGTTTCAATTTTTCTTTCGTTTGTTCGTAATCACGACATCAGCCTTTCAAGGAGTTATTCCCAAGATATCGTATTGTCAGAATTTCACAATAACGAAATAAGAAATCCCGAAACCTGCGGCAATAGTTCGAGAGGTGACAACACTGGCACCTAAAGACGGTCATCGACACGTGTTTATATACAGTGTGAGTTTTTAGAGTGGGTTCGGTAGATAACTCCGTTTTTACGCATGGTATCTAAAAAAGTTGAATACAAAAATTGTATTATATGGAAAATATTTTTATTTCTACAGGATGATACATAACTACGTAGTGACACAAACTTACATTTTTTAAATGGAAAGACGTACATTTTATTGCAGATTCGGATTTTTCATAATTTTCAAATAGAACTGTATATTTTTTTACAAGCTTTTTTTGATATAAGGTTTTTTGTACGGATGGGATTTGAGTTACCTTATATCAGAAGAAAGCCGGTGAAAAGAAAGATGTGGAAATATATAGGGCGTTCCATTAGAAAATTTAGAGAAATCGTTTATTTTACTTTCTTAACAACCCTGTAGAAGCTAACCCAAAAAATTGGAAAAGTAAGGAATTTTCAATGGCTTGTTTTTTCATATGGAAGCTATAATTCTGTATATTTAAATGGACTTCTCAGTCCTTAATTCAGTGAGGTATTTCCTTACTTGGTCATGAACTTGTTGTTGGATGCAAATTATAAGGAAATAAAAATGTATTGTAAAATCTGAACACAACATAAAAATGTTTTTGATGGTAATGGCAATCATAATCATGAATAAGCAGAGGAAAATCATTGTATATGCTCAAAATGTTCGTTATTTTGTAGACAAAGCCTGACTCTTCTCTGTACATTGTTCCCAGCTCGATTTATTTCTCTTGTTCTCAGTCTTCCAAACTCTGTTGCTATGCTCAATTTGAGGTCTAGTCTGGAATCTGAAACAAATGAAATCTGATAATTTCAAGGCCTACCTAGGAAATTTTGTTTTTCTAAAATTACTATGGTTTGGCAATGTTAAGAAAAAATAAAGTTGTTGTTGGAGGACAAGAGTCGAAACGTCATATTGGAATTCTAATTATGCCGTCTTGTAGTGGAAAAAAGTAGCATTGAAAATGTGCAATTTATTTTGAAATCCCTCCACAAATAAAGTCAGGAAAAATTATATCGATTTTTGGAAAATTCTGTTTTTTTTTCGTCTCTCTCCGGAGTTACAGTTAATTTCGAAACTTACTAAGCGGCAATTTGTTGATTATCTAAATACGCAACTTTGCAAATTTGAAACACCGTGTATAGTGAAGTTGTAAATAATATAAAATTTTGATGGCAATCGTTACAAAACTGCTCCAGATTCATAAACCATTTCCATCCGTTGCACGTCCGACCCGCGTTTTCGTACGCTGCCCGACACTGCAGCAGCACGATATGGTCTATTAATAAGTTCTTTTAGGAAAATATGAAGGATGTTATTCTTTCTGCATCCAGATCAGACGCCGTCAGACACATATCCACACATACGAGAGTCATGCAGCACAGGAAATTCATTATAAAATAATCATGAGAAGTTCCTCTGTATACGCAATGGCTGTGTGCTGTTGTGTTGTTAAAGTACGTCTGTTTCTCCCATGGTCTCATTTACACACTTCTCAATGGGTACATTATACGATACGGATATTGCATATTGTAGAGTTTGTTCCACATGAGGTTCTTGAACAGCTTAATCGTTTTCTTTGCGAATTTTATTTCCATCATACATTTTTCTTTCTTCTTCTTCTTCTTCCTACTTTATTAATAGGCTCATGCCGGTTTTTAGCCTCAATTGATGTTGCATCTTTTCCTCGGTAGTCCCATTGATCTTCCATTTGGCAATTTGTCTCTTGCTATTCGTACTGTTCTATTTTCTGTCATTCTTTCTATGTGTTGATTCCATTCTATTTTTCTTCTTTCGGTCCACAGGTTTATTTCCTCTATACATCATCTCGCTCGTATTTCCTCACTTCTTACTCTGTCTCATAGAGTTTGGTTTGTTATTTTTCGTAAGACTTTCATTTCTGCTGTTTCCAATAATCTTTCTGTTTTCGCCGTATCTGCTCTTGTTTACGCTGTGCTGTGTACGCCATTATCGGTCTTATTGTTGATTTATATATCCTAGTTTTCGTTTCCGTTGTGAGGTATTTGTTTCTCCAGATTGTATTGTTGAGACATCCTGCTGCTCTATTCGCCATGTTCCCTTGTTTTTGTACTTCTTCTTCGCTTTTCCATAGCTTGACAGTTTCTTTCCCAAGTGCTCCGTTTCCATCACTTGTTCTATTATTTCGTTATTTACGACCAGTTTACATGGTCTCGCTTCCGCTGTTATCACTATTGATTTAGTTTTCTCTGTTGAAATCACCATGTTGTATATGAGCGCCGTATCTTCGAATTCTTTGATTAATCTTTGTAGGTCATCTTCATTTTCGGCTATTATTATGGCGTCGTCGGCGTAGTATATTATCTACATTTCTGTTTCTCCCATTCTATATCCTCTTATTTTTTTAACTTTCTTTATGATTTCATCCATTATCAGATTAAATATTAGTGGGCTCAGCGAATCTCCTTGTCTAATGCCAGTTTCATACTTGATAGGCTGCGAGAGTTTTCCTTCACATCTTACCATAGCTATGTTATCTTATTATATTCTCAATAGTTTTTACTTTATCCAGTGGTATTCGCCTGTCATATAATAAATGTATCGCGTCCCGAATTCTCACTCTATCAAACGCTTTCTTCTAATCTATCAGGCACATGTATGCTGGTTTGTTGTATTCCAGCGACTTTTCTTTTATTTGTCTTATTACAGAAACTGCATCCGTGCATGATCTTCTGTCCGGAATCCTTGCTGTTCCTCTTGTAGAGTTATTCGTTCGTTTATTTTTGTCGCTATTATTCTTGTTGTCAATTTGAGTGTTGTATTTAATAGATTTATTGATCGATAATTATTGGGTTTTTTCTTATCTCCTTTCTTGAAGAACATCAGCATGATCGCTCTCCTCCATTCATCTGGTATTCTGTTCGTGGTGATTATTTTTTGAATAAGGAGTTGCAGTTGCTGTACAAGGTAATCACCTCCATATTTTAAGAGTTCATTTGGTATTTGATCTTCTCCTGTTGACTTTCTATTTTTTAATTTATTTATTCCTTGTTTCACATCTTCTTGGGAGATTTCAGTCTTCTCATGAGTTATTGTATTTGGCGTTTCTGGTAAATATTCTTCGTTTTTTAAACATTTCTGTCAGGAAGGCTACCCATGTATCCTCTTTTATGTGTTCTATTTCAGCTAGTTCTTTCATTTCACTTCTTTGTTGTCTTATGAAGCGCCATACTTGTTTCTTTTGTCCGTAGAAATCCATATCTAGTGCTTTTGTGAATCTTTCCCAGAAATCTGTTTTTGTTTTTCTTACCGATTGATGAGTTTCAGTTCTTATTCTTTTATATTCTTCATATGATTCATTGGTTTTATCTGACTTATATTTTAGGAAAGCTTTATTTTTTTGGTGACATTTTTGTTTAACCTGTAGTGTGAACCATGGTGTTTTCGTTGGCCGCTTTTTGTTTTTGTTTATTATTTTCGTTCCAACCGCTTGTCGGGCAGCGTCCAGAATATTTTTCTTAAGTTTTCTCCCGGTAGTTTCTACATTGCTTTCATTTTCGATATTTTCCATTTTTATCTTCTGTTCTAGCCTTTTTTGATGTAATGATTTTGTGGGGTCATCTCCTAAATTTTCTATTTTTATTATTTCCTCTGAATTCGTTTGTTTAATCTTCTCTTTCCATCTTTCCTTGAATTTAATTTTACCAAGTATCAAATAATGATCGCTTCCCACGTTCGGTGACGTCAAACCTCTCACATCCGCTATCTGTTTATGGTGAATATTTCTATTTGTGACCACATAATCTGTCATACATTTTTCCTAATTTTATCAATAAATGAAACCAACGATGATGACCACAAAGACCTAAACACCCATGGGTATTTGTTTCCCTGAAACTAACGTTTCGATCGTTTGTAGCTTTTTTCGTGATGCATTATAGAGACGTTATTGGAAATGTTTGCGGCGAATGTTTCTAAAGGAAATAAAAATTCGCTGTGTTTTTACAGATATCTATAGTATCTACCTGTAGGATCACATCAAAGTTCCAGATTTAGAAGAGTCTAGGGGATTTTAATATGATTCTTGAGATCACGCTAGTGTACCGATACGAGTATTCCAAGACAAAGCATTAATTATTAACGTATTCTTGTCGATACTATATTCGCGTGTCTGAAAAATCATCCTAGAAGAAAGACATTGTCACAGCTATGTTACTCCTTTCCGCAATAATTAGAAATGCACTTCGGAAAGGTTGGCGTTTTTTTTCTTCTTTAGGAACACTCATTTTAATGAGAAATGCAGTTAGATGGGATCTATGTACAAGACTTAAATTTTAAAAAAGCAAGTATCATCGCTACTGCCGAAGCTCTACTATAAAATACATATCAAGAAATGAATTTTTGCGTTGCTCTTAACGCCGCTCTTTATCGTTTATCGAAGCTCCAATTTAAACGCACCATTAGGCAGTGTAGCCAACTATATGCTCATAGGCTAACCTTTTCAAAGTAGACTTCTAATTATTGTGGAGAGGAGAAGAATGTAGTTCATAAAAAACCTAAAAAACGTAAAAAAACAGCGAAATGTCATCTTGCAGACTAGGTAGGTTTTAGTGTTCAAATAGTTCATTCCACGTTTGCTCGCTGTGATCGATGTTCGCTGACGTTTAAGCAACACTACAGCTACAAAACGACTTCACAACAAGTGTACAACAGATTGTGTTAACATCATGTAGAAAAACATACGTTGTCAAAAAAACGGATGAAATGTCCTTTGAACCTGATATGGCAACAGCGCACTGTCCATCTTGGCGGGGAAGGCGAGACCGGATCTACTCCCACCACTGACTATCGTTCCCCCTCCTTTCACCTCTTTCGCGCCGCACCTAAAGGTCACGCAATCATGAATGAACGCGGCGGTTCCCCTTGCCCCGCTAGCGTCTTCAAGTTGGCGCGAGCGTCCCTGTTGTCGACCATAGGCGGAGAACGGACAGGGTCTGCAGGTAAAAGAAGTGTATTCAAGTTCTAGTTACGTCGGCGAACACCTGCTCTTGGCAAAAGCAAAGAATACGGAGTTACCAGTAGAAGAGCGAATCCCTCGAAAAAACAGATTCTGCCGCGGTGGCTGAAACCTGAGATGGCTGAAATGCCATTTGGATTCGATCAGCCATTCATTACCCGCGGTAATAAAAAATATACGGAATATTTTTTTTTGCACAACCTTATTAAATAAGAAGAAACCAATGATTGACGCACTGTTTGGTCTGGCAACATGCAGATTTATATAAAGGAGGGGTCTTTATTCATTGAGATTATGCGAAAAAACAATCAAATTTTTTTTCGAAGCAAATGCAAAGATACTTTCTGTACTATTACTACACACCCGAATAAACATTAATCACAGAATGTTGTTATCGATGTTTTACGGAGATATGTTGCTCCTGAAGTATCTCTTAACAATGTCCAGCAATAATCAGCAAGCAAATTGACACTCCATTTGCCTTGATACCCTTATTCCATAGCAGAAATGTCTTGGTGGAACCGTTCACCATGTTCATCACTTACCGCACCTAAATAGAGGTGAGAATCCAAAAAGTGAATTTTTAGAGACATGTTACAACCTATTCCTTTATAAGCATTAATTAGTTCACTCACAATATCTTTATAATTGTCCGCCTTCACATTGCCTAAAAAATTTGCAGTAACTGATTTAAAAGCATTCCAAGCTCGTAATTCAGTTTCATTTAGAACACTGTCAAATACATCCTTTATGATTTTTCGTATTTGTGGATACACAAATATGCCCTCTTCAATTTTTGCCGCACTGCATCTCGGAAATGTTTGTTTTAAATTCAGAAATCCTCTTCCATTTCAATCCATAGCTTTCACAAAATTTTTCACCAGTCCCAACTTAATATGCAAAGGTGGAAGCAACATGTATTTGGGATCAACTAGTAGTTCATGAGCAATGTTTTTGAGGCCCGGAGATAATACCTGACGTATTGACCACTTCTTCTGTTCATAACGACGATCTCGCGCACGACGGTCCCATTCACAAAGAAAACAACAATATTTGGTATATCCCAGTTGCATTCCAAGAAGAAGGGCTATTACCTTTAAATCTGCACATATGGCCCATCCATGTTCATTATAACGGATATGCTCTAACAGAACTCGCATATTTTCATACCTTTTCCTTCATATGAACTGAGTGCGCTATAGGTACAGATGGATATTTATTACCGTTGTGTACCAATACCGCTTTTAAACTACGGTTAGAGGAATCAATGAAGAGGCACCAATCATTTGGGTCATGTTTCTGTCCTAATGCGTCAAACAAATTGTTGACATCGGAACAATATATCAACTCCCTTTCTTGACGGAAACTGTGTGGGTCTTGTTGCCGTTTTCGGTAAAAAGTAATGTTAACATTACGGTGGAGACGATTCCATCCTTTTAATCTTGACGCTAAAAGTTCTGATTGGGATTTTGACAGATTTAATTCTCGAACTAAGTCATTAAGTTCGCCCTGTGTCATCAAATGCGGCGCTGTTGAACATCCTGGCAGGTCAAACGAAGTATCGGAAATTTTTACGCTTTCTGTATATCATCACTTTCAGATTCGGTGGATCAGTAGTATGGTCTCTCGGTTCGCTCCAAACCATTGGTACCGCAAAGGGCATTTTACGATTGTCGCCTCTTAACCAATCTGTTAACAACGTTACACAACTCTTACAACATATATGAGGGGCCCATAGTTTATCTTGGTCGACAACTTTAATTCCAAAATAAACTTCTTATGCTTTCAACACAAGGGGAGTAAAATTATGTTTTCGGGATTTAAAAGTTAGCTCTCCGCACACAGAACAAAAACTGTTCGCACTATTTACACAATCTATAGGCATTGTCCATAAAGCTAGTCTCGATCACAATAAACTAAAATCTTCACACCTTTTTAACAAAAATTAACAGTACTCGGGACATCTCAGTTATTTAGTTTACTAATAACTGTAATATGCTCGCTAAACATAGAGCTCGCATATAATAAAGAGGAATAGACATGTCTTAACATTATATATGTGCGTCATCGCATAAACGCCGCAATATGAGATGTTACGTATTGTAATTCATAAAAGTAGATGTTACCGAATATCTGTGGTTGATAGAAAAATTCTGTTTTTAGATTTGATTTAAGCGTATCAAAATACATGATACACAGAAAAATTGTCATGTCACAAATCCTGTGTTTATCAGTATTATTGACTGCACCGCCTCTGGCTACTTGTCCTAACATTATTCTGCAATGCTGGTTGCCACGGCAACACCGCTGTGGCTAGTTGTAAAATCGAAGCGGACCGATTCCATTCACTAGTCTCAGGGAAACAGGCGGCATTGCCACTTTTACGACCATTTTCTTTGAATTTCCGATAATGCGTAAGGTAGGAATCTTGCCAACATTTTAACGTTTTGAATGGACAAGCTTCAAGTTTTATGAAAATTGCCTTGTGATACGCACGTTAAAGTAAATCCACTTTCGCGTACGCACAAACTGATAGCCTTTGTTTTGAAATGGTTGTTGTGGATTTGAAAGATAATAAAAAACATTAGATTGCTAAGTTTAAAGCGCATCTAAAAAAATTCTAGAGTTAACTATTTGGACTTCCAGGAAAAAGGAAACGTTTAAATTGCACTCTTCTAATAATTTTCCACTTCTAGGAATGATTGAAATTTAAGTCATATAATAATAAAAAGCTTGAGGTTTTTTAAAATCTGTTTCTGGCTAATAGTATTAGTAGTAGCAGTTTTCGATTATTTTTGGGCTACATAAATAGGATGAATTTCAAAGACTGTTAGGTTTGTATAATCAGGAAGTGCTAATAAAAACAAATTTCATCATTGTTGCCCAAATAATAACGAAACGCTTGCGAATGTCTATTAGGCGATTTGTTTATTAGCGCAAAATATATTTGGAACATAAACACGCGAAAATTTGCCAGCTACACATCTAATATTTTCGATTTTTTGGTTATTAAGTTGTGCAAGAGCTGTTGGCCGTTTTACATGCATGAAGCATAATTGGAAAAAATAGCATTAAAATGTACTATGCAGGTCAGAATTGTTGTTTGCTCTAATGCAAAACGAACCATGAGCTCTACTTGTTACACAGAATCAGGAAATTACAAAATGACTAGCACCTTATGTCATTAACGTATTCTTCTTGAAGATAGCTACGGGAATTAAAAATGTTATGAAAGGAAGAAGGAAAATTGGTGGTAAAATCTCCATTTGCCTCTAAAACTTCAACCACTGTATGTATTGACGTGAATGGAAAACCAGATTATAGAGAAAATGTAGTTCTTAATAATGAAAAGCATTAAGGTCTGATTGGAAACTGGGCAGCTTATGTCATTAACGTATTCTTCTTGAAGATAGCTACGGGAATTAAAAATGTTATGAAAGAAAGATGGAAAATTGGGGTAAAATCTCCATTTGCCTCTAAAACTTCAACCACTGTATATATTGACGTGAGTGGAAAACCATATTATAGAGAAAATGTAGTTCTTAATAATGGAAAGCATTAAGGTCTGATTGGAAACTGGGCAGCTTATGTCATTAACGTATTCTTCTTGAAGATAGCTACGGGAATTAAAAATGTTATGAAAGGAAGACGGAAAATTGGTGGTAAAATCTCCATTTGCCTCTAAAACTTCAACCACTGTATATATTGACGTGAGTGGAAAACCAGATTATAGAGAAAATTTAGTTCTTAATAATGGAAAGCATTACGGTCTGATTGGAAACTGGGCAGCTTATGTCATTACCCTATTCTTCTTGAAGATAGCTACGGGAATTAAAAATGTTATGAAAGGAAGACGGAAAATTGGTGGTAAAATCTCCATTTGCCTCTAAAACTTCAACCATTGTATATATTGACGTGAGTGGAAAACCATATTATAGAGAAAATGTAGTTCTTAATAATGGAAAGCATTAAGGTCTGATTGGAAACTGGGCAGCTTATGTCATTAAGGTATTCTTCTTGAAGATAGCTACGGGAATTAAAAATGTTATGAAAGGAAGACGGAAAATTGGTGGTAAAATCTCCATTTGCCTCTAAAACTTCAACCACTGTATGTATTGACGTGAATGGAAAACCAGATTATAGAGAAAATGTAGTTCTTAATAATGGAAAGCATTAAGGTCTGATTGGAAACTGGACTCCAGGTTGGAGTAGCTCCTGCACTTAAATCTAGGCAAGAGTATCTTTTTCAGCGATTTTCCGGAAGGTGGGTTGATACCTTCAGCGAAGTGCCCTGACCAGCGCGCTCCCCGGATTTAGCTCCTCTTAACTTTTTTGTTTTTTGTTTGAGGTTTTCTTAAAGACCAAGCTTATCAGCATACTTTTTAAACTGAGCAGCAGTTACGAGAACGTGTAATGGAAACATTCTGTATGATTACACCAGAAATGTTACGTGATGTTTTGAATTCTACTGTTGGAAGATCATATTTATGAATAGAAGATAATGGCAAGTTGTTTGAACACCTATTGTGAACAAAATAAAAATAATGTTAAAGATGTATTTCATATTCTATATTGAACATCATTTTATAATATGTTGTATGTAATATGCAGCTATCAGTAATCACATAATTTTACATAAAGCATACTTAACTAGAATATAAAGACACATTTTTCTTTATCACTAAGCAAACAAAATGTCACAAGTGATACATCGTAGGATTCGTAGAAAAATATGCTATCCTATACAGGGTGAACTTTTCGGTCCATATAAAAAATAAAATTGATGATGGTTTTTCAAATTGATGATTCTTAAAATAAGGTCAGAAAAAAATAATAAAGATTTGGTCAAATTTTAGTTTGAGGCATGAAAGTTTCTCAACGGTATGTAAATAAGCCCCAAAGAACGCAACTTTTTCCAAATTTAACTTGAGCTGTATTTCCCCTTGCATAGGATCCTTCTTGGATACCCTGTACAAATAATATATGTGTCTCTATTACTTTGCTTATTGATTAACGAACATAAACTGAAGATACAGGGTTTGTCCGGAAAGTAATAGGACTCATTTTCTTCCGCCATGACTGTACTTCCTAGCTATCGAATGAGTGGCTGGTCAGTTGTTTCCGAGCACTTGGAGAGTCAGGACAGGCATTTGCTCGCGACGTGTTTCTGTGAGTGGTGCAAGCCGAAACTGCAGCGTTCGTTAGAGCAGAGGTACGCGATTAAATTCTGTGTGAAACTCGGTAAATCTGCGACAGCGACGTTTGATATCATCAAGCAGGCTTACCCAGGTGTTGCTTTAGTAAGAAGTGGTGTGTTTCGGTGGAACCAGGCCTTTTTGGGAGTGCCGGGAAGAGGTCGCTGATGAAGACCGTGCTGGAAGACCTTTGACTTCGACAAACACCGATAATGTGACTCGTGTGCGCAAAGTTTTGAACTCAGACCGTCGACTAAGTATTCGTTTAATTGCCCAGATGTTAAATTTACCAAAATCTGTGGTTCATGATATTGTGACACAGCATTTGAACATGCGCAAGGTGTGCGCGAAGATGGTCCCAAAAGTGCTCACTGACGACCTGAAATTGCGGCGAGTGGAAGTGTTCCAAGAAAATTTGAACATGTGTGAAAGTGACCCCCAATTTTTGAATAACGTAATCACAGGTGACGAGTCGTGGATATTTGAGTGTGATCCCGAGACAAAGAGGCAATCTTCCGAGTGGCACACGACGGCGTCTCCTCGCCTAAAAAAAGGAAAAATGAGCAAATCCAAAGTGAAAACGATGCTCATTGTCTTTCTTGACATCAAAGGCATCGTCCACCATGAATTTGATCCTCCTGGACAAACCGTCAACGCAAGTTTTACGTGGAAGTGCTCAGGAGACTCAAACGAAGGATCAGTCGGGTCCGACAAGACATCGCAGCCGACTGAAAGTTGCACCACGACAACGCCCCGGCTCACACCGCCTTTGTTGTGAACAGCTACCTAACCAAGGCCGGCATCCCAACGCTTCCGCAGCCGCCCTACAGCCCAGATGTGCCCCCCCGGACTTTTTTTTGTTTCCTCGCCTGAAAAGGCCGATGAAAGGCAAGCATTTTGAGACGACAGAGGGGATCCAAGCAGCATGCACCGCGGCTCTCAAGGCTATTCCGGAGAGTACCTTCGGTGACGCCTTCAATGCTTGGAAATCGCGTTGGCAGCGCTGCATCGACGCAGAAGGAGCCTATTTTGAAAGTTTTTAAAGAATTGTAACGATTGGCTCAATAAATTTTTTAAATCGACTCAGTCCTATTACTTTCCGGACAAACCCTGTAGCCAATCTGATACTAGATTCGCGCGCCCGAAAACTCATCCGAGATTAAACGACCGCATCGTATTCATGAAAATTTGTCACAGCTAAGTTTCAGAGAAGATTTCTAATCATTGCGGAGAGGAGAAACATAACTGTGGAAATTCTCATATGAGACGCTACGATATCTCATTTCATTTCAGATACGTTGGTTATCTTCAGGTAGAATACGTTATATTATACTATATATTTACACTAAACCAAGATAATATCCCCGCACTTGTTCTTTTACATGTCAATTAAGAATGTATCTATTTTTAATTCTTTTACTCTGCACTACACTTATGCCACAAGAAAAAGTGCCGTAAGATAATGCATTTTCTGGAGATTTCCAAGCACGCCTAAACCTCATTTTTGTACATGTATTGTAATCCAGAACAATTTCGAAAATGAGATAAGTATTATGTCTTTTAAATCACTAAAAACAATGTTACTCATTTTCGTCGGTCTGACCTTAGCCCCGTTATAACCATGTTCAGCTACATACTACCATCCCAAGGCTTTCGAAAAAGCTTTTGAAAATCGGACCAGTGCCGGCGGAGTTAGTAGTAAAAAACAAAAAAAAAACCTGAAACTTTTAGTGGCCTCTGGTTATTCTCAGAAATTTTTTATAGGTATCGCTAATTGGGAGTTGCATATTTGGTATCAGTGAAGAAACGTTTTAGTATTCAGGAATGCGCGATCTCGGTAATTACCCACCTGATGGATGCAATATTACGCATATAATAATGTTTAATGGAGTATTCTTATTCAATAGAATACAAATATGAGAAACTAATAGGATACAAAAATAATACTCCCAAAGGTTTGGGGAATGGCATCGTCATCATTCACAAAGTGCAATACTATATCTTAGTACATGTTTCATCACATATGAGAACATGTAACTGATGGATACAGAATTTTAAATGATAACACTGATCAACAGCCAAAAAATATCCTAAATAAAATCAACAAAATATTACTATTTTTAATGTGCTAAAACCGGAATGAAACTTATTTTTTCAATATTAGTTCAAGTTTTAGAGATACGGTAATTATATGTGTTCCTGCTGTGACAGTGTTAATATACTGTAGTATTGTTTTATATTAGCCATTTTTTCCTCAGTTGGCTGACAGCGTTCATGCAAGATGTCTCGAAAGTGTGTAAACAATCCAGATCAGTTTTGTTACGTGTGTGGTGATGTGACTTTTGCGTCTCAGAGACGGTCTGTTACTCCACTAATAACAAAGGCATATCAGCTTTATTTCGGTTGTAAACTAGGTGATCAAGACCAACAGTGGGCACCCCACATCTGCTGTAATACATGTGCTTCAAGTCTGAGGAGCTGGTTAAATGGCAAAAAAGGTCTATGCGGTTTGCTGTCCCAATGGTTTGGAGAGAGCCTACGAATCATATTAATGATTGTTACTCTTGCATGGTACCTTGTGTTGGACAAGCCACAGGTATGCCCAAGAAAAAAAACGGTTATTAACTACCCAAACATACCATCTGCGATGAGACCTGTGCCTCACAGTGACGAAAATCCTATTCCAACACCCCCAGAATCCTACACTTGCGAATCAGAAAACGAATCAGATCATGGCGATCGAGTGATTCGTCAGGAAGAAGATATGCCATCAACGTCAAGAGATCCTGATTTTATACCGAGCACGTCATGCCACCAACCGCACAAAATAACACAGTCAGAATTAAATGATCTTGTAAGAGATTTAGAACTTCCAAAATGTAAGGCAGAGTTACTTGGAACAAGACTGCAGCAGTGGAACTTGTTAGAAGACGATGTTTCGGTATGTGTTTTTCGTAAACGCCACAAAGACTTAGAACCATTTTTCAATATGGAGAATAACTTGGTTTTCTGCAGTAACATTAACGGCTTACTGGCGGCTTTAAATATAAACTATAACCCAGAAGAATGGAGATTGTTTATAGACAGTTCAACATTGAGTTTAAAGGCAGTGTTATTGCATATTGGAAATATTTTACCATCTCTTCCTGTAGGGTATGCAGTTCACATGAAAGAATCATATGACAATATGAAGTACCTATTGACATGCATAAAATACGATGAGCACCAATGGCATATTTGTGGCGATTTGAAAGTTGTTGCACTTTTACTTGGGCTGCAGCTAGGCTACACAAAGCTTTGCTGTTTTTTGTGTGAATGGGACAGTCGGGCAAAGGCACTTCATTACACCAGACAAAACTGGCCTGTTCGTCAATTCCTAGAGCCAGGTCAAAAAAATGTACAGCATATGCCATTAGTAGATTCGAAAAAAAATTTATTACCACCACTGCATATCAAGTTGGGCCTAATGAAAAACTTTGTGAAGGCATTAGATAGAGATGGGTCAGCTTTTCAATACTGCGTCAGAAATTTCCAAGACTAAGTGAGGCAAAGGTTAAAGAAGGTATTTTTGTTGGGCCACAGATTCGAATTATTTTGAAAGATACACAGTTTGAAAACACTTTAACAGGTATTGAAAAAACTGCTTGGAATTCCGTCTGGTGGTCACTAATTTCTTGGGAAATAGAAAAGCTGACAACTATAAAACCCTTGTCAAAAATATGCTGTCATCGTATCAAAAGATGGGCTGTAATATGTCTCTTAAGATACATTTCCTACACTCACACCTGGACTTTTTTCCTGACAATTGCGGAGCCGTAAGTGATGAGCACGACGAACGTTTTCATCAGGATATTTCAACAATGGAAAAAAGGTACCAGGGAAAGTGGAATCCTTCCATGCTTGCAGACTACTGTTGGACTCTTGGTAGAGATGCTCCAGAAACGATCCATAAAAGAACAGCAAAAAGACAGCGCATATAGTGATTCTTATAAGTATATGAATCTTGTTACTTTTTTTAATATATCCTTAAAAATAATTTTTTTTTCTAAACCGCAACTAATTTTTTTATTTCATTGTCATTTTTGGATTCAGCGCCCCAAAATTAACAAAGAAGTGCACTTTTCCCACAAGATACAATTAAAAAACTAAAATTTGTTGTCCAGTGTAACATAATAGTACTGTTTCCGTCAGGTCACATATCCACCTATCCGCACGTCGAGAAATATTCTAGCGTTTTCCAGGCAGAGTCGTGAACTTCCATGGACGTAATATACATGGCAGCATTGCGTTATGACAGGATGCAAGCTCGCTCCATACGTGGTCGCGTAACTCTGGTTGCCTAAGTGTCGACGATGCCAAGCGACTCCTCTCCGCTCAAGGTCTCAGCTACGCGAGGGCGTAACAATATACTTATATCTCCATAGCGATTTGTATTAATAAAGCATATAATATTCACGTCTGCTCCGTATCCCCTGCAACACCAACTAACCAAGAACGAGCGATATCCACTTGCAAAGGGTCCGATCTGAATTCAGCAAAGCCGACGTTGCACCAGCCGCAGCGTCATCGGGGGAGAATGTATAGTACGTATAGTAAATTCATATACAAAGGGTACTATAAAAGTTTTGCAATATGACGTAACAAACGGACGCAGGAGGCAGCATGTTACTGCATGTTGAGACATGTCCATGAGTGCATAGTAGCCGCCAGCAGCACGTCTGTTGATTGAGTTGTTTATTCGTATTGTTACAGTGTAGTGTGTAGTGCGACTATGGCATCGTGGTCACGTAGTGAGATAAGGGCAGTTTTACGGTATAACTTTACGCGTGGTTTAAGCATAGACCAGTGGTTAGAAGAAATGACGTTTTCAGCATTAAAGAATGATTGTCCTCATCGTAGGACTATATTCAGGTGGTACAGAAAATTTCAAAGGGGCAAATTCACTCTGGAGGACGCTTGGTGTCGAAAGGTGCTGAACATGTTTTTTAAGGGACAATCTCGGTATGCGAACAGCATCGTAAATAATAATAATAATAATAATAATAATAATGCGTTTATTGCCCAACAGTGATCACCATTTACAGAGCTAAAAGCAGTAGTGGTAGTTACAGCACAAAATGTAAAACAGAAAAAAAACAGAAACAAAAGAAACATGAAAAACTTGACCAAAATCCATCATAGATGGGCGCGAGATTTATTCTGTAATTCGCAGACACTGCTGTGAAAAATATCACATGCACTGTAAATTTTGTTGGCATTTCAGCACATAAAATTGATTGGAGCCTTTAGTAGTAAGTTAGTTTGAGCTCTTTTGCACAGGAAAGTCCTGTATTATCTAGATGTTATTCTAGGAACCAGAATATCTACTTGGGCTAACAATGCAGGACAATCCATGGAAAAGCTTGTGCAAGAAAAGTACAGATAACTGATATCTACGGCTCTCCAAAGACTGATAATCAAATCTATTTAGCAGCTCAGGATAACTACAGCCTCTTGGTGGATACACACCATCGATTTTAAAAGCTATGAACTTCAAAATTTTCTTTTGTGCTTTTTCAATAGCAACGAGACGATAATGCTGAGGTGTCATTGAAACTCTTGCAATTCCTAACAATAAAACCGTTTGGCTTACATGAAAATTAAATGTCAACTGACTATCAAAATAGACACCTAAATCTCTAATGCAATCGGTTCTTGCTAGTGTCAAATTCTCAATAGTATACCGATAAGATATAGGCTTGGACTTGCGACTAAATGTTACTACTTTGCATTTAGAAATGTTCAAATGCAGATGATTTCTTACACACCAGTTTTGTAGGAAAGTGATTTGTTCCTGTAAGATGATACAAGCTTATTGCAACTAAGTGAATCACACAAATCATTGATATAAAGTGAGAATAGAAGAGGTCCCAAATTGGATCCCTGCGGCACACCGCTAGTGGCAGTGAATACTTCCGATCTCACATTATTTACACATACGTATTGTTGTCTATTAGATAAATATGATTTTAATAGCAAGACATTATTTTGTAAACCTAGATAACAAAGTTTGTTGAGGAGAATCTCATGACTGATCTTGTCAAAAGCTTTGGAAAAGTCGGCATACATTACACCAACTTGACCCCTGCTGTCAAGTGTTTCACATAAAAACTGGCTAAAAACCGCTAAGTTGCTAATAGTTGACCGAAACTTCGTGAAACCATGTTGATAAATAGAAATGCAATTTTTTGCAGACTGGTAGATACGATCATATAAAATCATGTCAAGAAGCTTAGCAAACTTGTTCAAAATGGATATTCCCCTGTAGTGATGATATTGGAAGCTTGACTTTTGAATATAGGGCATATTTTAGCAATTTTAAACTTGTCAGGAAAAACGGAAGCATTCAGGATCAAATTAAACAATACTTTAAGTGGCCTTGCTAGTACTGCTATGCAGTCTTTAAGAAAGAAAGATGGAACTTGATCTGGCCCAGAAGTGAACTTGTTTTTTAATTTTCGTCCAACTTTTAGAATTTCGCGCCCAGAAATCGCTACGCACGTAATATCCAAAAGATCGCATCCTTGAAAGTCAAAACTAAGTTGTTCATCAGTAATATCAGGTACACTCTCAAAAAACTTAGCGAAATCATTACTGATATGTTTAGGATCATTTTACATTTCATTTACATCAGACATTTGTTCAGGAATCCTAGAAGTATTATTTTTTTGATGCATGAACGCCCAAAATGATTTCGGTTCATGTTTTAACTGATTTTGAATTTTGTTTAGGTACTGATCATAAGCTTCTTTTATTTTCTGCTTAACAGTTACTCTTAGCCTTCTAAAATTTTCAAACATCAGCATTGCGTGAAAATTTAAATTTCTTATGCAATTCAGCCTTTTCCTTAACTAGAAGAATAATTTCAGCTGTATACCAAACAGGATATCTATGCCTAAACTTTTTATAGACTCGTACATGTATATCAAGTAAATCGTATATCTTACCATAGAATTTGTCAACCGCTTGGTAACTATCACCAATATTTTCCAAAAATGACCAATCAATAAACAGCAAATCCTGATACAATGCAACGAAGTCAGCTTTTTTGAAATTGTATCGTGACGAGAAGTGGCTCTATTGTTACGATGTGCCGGTCAAGGCGCAGAACAAAGTTTGGGTCTTTGATGATGACCTCACACCCGTAACTGACAGAAAATCCTGATCTGATAAGAAAAAAATTGTGGGTCGTGTCGTTTTAGACACACAGAAGACAGTGACAGCTAAGTGGTACACGGAACAGTGCCCTCCAAAAACGGGAAATCCCACCCAGAACTGCTGTCGCACCGGTTTAGTGTTATGCAATTTTCGACTTAAATGTTGCAACTGATCTGAAACGGGAGAAATACTACTTCAACGACTAAAGGAAACCGTGTTGTTTGTCCTGTGACAAAGTAATATAAGACACGACAGTTTGGTCACGTAATAGGTCACCTTTTTACAGTCCGACCCTCTATGGAAGTTAACATTTAGGTTTTGACATCCAGCTAATTTCGCGTGAAATGAAAAACAGTTACGACTGTTACATCCGAACTTTAAAATTCATCGTGCGATTTATGTGTCGCAGTTCTCGGTATTCTCGTACACAGAAGGTAGGCGCTTCCAGATTTCCCTTCAAGTGACCGACACCATTGCTGATTCTTATTTCGGACACGTACCGCAACTGATGGGATATTTATGTACACCTCCAACACCGTAAGGGGGTATGATTATTATCGATTAATTATTTATTTGTTAGTTCCATTTCCGCTCGCTCGCGATGATGATTTCCTTCTTGGAAAAGCGGATGATCACACGCGCCTGTCGGGACGATACAAGGTCGACGGATTCCTACTTACTTATTACAATATGAAGAGGCATTCCCAAGGTAATAAGCACCCATGATAATATAATTTGAGAAGATATAATAATAAATTCGTCTTTATTAAGTACATGTAAGTACATACAGATCTCACACTAGTGGCGAAGCTTAGCCGTGGACTATTCTTCACTTAACCACTCCAAAAAATACGAGCCCCTTCTCACTTCAGTTGGCCCACTTCAAGATTTGTACCAAAATATGCCTTTATAAACTAAACATGACGAAACTATTTACTTTTAAAACAACTTATTTCTCAAACACATTTTAAATACACTCTAGTCGTAAAAAATAGTACATATTTGAAATCACTTAGACCTATAACTAATAGAACATCTGAACAAATAAACAATGTACGAATAAATGCGCGAAGTTAACAAAGCAACAATTGAAAGATTACCATTGGGTAACATCACCTTTATTTTTTATTACGGCTGCAATTCTTTGGGGCATAGTGTTAACCAAGTTTTGGCAAAAATTTGGTGTAAAACAATCCCATATTTCTCGAAGCTTTTGTATCAGTTCGGTGATTGTACGAGCAGGATGTTGTCGTAGAACCTTTTTCATCTCATGCCACAAAGTTTCAATAGGTGACAGATCTGGACTGCTAGAAACCCATTTCAAAAGTGGTACATTATTTTCATCCATCCATTTTATAGCCTGTTTTGAGGTATGGCACGCTGCACCATCTTGCTGAAACACAAAATCTTGGCCGGATGTCAAACATTCTTCCATCACTGGTAAAAGCGATTCTTCTAAAATTACCAAATATTTGTTTGTATCCACATTTCCATCAATAAAATGAAGTTTTCCTACTCCTTTTGATGACATACTGCCCCAGACCATAATGGATGCTGGAAATTTCGCTTTTCTCTTAAGACAGTCAACATGGAATGCTTCATTTTTTTCCGAATAACTCTACTGTGACTGTCACCAACACAAACTTCGAATCGGGCCTCATCACTCCATTGTATTGCACACCATTGTTGAGGTACCGATTTTTCTTTTGCAGCGGAGTTAATAGTGGCTTTTCTTTGTCCTATAAACAAGTTGTGCAACTTTAGGGTTTTTACTTCACTGTTTTTATAAGAAAACTTACCTTGCAAGTGCTAAATCTCAGTTTGTGGGCCTCTCTATGAGTTGTGGACCTCGAAATTCTCCTTCCAACAGCGTCACTCCACAAAGCACTTAATTGTAAATAATTGGCACGCCTGTTTTTCACGATTATTCTTCTTAATGCTCTTCGGTCGGCATTTGTGATATTAATTTTTTTCACATATCGTGGCTTAATATTAACTAAACACCAGTTACGTTATATCTTCTAACAATATTTGTCACACTGTACCGCGATAAGTCTAATAAAGTTGCAATTTCTGAGTTTGATTTCCCAGAATTAAAAAATTTAATTATCAGTAACCGAATTTTCTCACTAATAACCTTTCCTCTACCCATTTTGAAAACCATAACTACCCAAAACTATTTTAAACGTATTCTGACAGCTGTGATTAATAAAAGCAATTATCATGGCTTTTATTTTTCACAGCCACCTATGCGTTATAGACTTATTTTGCATTGAAATGAAAATAGGTTGATATGCTGTAATTGCAACATGTGTTATTTTTATGCTGCAAATTTGATTAGGGAGTGATAAAGTTGGTGTTTTATACTATATATTATCAAAATATTCATTGTTAACATTTTAAACATATAACACCTTGCTACATTTTTATTGTGTTTAACAAGAAAAAACTAAGATTTCAATTGTTGGGCCTACTGAAGTGGGAAGGGGTTCGTAGCTTTTCTCTATGGATATAATCTGTGGATGAAAGTGAGATAATTAATCCTCACTAAATAGGGCATTTAGAACCAGTGCAATTAAGTAAACTTACTTGAGACATAATCAAAACGTCTTAGACCAAAGATAAGTCTTATGGAACTGTTCTGAACAACCTGCAGTAGGTATGAAATGGTATTACAAGTTACTCGCAGGATTTTTTCCTTAATTTGAAGTTAAGGATCCACTTGTTAGCATATAAAACATGGAGTCGCAGGTATGATTTCTTTAACTTTTTACGTGATCTGTGAACCTAAGCCTCTGGTCGGTAGTAACTCCTAATGTTTTTGTACACGGAGAGCAATTTATTTTTATTTACCGATAACAATCATACAACGGCCTCCCTTCTAGGCTCATGGCAAAAAACATTACATTTTACTTTCATGCCTTTCAATAGAGTTTAAATTAGTTTGAGCATCCTGGATATTTTCTCAAAGTAGTGAAGGAGCTGGGTATCACCGGCAAAGGATTGTCTGAGTTGTTGACATTTCTTGGCAAGTCAGCATTATACAAAAGTGAAAGTAGGGGCCTATGCACCGATCCTCAGGGTACACCAGACGTAATTTTCTGAAAATTTGATGTTTTGGATATGTTTAAAGAAACATATTGAGAATGATCCCAAGGTAACTTCTGAAAAAATTATTTATTCACTTCTTGATTGAAGCCATAGTACCCTTAGCTTGGCAAGCAAAAAACTGTGGTTGATTTTATCTGAGCCAACGTTTTGTCTAAAGCTCTGAAGATATTATCTGAAATGTTTAATAAAAAGGTAGTGCTGTGATGATTGCGGAAACCTGATTGGTTTGCCGGCAATATATTGTTTTCCTCGGCATATTCCGAAACAAGCCACTGAACGGCTTTTTCCAAAATAATTGACAATAGGCAAATAGATCGCAAGTCAGAAAAGTCATCTAGATTGTTAATTTTAGATACAGGAGCTACTATGGCTTTTCTCCACGCTTCGGAAAAGTTCTCGCGCAATCAACGCAACAGACTCTTCGCGATCGAATTTCGCGCCCCTTTGCGGATGGCGTCACTCGGTGGCAAATGTTCCTCTCGTCGGTATGAAATGCATTGTATTAGAGCGTTCACTTTTGTGTTGTCGATGTTATATGATAATTTTGGTATTATATAGATTGTTGTATGGGTTGTCCAAAACGGATGCAGGAAAGTAAACGCATATTAAAACAAGAAAGATTGATATTCAAATCAAGTTGGGTACTTTATTTTGAAGGTTCATTTACACCATTTATGTATGAAAAATAATATCGCTCAAATGTTCACCACGACTGGATTTACAGACGTCCCCGCGATGGTCGAAATTTTCAATGACATTTTGCAACATGGTCGGTTCTATGGCATTTATCTCGGCAATGATGTTGTTTTTGAGTTCTTGGAGGGTGGCTGGTTTGTTGACGTAGACTTTGCTTTTCAAATATCCCCATAAAAAGAAGTCCAAGGGAGTCATATCGCACGATCTTGGTGGCCATGGCACATGTCCTCTGCGCGAAATCACGCGATCACCGAAGAAGGACTGCAATCGATGGATATTGACGTTGGTTGTGTGGCATGTTGCACCGTCTTGTTGGAAATAAACATCGTCCATATCCATTCCTTCAAGTTGCGGCAAAAAATAGTCCTCTATCATCACGTGATATCGCTCAGAATTGACGGTAACGGCGTCCCCGGCCGCATTTTCGAAAAAGTAAGGTCCGATGATGCCTTTTGACCACAATGCACACCACACAGTCACTTTTTGAGGATGCATCGGCTGCTCTTGATACTCACGGGGATTTTCGTTCGCCCAGATGCGGCAGTTTTGCTTGTTTACCGTCCCATTCAAAGTGAAATGCGCTTCGTCGCTGAACATGATTTTTGATGAAAAATTGGCATCAATTTGGCGGTGTTCAAGGAGCCAATCTGAGAACGTTCGGCGCGAAAAATGGTCAGCCCGACGCAGCTCTTGCGTCAATTGGATCTTGTAGACGTGTACATTCAAATCCTTGTGGAGAATGCGGAGCAAACTGGTTCTCGAAATGCCCAATTCTTGGGATCGACGCGTTGTTGATTGTTTCGGATCGTCTCTCACACTCTCCTTCACAACAGCAATATTTTCCAGTGTGCGAACGCTCCTTGGCCGGCCAGAGCCTGGCAGATTTGCCACAGAACCTGTTGCTTCGAATTTACTCACCAGACGACCGTTGGTTGTTTCGTTTGGGCGGTTGTTGCGACCGAAATGTTCACGAAGCGCGCGAAACGTGTTTTTTATTTTTGCACCATTTTTGTAGTGCTCTTGAATAACTTTAATGCGGTCTTCAATCGAATACGACTCCATAGCGATCAATGGTAAACATTCAACTAACAAAATGCATGTCGGTGACAGAAAACAAAGATGGCGTCTATGTCAAATTGTCGTTTACTTTCCTGCGTCCCTATTGGACAACCCTTTATTTATATTTAGATGTTTTTCCATTACAATTTAATGACTTAATCATTGAAAATGTGCTTGTATATTTACAAACTAAAATTTCTTTACACCTCCGAATAAAGGGACTCACTTCTTTATTGAAGCAAATTGTTTTCGAATAATACCTTTCTGCATCAGTGGCATATATTAATTTGTTATATCCACTTTTTAAAAGAATGAATACTAAGATCCAGTACATACATATGTCATTTTGTATTGCAAACAGTTTCATTGGGTTTATTTAACAATTTCCATCATTTCCTCTTCCCAATTCTGGATTTTTCTTTTAAATTCTATTTAACGACCGGATTTTAAAACACATTGTTCATCTAAAAAAAAGATGCTTGGAATCTGCACTTACACTAACTGACGTGAATTCAATAACCCTGCGTTGAAATTGTCGAAAATATGGTCGAGTTCATTACATCAGTAATTACTGATACGTGCTTATCTATCCGTGCTGGCTTTAAAACTTAACATTTAGAGCAAATTCTATCTAATTCTTTCTAGTTTCTAAACCGTAGTCTGCTTGTGTTTTTACTTCCTAAGCTACTGGCGAGGAAGTATTGTAATCGCGAAAAATTTCGAAAATGAGGTAACTGTCTTTTGAATGTTATGTGACACGTATCACGAAAAAACATGTTAGTCATGTTCTGTCTGTTTGTATGTTTGTCCGCTAATCTTTTAATCTTTGTCGGTCTCTCTGTCTCTTTTGGTCTGTCCGGTAATCCATCGCTTTTATGTAACTTGGATGAACATTTTCACACAAGGTTAGTACTATACCAGCTTTATAATTTTTGAAAATCGGTCCAGTTAGGGGGCAAAAATATGGAAAAAATAGATTTGCTCAAAAGTCCTGATCATTTTCAGAAGAATTTTTAGAGGGATTGAAAATCGGAGCTTGGGGTCGCGGGGGGAGGGGGTAGAGTGAACAACTCAATTTTTGATGTTAGTATAGCTATACGCTTTTAACCCCGATAATTTCCCGCACCTATTATGTATATTTCATACATCATAGATTTCCCTGTACATTTTTCCTTAAAACTTAGAATGATATAGTAATGTTTCCGATACACCTCTGCTTCTGGTCTCTGGGTTCACCGCCGGGCGTACCAATCTCGTTGAGTGTCCTGTCATTACTGAAGCGGTGCCGTGCAGCGTTTCCAGATTCACGACAAAAACGTACCAGCACGTCGAAGTTATCGTACAATCGTACAGTGCCGTAGGTCCAAGAATGTATGTTTGGGCAGGTGATTTCCGTCTCGAGGGGAAAGGGGTTGCGTGGGTTCTGATGCCTGTGTAGTATATTGGTGTCAGTTAAAGAGGGGGGGGGGCTGCAGGCGTAACAGGCGGTGACGTAGTGGTAGATGTCATGGGTGTACTAATCAGTAGCCGTGCAATGCGCGGGTTGGAATCCCGTCCCAAGACAATGTTTCTCTTGGCTATGATGTTGTGATTGACCGTAAGTGGTAGACGGTCTCTGACTGTCCCCTGTATCGCCCTATAGCTCCACGGTACCCATGGGTGTTTAGGCTTTCGTGGAGGTTGGAGTATAAAAAATCACAGTTCTACATCTGGGAGTAAAAATCTTGCGTCGTGCGGTCAGGTATAGGGAAGGGGCGATGTTGCTAGATGGACGGTACTACCGGTAGGGCAGGGAAATAATGTCTATGGGCTAATTGTAGGGGCCCGTTCGACTGACTCGGTTTGTTTAATTTCTCTGTTGTACATGTGCGCAACTAACTTTTTTCGCAGAGGGTCTAACTTGCACTGAACTTAATCTTCTATGAACTGATACCGGCGTTGCGTGGTGAGTGCAGTGTTAACCTGCTTGACGCCATTTTTTATACCAAAGCAACCGCGTAGACAGAAGCCTAAATACCGGGACACCGCGTCTGCTATAAGGAACTGTGGGTTACTAAAGAAACTAATATTTCACAAAAAATTGACATAAACTGGATCCGAAGCAGAGGTCTATTTACGAGTATAAAATGTTATGGGATCTGGCCTTAAAATTGGCCTAGAACTTTTGGCGAACACTATACATCTATGGTACCACTCACGCAAACACCATTCGTCGTCTTGGAGTATACATTATAATGCCAACCACACATACCGCATAAAATATAATTCGAATGATTTATATATAGTGGGATGGCGGTTTTTGAAAGTCCCCGGCTGCTATAGCACCCACACGCCCAGCAGAATTGTCGTCGGCAATTCGAAAATAAAAGCGAACAAATCGTTTATCAAAAAAGGCGTTTCCGCAGGTTTCACTTTTCCATTTTCGCTCGGTTTGTCAATGAACCAAATGCAACTCGTATCAAGGTGAAAAGAACATTGTATACGTTGCTATGAATCCATGGTTCGCTTTGTGGGTTGAGTTGTAAAATTGACAATTTTAGAAATCATAAATTAAGAATGACTCTCACCGAATCATCGAGAACACATCTATCAAGACCTCGCACCGCTCATCTGTTTTGGGGCGACTATATCACCACATTACCACGGACAAATGCGTCCACAAGTTTATAATTATGAGAATTTTTTTAAAATTGACACGGCCTTAACATTTTCCGTTTAAAATAATAGTCGAGTTCTACCAAACAGCCATTCTTTTCGGCTGTTCGTAGTCCAGGCAGCCGAGGACTTGATCTGGTACGAACACATCTCGTCAATAGCGGCAGCCTTATTTAGGGCTAATATGTACTTTTATCCACACGACCTCCTCACTCTGTCGAAGGCTCAGATAAAATCTAGCCTCGAGTGCTGCTTACATGCTTGGGGTGCCTGCCAGACAGACTCGCTTGAGTCTGTCTTCCATCCTAACTGTGACAATCTTCGTAGGTACTGAACTGGCCGATACGACCGCTCCTTTGTCCATAGGATATCGAGATGGTGGAACAATATACATGAGAAAGCTTTTCCCAGTCGTACTAACCTTAGGCAGTTCAAAAATCGGATTAACAAAGTTTCTTTAAGCTCATCATACCAGCCGCGGTACCCTAGTAGTTTGTCTTATGCCTGGGTGGTTGCTTAGGTATAAAAAAAACAATAGTTCAAATATTATCATTTCGTCGTTGATGTACTCGAAAAGTTGTAAAGTAAAGTTAGCTGATTACGCCAAGCAGTACACAACTTCTTCCCGTCCAAGTGATTGTGCACGCGTTAAGGAATACCTCAGTTCCGATTGCCGGGTGGCGGTACAAGTCCGCCAACGGGCCACTTTAGGTCTATTTAACATCACTAACACGTAAAAAGAAGGTGCTAGACAAGGACCAGTCGACCGAGGCAGTACCACCCGCTAGCTTTTCCCAGGGTGTCTTATAAATGTCCGCATGTTTCCACACCTAAGCTATGCAGTCGGTTATCTACCAAAACAAAGAAATTAATGATGATGGATCCCTCGAGCACTAAGAACTCCGGACGTAAACTCACTCCACTCTCGGAATGTCCGGGTGGAGGGTGGGCTCGAGGGAACAACATCGAAGATAAAATTTGTTTTTCGAACATCTGCGGGATCAACAGCAACATTGATGCTGTTCATCACTACCTGCAATCCAATCGTCCCGCTGTGCTTTTTTTGGCGGAGACAAAAATCTCAGAGACTGCACCGATTAACCATCTCAACTTCCCAAACTACGAGGTGCACTCCAATCTGAGAAAGAACGGGGGAGTTGTGGCTTTTGTCCGCAGCAGTCTTTCCTGCTCCAGGGATCTTTCTTTGGAATCAGACCGGAAAGACATTCTGTGGCTTCGCCTCAACTCCAAAACATCACCCAAATTTATTTGCTGCCTTTATCGCTCTCCCTCGAACCATAACTGGGATGACCTACTCGAATACCTCGCCGTCCATATCGACTTCCTGAACATCAATCACCCCGCTTCAGAGGTAGTTCTTCTCGGTGATTTCAATGCCCATAATGAGCTTTGGTTGGGCTCAAATAAGACCGATGCAGCAGGTCGTGCAGTCGAAGCGTTCGCTCTTACTCAAGGGCTGACCCAGCAGGTGACGAGCCCTACTTTTTTCCCCCGCGTCTCGTCACACACCAGTAGCCTGCTGGATCTCTTTCTGACCACGCATCCTGCCCCTTACAGCACTGCTGTCCTGTCCCCCCTGGGTAACTCAGATCAGGGTGTTGTGGAGGTTAGGTTTCGGTCAGAAGCCGCTGTGGCAGCAGAAACTCGCACAGGCCGCAAAACTTGGCATTACGGACATGCCGACTGGGAGGGGCTCAGAGACTTCTTCTCTAGCTTTCCTTGGAGAGATGTCTGTTTCACTGACGCGGATGCGTCGACTGTCTGTTCTTCAATAACCGAAATTATCCACGTCGGAATGGAGGAATACATCCCTCACACAGTGAAACTTCCTAAACCAGGGTCCAACGGCTGGTTCAACAAATCGTGTGACACTGCTCGCCAGCAGAAGATTATGGCCCACAGAACCTACTTACAAAACCCCACTGTAGAGAACAGACAATCCGACGTCGAGTCCAGAAACAAATATAACGAAGCGGTTCGCAATGCCAAAAACCAGCATGATATAAAAGTTAGGCACAGGGTAATGTCGCAGCGCAATGGCAGTTGGTCTTTCTGGACGCTGGCCAAGCAGATTGAAAAGAACTTCTCACACAGTAGCCTTCCACCACTTACGTGTCAGGATGGAACTATTGAATTCGACTCAAAGGCCAAGGCGGAAGTGCTAGCCAAGATCTTTGCTGCCAACTCCACCATGGACGTCCCCACCAACGTCCAAGTGCCGTCAATTCAAAGGGTTCCCCACACTATGCGGGAGGTAACATTCAGGCATAAGACCGTAAGACGAGTGCTCTTGTTGCTCGACATCAACAAAGCTTCTGGTCCGGACTTGATTCCTGCCATTGTACTGAAGAGATGTGCAGCGGAGCTTGCTCCAGTTCTTTCGCGTCTCTTCCAGATATCTTAAAAATCCGGCACCTTCCCAGAAAACTGGAAATTTGCTCATGTACAGCCCATCCCAAAAAAAGGATCTAAGACCGACCCTTACAACTACAGGCCTATAGCTCTGCTTTCTGTTATAAGTAAAGTGATGGAGAGGTGCATAAATCGCGAGCTTCTGCACTACCTCGAACGTCACAGCTTGATTAGCGACAGGCAGTACGGTTTCCGGCACCAACGATCCACAGGGGACCTCCTAGCTTACGTCACGCAACTGTGGAGTACACTCATCCAGTCTCATGGTGAGGCTCATGTCGTTGCTCTTGACATCACGAAAGCGTTCGATCAGCTGTGGCACGCTGCCCTCTTAAGCAAACTTCCATCCTACGGCCTCCCAGAAAAGCTTTGCAGATGGGTGGCTGACTTTATCTCTGGCCGCAAGATATCCGTCGTAATTGACGGATTCTCCTCTTCATCCTACAACGTCAACGCGGGTGTTCCCCAGGGATCGGTCTTGGCTCCAACACTGTTTCTCTTACATATCAACGACCTCCTTTCCTGCACGATCAACCCAATCCACAGCTTCGCTGATGACAGCACTCTACATGCAGGAATTCAGAGTGACAAGCCGATCTCTGCCGCTGAGCTGGAAAAAAGAAGACTAGCGATGACTTCTTCTCTGACAAGAGACCTGGAGGCTATCACTGCTTGGGGACGCAACAATCTTGTACAGTTCAATGCTTCCAAAACACAGTACTGTACTTTGACGAACAAAAAGCGTCCTAGCGCTCATGCAGTTTCGATGGACGGTCGAGTTCTACCAAAGAGCCATTCATTTCGGCTGGTCGGAGTCCAGATCACCGAGGACCTGATCTGGCACGAACACATCTCTTCAATAGCTGCAGCTGCTGGGAAAAAACTAGGCTATTTGTTTAGGGCTAAGAAGTACTTTTCTCCGCATGACCTTCTCACTCTATACAAGGCCCAGATAAGGCCTAGCCTCGAGTATTGCTCACACATTTGGGGTGCTGCCGCCCCGACTACATTGTCCATGCTCGATGCTGTCCAGAGGAGGGCGGTCCGACTGATCGATGACTCTTCTCTAACAGACAGCCTCGGGACTCTTTCGCACCGGCGGGTCGTCGGCGATCTAGCTCTTTTCTATCGCTACACCAACGGGCTTTGCTCCTCAGAGCTCTCTTCCATGCTGCCGCCGCGCGATGTGCCTGCCAGACAGACCCGCCTGACTTCGGCGTCCCATCCTAACCGTGTCAAACTTCGTACATCCAGAACTGGCCGATACGACCGCTCCTTTGTCCCGAGGGTGTCTAGATTGTGGAACAATCTACGGGCGGAAGCTTTTCCCAGTTCTACCAACCTTAGGCAGTTCAAAAATCGTATTAACAAAATTTCTTTGGGATCATCATAGCAGCCGCGGTGTTCCGGCATTTAGGCTTCTGCCTGCGCGGCTGTTTCGATATAAAAAAAAAGCTTGTCGAAAACCCCAAACTTGCCTTTACCAAAACCCATCTCAAATATATCAACTTATTTCGAGAAACCAAAGGAGAACTATGGAAGATTGCACATCTTTCCTATATTATGCTTCTCAATTTTGTAACAACCTGAATGAAACGTTAAAATGTAGGTACATTTTTTCAAAAATACTTTATATATTTTAACTGTTTCATATTGAAAAAATATCAACTGCCATATAAGCATGGTGATGAACTGATGATCAAGTAAACTCGTCAATACAGGAACCTGATAGCTTTTGAGCTTATGTTTTACCTGTTGCGATTAGAGATGTGGCAATGAGGGAAAATTTTAATGGAAAAACGATTTTTTCTGTTTCGATGTTAATCGATTTATGAAAAATCGAATTCAAAAGAAAAAAGTCCATGTTTCTGAAGAAATCGATTTTTTCCACAAACTTCAGGCTTTTATATACAGGGTGTATCAAATTTGACCATTGCGATCTTGGAAACTGTACCTCCGAAAAGAGCCGAAAGAACCGAATTTTCCTGACTTTTTTTAGTGGGATTTCAAAATAAATTGCACATTAACGTTTCCACTTTTATCCTCTAGAAAATGGCATAATTAGAATTTAAATAAGACGTCTCTCTCTTGTCCTCTAGCATCAACTATATTTTTTGCTATAGACGCCATATTGGATTTTTGTACAGATGAATAGGATTTTTAATTCTGATTCCAAAAATAGATAATACGTTGTACATTGACATTGTCAAACATTATTTATTTTAAAAAAATAAAAACTTCCTAGGTATGTCTTGAAATTGTCAGATAGTCAGTTGTTTCACTTATATTTCTTTTCTTTACAGTCGTCCAAACTCTGTTTCTATTTGAGGTCTGGTCTGGTATACGAAACAAATGAAATCTGATAATTTCAAGGCCTATCTAGAAACTTCTGTTTATCTGAAATAACTAAAGTTTGTCAATGTCAATGTATGACGTATTCATTTCTGGAATCGGAATTGAAGCTCTATTCATCCGTGCAAAAAATAAAGTTAGTGATGGAGGACAAGAGACGAAACGTGATATTGAAATTCTAATTATGCCATCTTGTAGATTGGAGAATGTAGAGGAGAAAAGGTTGCAATGTGCAAGTTCTTTTGAAATCTCACTACAAATAAAGTCAGGAAAATATTAAAACGATATTGGGAAAATTTGGTTTTTCCGTCGCTCTCCGGAAGTACTTTCAATTTCGGAACTTTCTGAGCGGAATTTTGTTGATTATCTAAATACGCAACTTCGTATCTCTTACAGTTTCCGAGATCTTATTGTCGAGGGTCGAATTTGAAACACCCTGTATAGTAATATCAAAATTGAAAGATCAACATTAGTAATTTATCACAATAAAATCAAATAAGATGATGAGATAACCTAACTACGATGAAAACCTCCTGGTTTCAAAACTATATTAGACTCGATAACTCAATTTAATAGAAAAAATAAACCTTAAATTATTTTTTTTTTGGACTACAGCTTAAACGGCTCGATGGATTTTGACATAAGAGATGTTTCTAGATGTGTCTTTACAGCTCGAGTGACATTGGGTATTTTAAAGTTTTACAAAATTAAAATGTATTTTAACACACCGGGTATATAAAAATGGCGGATTTTAAACGGAAACTTCAACTTTGAGATTTCTGTTTCACGTTAATTTTTTCTTGGTTGTATTATCGATTTTTTATTCTTTTCAGTTACTGCAGCCCAATTGTTTGTATTTTTAAATAAATGTACAAGTCTCTTTCTTTATGGGGGTTCACAATTCAGATGTGGCAAGATAATGTCCGCAAATATTTTGAAAATACGAGGGTGGGCCCAGAAGTACCCGACCCAACGAAGAAAACACAAAATTTTTGTAAAAAAATGTATTTATTTTTCAACATAATCTCATTTGAGCTCTATACACTTTTCCCAGCGATGTTCAATAAGTTCGATACTCTTTTTATCTCTAAGCCATTTTTTCAAGTGTGGAAACAGAAAATAATCCGAGGGGGCTAAATCTGGTGAATAGGGTGCATGAGGTAGCAATTCAAACTTTAATTCGTTAATTTTGGCCATGGCAATAACGGATTTGTGAGCTGGTGCATTGTCTTGATAAAACAACACTTTCTTCTTAACCAAATGCGGCCGTTTTTGCTTGATTTCATCGATCAAACGTTGCAATCAGTTCGCATAATGGTTTTACCTTTTTCAAGATAGTCAATGAAAATTATCCCACGCTTATCCCAAAAAACCGACGCCATAAACTTGCCTGCAGATGAAACGGTCTTCGCCTTCTTTGGAGCCGATTGTCCTTTTTGAGTCCATTGTTTTGATTGTTCTTCTCTTTCGGGTGTGAAGTGATGGACCCATGTTTCATCCATGGATATGAAACGACGCAAAATTCTGCTTTGTTGCTGTGGAACTTCGCTACTCGTAAGCACTCAATTGAAACATCTTCACGACACTGTTTTAGCTCGATTGTCAGCAATCGCGGCACCCATCTTGCACACAGCTTTCTCATGTCCAAATTTTCAGATAATATGCGATGAACCGCACTTTTTGAAATGCCTACTATGTCTGCTAGCTCGCGCACTTTCAGTACCGCTTTGTGAATTTTCTTCACCATTTCTGGAGTCGTCACCTCATTTGGTCGACCACTGCGATGCTCGTCTTGGCAGCTCATACGGCCTCGTTTAAACTCTGCTACCCAATATTTTACTCTTGTAAACGAAGGAGCAGACTCACCTAGAGTAGAATCCAGTTCAGCTTTTATATTGGTTGGGCTGAGGCCTTTGAAATAAAAGTATTCTACCACATAACGATGATCAATCTTCTTCATTTTCACAAATACACTGAAAACGTTCAGTATTGCTGGCTTCCAAACAAATACTAAACAACTCTTCAAACTTGACTCATATGCTTTATAAGTTGCATACTTTTTAATACAATGATATTTTTCAAACAACTATCGCAAATCTCTAGGTCAGGCCGGGTACTTCTGGGACCACCCTCGTACACACATGTCACTCGTTGCTTAAAGAACGAATACCCTATTAGGTATATCTTACTTCTCAAACAGAAGCCAGGGAGGGGGGGCATATGCCCCTGTTGCCCCCCGTAATGGGCGCCCATGAAGAACGTCCTGTCCGCGACCACCTTGTTGAACGCGGTGCGGTTGCTTTTGACTTTCTATCTGCGGCCACAAAAGGAACGTGCATACCGTTTTACGACCGGCGAAACAGCTAGAATGTGGTATGCCGCACCGCGGTGGTTCTACACATAGACTACTCTGGCACTCAACCAGCACCGGAAGGAAATCTGACACACTATTCGCTTCATTCACAACTCCGCGAAAGGCTTTTTTCCTTTCCTATTCTTTTCCGACCGGAGAACAGCGAGGAATGTCACTTTGCTAGCTGTTACATCATAGGCGTTGGTCTTTGTTACTGTGGAGAGCTTATAATTGAATCGGACATTTTAAAAGGCACGTTTCAAATACTTTACGCATTTGGTGTAACAGAAATCTGTCATTTATGTTTTTATGTACAGGCCGACCAACTAAGAATCCGAGGTACTGTATCTGGAAACCTATACATCGTAGAGGCTTGCGGCAAGAAAAGTTCTGACTTAAACGGCCAAGAGAAAAACCTGGAAAATATTTTAAAGTTTCTGAAATGGCCGCTAGCGGCTAAACTGCAATCTTGAATCTAAAAAAGTGGTTTTTAACGTTGGTGGATTTCAAGAGGCCTTCGCGATCACCAGACTTAACTTGTCTTGAGTTTTATTTATGGGGACACTTAGGCCCGTATCGTCAGTCGTCCCTACAATTGTAGGGCGCCTTTATGGCCTCCTTGATTATCATAGTTTTCTACTTCTCCGTGCCAGCGCTCTATTTTGAGGTTATGTCACAAACATCTATTTGCATCAAATTGTGCTTGTTTTTGAAATATATCATGTTTTATCAGCCTGAAATTTCCTACAATTTAAAAGGAAAACATATCTTCTCAATAGGAGAGCGCTGACGCTGACACGGGACAAGTGTAATCTTGAAATTTTTGAAGGAGAGAAAGGAGTATGACAATCAAGGAGGCCATAAAGGCGCCCTACAATTGTAGGGACGACTGACGATACGGGCCTTATCTACCGATTTCGTGTTTTTTTGATTTGGCAATGCTGTTTGGCGTCTCGTGACAATTTTCGATTTTCTATGTTCTTATGTGCATTACAATACAAAAAACGGCTCATCGGTTGTACAAATACATATCACTGAAAATCTTTAGTAGAACAAAAATATAATTTACCATCAAGTATCAAGTAGTTTGAAAATGCTTGACATGTAGTCAAGTAGAACAACAATAAAAAAAAACAAGTCAAACATTAACGTTTCAAGTAATTTTATTGGGGATATCTCGTTTTAGCTTTCCATGAGAGGACCTCAAGTGAAGGAATCACTATGCATTACAACCAGAGTTCCCCAAACTTTTTTGTGTCGTAGACTCCTTGCCATGTTTTTCCGTGTTGGGTTGGGTTGGGCTGATATTGATTTCCTGTAAATTTCTAACTGTAGTGAAGTTTAGTGTTAAAAACTTAAAGTAAAAACACATGTTAATTTATACATTTATTAATTGAATTTAAATTAAAACTACTCAAAATAAAATTTTGTATCTGTTATGTAAAATATACGTAACATTAAATAAACAGGTGTCTGACCAATAAGTGCCCGCATTGGGAATAAGTGCCCGCATTGAAAAAAAAAATAAGAGGGATAATAAAAAAAATAATAAAAAAAAGTTTTTTACTTAAAATAGTACAATAAGCGAGTTCGTTTATTAATTGTAACATAAACGTATGTTCTACAATAATTTCACTGTTAGTTTGATTAAATTCCGCTTCATATACGTTTAAGTTATCTAAAAATATTCAAAAAATTAACGAATTTTAGTGAGTACCTATCCTTGAATTTTCAGAATAATTAAAAAAAATACGCGGGCATTTATTGGTCAGACACCAATAAACATAAAATAAACTATAAGTAAAATAACATAAGCAATAAGTCAATATTTTTAGTGAGAAGGATGAACCTGATGCTTTAATAATAAGTTATCAACATTTGGCGTCAATTTTGTAAGGGTTAATCTTAAATCTCCTCGGCTAATGATGTCCAGTCTGTTTCTTTTTTTCGTTATGAGATTGGTAACAGCGCTGAATCCCCTTTCCACTAGGTATGACGATGGAAAGGAAATCAAAAATTTCCTTGCTATATTCCATAATACGGGATAAGTAACGGGTATGTTGTTTTGCAGCTAGAATTGCTGATATCCGTTTTTAAACTGAACCTTAAGTTCTTCGTTTGTACTTAGTTCAGTCAGTTCCTCTTGTATTATGACATTCGTTTCTTCTATGTCACCATATGGATTAATTATCCACGGTGGTATTACCATAGTCAAAATATCCTCAAACCTAGATTCAAAATCTGAATAGAGGGCATTTAAATGTTGAACGTAAGTTTAAACGTCGTCTTCCTGGCAGCTTGACTGTGACAAATTGGGGAACTGAGAAAATTCGCCCCGTCCAATATTTTGCTTCATTAGTTTAACTCTGGCAAGAAACGCTGATAAGATGGACTTTGTTTTAATCAAATTTAAACTGTCGCCTTGTAATTGCAAATTAACCATATTAAATTTTGTAAACAAATCTGTTAAATAGGCGATGTCTGTTTTCCTCTTCATTAAATTTTCTTTTAAAATTTTATCTTTAGTATCCAGAAATTCTAAAATAGTCTCAAAAAGTGCAAAAAATCTTGTCAAACATAAGCCTTTCGACAGCCAGCGTACTTCAGTGTGAAGGAGTAATTGATGAAAGTGTTCGTCATTTTCTTCACACAACTGCGCAAATAACCGCGTATTCAACGCGTTGCTTCGGATTCGGTTTACTGCATCAATGACTAAATGAAGTGATTCATGCAATCTAACACTCAAATTTTTAGCAACTAAATGTTGTCGATGGATGACGCAATGTATTGCTAACACCCCTGTCACATTTTGTTTTAAATAGCTTATAAATCCACGATAACGTCCAACCATGGCAGGTGCTCCATCTGTAGCTACTGATATTATATTTGATAAAGGAATTGCTTTTTCAATGAAGTAATCCTTCAAAACATGAAATATTGATTCACCTTTAGTGTCGGTTATCAAAGTTCTTACGAAGAGCAGTTCTTCGTAGATTTCTTGATTCATAATAAAACGAACATATGCCAATAATAATGCTGCATTATCAGGTAAAGTTGACTCGTCCAGTTGTAGAGAAATGGGTCGTTTGCAAATAATTACATAAGAAGCTTTCAATATCAGAACTCATTTCATCAATACGTCTTTCAACAGTATTGTTGCTTAAGGGAATTCTTTTAATGATATAATATGCAGGTTTGTGTAAAACAGTTTTAAAACCTCTTCAACGGCTGGCAAAATTAAATTCTCTCCGATAGTATGCGGTTTTCCGGATTTTGCTATAAGTAACGAGATATTGTAAGACACCCGTAAACCATCATCATTTCTTTGTGACGTCGAAACGAACATTCTGTCCAGTGTGTCTCTTCTGAAATTTATCTTTTGAGTGTTTGAAAGTATTTCACATCTTTCTCTGTTTTATCAGAGTGGCATCTTCTCAGATGATCTTGCAGTTTAGATGGTTTCATAGCGTCATTGCCCAAAACTTTGTTGCATAAAAGGCACATAGGCGATTGTTTGTCCGGCAATGATGGAATGAAGCCAAATTTCAAATAATCAACACTGTACTGTCTACATTTCTTTTTAGATTCGGACATGGCATCAGTCATCTGTGGGCAAAATTAAATTATTTAAATAAGACAGAAAATCCAGCAGCTGTATATTAAAAATATTTTTAGATTTTTCAGAAACCATTCCATAATTCGAACATCTTCTTGCAACAATTAGCTCGAATTACGGAGATTGCACTGTAATTATATTATCGATTGCTAAAACTTTCAAAAAGAAACTATTGAGGAGTACTCCTGTAATTTTGCATGATTGAATATTTAACTACTACAGTGAAAGCTCCCATAAGCGGACACTCACGGTTCCGTAACTTTTGTCCGCTTATGGGAGGTGTCCGTTTAAAAGAGAGTATGTAAGTATAGAGTATAAATAACGGGGTATATAATCATGAGGAAATGAGGTATTATAATCATGAGAAAAATGAAACAGAAACTCGCCACATTTTTAAAGTATGTATTTATGCTACATATCTATATAACATATGTACATATACGCATACAAAAACATAAATGCTTCAATACATGGTACGAGAATTTAAAAAAAACATTATTCTTTAGCTTGTTGAAAAAAGTTTAAAATGTTTGTCTGACGAAATTTCACCATCTTTTGCTGAAGGAGACAATTTTCGTAATAACTTTCTAAATTTTTCAAATGTTGAAATGCAGTGAAATCATCTTTAGCAAATTTTTTCAATATAGAAATATGATTTAGAGCTTCCCCATATGAATTTATCGTTTTTGAACCGCTTAGTGAGTCCACCAGTTCCACTTCTTCTTCTGAGTCGTTTGGACTACCATATTCAAGTTGGCCTGGGCTTTCTACATCCAAATTCGAAAAGTTGCCAATGGCATTTTCTTCTGTTGTTATGTTATTGTCTATGGCCAGGAAATCATCTACTTTCTGGGGATCTGCTACTCCTAAATGTTTGGCATGTCGCAGTAACTGAGCAAGTGTCGCTAAGGGCAGATCGTCTTCAGCATCGCAATAATTTTGCTCAACAAATTCTGAGCTACATTCACTTTTTCTGAATCCAGCTTTGCCAAAACAGTTTTTAATTGTAGAGGAATTTACTTTATTCCATGCTGTTTTTATAAAATACAAAGCTTCTAACACATTGATAGACTTTGTAAGCTCAGATAAGCTTTGACCATCGTCAATTTTTGTTAAAATATGTTTTAAAATCAAGTGCCGATAATAAAATTTAAAGTTCTGTATGACACCTTGATCCATGGGCTGACAAACAGAAGTTGTGTTTGGCGGTAAAAATATAATTTTCACATTTTTCATTTTCATATCACGAGGATGAGAGCATGCATTGTCTAAAAATAAAAGAACTTGCCTTTTTTGGATTCTCATTTTCCGGTCGAATTCGACTAACCACTCAGACATGATTTCTCGGGTCATCCATGCCTTTTTGTTGGATTTCCAAGTCGCTGGTAGATCCTTAATAGCAACGTTTTTTAAAGCACGGGGACGAGCCGCTTTCCCGATCACAATCAAATCGCATTTTTCACCGGCCATATTTGCACAGAATAAAATGGTTAGTCTATCTTTAGACAACTTTCCACCCACACATGTTTCTCCTTTAAAGGACAGAGTTTTGTCGGGCAATGCGCGAAAAAAAAGTCCACTCTCATCTGCGTTGTACACATCTTCTGGTTTGTAGCCAAGCAACATGGACGGAAGTTTCTCCAAAAATTGTGACACATCAACTTGATCTACTGCAGCAGCTTCGCCAGATATGCATTTGAAACTCACACTATGTCTCTTGCGCCACTTTTGCAGCCACCCGTCGGACGCACTGAAATTATTATAGCCCAAAGTAGTGGCGATTTCTTTAGCTTTCATTTTCACTAACGGCCCTGAGATTGGAATGTTCTGACTTCTAGCTTTCACAAACCACTCAAAACATGTTTTGTCTATAGCAAAAACCTTCCTTTTTTAAAAAATCCTTCTTTTGATTTATATTAGTTCCTGATTGCCATTTACTCCTGATATCTTCCTTATTTTTGGCAATTTCAGCTGCTTGCGTTTTCCCAATATTAAACCTCTTTGCCAAATGACGAACTGAAACACTTTCTCTGTCTAATACGTTAACAACTTCCATCTTTTCCTTTAACGAGAGCATCCTTTTTTTTGGTGCCATTTTACAGTTACAATAATAAAATACGTAACTCAATCAACTACGAATTTGCCTGAACTGAAGACAAGCCACAAGATTACATACAGGCTACCCAACGAAATGCGTAAATGGGCAATCACCTAATATAAATCGGGGAATTACCGAATTTTATGTATGTAGATATGTGCATTGCAATAAGCGGAACTAAAAAATCGTATTAGAGTTTCGCGTCCGCTTATGGGATATTTTTTGATCACATACAGGAAAATCTAGTGTTCGCGTCCGTTTATAAGAGCGTCCGTTTATCGGAATGCATTTAACATTGAAAATTGATGGCTGAAATTCGGTTCCAGGAACTTTGTCCGGTTAAAAGAGATGTCCGCTTATAGGAGCTGTCCGCAAGGAGAGCTTTCACTGTAATAACTAAAGTCATGATTGGCGTAATTTATCTATCTTTGCTAACTACGAGTACAAAACTAAAATTTAATAAAAAATAATGTACTTACTTTTCTCCAGCACTCTCAAACAAAATAACACTGACTCACTATAATTTGTGTGATATACTATCTGTTTATATTTTTTAAAATATTTCCTTAGCACTTTCCTTTTCAAGATTCAGGAAACGAATAAACGTATTTGTCCCACATTCGTATTTATAGAGTGACGAATTGAACAAGTCAGTGCAAGGTAGCGAAGCTCTGAGACTGCGACTCTCAGGTTTTTACAAGTTCAAAATGTATTGCGACCACAAACCGAATACCAACATCCTATAACTTACACAATTTTATAAACATATATAATAAATTTTTTACTTCATAGGTACTTTTATAAATAATGTATATGTTTTGATATTATAAGCTAGTATGATGTAAGTAAATAGGTACTATCAGTGTATGTGTTGAGATCCACTATCGTGGACCCCCATATTGATTTCATGGACCTCCAAATTTTTTTTCGCTGACGTAGACCCCTTGCAGGTTGTCATAGACCCCTAGGGGTCGATATAGACCACTTTGGGAATCAATGCATTACATGAAAAGACATTGCTATCGTCTGTACCCAGTCATTAATAACCACCAGGTGGTACCTTAATGACGGTGGTCTATCATCAAGATGATCATAATGATGATGATCACCGCTGGTCCTAATTGATAATCTCCATGTCGACGAGAGGGCGTAAGACAGTAAGCTTGTGGGTCGGAGGAGCTGAGCAGCGTCCGTCTGTCCGTCCGTTCTCCGAGCGTCCATATATTCCGGCGCGTCCATTATTTTTTAATGAGTCTCACATCCGGTGATTCGGGCGGCCATTATCGGAGCTCGAACGCCGGCCGGACCGGGCCTGGAGCGTCCCGAGAATATTGATGAGCCCAATGTGGGCGACGGGTATGCACACCGTTGTCAAATTTATCGAAATTTCTCTTCTAGGAAGAAATATTTGAGTACTATGATCGGTGGGGGCAGAAAATCGAGAGTATTGTATTTGGAGGAGCACGAATGTTCCCTAAATACATCAAGTTTGGCGGGAATGGGGAGCAAACTATCGCAACCCCAAATATGATACCTTGGGCTCAATCTTAATGAAACAGTGAACACGGACCATCTCATTCAGGAAATAATTCTTAAGGCTAATCGGCCATCTTCCGCTATGTCTCCAATCGTTAGCTTCTGCTCTAATGTTCCTATAGAAGTGAAATTGAAAATGATTGAAGCATGCATCTACCCGGTACATATAAAAGAGCTGGCCAGTTCTCCTACTGCATCCCAGACTTTGAAATTTCTTAAAAATACCGAGGAAGACTAATCAGTGAATCCGATTTTGATCAAGGTAGACGATCCAATCAGCCAGCAATCTCAAATCCAACCTCCAAAATTCAGGCGTCCTGTGTACTATATCTCATAATAATAATCACACTTTGTAAAAAGGTCTTACGACCCGTATCCTCCTCCTAATATTTCAGCCCTTCCCCAAGAAGTACATATTTTGAATGTATACAGAAGCAATATACAGGGTGGCGCATCGAAAACGAAACAGACGCATTTACTGGCAGCTCAGTTTTTTTTTTTGGAAAAACGCTCAGACTCTTCGATTTTGTTTTCGAGGGGGACACAAGTTTGGCAAAAAATCACGTTAGCACGTGCAGCCCCCTAAGCGGGGGTGACACCATCCCCAAAATCTTAAATGGAAAGGGGGGTCGAGTGATACCTTATTTTAAAAGTCTTTGAATTCCCTTTATAATGATATAAAATTAATGTACTTCAGTTCAGTAGTGTTGAAGATTTATTGATTTAAAGCTTAAATAAAACTAATACATCATCATTCACAATTCTTTGTCGCAGGTCTTCTAATGATGTTGGCTGAGTAGCTTAGATTTTGCTTTTTAAATGACCCCACATAAAGAAATCCAAAGATGATAAATCTGGCGATCTTGGGGGCCATTCAATGGCACCTCTTCTACCAATTTATCGATCTGGAAACGTCTGATCTAAATATTGTCGAACAAATAATACGTAATGTGGTGGAGCACCATCCTGTTGGAACATCGGCCTATTCGCAATGTACCGCCGATCATTCTGATTTTCAATTATGGCAGTTAATGCAGGATCTATCGCGTCTTCAAGTAATTCAAAATACATTTCACCGGTCAACTTTCAAGGTAACAAAAAAGGACCAACTAAATGATAAACATAAACTTGCCCTAAAACCCCCACTTCTATTGCTTCGTTCCTTTTTAATGTTGCGTTTTGTATTGGCGACTAACCCAGTTTCCCGAAATTTAGCTACAAATTCTAGAACATTTTTTCGATTCACGTTACTGTTCTCATGTCGCTCATTAAATATTTTTGCTGTTCTATTAATTAGCGCACTGATTATTTCCGAGAAATATTTCGATAATTTTAACTCTTTCTGCTGTGGAGTTATACCATGGTTAATTTATCTAATAAAGCGTTACGAGTTATTTTAGCAACAAAGTTTGGTCAAATCAATCGCAACCTATGTACTAAATTCCTATTTAAAATAAGTACGAGGTATTGCCTTATCTTTCTTCAAGAAATAACTTTTTTGCCACAAAGAAACGCTCCAATAGCTATTTTCAACAACAAAATGATAAACAAACCATGGGCGTAGTGAAGAAAAGCATTTACTTATATTAAGTAAATTCTTTTAGTCAAATGTCTGAAAGTAGTACAAACTAATCTGATGTGCCTATTAAAGTCTACTTTAAGCTTTAAATCAATAAATCTTCAAAACTATTGACCTGAAGCTCATGTATTTTACATCATTATAAAGGGAATTGGAAGACCTTTAACATAAGGTATCACTCGACCCCCTTTCCATTTACGATTTTAGGGTTAGTGTCACCCCCGCCCAGGGGGCTGCACGTGTTAACGTGATGTTTTGCCAAACTTGTCTCCCCTTCGAAAACAAAATCGAGGGGTCTGAGCGTTTTTCAAAAAAAAACTGACCTGCCAGTAAATGCGTCTGTTTCGTTTTCATTGCGCCACCCTGTATATTTTTTATCGTTCATATAAGTCAGAGGAATCATATGTAACATAATCTATATACTATAAAGGTTTCAAATTGATTGATTGAGAATTTGGAATCGCGAATGTAATCTTCATTTGTTGTGGCTCCATTGTAATGTTTGTAGGTAGGTTCTAGTCTTTACATGTGATTTTTTAACAGAAATGCATCTTTAGTTCTGTTTACGGTTTTTGGTGGTTACGTCACAATGCCATACGAAATAGGTAAACAGGTTGACTGATGGTGCTATCTGCGTAACTTGAATTTCCTAAGGGAAATTGCCCACTGCGCAAGCCGGTACGTAACGCAGCTGCTACTCGCTGTTGAACACACACATTGGGTGATGAAGGACTGTTGATAATCCCCCATATATCTCTGGCGAATCGAAACCCCATATGTTGAAAAATCAACCTTTTGTACTGTAAACGTTTCGGTCACAACGGTGACAGTGTTCGGTACATTGATTTTGACAATATAAAAGGACTGTTGTTTCCAGTCGTATCATCACTTCTACCATGTTTTGTGTAGAAGATCAACATGGGTAAACACAAGTCTCTCCCATGGCAAGCAAATTGTCATACTGACAGTGACAATCATAAATGTGGAAGACTCATTGGCGGGAAAATGCTCGTGGTGGTGAGACAAAACTAAAACATGTGCGTGTCTTTGAATTTTTTGAGTAAAAAAATAAAAACCGTTCTATTGTCCGAGAAAATGAATGTAATAATTGACGAATAATAATAAATATCTAGTTGCTCTGGAATATGTCACTGGCTTTTGACATCTGACAAGTCTCTTTTATTCAAATCTGTTCGATGTGACATCTTTTTCATTATTTAGTTTTTACAATCTTGTTAATAATGGTGAATTATTCAAATGCAGAAATGGCGGACATACGTATATGGCCTTGCCGACGATACTGGTGAGGAAGCCAGACGGATTTATCACCAGAGATATCCCGATCGTGCTTTGCCAGATAGCCGAACCTTTCATAATATTCCTCGTCGTCTTGTTGAAACTGGTTTTTTCCGAAAAGGAACATCTAAAGGTAGACCTCTAAGTGTGAGAACACCTGAAATTGGGGAAGCAGTGCTGCACGAAGTCGAAGAACATCCTGAATCGAGTACGATCGCTGGACACTTTGCCATCAAATTGTTTGGTGAATTTTAGTGGATTTTTTGTTATATCCTTACCATATTTTAAGAGTACAGGTATTACTTCACATTGATTTTCCAAGGCGTGTGACCTTTTGTCAGTGGTATCTTCAAAAAATTACACAGAATCCGCAATTTGAATCAATGATTGTGTTCACGGACGAAGCTAATTTTTCTCGAAATGCCATTCAGAATTTCCACAATAATCATTTGTGGGCAGAAGAAAATCCCTATGCCGTAACCGAAATCCAATTTTCAGTTAACGTATGGACAGGAATTATTGGCAATCACTTTAGTGGCCCATTCTTCTTGCCGGGACGACTTGACGGACAGACTTCAACAACAGTTGCCTTTGCTGCTTGACGATGTTCCGTTAGTAATAAGAAAGAATATGTGGTACATGCATGATGGTGCACCAGCGCATTTCAATGTAGCGGTTCGTAATTATTTACAAACTGTTTATCTTAAGACACTAGTGTACACAAGTCCCATTATCACTGAAGATGAATTAAGAGAAAGAATAGTTGCAGCTTGTGGTAGAATAAAAAACACTCCAGGGATATTTCAACGAGTGCCCAATTCCATGAGAAGGATGGCGGAAGCATGCATACTAAGTGAAGGGGGCGCCATTTTCAACAATTTTTGTAATCATTTCGTTGGTTTTAATGTTATGTTTATGTTGTCTGTTGTTGTTGTTTATTACCCCTAATGTGTTTAATTTTTCCAATTAGATTAATATTAATTTTGCAAGTTAGACAATAGGACGGTTTTTATTTTTTTACTCAAAAATGGCGCATCGAAGGAAAACAATTCAAAAGAGATCATTTGGTATAAATTGAACGCGAAATTAAAAAAAAAAATTAGCAATTAAAAAAACATTGGCGTACCATTTTTTTCTTAAAAAATATCGAAGTCAATACCCGTACGCACGCCACTGTTAAAGCTAAAAATTATTTTTGCATTGAAAAATATGCAACTTTATTAACTTTCATTACATACTAAATATCAGTGAAATATCTAAAGTGGTTCTGAAAATATTAATTAATTTCCATTTTTTTCCTAAAACCTCAACACCCCGAGTTTTTGTAAGGAAACATTTTTGGACCATATTTTTAAATCAAACTAACATTAATTTTTCATCTAGATTCACACCCTTAAATATTCGCATATCATTAAGGAACACCCTGTATATGACAGTATCTAATAGTCAGAAATTCATTCATGGAAATAAGCGTTTATTTATTATTAATTGTGTGTATTGTGACACTTCCTAGTCGATGTATTTTTTATTATTATTGATTGAGCTGGAATCATTGGCCAGAAAACTCTTCAGTGTTAAAAATTGTTGTTTTCGAAGCCCAGTCACATTTTGATGACAAAGCTTTAGGTGCGAAAATATAGATAATTTTGCGTTTAAAATCAGTACAGCCCTAAAGCTGCTGAACGCTTTTTGACAGTTGAGGGTAACCTCCGCTTTATGCAGAAGCTACTATTCGTGGCAACTACAAAAAGCGCTGCAAAAATTTGCTTCAGTTCTTTGTCATTTTCAATACCACAAAATTAAACACAACATTTATCGCACTAAACAGTGTAACTTGATAGTTGACTATAATTAAAGTTCAGAAATGCATTTTATGTTTGCTGAACGTGGCAACAGTGTACATGCCGCTGGCGCTGTCTTGATGCTTTATTGTTTTACTGCTACCGCCGGTATCATTCTTCTATTTTGGATTTAAACCAGTTTTTTGGTTGAAGGGACAGCCGATAAAAAAGATACATCGTGCAGTTCGTACAGGAAATGGCTTTCTGTCCGAATTTCTAAAAATTTAGTGCCTTTTTTTACCTTTCAACCATAACGTTTTTACTCCACCGCATCGATAGGCAGGAAACCATTGTGATGCGAAACATTTCGACAGTTTTCTGTCGGCTTGTTTGCTATCTGCCTTTTGCGTTCCTGAAAACATTACTGGATATATGGTGAAATTCTGACGCCAAGGTTCCAATATGGCGAGGAGGTAAGGAGATTTCGGAAATGGCTCCCACAAAATAATTTTTGATAGTCTATGAGAACGTTGATTAGTTTTTGAAGGATTGAAAGGAGGGTGGACACTTGCTAAAAAATGCAATCTAGTTTTATACTGACTTAGTCATTTTAAAGCAATCGAATATCTGACAGCCTTTGTCAGTCCAAAAGCTCCGTTTTTGAGAGACTGTCTGCAACAAGAATATTGACAGGCGAATATCTGTTGAAAGGCGGAGAAAATGAAAAAAGAAAATAACGGGTGATTTTTTAAGAGGTATAGGATTTGATTTTCAAAAAAACACAAAAAATTTGAAAAAACGATTAAATCTTCATTTGAGTCGATAGAACGGTCGATATAATTTAATGTTTAAAGATTATTTCATGTAAATGTTGGCCGCGGCTCCGCTTTAGATGGCCCATGCGCAAGGTCCAATTTTGGCACACTCTCTCCAACATATCGGCCGGTATCTCACGAATAAATGCTTCAATATTGGCTTCCAGTGCGTCAAACGTTGCTGGTTTATCCCTGTAGACATTAGCCTTAACATGGCCCCACAAGAAATAGTCCAACGCCGTTAAATCACACGATCTAGGCGGCCAATTGACGGGCCCCAAACGTGAGATAAACTGTTCACCGAACTCGCCTCTCAATAGGGCCATTGTTTCGTGTGCTGTGTGGCATGTGGCACCGTCTTGTTGAAACCTCATGTCAGCCAAGTCCAGCTCTTCCATTTTGGGCAAAACAGTTTGTTATCATCTCACGGTAGCGCTCGCCATTCACAGTTACGTTCCGGCCATTGTCGTCTTTGAAGAAGTACGGCCCGATGATGCGACCGGCCCATAATCCACACCGAACAGTGATTTTTTCGGGATGCATTGGATGCATTGGTAGCTCTTGCAATGCTTCTGGCTGGTCTTCACTCCAGATGCGGCAATTTTGCTTGTTAACGTACCCATTCAACCAGAAATGAGCTTCGTCGCTGAACACAATTGTTCGATAAAAATGTGGATCTTCCTCCAACTTTGCCAGCGCCCATTCACCAAATTGGAAACGTTGTGGGAGGTCGTGTGGCTTTACACCCAAATCCTGTCGCAAATTTTTCCACGTAGTGGAGTAACAGAGGCCCAATTGCTGCGAACGGCGGCGAATCGACATTTCACGGTCATCACTAACACTGGCGGATACAGCCGCAATATTTTCTTCAGTCCTCACTCTACGTCTGCGTGTTGGTGGTTTAATGTCCGATAATGTAAACTGGGTTCGAAATTTAGTCACAAGCTTCCGAATAGCTCCGTCAGTAGGCCGACCAAATTGGCCATAAATTGGAAGCAGTGCTCGATGCACTCTCTTAACCGAGCATGAATTTTGATAGTAAAATTCAATAATTTGCAAGCGTTGTTCGTTCGTAAGTCGATTCATGGTTATATTATAGACCAGACTGAACAAGTTTGACAATGACACAAGACACGATTCACGCGTCATCTGTCAAAAACAGTGTTGCCAAAAAGATACTAGCAAAAAAATCACCCATTATTTATGAACATCTTAAAATGCATAGGTACTTTGATCCTTAACAATAACGTTTTCTTATCATTCATTCCAAGTTTATTTCATTTCATCAACTGCTACTTATGAAATTTTACAAATAAAAAATAATGGTGCCACACGCGTTACAGAAATCAGCTTCACATGCGTTGCGATAGAGTGGAAGTGAGTACGACTAGGGAAGGTGTTTGAGGATGTGATGACACTAGCGGTACCGATACAAAAATAACAGCTATTAGATTTAGAAAACAGAAATCACGTCATCGAAACTATGGATCCATTATTGGGATTAAGTATAAACTGTTGTCTTAAAATATCATTTTGTTCAAATATTTTTTTCACCATTAACCTCAGAAATCGCCAATATTTACTGCATTCCTTTAAGGGTTGCATTTTTTCCCCTAGGTATGTGAAATCATGAAGAATTGTCACTGCTATCAAAATCATTATACATTTTAGAATATTATTATGATACTAATAATTATTACTGTTTATAAGTCAATAGTGAGTCTATTTTATGATGAAAATTATTTATGTCGATTATATTTATTTATCCCATATCCCACAACAGTGGGAAATGAATGACTCGACGTATGTAGCATCTCCTATCTTTGTCGGACTCTATCATGTAGCAGCAGCGTCTCTCTCCTACGTACTATTCTGTGATGTAGACATTTCGTGTGCTATATTCGGGCAGTGTTGATGAACGTTCTGAAAATGCTCAGACATACTACAATATTTCAAAGTCCTTCCAAGTTAAATAAAATATGGTATATTTTCGTTGGTGTTGAAAAAATTACATGCATACCTCATACATTATATCCCTTCGCGCTATACGCCTCACGATATTAAGGTGCTCATTCAATAATGACATGTTTCACCACCAAGTATGTATGTAAGTAAGATGTCTTTATTGCATCATTAACATTACAACAACATTAAAAGGATGATGCAAATGGCGTTGTCTAGCCATTTGCCAAACTACTCAACCAATAATTTAAAATATAAAATTTGTATTCCTAATATAGATGTCTAATGCATTATAATATTTAGCGGCGTTATATGAATAGGAGCGCTGAAACATGGTTGTGCGATGTCTTGGTATGGATAATGTGATCTTAAATTTAAATCATAAATGCTTGTTCTAAATTTTAGCTTGTTCCATAAATGTAGTGGTGAATGAGTACTTATAATAAATTTTACCAATGACAAAAATGATTTAAAAAAAATTGAGTCATCCGAAATTTTTGATTGGCCAGTTATGTGATCATATTTCCTAAGATTATTTGTTAACAGGCAACAAGAATTTTGAATTTTCTGTAGTATGTAGGCGAACATTCGATCTAAGCAAGGATAACACGTTATTATTCCATATGGAGTTTTGGAAATAATTAATAATTCTCACAGTCGCTTTTCTAAGCTAGGGAAGTGCCTAAAAATAGCATATTTGCGAAAACCTAGGTCTTCGTCTATAAGCAGGTGAATACACGATTGAATTTTAAATCTGTGTTGCCTATTTTCAGGTTCAGGCTTACTTTTAGATGTCTCAGCTTTTCGTTCTTGCAAAAAAGCACAATATTCGATTTTCGAGGATTTAGCCATGTTATTAATAGCAGAAGAGTTAGTAATACAAGATCAGTGTTAATTTTGGCCTCAGCCATTTTAAAATCGTCAGGGGGAAAGCTTAACAATACTTGAGTATTATCGGCACAAGTTACACTCGAGTTGTTATTTATACATTATGTGCCATTATTTTTCTTATTTATTAATGGCTTAGGGGCCTTTCAAGTATTACGTGAGCACTATGGGGAGGGCGGGGGGTTCTTTGCTTTGCTTATTTTGGATGTCATGGGGGGTAGGGGAGTCTAGATGATCATTACGTCATCGGTAGTTATTTACTTTTTTACACGAATGGCAACCCTCATATTGTCTTTGCTTGAAAACGAAACGCATTTTCGGGGATTCCCGCAAATAATGCATACGTTTAGTGAACGGCGCGCGGTGTTCACTTGTCTAAATTTCCTCTATCAGTGTATTGTTTCGTTTGGATACTATAGCAAGTAGACGTATTGTAAGCATAGTAAAACAAGTTAACATTTGTGTTACTATTGATTCCATTAGCCAAAGTTTAATGTTTAAATAAGATGTCGTTTCACATAGACAAATCCAAGTTATACCAAAAATTGTTTGAAAGTTTTAAAAAATCTCATACAAGTACGAAACTACAAAATGTACAAAAGTTAGTTAACGAAGTGTGACGAAATTACAAATTTCAAGCAAAATCCGAAAAGTTACTAGATATTATTGTATCTAAGAGAATCGAAGAAGAATTGCAAGCGGCGACTAAGAATAAATCCAATCAACTAAATTTTTTTTCTAAGGTGAGTGACGGAATCATTTTAGGTACCTATGATTACTAGAAATATTAGAAATCGCCAAAAAGTTTCTCTTTACTGATTAGAAAATATTATGGCCTATCTCAAAGTATAGAAGTAATATTCATTATATTATAGATTTATTTCTTATGATTGATTCCGTCACTTGGTCACTAAGAACAGGATGTTAGTTTTATACATATATACAGAAAACTATCACCCTGTATTTTGTGACCGGAACGAATTGCCCGTTTAAACATATTAGATTTCAAGCCTTAGGGTTTTGTATACTAAGTGACATATAAATCCGAACACCCAGTTTAAATGGTTTTATTTTACTAAAAGTTGGTGAATGTATCTATCTTACTGTAAATAACAAGTGAAAAAATTTTCAGCCTTATCAGTTGGACATTCCGGTTTTTATACTGTTTTTTTTTAATTCACTAACGCTCTAAAAATGAATATTTCAGCCGCAGTAAAGAATCAACGTTGGCGGATTTTGGTTCTTGACATCCTTTACGATCGGTTACGATGCCTAGAGTACGAAGACCTGTACGATTTCGTCAACTTAGTGAGTTTGATAGGGGCCGTATAGTGGGACTTCGGGAAGCTGGACTTTCTTTTCGGGCAATTGCAGTTAGAGTGCAAAGAAGTGTAGACACTGTGGTTAGGTGTTGTCAGGCATGGCTTCGAGAAGGCCGTACGCAAAGAGCAAGGGGCACTGGACGCCGCCGTAGAACAACAGACCGTGAAGATCGCCGCCTAAGATTATTGGCCTTAAGGGACCGTTTCGCCACTACCAGGTCCATTGCAAATGAATGGTTTGCAGAACACGGAAGACCTATTGGCATGCGAACTGTTTACTGACGAATGAGAAGTTTTGGCTTGTTTTCATACCGGCCACACTGGGTCCTCCCTTTAACTCGAGAACACCGACGTAATCGCCTTGAGTGGTGCAGACAACGGTCACTCTGGGATCAGGAATGGAACAGTATTGTCTTTAGTGACGAGTCTCGATTTTGTTTAGGCATGCACGATGGTCGTGCCAGGGTTAGAAGGCGACGTGGTGAAAGGAGGAATCCACAGTTTTTTGTTGAAATACATGTTCATCACACTGTTGAAGTTATGGTTTGGGGTGCTATAGCTTATGGTTCCAGGTCACCTTTAAACTTCATCAGAGGTAACATGAACGCGCAGCGTTATATCCACGAAGTTCTAGAACCAAATCTTTTACCCTATCTTGACACCCTGGCATATTCAACTTTCCAACAAGATAATGCCCGACCACATGTTGCAAGAGTCACAATAGACTTCTTTCAACATAATGATGTCACATTGTTACCATGGCCACCAAGATCTCCCGACTTATCCCCAATTGAGCACGTGTGGGATATGATGGGTAGGAGATTGCTCAATTTGCAACGTCCTCCTCAGACTCTAGAAGCACTTCGAGAGGAGTTGGTGGTTGCCTAAAATGAGATACCACAGGAGAACATTGACCACCTGATCAGAAGCATGCCTAGGCGCGTTGGAGAATGCGTAGCACATCAGGGTGACTCCACACATTATTAAAGGTCAAAGTGCTTTAAAGCAGTGCAATCATTTTGAAATTTTTATCATTTACTTATTATGCTTCATTAAGTACTTATACAAAATTTTATTAAAATAAAACCATTTAAACTGGGTGTTCGGATTTATATGTCACTTAGTATATTTACCATATATATTGCCATACTTTGTATTTATGTAGCTTAATAAGAGAATCTTTAGCAGAAGCCATAGAAAGTTTTTATTTTTAGGCAACGTGTAAACCTGCATAAAAAACTCAAATTATACAGTCAGCTTCAAATATTAAAAAAGAGGAAGAAAACAAAATAAAACCCGGTAATGAATCACAACAGCAATGCGAAATTAATGAAAATACAGATAAACAGAGAGCAAAACCTTCTCATGCTTTGTATTCTGCCAGAGATACTATGCCAAGCCGTGCTGAAGTTGATAAACGGATCATTAAACAGGAAGGTTCAAAACGCAGTTGCCCAGAAGAAACACAGGGATGGTGTGAAAAGAAAGTTAGAAGATATTTGTCATGAAAATCCAGAAATAAAAAAAATTCTATCTCTGAGGGATTCAGTGGGACGTCCTAATCTTGAAAGCAATCAACATTCACTATTGAAAACAATCGCGGATATAGCTTTATTTGGGAGTGCAGCAGAAGATAGAAGATGAACGGAATCAATTCACAGCGTAAAAACTCTGGATGAACTCACACAAGAATTACGTAAAATAGGATTTGACATTAGTCGCAGTGGGACATATCTTCGTTTGATTCCCAGAAAATCTAATTCTGCAGAGGGACGAAGACGTGTATCGACAGTCCCTGTTAAGCTCATTCGGGCTCAAACTGATCACCACAAGAACCACTTAGATAGCAACTTCGCTGAAACGTCAATCTATTATTTAGAGAACATAGCATCCGTACTTGGACCAGATCAAGTATTTTTCATATCTCAAGATGATAAAGTTCGAGTCCCTATTGGCGTAACTGCGGGAAATAAGCAAGCACCTCTTCTAATGCACATGGAATATAGAATCAAATTGCCTGATCACGATTGGGTAATCGCTGAGCGTCATAAATTAATACCATCTGTTTATGCTGGTATCAAAATCACTTCCAATATGCTAGGACAACCGCAAGCCGTTGGATATTCTGGACCAACATACATCGCTATTCGAAGTGGAAAGCATAGTTCATCTACTGCTAATACTCATGCTCAGGATTTCGAGACGCTTCTCGAACTTGAAGAGTTTCGACCATTAGCTAAAACTGACCATGGACTAGTGAAATCAGTGGTAATCATGACGGTTGATGGAGGGCCAGATGAAAATCCACGTTATCAAAAAGTCATAGGGTTTGCTATATAACACTTTAAGCGACATGATCTCGATGCATTGTTTTTAGCTACCAGTGCTCCTGGAAGAAGTGCGTATAACAGAGTAGAGCGCAGAATGGCTCCTCTTAGTCGGGAACTGGCTGGTTTAATATTGCCTCATGACCATTTTGGGTCTCATTTGGATGAACGTGGGGTTACAATTGATGAACATTTAGAAAGATCTAATTTCGAATTTGCAGGAAATGTATTAGCTGAAGTATGGAGTTCAATGGAAATTGATGGCTATAATCTTAATGCAAAATATGTTGGGGCAGGTGAACAAGATCTTCCTGATTTTCCAGACATTAAATGGTATTCAGAACATGTGCGTGAGAGCCAATACTTGCTTCAAATTGTAAAATATAGAAATACAGAATGCTGTCGTCCAAGAAGTGGCCTATTACTAGACAATAGGTTTCTTCCACCACCTGTAAAAGTACAACCAACAGTTGATGACTTGGTTTTGGATGAAGGAGGACATTTTCTTAATCATCCAGTCAATTTAGCTCTACGCTTAAGTGCTTCACTCAAAGATATCCTGCAAATGCCCTACAATTATCTTTGTCCGACGGTAAAATTGAGGCTATCAAGTCGAACATGCAAAACGTGTTGTCTTTATCATGCTTCCGTCAAGTCACTAAATCGTCACATCGAAAATATCCATAAAAAAGTAAACACGCACACTGATAGGAAAGTTAGACCTGTAAGAGTCGCTGCTCGTCGTGCTAATGAACTGATGTGCATTATTCAAAATTTAGAGCACCATGATGTTGAATGGCTCGATGAGAACGACGTAGACATTCCAAAATCCGATGAAAGCGAGCAAACTCACAACACTGAGCAGCAATCGAAGCAATCCTATGTCATCGAAAACTTAGAATCATGGATTCGGGTTTCATGGACTGAATACTTAATTTGAATTTAATATATGTACCAGAAATTTAAAATAAGTTTGTTATGTTAGTAAGATATAATATTTTTGTCCTTTACTCTATGTTGAATACCGTATCAGTAAAATATAATCTCTATCCTAAATCTATTTTCTTATTTTTCAAATTATAATTATATCGTTATAATTATAATATTAAAAAAACAATACATTGATTGACAAATGTTTACGTAAGCATCGGGGGGAGGTAAGAGCTTTGCTTACTTTTGCTGACATGGGGGATGGGGGGGTAAATAATTGTAATAAATCTGCTTACGTAATACTTGAACGGCCCCTTATTCAAAATGAAAGCAAAAACCATAATCGTACATTGTGGTCTGAACCCCGAATGTCGAATTTTCAGAAACTATCCCAAAATTGTTGCAGTTTTAGTGAGTTATCCAATAATTAGGCAGCAGCGGTGGCCGCAGTAGTAGACTCTTCGGTCTGCTGATCAGTCACCGTGCGCTGTGCGGGTTCGAGTCCCATCCCAGGAGAAATTATTCTATTGGCTATGGTTGTTGTGATTGTCCGTAGGTGGTAGACGGTCTCTGACTATCGAACGCGGAGGTACCACCCGGCGGTTCTCGTAGGCGGAGCCAGAATTTGTGCATGTTGCAAGCACACGTGTTCCCTCGCCAGAGTCCGTGTGGCGTCCCCCCCTTTCCCATGTATCCCCCTATAGCCCCACGGTACCCAAATGGGTGCTTAGGCCTTAGGCCTTCGTGGTAGTTGGAGTATAAAAAAATGCTCAGGCAGAGAAACGGTAAAAATAAACGTACTGTTACGAAATTTCATGCTTACACAACCATCTAGCCATCCCTTCATAGGGCGTTTCCCCAATTTCCTGTATGAAGATGTCAAAGGTATTGGCGTGAAATCACCATTCTCTACCGCCGGAAAAAGAACAAAACGATATTTGACGTTGACTGAGAAGCAAAACGTTCATTTAGGTATATATTTTTTCGTTCGTTTGATGAAGGTAGTCTACCTACGCAAAACTGTCAGACTCCACCATGGGCGGTGGCAAGAAAAAATCTGAAGCTTTAAGGGCTAACAGAAAGACTAATTTCCCGGTCATAACGATATTTGCCGTAATTTGACAGGTTTTTAACTTCGGCCAACGCGGGTGTTCCTCGAGCATCAGTTTGGCTCTAATACTGCTTATGTCTAATAATATCCTTCGTTGCACGATGAATCCTATCCGCAGTTTTGCGGATGACAGCATTTTGCATGCAGACATTCAAAATGCAAGACCAATCTCTGCGAGGCAGTGGAATCGTTGAGAGAAAGTGGGCGTGATTCTCTTGCCTTTCAGGGAGCTTTATTTCTGATCGCTTGAAGAATAGTCGGTTCCTCTGGATAAAAAGTGCAGAAGGCTCGTCATCGTTCATCATTCTCATTTCTAAAGACGAAGTTAAATTTGCGATGATACGTTCAGTGATATGAACAACCAAGGAAAATAATGTTTTGCCGAAAATGGATGTGTTGACAGACTTGGTTAACAAATAATATCAACAATAATTGTCGAAGTTTGGGATCATGTTCAGCCAGGGTTGTATTCTATCGCCTTCTGGAGAGTGGAGTATTACTGACCAAGTGATGTAGAAGGTTATTTCTTCTTTGGTACAGAATTATTTGGATGCAGTTTAATTATTCTAAGTCACGCCACACACGGCTAAACACAAGTATCGAGGTACCCCGACTGCTACAAAAGCGTGAGGCATATTTGTTTGACAATATAGACACTAAAAACAAAAGATCTGTCATACTGGTCAGTTCTTAATGTACGGCAGAGGTTATACTCGCGCTTCGGCAGAATTTATGAAAATGTCTGGAATAGTTATATGTATACAGGGTGTAAACGTTATGGTAGTCATAATTGAAATGGGTAATAGGGTGGGTCAAAACAAGTCAAAAAGTTCATATGACCCATGGTACAAAAGTCAATAGATTTTTGTCTAAATGGCTTTATAGTTTACAACTTTAAGTGTTTTATATCGACCACAATCACCGCAATCTTACTAATTTTTATAATCTAATCTAAAACGTTTTTAAATTGGGTAATTACCAAATAAATGGCATTATGTTTTTCTAAGTTAAGCCAAAATTTGTAGTCAGTAAGTAAGTTTCATTAAATTAAATATTTAAACCACACATGACAACAGCGCGTCGGTCTTTCATCACTCTTATCGAACCGGCAATCGATCGCAAACGGTAACAGTGGTTAGTTATCGTTTTGCATAGATAAATGACTTTATCGTTTTGTCGAGCAGAGCATCTGGCGTGTTGTTTTGTTTTTGTTCGCGTACGTCGTCGTGTTTATTTACAATGTTCTCGAGTCAAAAGTGCGCCGAAAATGTTGTTAGTTTACGGTGAAGCTCGTCAGAATTCAAATCTTGCAGCTCAAATTTATCGCGACAGATTTCGCCAACGGGTACACCCAGGCAGAAGGACATTTGTGCAAGCGTACCAAAGACTTCGAGATACAGGAAGTATTCAGCCCACTAATATTCGCACTCGTGAAAGACAGAGGTTACTGAAAAGCAGGAGGAGCAAATTTTAAATATCGTGGAAATCAATGCAGATATCAGCACTCGGGAATTAGGCCGCCGCGTAGGACTATCGCATACCATACCCAACTAACAATTATCACTCCTATTAGAGTTGCAAGAATGATTATACAGTATTCCTTAAACAGCATTGCATACTGAGAGCATTGGCAAAACCCTCTTAGAACAGCTATACAAGCGGAATGGGCACACCTAATAGGACACTTCAGTCATTTAAGAGGTTGTATAAGGGCTGCTGGTAACAGTTATACAACAAAAGTGTAAGCCCCTTGCAGCCGCTATAGGACATTTGCGTCAGTGCAAGATTCAGTTTTTGTCAACTATACAACTATTCTGTTACATGATTCTACTTTATTGCAACCAAACTATTTCTTATAAATTGTATAGGCGAAGTGAAGGATATATAGCTAACACATTACTGTCATCTGGTTTACTTACATATCGGCCATTGTGAATTTCATACACAGGTATATGATAAACTTCTACACTGTGATATAGGGCTATTGAATTAGTTGCGCAGCAAATTTTATTGTGATTATCTTGCAGATTAGTTACCCAATTTCTACGGGCTTCGTATTTGATTCATATTTTGACAATGACCAAAAGTATGTCTAGATTTTTAAGATGGAAAACTGAACTTATCTGCGATAAATCTTCCACAAATTCTATATTTAGACACAATTACACTAATGTTTATCACTTTATATATGTAATTTCTATTTGAAACATAATTATTTAATATTAAATAGAGGAATAAAGGTTTTCCCAATATGGCGGGTGGTTGTGTACAATCATGGCATCGTCCATGTTGTCTTTAGGTTATTAGAATGTTTTGGTGTTGCCTGCAGGTGTTATACAACAATTTGACAAATGTCTGAAATGAAATACCGACAAAGTCGAATGATTTACCCAGAATTTGTACCAGATCTATATCTTCTGTTTGAACAGTTGATAAAACCTTTTGAACCAATATGCATGCGTTGTTTGCCTTAAAACATTGATTATGGCATTTTACAAAAATATGACAGCAGAAAGTTAGGTTATGGTGAAGTTGTTTACCAACATATTTAGCATATGTACAGCCTTTAACAGTTACTAAAAAACAGTTGTATAAGTGCTTCCGTTGGGAGCAATTTGTTGGCTAAAGTAGTAAATTGCACAGCAAAACAACAAGGCTCGGGTTTGTTTTATCAACGTTACCATAGATGCCATAACACAACCATTTTGACTAACGTGCAAATATGCCGTATAAAATATGTTGCAGAAAGCAAATTTGCATTCCACACAACATTAAGCCAACATTTTGGTGTTCAGGCAACAACAATAGAGAGCTTTTATGGCTGAACGGTTCTTTTACCAAAAGCTTATACCACTACTTTGCTAGTTGGGTAGTCCATAGAATCCTACGGGAAAATTTGCTTTATCCCTACCATGTACGAGTGCAGGCCTTGTTACCAGAAGATTATCCTCGCAGACTAACATTCTATTCAGTAGTTTTTGCACAAAAACATCGAAAATCCGGATTTTTTTAAAAACATTCTAGCGACGGACGAATCTACTTTTACCCGAGACGGGATATTAAATTTCCATAATACTCACACGTGGACCCAAGAAAATCCTCATACCATTCGTGAAGGTCATTTCCAACAACGTTTTAAAATAAATTTTGGGCGGGTATTCTTGACGATCAGGTAATTGGCCCTTTCGAGTTACCCCCAAAGTTGTCAGGAGGAGGATACCTTAGCTTTCTAGCCAATAACCTACCAGAACTATTGGAACAGACCTTAGACAACATGCCATTACAATGGAGACAGAATTTGTGGTTTCTTCCTGACGGGGCACCACCACACATTTTTAGAGGCGTCATTCAGTATGTGAATCAACATTATCCAAACTGCTGGATCGGTTGAAATGCTCCTGATCCTCGAAAATGGCCAGCAACACCTCCTGACCTCAATCCGATGGATTTCTGGTATTGGTGAGAACTTAAAGGGTTGGTTTATGGGGCTGGTCCAATAACAACTGAAGCACAACTTCGCGAAAAAAAAATTAATGCGGCTGAAATAATAAATGGACAACTTCGAGGACCTAGAGTAAGAAGAAACTGGGTTCGTCGTAATGAAGCTTGGTAAAGGTAATGGTGATGTTAAAGTTAACTTTTAAAGCTTAATTAATTAAATTGTTATATGAAACTTTTTTCTTCTTTTAATCCCCTCTATCACCCAATTTAAATAATGACTATCATAACATTTACACCCTGTATTATTGTACTGGTACATTTTTCTATGTAACTTCAAACAACCATATCGCTTAGCTCTCGAGATGTCGACCGAAATTGACTGATACTTATTAAAAACTTTTTGACAGATGTCCAAGCATGGACAGCTGGTTCGTGCTAGTCGGCAACTCATCAGCATGATGTAGGCTTGATCTCAGTAGATAACGAATAAAAGCTAGGCAACAATTCAGAGTCTAAGGTTCGTCGAAGTAAGGCAGCACAAAGTGCCATCTATTACCAGAAAGTAAAAACATCAAGCTGACTGTTGGGACTGTATCCCAGTTCGCATTGTCAGCCGGGTCACCACTGTGGCCACCGATTCTGGTCCTATAGTGGATTGAATAAACTAATAATATATGTAGTTCCAACAGTCAGCTTGTGCAGTGATCGATTCTGGTAATAGATGGCGCTTTGTGCTGTCTCATTTCGCTAAACGTTGGCATTGTGCATAGGTTCTAACAAGTGGCGCCTATGTACCTTAATTCCAAAAATAATTTTAAAAGATAAAATTATACTTTTGGTCCGTCTACCTGTGCGCCTGTGCCTGTGCCCCTTGTACGCTTTGATTTATCATCTGGAAATGACGGATGCGCTCGCCTACACAACTGTCGGTAATTTTTTTGGTTTGGAGGCGAATAGAGATAAGCATCCGTGTTTTTTCTTTTGCCTTTTGCAAAGTACAACCCGTTGGCGCAGCTGTTGTCCAGGTGAAGCGACGTTGCCGATATGCGCTACATTTTACTTACCCAAAAACGGAAAAATATATTTTAAATCTGGAAACTGTATCGAAGGTGATTGTTAGTGCAGTACTAACCAAACTAAACTAAGGTGTCATTGTCGGAAAAATTCGCTATAGGCTGAAAATTGGCATGGTTCTAGTAAATAGTATCGAAAAGCAAAATGAATCCTCACTTCACATGAAACAGTTGACGATCTAAAAACTCTCTTCTAAATGTAGCAATATTCATATTTCGCTCTCAAAGCTGAGGAAATTTACTATAGGAATACGAGCCCCTTCCCACTTCAGTTGGCCCACTTCAAGCTTTGTACCAAAATATGCCTGTGCCGAGTGAGTTGCGGAGAAGCACTAATATCCTTGCGCTGAAAAAACATCTCAGGAAATATCTGGTTGAAAAATGCTATTACTCTCTACATGAGTTTTACTAACACATGAAAGTATCTGTTTTTTAAATTCTTTTAAGCTGTTAATCATTTCGTTATCAGTGAATTGTCTATTATCGTGGAGTAAATGTATTTTAATTTCACTTTTTATTCGAGTTTTAACGAAAGTATGTATGTTTTCTTTTTAAGCTTTTAACCATTTGTCCTCACTGCTCGATGTTTATTGTGTTTATATATTATGTATTTCAACAGATTCTCCTACCGCTCTTCTTTTCTTTGTATCAGCTTCAATGATTTTTACCGCTAGACGAACATTTTTTGTGATAAAAAAAGTCGCTGTATATGTATATACTTTTACACATTACGATTCTTGCACTGTACTTGCACCTATAATGTGATTTAACCTTTTAAAATATTTTGTAATTGTAATGTCCTTATTTATTTTATAATTATAAGTATTTTTCTGGCATATTTGCTCAAACGCATATATGACCGTCAAATTGATATTGACAAGTCTTATATCATGTAACATGATCTAATAGGACAATAAACTATCTATCTATCTATCTATCTAAACTAAACATGAGGAAACTATTTACTTCTAAAACAATTTATTTTTTCAAAAACATTTTAGATACACTCTAGTCGTAAAAAATACATATTTGAAATCACTTAGACCTATAACTAGTAGAACATCTGAACAAATAAACAATGTGCGAATAAATGCGCGAAGTTAACAAAGCAACAATTGAAAGATTACCATTGGGTAACATCACCTTTATTTTTTATTACGGTTGAAATTCTTTGGGGCATAGTGTTAACCAAGTTTTGGCAAAAATTTGGTGTAAAACAATCCCATATTTCTTGAAGCTTTTGTCTCAGTTCGGTAATTGTACGAGCAGAATGTTGTAGAACCTTTTTCATCTCGTGCCACAAAGTTTCAATAGGTGACAGATCTGGTCTGCTAGAAACCCATTTCAAAAGTGGTACATTATTTTCTTCCATCCATTTTATAGCCTTTTTTGAGGTATGGCACGCTACACCATCTTGCTGAAACACAAAATCTTGGCCGGATGTCAAACATTCTTCTATCACTGGTAAAAGCGATTCTTCTAAAATTGCCAAATATTTGTTTGTATCCACATTTCCATCAATAAAATGAGGTTTTCCTTTTCCTTTTGATGACATACTGCCCCAGACCATAATGGATGCTGGAAATTTCACTTTTCTCTTCAGACAGACAACATGGAATGCTTCATTTTTTTTGCGATTAACTCTAATGCGACTGTCACCAACACAAACTTCGAATAGGGCCTCATCACTCCATTGTATTGCACACCATTGTTGAGGTGTCCATTGTCTTTGTTCTTAAGTCCATCTAAGCAGATTTTTCTTTTGCAGTGGAGTTAATAGTGGCTTTTCTTTGGTCTATAAACAAGTTGTGCAACTTTAGGGTTTTTACTTCACCTTTTTTTATAAGAAAACTTACCTTGCATGTGCTAAATCCCAGTTTGTGGGCCCCTCTATGAGTTGTGGACCTCGAAATTCTCCTTCCAACAGCGTCACTCCACAGAGCACTTTATTGTAAATAATTGGGACGCCTGTTTTTCACGATTATTCTTCTTAATGCTCTTCGGTCGGCATTTGTGATATTACTTTTTTTCACATATCGTGGCTTAATATCAACTGAACCAGTAACGTTATATTTTCTAACAATATTTCTCACACTGTACCGCGATGAGTCTAACAAAGTTGCAATTTCCCTGAATTAAAAAATTTAATTATCAGTAACCGAATTTTCTCACTAATAACCTTTCCTCTACCCATTTTGAAAACCTTAACTACCCAAAACTATTTTAAACGTATTCTGACAGCTGTGATTAATAAAAACAATTGTCAAGGTTTTTATCTTTCACAGCCACCTATGTGTTATAGACTTATTTTGCATTGAAATGAAAATAGGTTGATATGCTGTAATTGCAACATGTGTTATTTTTATGCTGCAAATTTGATTAGGGAGTGATGAAGTTGGTGTTTCCTACTATATATTATCAAAATATTCATTGTTAATATCCTACACCTATAATACTCTGATACATTTTTATTATTTGTGTTTGATAAGAAAAAAACTAAGATTTCAATAGTTGGGCCAACTGAAGTGGGAAGGAGCTCGTAGTATCTGATAACGTTCAAAATTTTTTAATTTTGTGGGAGAGTGCGCTATTCCAATTCAATTCCAAAATTTTTTCGATAAAAATATTTTTTTTCCTGGAAATTGCATATACGACTGTATATGATAATAATTATAAAGAACTCGTATATACAGTACTGAGCAAAAGTAGAGAAACATTTTGTATATATTTAGTTTATATTTAGTCCTTGATTAGAATAGGTGCTATTTTTGAGTGTATTTGGTAAAGTGTAGTTCAAAAACATGGTCAGAGGAATTACATTGAATTTGCAAATAAAAGAATTGATTATTTTAAAATATCGATCAAGCATTAAACAAGCTACCATAGCCAAACAGCTGAATTTAAGCCGATCGGTAATTTGCAAATTTATCAAGCCTCAGAAAATCGTTGGTAAGCCCTCCTAAGACTGGTAGACCGTGAAAAACCACACCTAGGATTGATAGAAAAATTAAAACACTTGCTCTCAAAAATCCATTTACTGCTGCTGTCGACATATAAGCTCAACTTTAAGAAGCATATATTGTTGTCCACACTGTTCGAAGACGTTTAAGGGAGAGTGTTTTACCAGCAAGGAGACCATCTAAAAAACCCTTTATTTCCAAGAAAAATCGGAGCGCCCGTCTTCAATTTGCTTACGATCATTTGAACTGGTCAGAAACAAGGTGGAATTTTGTATTATTTTCTGATGAAAGTTAATTTAATTTATTTTCATCAGATGGCATTTTATGGGTAAGACGTCCTAAAAACAAGCGATTTGATCCTACGTTCACTTTGGGCACAATCAATCACGGAGGCGGGAAGGTTCCAGTATGGGGTTGTTGTCTTCAAATGGGACCATCGTCAAAATTGAAGGAATTATGGACCGGTACAATTACTAATAATAATTAACGACAACGACCCCAAGCACACAGCGAAACTAATAAAAACATTTTTTGCAGATCACAATATTATTGTCATTAAGTGGCCAGCTCAGTGTCTAGGCCTTAACCCCATAGAGAACCTATGGGATTTAGTTGATAGTAAAATTGATCATCCAGAAAGAAAAGTTCAAAAATAGTGCCGAACTATTGGAAACAATCTATGTCGCCCGGAATTCTATTCCAACAGAAACAATAGATAGCCTAATTGGTTCTATGAGAAAAAGATGTCTATACGACAACTGCTTTGTATATTATGTTTCTCAATTTTTGCTCGCTGTATTTTCTAATAATAATTGTTAGCATAGTTTTATTAAAGCATAAATTTTATTTTCATGTTGACTTTGAATTACATGTTACATTAAGTTATAATAAAACATAAGATAAATAAAATCTTTAAAAAAATATAATTTTTCCTCAGTTTTGCTCGGTACTGTACATATAATACATCAAAAATATCCAATAATCACAAAACATCCAAAAAATATTCACGTATGCTTGGGTTTTACCTGCACCTGTTTTATCTACATTTTTCAGATTTCCTATAAGAATTTTAGTCAAATGAACGAACTCGCGTATTGATTTTTAGTGTCTACGAATTTATCGATTATTAGTCTTGGTTGATTTGAGATTTATAACTTTAACGCAATCTTCCACGTCTACTGGATTGTATGTTCAAAGTTTGTAGGAATAATTATTACCAAAGAGCATATTTCGATGTAAGATGGGGAAGCCTTTCCGATTAGAGAGAATTTTTGGTGTTGGCATATAATTGTGGCCTTTGCGCGTAGTCTCAGAGGGTTTATAAATATAACTGTTTATGCATTAAACAGGGTGTTCATTTGAAAACTTCCACTGATTTATCGAAAACCACTGATTAAAAGACACATCAAAAGATTTGTCGAGGGTGACAACTTTTTAACCAAAAACTATTTAAAAATTTAAAATGCAAGGGGTACTAGTAATAGCTTGTTTGAAAGCTCTTTCGAAGTCCTTTATTTTGACGTTGGGTTTTTAAAATCAGTCGATTCGTTTTCGAGAAAATTAGAAAATTTTTGATTTATCTTAATTTGTTCAGATAGAAAACAAAAACGCACGAAAATATTACTTTTTATTTCAATAAGTGTTCAAAATGTTGCCCGTTACGATTTGCCAAATCTACAATTCTCTTATAATTTAAAACAGAAGCTACCAACACAAACAGCAATTTGGAAGATTAGACGTGGCAACAACCAAATAACAACACAATTGTTTTTCCGGATCCTTTTCTGTATTAATTGTTATACCTGTTTAGTTATTTGTTGCTAAGGGAAAGAAAGAATTTAATTTGCTGTCAGATCTGTTGCAAATAAAAAATGTGATGGATGAAGCCGCTCAAGTTGAAGTTTTGAGTCATTTTGGAATAAATCCTTATACTTCATTACGCAAAATTGTTCCTACGACTGGTATTTCATTAGGCTCCGTACACACAGTTACTAAACACCATAAATTTCCTAGAATCAAAATGAAAATATTGCAAGAGTTAACCAAAGATGATTTCCATAGGCGAGTTGAGTTTTGTCAACAAATGACTGCAGCGATTAATTATAATACCACATTCATTGAGTGATGAATGCACATTTTATCTAAATGTATTTGTTAACAAGCATAACTGCAGGTATTGGAGCAATGAAAATCCTCATGCTTTTGTAGTACCCTCAAAAAATTAATGTATGGGCAGACATTTTAGGAAACAAAGTGATTGGGTCATTGTTTATTAATGGAAATTTGAATGGAGACTTTTATTGGGATATGTTGAAAATACCATAAATCAACTTCTTACTGAAACCATTGAAAACCAAATCGAATAGTATGGAAATCCTATATTCGATGTGGCTGAAATGTATTTCCAGCAACACGGCGCTCCTCCTCACTATCTTCGTCCGGTTCGGCAATGGCTAGACGACGAGTTTCCAGATAAATGGATAGGCCGAAGAGGGCCTATAGAATGGCTTGCTGGATCTTCTGATTTGACGCCATTAGACTTTTTTCTATGGAGTCAATCAAAATCTATGGCGTTTACTAAAGGAATATAAGACTAAAAGACCTTTTAAACAAGCTAGTATTCGATGCCGCTTGTCATATAAAATTTTTAAGGGGATGACCCTGGGGGGCAGAGGGTAAAAGGGGGTGAAGTAGTTTTTGGTTAAAAAGTTGTCCCCCTTGACAAGTCTTTTGACGTGTCAGTAAGTATTGATGGATAAGGTTTCGTAGAAATCTACTAATTATCAGTAAGTACTGATGGAACGGACCACACTAAATACTAATCGTGTGACATTAACCTTATAGCTTTAAGTCTACTCGATTCGGCCTACGGTACTGCCAAAAGCAATTACATTGATCATTCCAGACGTGAATAATAACAAAGGTGTGTCCGTACACCACGATATTCCGCATTCCCAGAAAACTTACAACGCTATCGCTATAACCATAAGGCATCGCCTTGTCTGTTCTCCAGTTTAACCGGATTTTCCAGGTCAATTATAAAAATTACCTCGGTGATTTATAATATTCCATGTCCAACTCATTTCATAACTTGAAAGCACACACTGTTTTTTCAACGTCTAGAAGTCGTTTAACTTTAAACTCGGTTAGATCCGTATTTTGTACGAACGACGTAATTTTTAATAACGACGTAAATTACTTTGTTATTATGCTTGGTTCTACGAAAAAGATAAACAGGTTTCAAATGTTCCACGGGAAATTATGATTACCACGAAATACCGTACAAAGTGTTGGTGATTATACGGGACTAAAAATAGAGAATCTCATTTTTTCGGCGAAATGGCCTCACGAACTTGACACAATATGTATCTAAGATGACCTGTAGCCATCTCCAGGTGCTTAAAGGATTAATAACATCGGCAATAGAAAAGAAAGACTATATAATGTAATGAAACTAACGCCAACTATAGAGAATACCGACTGCTACAACCAATATAAAAATAAATTTATAGAGCTTCTAAGGCAAACCAAACGAAAACATTACCTAAATAAATTGAATAATAACTTAAATGATCCTAAGCGGCTTTGGACAACTATTGATGAGATTACTGGGAAAACAAAACTTAAGGAGTGTGTCACTGAGTTAAATACAACATCGGGAACAGTATTAAAAAATACTCAACAGATATGCGATGAATTTGTACAATTCTTTACTGACATAGGCGAAAATTTAGCAAGTAATATACAAGCAAATGTACAAAATACTCAGCCTCCAAAAAGAACTATGAACTCATTTATTTTGGATAAAGTCGAGCAATGTGAAGTATACACCACTGCTATGTCCTTAAAAAATCGGAAAAGTCCTGGGTTCGATGGTATTAAAAGCGAGCATTCGAAAATTATAGCCGAGGACATAACAGAACCACTCACTTACCTAATCAACAAATGCTTTGAATCTGGCATATATCCCTCAATTTTAAAAAAAGGTAATATAATACCGATACATAAATCAGGAACAAAAACAGATGTTAACAACTATAGACCAATATCAATAATATCCAGTGTAGCAAAGGTTTTTGAAAAAGTTTTATCTACTAGAATGATTCGATACCTCACAAAATTCAAAATTTTAAGTGAAAATCAATATGGATTTACAGAAGGAAAGGCTACATCGGACGCAATAACTAAAATTGTAAATCAAATACATCAAAATAGTGATAACAGAATCCCTTCAATCTGCATTTTTGTTGATTTAAAGAAAGCTTTCGACACAGTTAATCACAAATTATTATTAGAAGCATTGGAGAGAATTGCTTTCAGAGGAAACGCGTACTCACTGATCGAAAGTTATTTGTCAAATCGCCCACAATCTGTGCAGATATCAGGATTATTTAGTAAAGAAATGTATATTAAGTGTGGTGTCCCACAAGGAACTGTCTTAGGTCCGCTGTTATTCAATATATATTTAAATGATATTTTCCAAATTAATTGTGTTGGCAAAATAACTAGTTTTGCAGATGATACTGCAATATTATATGAAGGCACTGACTGGTCTGATCTGAAAAATGTAATTGAAAATGATTTTATCAAAATTATTCGGTGGTTTAACAGTAGAAAATTAAGCATTAACTACTCTAAAACACATTTTTTACCATTTGGATCTTATGCTAGACATCTGCCAAATTACACAAATTTCTCCTTCAATATTAATGATCAAAAAATGCAAATTAATAGAGTGCCCAACATAAATTACCTTGTGGAGTGGTCTTGGATCCTCACTTACGATGGGACATCCATGTCAATTATATTTTAAAGAAAGTTAGATTTGTATCCTACAAAATATATATAAATAATATATAAATATATATATATATATATATATATATTAATCCAATCCAAATAAATTAATCCAATAATAAAAAAATATAATACCTTGGGAATATATTGACAGAAAAATATCTTCGAACATTATACCATGCACTGATTGAGCCTCATCTCACAAATGGTATATTAGCATGGGGAGCTGCATGTTCCTCACATATCTATAATTTAGATGTTTTTCAAAAAAGTATTCTAAAAATGATATTTAAAAAACCGAAACTTTATCTCACTGAAAAATTATACGCAGATGTTCGAATGTATGATATAAGACAGCTTTATTTCTTACACAGTATCACTCACTACCATAAATTTGTAAACACCGACCAAAAAATTAAACATAATCATTATACCAGGTACAAAATTCGTGGCACAGTAGTTCCTCAACCGCATAAATCTATAATGCAGCGATCATATCTCTATTTAGCGCCTAAATTTTATGAAATTATACCTAAAGACTTAAAAGATTTACGTTTCGGAAATTGTTTCAAAAGAAATTTAAAAAAGTGGCTACATTCTATATCTAGGACTGAAATTCATAAACTCATAAATACGAACATCAACTAAATACATAATCTACTGTAGCTAATTTTTGTCCTTTTTTGTCATTTGCATTCTACAGTTTCAACTTAAATTTATTGGTCCATGTACAGGCGATGCCTTCTATTGGGCCTGTTTTGATTTTATATTTATTTACTCATATTTTTTGTTATCTTTGTACATTGAGTGAATAAATATTATTATTATTATTATTATTATTAATGTTCCATGTAAACTCATATTTTTGAACCCAAAACCAATACAAGGATCCAGATGCTCAGGCGCGTACTGGAGTCACTCGATACCAACAAATCGTCTGGTCCTGACATGATACATGATCTCCGCCATGCTTTTCTTGGCGGAGATCAAAATATCCCATTCTGCCCGACTCAACCACCCCAGCTTTCGAGGTGCACTACAATCTGAGAAAGAACGGAGGAGTTGTAGCTTTTGTCTGCAGCAGTCTTTCCTGCTCGAAATATGTTTCTTTGGAGTCAGGCCGAAAGGACATCATCTCCCTAATTTATTTGCTGCCTCTATCGCTCTCCCTCGGACCATAACTGGGATGACCTATTTGAATACCTGGCTGTCAAGATGTCTTCTTGAACACCAATCACCCTGCTTCAGAGGTGATTTCGATGTCCATAATGAGCTCTAGTCGGGCTCAAACAAGACCGATGCAGTAGGTCGTGCTGTTAAAGCGTTCGCTATTTGTTACCCAAGGACTTACCCAGCTGGTCAGGAGCCCTACTTTTTCCCGCCAGAAGTCTGCTGGATCTCTTTCTGGCCACGGCATCCTGGCCCTTACAGCATTGCTGTCCTGGGTAACTCAGACCACGGTGTTGTAGAGGTCAGGTTTTGGTCAGAACCGGCTGTGGCATCAGGAACTTGCCCCGCCTGCAAAATTTGGCATGCTGACCGGGATACGCGTCCCTGCTTCTGCTGCCTGGGATCACCGGCGAGCGTGCCGGTCTTGGTACGTGTGCTGGCCTTACTGCCGCGTTGCCATGTCTGGCGCGTTGTGCGGCCAGGCATCGGGAAGAGGCGACGTTGCCAGATGGAATACCGGTAGGGCAGGGAATGTCTATCCTCTAATTGTGTGGGCCTGTTTGACTGACTTGATCCGGTTAATGTCTCTGTTATTCATGTTCGTAACTAACCTTTTTTTGAGATTGTCTAACGTGTTGTAAATGGACCATTGTACGACGAGAGGCCGGTGATTTGGCTCTTTTACCGATATGTCAGCGGTCTTTGCTCGGTTTTCCCACACGGGGCTGCCGCGCTTTAGACATGCTACTGCTAGCTCTACCGAGTTCTGTATATCGGGAACGATACGACAGCTCCTCTGTTTCTTGTCTAGTTATGGAGTAATCTACTGAAAAGTTTTTTTACTGTTCTGTTAAACTTAACCAGTCCAGAGATCGAATAGATACCATTCTCAACCCCCTTATAGCCGTCGTAGTTCGATATTCATGTTCTGAGAAAAATATGTGTTTCTCAAACCATTATCAGAAACTAAGTGCCGTATCGTCAGTCATTCCTACAATTGTAGTCTGCCTTTATGGCCTCCTTGATTTTCATAGTTTTTTTCTCTCCTTCTGAAAGGCTGGGTATTTCTAGATTTCAACTTTTCCTTATCAGCGTCAGCTCTCACCTATTGTGAGGCTATGTTTTCTTTTTGAATTGTAGGAAATTTCAGGCTGATATAACAGATGCCATAAATCGAAAGTATCAACAATTTGATGCAAATATACAGGGTGGCCCATCCAAGTGTGGACGGAATATTACTCATAAACAAATATATTTTGGGAAATCTATTTATGGGATGTTATAAATGACATTTGATGGCACATTTCTAAAATATTGGCCATTATACAGGGTGTCCCAATTTCGACATACAGATCAAAGTTGTGATTTTTCAAATGGAATGCCTCGAATTTTATTACATATTTGGATAAACCAATTCAAAAGAAAAAAATGGATAAAACATACTATGGGGTTTTGGTAATTAACTACTGAGATACAGGTACATGTTCCGAGAAAAATATGTGTTTCTCAAACCATTATCAGAAACGAAGGGCCGTATCCTCAGTCATTCCTACAATTGTAGTACGCCTTTATGGCCTCCTTGATTTTCATATTTTTTTCTCTCCTTCTGAAAGGCTTGGTATTTCTAGATTTCAACATTTCCTTATCAGCGTCAGCTCTCACCTATTGTGAGGCTATGTTTTCTTTTTGAATTGTAGGAAATTTCAGGCTGATATAACAGATGACATAAATCGAAAGCATCAACAATTTGATGCAAATATACAGGGTGGCCCATCCAAGTGTGGACGGAATATTACTCATAAACAAATATATTTTGGGAAAATCTATTTATGGGATGTTATACATGACATTTGTTGGCACATTTCTAAAATATTGGCCATTATACAGGGTGTCCCAATTTCGACCTACATATCAAAGTTGTGATTTTTCAAATGGAATGCCTCAAATTTTATTACATATTTGGAAAAACCAATTCAAAAGAAGAAAATTGATAAAACATACTATGGGGTTTTGGTAATTAGCTACTGAGATACAGGTAGATGTTCCGAGAAAAATATGTGTTTCTCAAACCACTATCAGAAACAAAGGGCCGTATCCTCAGTCATTCCTACAATTGTAGTACGCCTTTATGGCCTTCTTGATGTTCATAGCTTTTTCTCTCTCCTTCAGGAAGGCTAGGATATTTCTAGATTTCCACTATTCCGTATCAGCGTCAGCGCTCTCCTGATGTGAGATTATGTTTTCTTTTTGAATTGCAGGAAATTTCAGGCTGATATAGCAGATGATATGAATCAAAAGCATGAAGAATTTGATGCATATAGTCATTTGTAACATAACCTCAAAATAGAGCGCTGACACGGAACACTAGAAAGCTATGAAAATCGAGGAGGCCATAAAGACGTCCTGTAATTGTAGGAACGACCGACTATACGGCCCTTAGTGACTGTTTCTAAAATCAAACCAACGACACAAACTTGAAGTTATGACCGATTGTTTTCTCTCATTATTCTACCATTATTTGTCCTTTTTCTCACGGGACCAGTCACAGAATAGAATCCATTAAGTAGTGAGTCTAGGCGAAGGCAATAAAATCCGTCCCGTGAAATTACCAATCAAAGCAATTAAAAGTTCGTTGTTTTTTAATTATTGTTTTTTAATCGACCGTTCATGTCTTCGTACACGCACGCACCGGTCTTTTTTCAACTGACAGGTAAGAAAAAGCTAAGTAATCGTGAAGATTTACGTCTACGAGACGTCCGAGGTTTCTTGGCAGATCAATAGAGAGATGGAAAGAGTGTTTTTCTGATAACAGTATTTACAGGAAACTGGCGAAGTGATGCTTGTTGAAGCTTGCTAACGTTGCAAGGTACAAATTTCCAGGAGTAAACCAATAAATTTATTAAAAATCATTGTTATTACAAACAGAAAATGTGCTCAAAATGGCACTCTTCATCAGGGTTTTATTTCATTTTAATATAATTTAATCAAATTGAAATTCACTTAAATAACACAAAAGTAAATCTTTTCAACGTCTAATACTTCAATTAGGTAATTATACATTTTCATTTAATAATTACATTCGATGAAAATGTTTATATAAGTAAACTAAAAGCAGTATGTTTTCTTATACAGTGGACCTCTGGTAATCCGACAAACATTATGCAGATCAGTGTCGGACTCTCGAATTTATCGGATTATAGAGCAATACCTAAGACCCCCTATAGTCCGGATTTTTTTAAAAAAGAGGACCTTGTAATGCGACAAATGACATATCCAATGGCAAGATTATATACAGGTATGTTATGTATATGTATGTACTTTGAAATGCAAATCACACATAGATTATGTATGTCGAATTTACTAAATTAAATAACAATAGAGAGCTTACGTTTTATTATAAAATTAAAAATAAATGCACATACATATGTACCAAAATAATCAAGAATTATTAATCAAAATCATTAATGAATCTTTCAAATTATGAAGCTTGGAAATATTCAGCCATTTTTTTTGTTTAAGGTTGTTATAACGCGAGATCAGAGCTTTGTCCCTCAGTCTTCTCAAAAACAAAAGTTCGTTGTAGGATGTACCATTCTCTTCAACCCATTGTAAACCTAGCTCAAAGGCGTTAATTGCGTCTTGTGCTGTGACTTGTGGAGCAGTTGCAATCACGTCGTCGTTATTTTCCTGATTGTTTGTTGTATATGTATGTATATTTTTCAAAATTATCCTCTTGGAACAAATGTAAATTATTTAAACTTCAAACCATGTGAACTAATGCATAAACTGTACTAGTGGCCAAACACATTAAGCCTTAATTTTGAGAGACGAATTAGAAGAATAGTGTCTGTCAATTCAAAATTTCCAAGATATTTCTCACTTTTATACTGGACTTGGGAAAAACAGATAAATTTACGCCCGAATGTGACCTTGACATTAAAGTCAAGGTCATTTTAATCTTAAATGTTAATTGTAACGCAACCACTGGCTCTTTGCAGAGAGCCAAAACTGTTATATCGAAACGTCGAAACTTTACAACTTTTGTTGAAAACTTTTTTCTAGAATGCGCAGTTTTCCAAATATTTAGGTAGGGCGTTTAAAATAAATCTGGCCGCAAATGCATGAGCAGTATCTGCTTCAACCAATTTTATAAATATCTTAAAATGTTATATCTTGCTTTAGAATTTCTCAAGCCCTTAGCTGTCAACACTCCGTCTTCTTAAAATATTCTTCTGTATACCTAACCCACTCTAAGCACATTTCTTCGCACCTCGAAGGTTCTAATCAGGTGATTTGTTTATGTCAGTCATCGCATGAACAGGCATAGCCGGGCATATTTTCCGTTTTTCACATGTAGGTACGTATCGCGAGTTCTCGTGAGAACGCATCGAAGGATATGCGTACACACAGGTTTCGTTAAATAGCTGAAGGGTGATGTGACGACAACACGTTCTCGGTGAAGATGATGGCACTTTGATGCGCATTTGTTTGGTGACGTCAACCATAGCATTCTTCTATATCGGCATGTGGACTTAGACGGAAGTGCGTGCTTGATTAACGATTTGAATCAAATAATCTACTCGAAATACATTTAAGATAGACCGTACCCATGTTTTTTACTTCCCATGCCTACTGGCAAGGGAGTATAGTAATCGTGAAAAATTTCGGTGTTAGGGTATTATGTTTTTTGGATGTTGTATGACATGTAGATCACGAAAAACCATGTCACTTATTTCTTTCGGTCGGTCTGTCTGTTTGAGTGTTCGCCAATCACTGATGCCTCTACAATTTTTTATACCGATCGTTTTTTGATGATATTTTGACACAATGTTACTATTATGCCAAGAACAAAAAGATTTGTTTTTGAAAATCGGTGCAGTAGCGTTTATTTGGTGTCTCAGAAGATTCTGTTTATTCTTCAATAATGTTTTAGGAGTGAAAAATTGGCGGGTTGTAGGAGGATGGGGGAGTGGCTGCGGAGCAGAAGGCAAAACATGAAAAAATAAAAATCGCTCATACATCATTTTTTACGTTCCAAAGGCTCCTGAACATTTTCGGGAACATTTTTGTAGGGGTCGAAATTCAGTGGTTGGAGGTTATAGGAGGTGATGATGATGATTTTTTATGCTCCCAATCTCGGTAATTCGACGCATTTATTACGACATATTTCACAGAGCATAGATTCCTCGGTGCATTTGCCATTAAAAGTTAGAATTATAGAGGCATCATTCAGATACGCGTCTCAGCTTTTGCTTCCTGGATTCACCGGCGGGCGTGCTAGCCCCGATAAGTAGCACGGTGACGCGTTGACGTATTTGGCGCGTCAGGTGGTCAGGTATATTGAAGGGGCGATGTTGTCAGATGGACGGTACTACCGGGAAGACAGGAAAATAATGTCTATCTACTAATTGTATGGGCCTATTTGACTGACTTGATCTATTTAATTTCTCTGTTATACATGTTCGTGACTAACCTTTTTCTCAGAGGGTCTAACTTGTACTGAACTGATGAGGAGAGCCAACCTACTTGACGCCATTTTTTGACACTGAGTTTCAACAGGAGTCAAGTTATCTACTTTACATAAAAATACGTACCTCCTTGATCAATGCGCATAACATTCCATAACTTCTGATGAAAACACATTGGGCTATATATGGAGTAAACAATCGAAATTAAAAAAATGCGAAGGTGCCTAAATTTTGGCTTGAAATGTTCACCTCCAGCTTAATACCTTGGCTTTTTTTTGGATTCCAAATATGGTTTTTTATCAAAAAGTACAGAAAATTTCCTATCTTAAACGCTATGTTTCATATCCCAACATAATATTTTTCAGTTAGAAAAAATCACAATTTCAAATACGGCTTTTCTTTCGAGGCCCGTTACTTAGCAAATGAACGTGTCAGGAAAAAAAAAATCGTGCTTCTCTTCTACACCTACTGAATTTTTAAACAGACCCAGCAGCAACGAATTTTATAACGTAATTTTGTTTTCGCTGCCCGCGCACGTGAAATACCCCTGTAGTTAGATGCTGGTGTCCAGATTTCAAGTCTGGAAGGACATCTTATGAAACCCAACATGGCGCTGGACCCCATGTAACAGCAAAACATTAAAAAGTGCATACTTGGTGTTTCAAGATGAAAGTGGGGCATAACAGGGACCTACTATCCAAACTTAATTAAAAAATTGCTAGATGCTTGTAAGACATTGAAATTTGAGGACAAAAGACTGAATCAACAATTAACACAATTTCTGTAAGCATATGCTGTTTTTTAACTACTAAAATGACAAAATATTTGCAATTTTTGCCACCTGTCATTTTCAGAACGGTGTCTTGTTCTAGATCAATTGCATATACAGTATATTCAGATAAGAGATAGACCGGATGTAAACAAAAGGTTCGGGTGATTTTCACGCTAACGCCGCCGTCTCGACGTAAAACAGGAGCCCTCATTGGTCAATTCGCAATTAAATGCCTATGCCGAGCGGCAGAGCAGTCGTATCAAGGCAGAGTCACATTCAGGTTCAGACGTGTTACGTATGTCGAGTGCATCATTGCAATTAGATATTTCTTTGGACGTTTTCGTTTGTTATCTTATTAAGTTGTTGAGTTTGTCGTTGTTATTGTTATACCTTGTTATTGATTGTTATTGTTATCAACTGCTTGCGCAAAATGCCCAGTAGTACAGATACTGCCGATGAAGTTGTAAACTCCTGTAGTCCACCTAGGAAACGCTCTAAAAAAAGACACCTGAGTGCAGAAATGAAAGAGGTCATTTTGAATATATATAAGATCGAGCGCGAGGAGAACGAGGCATCAACCATCAAAGAAATTGTTGTGAAGGTTTCTCACAAAGTTGGGGTGTGTCGCGCATCAGTGTTTAATGTGTTAAGACAATACAAAAAAATCGCACCTTTTCTGAGCCAATGACCAGTACACATCGCAAAAGTATTGTTAAATCATTGGATGAAGCTGATAAGCATGCGATTAGGAGGAAAGTGCATGAATTCTTCTTTAGGAATGAAATACCTACTATAGATAAAGTACTGCAGGAGGTAAATGGAGATACAACGTTGCCAAATTTCAAACGATCAACTTTCCATGCGTTACTGAAGCATTTAAATTTCAAATGGAAAAAACGGGGTCGTAATAGTTTACTACTGGATAGAGAAGAAATTGTGCTATTGCTTATTTAACAAAAATTGGGAAATATAGAAATCAAAACAGGAAGATTTATTACCTTGATGAAACGTGGGTAAACGCAGGACAGACTACAAGTAAAGTATGGGTTGATGATTCTGTAACTTCATCCAGGAGGGCCTTTCTAGATGGACTGTCCACCGGATTAAAAAATCCAGCAGGTAAATACGAGTAATAAACAACAATCGGATGTTTTTCAAACCTTGGGAACAAGGTTCTAAACATTAATTCCAGGGGGCAGATAAAACATATTACAAGTAACAAAACTTTTATAACTTTCGATAAAATGCGTGGATGTTTTATTGTCATTTTCATTTATTATAACTTTTTTAAGCCATGTTTTTATGTGTTTTCGATATTTCAATAATTTTTTAATATAATCTTAAAATATGTCGAATATTATAAACTTAAAAAAAGTTAGTAAGTTTTATATTGTGTACCGTTCCTAATATTTCTAATCATTTTAATTCATACTTTAAGCTTTATAAAGTTATAATTTGTTAATATTAATATTTGCGCGTATTTCAGGTTCCTGATCATTCATTTTTTAAAGGTTTATAACTTTAAATTAAATTGTGAAGCGCTGAGTAATCATACGACGTTCAATATTCTTTCTTTCAATATGACTAAATAATCCCAATTATAGCAATCTGATACTCATGTCTCAATGTTTTTTCGCTGAATGTGATGAAAACATTTGAAAAAGGTTCGCTTATTGAAATAAATCTACACCAGTTAGTACTTCGATTTCCAGGTAAAGGGAAAAGGCTCATTATCTGCCATATTGGCAGTGAGGATGGATTTGTTGTTGACGGTCTGTGGTGCTTTGAGTCTAAGAAAACTGGAGATTACCACGAGGAAATGAATGGCGAATCGTTTGAACAGTGGTTTTCAAAAATTTTACCGAACTTAGAGGAAAACGCAGTAATTGTGTTGGATAATGCGCCTTATCATTCTCGAAGAATGGAGAAGGTCCCAACAACGGCTTCAAGGAAAGTTGATGTTCAAAATTGGCTCCGCTCGAAAAATATCAACTTTGAAGAAGCAATGCTGAAAGTACAATTATTAAGAATTGTCAAGGATCACAAGGCGGAATATCAAAAATACGCCATTGACGAAATGGCAGCAAGTCAAAATAAAACTGTGCTCCGTTTACCTCCATACCATTGCGAGCTCAATCCCATTGAGCTCATATGGGCAGAGGTTAAAAATTATATAGCTAAGCACAATACAACTTTTAAATTTTGTGACCTCAAAGGACTTTTCAAAGAAGCACTAGAATTAATAACAGCGCAAAAATGGGAAAACTGTATTAAGCACGTGAAAGACAAAGTTGAAAAGAGAATGTGGGAACTGGACAATATTTTAGAGGAACAAGTCGAGCCATTCATTATTGACGTTGGTGCTTCAGGCAGTAGCGATGATGAAAGCTCATCAAGCTCATCTTTCCAATAAAAGATGTCGTTCATCAAATTCGGTAAGTTATAAGTAATTATAAAGCTACTGTATTTTTTAATTAATTATTGACATTTTTGAACCCATTTTGGCAAAACCTATTCAAGAATCTACTTTCTGACAATGTTCAACCATGCACATTTTTTTACGTTTTGAACGTTTTAATTTGGTTACATATTTACCTAGAAATCAAAAAATATACTAATCAATATTCTAAAAGCAATTTTAAGAGATATACGATTATTTTTAATTTAGGCTAATTTAAACGCCATTTTCAGATTATATTCGACTGTATTTCACCAAACATCAGGCGGCATCCGAAGCTGGAAATCGAAGCGAAAATTTTGAAACCCTTATGTATATTTACATCATTATATGTATATTTCTTACCCCACCCCCACATGATCCTATATCCATCACCAATCGTATACACATCGAATTGTGCTAATTTACTACAAAGTTACGCAAAGCAGCATCTACTATCTAAAATATGTACTGCGTGACTCTTAATACGTCCCTGCCGAATGTTACAGCGTTCGATGATCACGTGGTCTTGTTTATGTCCGGTCTATCTCTTATCTGAATATACTGTAGTATCCACATATTAAAACTTGCACTCGTTTAGACAGTGTCTAGGAAAATATAAAATAAATAAAATTTGATTTTATGGTTGTCAGGGTATTTGACTGTTTCACTTACAGGAGATGGAATATAAGCACAAAGCCGTGTCAGTTTTCAATTGTAATTTTAATTATGCTTTTAAACGTTTCATGCTGACAACCTCTATTGCTATTTTTTCTTTTTCAGGTAAGCATTCAATTATCATCATCGTCCCAGTCTCCACCAGTCTTCGAAGATGAAATGTAGGTAGTGAGTTTACAATAACGCAATCTTTATTTGGTAAGAGATTTATTAAATTTATTCGCATATAACATTCACTCTTGTTTGATGACATATTATGCATTTTTGGAACAAGAATCAGAAACTGTATCCACCTGCGCAAAAATCCAACAAAAAATGAATGAGGACAAAAGACGAATCATTATATTGAAATTCTAATTATGCCATCTGATTTAATTTCTCAAGTAAATTCAGGAATAAGTAAAAAGGGGCAAAATCGTGAGCGCCATTATGCGTAGCTTTGCTTGCATTATAGTCTTCGTATCTAATACGGTCCTAATAGTGAGGGTCAAATTTGAAATTCCCCTTAGTGTCGATGGTATAACTCAATGAATTATTGTTGTATATTAACAACGTACTCTGTTGACTAGTAGATATTTTCGGGTTAGCGACGACTTTGTTGACCAGATGAAAATTTGCTATAAAAATACGAGTATAAATGTCTGGGCATCTTGATGTATGGATTTTTTTTCTTTTCCAATATCGGAGTAAGCATTTAGTAAATTACCATCCAGCAAGATTTCCTCCAGCGAGCAACACTTTATCTGCGTGAACAAAACGGCGCATTTGAAGATGTTTTAAGTTTATAAGCCACTTATTTTCATTTTAATCCGAGTCTTCACGTTTTCAAGCAAATCGCATCATGCTTTGTTGATATTACATGACATAGATCACCGTGTCACACATTTCCGTCTGCCCATTTGTCCGCTAATCATCGGTCTACGTGTATAACTTGGAAAGTAGAATTTTGATGACGTTTTGACTCAGGATTACAGTTTCTCAATCTTTGTAGTCGCGGAGTTATGGGCAAATCCCTAAAGGAAAAAAATATATAAATACGTATTATCAAGAAGTATCTGATCTCGGTAATATTGCCATACTTATGCTTTTTTGTATCATAAGTAAATTTAACTTAGTAATCTTTTGAATGAACTTTGAGTCAAGTAGGTTGACTCTGAATCTCACCTGCAACTGCTTTAATCGTTTTTTTAATCATAATTCATATGGCGTTAGGTCTGGAAATAAAGTGAACATAATCATATTTTTTTTATTTAAATCAACACTCTACCCGCGTACGTTGGGCTAGATGTCAGGGTTGCTTTTTGTTAAGCTAAGGGCTGATTTCACCAACATTAATATTTAACAGTCCCTTGGACCAATGGGAAAAGACCTTATCGAAATGCAATCTGACGGAAGCTGTCAAAACGGACTGTTAATTTGACAACCTACTTCAGCCTTTACGTATTACTTTTTAATAGTTTTCACAGGGCAATAAGATACCTGTACATTGATGTATGAACATTTTTTTCTCCATTAATGTGATATTGAAGGAAGTATACATTAAAATAGCATTCAGTGGCGATGCTAACATGCGATTTTCGGCCACGCTTCTCAGAATTGTTTACAAAGAAACCGTCGTCGGCGGACCGTGAAACCTTTAAGACGATTTTTTTTGTTCTTCTACTTCATTCATTCAAGTTTCCCGCATCGCATCGGTTATGGTAGTGCGGTTCCTCAGGAAGGAGGAAGCAAGGTCTAGCAATTCTTCATTTGTTCCTTGCCGTGTCTTTACCTAATCGACGCCGTTCACGGAGGATACGCTCAGTTTACCTTTTGTTTTGTTTCTTGGCAGTATTGTACGCTCAATGGGTTCCATTGAATAATGCAAAAGCCTTGTTAACGACCTGACCGAGGTGGCTGGGAAAATACAGGGCGGTCAGATACAGTCAAGTTCATACCACACTCTCAGGCTTTATTTACGATATTTCTAATTACTGGACATTCAGGGTGAAGCAATAAAAATTATGGCCAACAGTATGCTTCTTAAAATATAATTTTTATTTATACAGGGTGATACATAACGTGGTGACCCAAAAATAAATTTTTTGAGTGGAAAGATAGATTCGAATAGGCACTCCCAAACGAATCAATTTAATATATAAGTTTTTCTGTGAAGGGAAAAAATTGACATTTTATCTCTGTTGTCAGCGAAAAAATGAGTACTTTTTTCGGGATATTTTATAAACGATTTAGCTGGCAATAATTTTTGTGACGCTACTTCTACTAATTCCGGTGGAGTCAAAGAAAACTTGGAGGCGGACATTTTTTACTTTATAGCATTAAAAATAACTTCTAAACAACTACTAAGTTCACATTTTTAAATCAAATCATAAAAATAAATTGACAGCTATTTGATTGCTTTGAAAGTTTCCTTAACAACGCAGGTCTAATTGTCGCTATAAGTACGACATAAGCGTACTAATTTCTAAATTCAAATTACACATCAATAATTTTCTGACTTAAATATTGTAATAATATAATCTTTTCAGTATTAAATCTAGCACTTTTTCCCTTGTATAATAAATAACTATTAATATAACATAGTATAGGATTGTATTGTCAAATTGTTGAGATATTGGGAAATCTGTCGAAAAGAAATCAAACAACTTTGACAAGTCGCACCTCCGCAACTTTTTCAGCTAGAAAACTGCATTTTTCGCCTTTATGATCTCATATTTTCTTCCTACCGACTTATTTTTCAATTTTGTGCTTAGTCTATACAGGGTGGCCAAGAATGAAAAATTAACGATTTCTCAAAATTTTCAAATAGGACAGTCTGTATATCTTTTTTATTCCCCTTTTACAGGTTTTTTCTACTACCTATAAGGCTTATGGATGTTCGTTTTTTAATTACTAAAGACACAGGGATGCCTCCATGACTTTCAGAATTTATTGCATAAGGTTAGACGGATACAATTTCTATTTAAAAAGGACAAATATTAACCATCAGTCGTTACTAACTATTATATATTTAATATAAATATTAAACTTTATATATTGAAAACAGCTTGTGAATTGAATAATCAATATCAATACAGGGTGTTGCATTTGAAAATTTTGCGAAATCGTTGATTTTGCGTTCTTGACTACGCTGTATAACGATCAAAAAATTGAAGTAGGAAGAAAAAATGGGCTCATAAATTTTTCCTTACCAAAAATTGTTATCTAGCTGTAACAGTTGCGGAGGAGCGAGTTATCGAAGCTGTGTGTTTTTTTTAAGTTGCTGCAAAATGAGGTTTTAAGAAAATCAAAGATTTTTCGAGAGAGAATAAAAGTAATAACCTGTTTCATTATTCCATAAAAGTAGAATGTTGACATACAATTTCAGAGCTGTACTAACATTCGTTGAGATATTACCATTGGAAAAAAATGCAAAAAAATGCACAAAAGATGCATTTTTGACAAAAGAAGTTGTTTTTCAGTCATCTCTATAACACCATGAAATAATCAGACGAAAAGGATTTAGAATATTGCTGCAAATAGTTGAAAAAAAGCGACAAACACGGACGTATTTTTTTTTTTTTTTTTTTAACGAGGGGGGAATGCATTTACGCACCATACCATAGCACGAGCTACGACGTGTGTGGGGGCTCCAGGGTCTTGAAGAGATCACCTAATACCCACTAAACCCTAAACCTCCGCGTGGCCCGACTCATCAGCGTCTCGGTAGGCCATGTGTTGTGCGTGACCTGCGGTCTGCTACAACATCTCCTCATGTGTTTCAGTCTCTGGGAACGCCGGGTTGGTTCCCTTTACCTCGCACATTCTATCGATGTCGTTAAGCGATCATCGATAGAGGATCTGCTAGTTTCTCTTGAAACTCTTGTTTTCGAAAAATCAAGAGTTTCAAGTCCTCTTACCAATATGTTGTTCCTGGTCCTGGTCCTGAAGGGTCCTGGTCCTGGTGGGTCCTGGTCGTGGCGGGTCCTGGTCCTGATTGGTCCTGGTCCCGGTGGGTCCTGGTCCCGGTGGTTCCTGGTCCTCTGCATCCACGCCGTGGGGTGAGGGGGGGGGAGCAGCCGCAGTTCTCCTAGTCTCCTAGTCAAGGTTCCAGTTAGCGGGTGCCAACTGGGACCTTGGTCTGGGGTACCTGGTTCTGCGGTTGCGCGGCCTCTCGTCCGGATCGTAGTCCATGAGGAATCGTAGCTGCTCGTTCGGGTGGTCCTGAGCTTTCTCGAAGGTCTTCTCCGCTTTTTTCCTCATGTACTCGTGGATGGTATCCCAATGCAGGTCTCTACGCAAGGTTGAGTTCCTTACGTAGGAAGGTGCATTGGTGGCGATCCGGAGTAGCTTCATCTCTAGAGCAGCAAGTCGCTTGCGGTAGCTGGGGGCAGCGTACCCCCAGACCGCGGCACGGACGTACGACCTTAAACAGTTTATTTATTTCTTAACAATCCAAAGATTATTGGCATACTGAGATACGATCCTATTTCTTTTGGATGAGATACATTTGATAAAGATCTGATACCAAAAGCATATTGCTTCAAAATACTCCTAAGGAAACGATTACAATCATATTTTCTTCGCTACTTAAAATGAAAGTAAATCAAGCTTTTTCTTGAAAGTTCCGAATTATGTCTTCATAGTTGATCTGTACACGGTTTCCGGCTATAAATTGACCCCCTCTAACTTTTTTATATGACCTTTAAGAAGAAGAAGTTGTGTGTAAATGTTACAGGGTCTAATATGAAGTTTTTCATGTAATATTTTTTCGTATACCCGGTACAGTGCTATCGAATAAAGTTGTATTTTTTAAATGGAACACCCTATATATTTTCTGGAAAAATTATAATGATTTTCTTCTAGAAGCTCATATCACAAAGATACGGGAGGTCAATTTATAGATGGACACCCTGCACCTTTAGAATTTTTACTAAATGAGGAATAAGAAATATGATCTCTTTGGTCCATCTATTCGAAAATTGGTGTTACTACGTATCATATAATTATCTGGAAAAAATATGTAGAATCCGGTTCTGTTGTTATATTCAAAGGTGGGTAGCGCAGGCACTTAAGTTTAATTGTAGCCACTGTTTTCTCAATTAAACACAAATAGACTGTCTATTAGCGCTAATTCAATTCATTCACTTATGGATTGACATCACTTTTTATGAGACCACGGTAGTAAACACTCTGGATTTTTGGAAAATAGTACGCTCATAGAATATTGAATATGTCAGTACATTGATCAAGTTAACTTGACCTTTTGTAGAAAAAGTTGTTTTGGTTGATCAGATGCTTAAGCATGAGTGAAATAGTCCCACATATAGAGAGTATGCTTGTGATATTTTTATCAAATATCTAAGTGGAAAAACAATTTAGAGCTCACAGTTATGCACGTGTAACATTAAGGTAGTAGGGTTAATAGTGCCGGCTTTCGATCTAAATTTAATTTGGATGAAAATGTTCAAAATTAGTTCCTGTAGTATCTACTAAAAGAAACTAAGCGGATTCCACCCTAAACGGACTACCGCCACATCTCCTAGTGTCCTCCAACTCGCCCTCAAAATAGTGAAAATATCATCCCTCAATAATGGAAACATTCATCACTGGTGAACTAAATTTTTCTGGATAACGTTCTTAAGGATTCACCACTTGAAATCAAGTCAAGCTCAAGCCAAGTATTAGATATTTACTATGTAAATCAAGTCAAGTGGTGTTTACGTCAAGTACTTGGAAAATCAAGTAATCTTGATATTACTTGATAATTTTCGTAATATAAATACGAGTAGATAATAAATATACAACGAAAAGACTTTGTGACAAGTTGCAAAAAATACGTATTGAACAAAATCTTTTGTTCATCATTTAACAAATAAAAGAACGATAAAACTGAAAAAAAAACCTATGTCCATCAGCCGATAAAACAAATTAATACTTTTGAATTAGCATTTCATCCACTAACCACGAGTAAAGTTATCCTAAGGGTCCTAACGGATGTATCGCTTGATCTGTTGCAGGGTTCCGTAATGGTTATTGTAGCCCTAGAAAATGGATGATGATGTCGCAGATGTGGTGATTATTTGCATTAAAATGTAAAATACGGTCCATCGGTTGTGACAAATAAATATCACTGGAGGCCTTTAGTAGAACAAAAATATAATATTCCGTCAAGCATCAAGTGATTTGAAAATGCTTCACCTAAAGTCAAGTAGAACAATAAAAAAATCAAGTCAAGCATTAACGTTCCAATTAATTATTTTATTGTCAAGTCGTTTCTAAAAATATGACTTGATGGATCCCTGAATGTACTACTAGGTCTATGTTAACTATTTCCACTCTTATTTATCACTTCTTGCCTCTTTGAAGAAAGTACAGAGGGTATGCCTGAGCTAAGCATACTGACAGATTACTGAGACCAAGAACTGCGGGAAGAATTTTTCCTTCATGTTTACCATACAAGAGCGTACCCAGGGGACAGCTCTACCTTGTTCCTGGCTCGACAAAACTTAAATGGAGAGAATATTTACATGCAAGAATTAAATTATTCATGTAAAGGGTTCTTCACAAGCTCGATTAGTTGAGCTTTATGTTATATATAAATTTTAATCTCACCCTGTATGCCTAATTTGTTGCAGCAGTTACGTACGTCGCAGGATAGCTTGAGCATTTTTGAAGATTTTTTTATCTTAATCACTACAAATTCTTCAACTTTTGTCTACTATTTTATGTTTACTTTCTCTATTTTTCCACAAACGAATTGTAGATATCCATTAGTTCTCATTTTGAAGGTGGTTTCATCCCTATTCCAGTCATTCAATAGATTTGTAACTTTGAAGTGTGATAAAAAAAATGACATGTTTAGATAGTAAATTTCCCGATTTTTCAATTTTCCAATTGCACACCTCGTGTTGCTCGTGCTGTATTTGGGGTTCTACAAAATCGACTGGATGATTAGAATTTGAAAACGAGTTTTGTCGGATTTCGCAACCTTTGAATCATTCAAATAAACTCTTGGCTACGTCTTAAAATATATCAGCAAAGTTGAATCTCTTTCTGAATTTTGTCTCCTCTAAGAACATTTTTGATTGCGTTCAACATCATCCGAAACGAAAAAAAAAAGGTAAAGTCAAGTTTGGGGAAGATATAGATTTTTTAGTCCTTATTCCGATACCATTAGACAGGTCTTTCAAAATTTCTTCAAAGTCCAGTGATACTTTCCAAGTTATAGAAGGACCAATGATTAAATTAGTTTTTTTACTGTTACTCTATCGCAACAGGACAAATTACCAAAAAGTAAATTTCTTTGTCTCTGTAATAGAGGACCAAAGATTACCTGCCCAACGGCACGGAAAATGTATCTATATCTGAAAATTATCCTTCCATTTGAATTTTTTTTTGGGATTGCAATACTTCCTGGCCTATTGATTTGTCTAAAAAAAAAATAGCATCATGTTTGAATTTTGAGGGATCTGTACTCCCAAGCAATAGGTATATAAAATTTGCAGTATATTATCTCAAGTATTGCTTTCAAGTATAATAATAATAATAATAATAAAACATCTTTATTGGGCGAAGTTTAGCTTAAGCTATTCCACCATTGAACCCGTTCAATGACTATCCACAAAATAAACAATAAAAACAATATATACTACTAAAAATGTAGTATTGCAAACAACTAAATTATTAGCACTTAAAAAAGCATCTCGTGGAATATTTGCTTGTATATTTCAAAAAAGTAATCCGAATAGTTTTCCATATCATGAATTGTCAAATTAGACTCTATATAAATCGATTAAATAATGAATAGAAAGAAAAATATCAAGCATAGTCAAGTACAGGGTGCGGCAGAGAGGATGGACGGTTTTAAAAAAATCATAAAATAGTTAATTTTTACTGGAATCAGGTTCACAAGGAAATAGCATTTGAGACAGTCAAGTGTGGAAAATCACATCAGGCATGTGGTGGCCGTAATCGTTGATGCAGTGCTTGAGGCGTTCTTGGAAGTTCGCGTAGACTCTCTCCAACATCGCTCTCTCAACTTGGGCGACTTCCACGCGAATTTCACTCTTCAATTCGTCCAGAGTTCGGGGCTTGTTCGCGTATACTCTAGCCTTGAGGTCTCCCCATAAGAAAAAATCGCATATGGATAAATCTGGGGACCGAGGAGGCCAATGAACATCACCAAATCTGGAAATAAGGCGACAGGGAAGAGAGGGCGAATAACGTCCATGGATGCTCGGGCTGTATGGGCGGTCACCCCATCCTGCTGGAACCACACACGTCGGATTGGAACACGTCGCCGTCGTAATTCAGGGAGAAAGAAGTTGGTGATCATGTCGACGTAGCGCTCTGAGTTCACGGTAACATCGCGACCATTACCGTCTTCGAAGAAGTAAGGGCCAATGATGCAAGTTTGCGATACAGCGCACCAAACCATTACTTTTGGGCTGTGCAGCGGTCTTTCGTGTAACTGTTGCGGATTTTCATTAGCCCAATAACGACAATTCTGCTGGTTAACCATGCTGATTTGGTGAAAGTGGGCTTCTTCACTCATAAACAAAATGAGGTTTTCATTTTGATCGATCAGTGCTTCCATCTCACGTGCGAAGTTCATTCGTTGTGCATAATCTCCGGGCTGTAACTGTTGCACAATGGCCAATTTGTAGGGGTGGAAGCGGAGATCCATATGCAAAATTCGCATTACCGAACGATCACTAAGGCGAAGTGAAGCAGCATGTTTCCGGGCAGATCGAGTCGGACTGCGAAGAAAGACCTGTCGAACGCGTTCAACATTATCAGGAGTTCGAACTGTTCGCGGCGCTCCTCTTGGTCTTCTGTTGATCAGTTCACCACGCCAGCGAAGTGATTCAACCCAACGAAGGATGGTGTATCGAGAGGGAACAGCTCTATTCCGATGAATGTTGAAGTGGCGACGAAACTCACGCTGTACGACGATGACTGACTCATTATTTCGGACGAAACAATCATAGGCGAAAACGCGGTGCTCCACCCTCCAAGGCTCCATAACGACAACTGGTAAAATAATGCTAGGATCTCACGAGTCATAGGGCACCCTCCCCACCTCTCTCCTAGACGGAGGCGGAGAGTACTACCCATCCCAAAAACGTCCGTCCTATCTGCCGCACCCTGTATATATGATTTGTGAAACTCTCACCAAAACATTCTTTCAAGCTGCCCCCCCCCCCCTTCCGTTTTGAGCTAGGCTCGCTCTTGTTACCACACCTTATCATTCTCAACAAAATCATTCCTTGTAATTATCCTAGTAATTATATCTGCCAGCTTCTTTGACATCTGATGAATGTAACAAGAAACGAGCTAGCATTAATCGCCTACTTCGTCGCAACTACCTAATGCAGAAACCTTAATAATTATAATTAATTTCATATTTTATAAAACTTATAGGTATCTCAATTACCGCTAATGACCATCGTAAACTAGTCGATCTCGTCTCATAAATTTTCAAATACCGATGACAAATCAATTTTAACGTCAAAAGCACTCCGTATAGTTCTCACGCAATTTTGCATACCTGAGCGCAGGATATATCTATCTCTGCTAACAAGATATCTCGCAGAGATTATCGAATGACCATCCCAGGAGATGGTCTCTCTTTCTCCCATTTCTGACTCGTTAATATTCGCGAAGATTATCGAAATAGCTCAATCGACGTAGACAAAAAACAACAAAAAGGAATATTTGTAAGGGTGTTAGAGTAGCTTTAAGAAAATTAATGAAGAGTACCTTCTATCATGTTGTTCGTTGCAGGAAGAATTGAATGACGAATTTTACAACGGAATTTCAGTGGTGGGGGTAAATGAAAAAGTTTCTCATCAAAAAATAATAAATATAATAAACAATGGTGTCTGGTAGATTGACTCTATATTTCCTACACCGTCGCTGGAATCTTCAAAGAAAAGGGATGATGTAGGTTCACTAATGTACTATGAATTTTCGACCTCTACATATCAAACTTTGTAAACGAAATCTATCATATTTCTGTTTCTATGGCAGGGGTAGGGAAAATGTGTGTGACTTATAGATCAGCAGCTTCATAATAACACTGTTAAATACAGGATTTGCTACATGACAATTTTTGGGTGTATCTCATGTATTTTGAGACCCTTAAATCAAATCTAAAATCAGAATTTTTCTATCACGCACAGATATTCGGTAACATCTACTTTTATGAATTACAATACGTAATATCTCGTATTGCTGCATTTCTCGACGTTTATGCGATGACGCACATATATAATGTTAAGACCTGTCTATTCCTGTTTATTATATGCGAGCTCTATGTTTAGTTTATTAGTAGACTAACAGCAGCCGAGTCAGTTACGTTTTCTGTGTTGAAGGGTACTGAGATGTTCTGAGTACTGTTAATTTTTGTTAAAACGGTGTGTTGTTTTTAGTTTATGGACAATGCCTAGAAATTGTGTAAATAGTGCGAACAGTTTTTGTTATGTGTGCAGAGATAACTTTTACTCCTACTGAAAGCATACGAACTTTATTTTGGTATTAAAGTTGGCGATCAAGATAAACTATGGACCCCTCATATATACTAAGTGACATATAAATCCGAACACCCAGTTTAAATGGTTTTATTTTAATAAAATTTTGTATAAGTACTTAATGAAGCATAATAAGTAAATGATAAAAATTTCAAAATGATTGCACTGCTTTAAAGCCCTTTGACCTTTAATAATGTGTGGATGCACCCTGATGTGCTACGCATTCTCCAACGCGCCTAGGCATGCTTCTGATCAGGTGGTCAATGTCCTCGTGTGGTATCTCATTCCAGGCAACCACCAACTCATCTCGAAGTGCTTCTAGAGTCTGAGGAGGACGTTGCAAATTGAGCAATCTCCTACCCATCATATCCCACACGTGCTCAATTGGGGATAAGTCGGGAGATCTTGGTGGCTATAGTAACAATGTGACATCATTATATTGAAAGAAGTCTATTGTGACTCTTGCAACATGTGGTCGGGCATTTTCTTGTTGGAAAGTTGGATCTGCCAGGGTGTCAAGACAGGGTAAAAGATGGGGTTCTAGAAGTTCGTGGGTATAATGCTGCGCGTTCACGTTACCTCTGATGAAGATTAAAGGTGACCTGGAACCATAAGCTATAGCACCCCAAACCATAACTCCAACAGTGTGATAAACATGCCTTTCAACAAAAAACTGTGGATTCCTCCTTTCACCACGTCGCCTTCTAACACTTACACCGACGTAATCGCCTTGAGTGGTGCAGACAGCGGTCACTCTGGGATCAGGAATGGAACAGTATGGTCTTTAGTGACGAGTCTCGATTTTGTTTAGGCATGCACGATGGTCGTGCCAGGGTTAGAAGGCGACGTGGTGAAAGGATGAATCCACAGTTTTTTGTAGAAAGACATGTTCTTCACACTGTTGGAGTTATGGTTTAGGGTGCTATAGCTTATGGTTCCAGGTCACCTTTAATATTCATCAGAGGTAACATGAACGCGCAGCGTTATATCCACGAAGTTCTAGAACCCCATCTTTTACCCTATCTTGACATCCTGGCAGATCCAACTTTCCAACAAGATAATGCCTGACCACATGTTGCAAGAGTCACAATAGACTTCTTTCAACATAATGATGTCACATTGTTACCATGGCCACCAAGATCTCCCGACTTATCCCTAATTGAGCACGTGTGGGATATGATGGGTAGGAGATTTCTCAATTTGCAGCGTCCTCCTCAGACTCTAGAAGCACTTCGAGAGGAGTTGGTGGTTGCCTGGAATGAGATACCACAGGAGGACATTGACCACCTGATCAGAAGCATGCCTAGGCGCGTTGGAGAATGTGTAGCACATCAGGGTGCATCCACACATTATTAAAGGTCAAAGGGCTTTAAAGCAGTGCAATCATTTTGAAATTTTTACCATTGACTTATTATGCTTCATTAAGTACTTATACAAAATTTCATTAAAATAAAACCATTTAAACTGGGTGTACGGATTTATATGTCACTTAGTATATGTTGTCAGACTTGTGTAACGTTGATAACAGGTTGGTTAAGAGGCGACAATCGTAAAATGCCCTTTGCGGTACCAATGGTTTGGAGAGAACCGAGAGACCATACTACTGATTGCTATTTTTGCTTCACAAATATTAAAGGTATTGGACCCAAAATCGAAAAATACTGTTAAGTATTTTAATTTACCATCAGCTTTACGGCCCGTTAAGCATAGTGATGAACTTTCTGTTCCAGTTCGACCAGAATCTTGTTCTTTGGATGAAAATCCAATCCAATCCACCAATTCTGAAAGTGATGGTACAGAAAGCTTAAAAATTTCCGATCCTTCGTTTGACCTGCCAGGATGTTCAACAGTGCCGCATTTGATCACACAGGGCGAACCTAATGACTTAGTTCGAGAATTAAATCTGTTAAAACGCCAGTCAGAACTTTTACCGTCAAGATTAAAAAGATGGAATCTTCTCCACGGTGATGTTAACATTACTTTTTACCGAAAATGGCAACAAGACCCACGCACTGTTTCCGTAAAGAAAGGGAGTTGATGTATTGCTCCGATGTCAACAATTACATGATGCAAAAGATAGATAGATAGTTTATTGTCCTATTAGATCATGTTACATGATATAAGACTTGTCAATATCAATTTGAGGGTCATATATGCGTTTGAGCAAATATGCCAGAAAAATACTTATAATTATAAAATAAATAAGGACATTACAATTACAAAACATTTCAAAAGGTTAAATCACATTATAGGTACAGGTACAGTGCAAGAATCGTAATGTGTAAAAGTATATACATATACAGCGACTTTTTTTATCACAAAAAATGTTCGACTAGCCGGTAAAAATCATTGAAGCTGATACAAAGAAAAGAAAAGCGGTAGGAGAATCTGTTGAAATACATAATATATAAACACAATAAACATCGAGCAGTGAGGACAAATGGTTAAAAGCTTAAAAAGAAAACATATATACTTTCGTTAAAACTCGAATAAAAAGTGAAATTAAAATACATTTACTCCACGATAATAGACAATTCACTGATAACGAAATGATTAACAGCTTAAAAGAATTTAAAAAACAGATACTTTCATGTGTTAGTAAAACTCATGTAGATAGTAATAGCATTTTTCAACCAGATATTTCCTGAGATGTTTTTTCAGCGCAAGGATATTAGTGCTTCTCCGCAACTCACTCGGCAGATTATTGTATAGCTTAGTGCACGCTAGAGTGGGAGATTTTTGGAATAGGGCAGAGTTATGTGTCGGTATACTCAGATCATGCCCTATGCTAGTGTTGTATTGACTATTAATGGCGTTGTTACGAACAAATCTATTGCTATGTTCAAATGCGAAGATGGCACATTTGTGTTAATATAGCGTCTAAATATTTCTTTACAAGATTTTTATTATTAATATTAAAAATTAATCGAAGTACTATTTTCTGCAGGATGAATAATCTGTTAATCATTGTTGCCTGTCCCCATATGATTATATTGTTAGTGAGGTGAGAATAAACTAGCGCGTAGTACATATCTAAGAGTGAGTTTAGATGGCTTTAATTTCAATATTGCAAAATAAGCACTGTTAATTTTGTTGCAAATGTGATTTATTTGTGGTTGCCAGCTTAACTTACTATCAACATGAGTTCCTAAGAAGACAGTTTGATCTGAAAAGCTATCAATAACCATGCGTGGTTTCTTGTTGAAGAAATGAATTTCAACAGTCTTATCTTCATTCAAAATGAGGCGGTTAGACTGGCACCACTTGCTCATTTCACTTTTGACTTTCTCAATAGATTCGAGAAGATCCTGCGGTGTCGTGGCACTGACGACGATAGATGTGTCATCCCCATAATTAATCATGAAGCCAGACAATTTCAAGTCATTTATGTATACAATGAAGAGCAGTGGTGCAAGTACTGAGCCTTGTGCCGCACCTATATTCACGGAATATTGAGTTGACGTATGACCATTGACCTTCGTTTTCAATTTTCTATCTGTGAGGAAAGACTGGATCCAACTGAGAATAAAATCCCTTATACCTAAGCAGTACAACTTTTCCACGATAAACGAAATATCCATTATATCGAAAGGTCAAAAAATAGTCCAGCAACGTATCTGTTTTCGTCTACTTCTCTATATATATGGGAAAAAAAGTCAAAGGTCGCCGTTTCTATAGATCGTGAGGGTCTAAACCCATGCTGGGTATCTGATAAGACATTATAGCGATTGAGAAAACATAATATACGTTTATACAGACATTTTTCAGTGACTTTAGAGATCATCGATAAAAGTGATATTGGTCTGTAGTTTTCAAGGTCTGTACGGTCACCCTTTTTGTATACGGGAATAACAATAGCTAGTTTCAAGCATTTCGGGAATCTACCTTGCTTCATTGATTTATTAATAAGGACTGATAGGGGGGAAGATATTTCACGTTTCACAAACTTTACCACACGCGTTGAAATTCCATCATTTCCACTGCTTCTTTTATTTACTTCCACGATCTCTTCAGTGGTGACATCCTCAGAACATTGATGATGCTACCCGATTTTCTGATGGACATCTTGATGGGTTGTCACATTTAAAGTGTTCTGCTAACTTGCTCTCTGCTATTGTGGAAAAATACTTGCCAAACATGTCGGGTACGAGGATGTCAGTAAAGTCTTTGTCTTCATTTTTCAGCACTATTTGATGATGTTTCTTTACTCTTCCGGTTTCTTCATTGACTATTTCCCATATTTTTTTAGCTTTGTTGTTGCTGGATTTTATTAGACTACTGTAATACTCTTTTTTTGTTGAAGAAATTAATTTCTTGTGTTCTTTCTTGTTGTCAATGTACTGCTGTCTCATACTTACATTGTCTTCATGCCTTTTCACCAAATTGTGTAGTTTTCTTAGATCTAGATCTAAATCTGTTGGATTTTTGGCGCCTGTTCATTGATTCCTCTAAGCTTAGTTTAAAAGCGGTATTGGTTCACAACAGTAATAAATATCCATCGGTACCTGTAGCGCACGCAGTTCATATGAAGGATTCGTATGAAAATATGCGAGTTCTGTTAGAGCATATCCGTTATAATGAATATGTATGGGCCATATGTGCAGATTTAAAGGTAGAAGCCCTTCTGCTTGGAATACAACTGAGATATACCAAATATTGTTGTTTTCTTTGTGAATGGGACAGTCGTGAGCGAGATCGTCATTATGAACAGAAGGAGTGGCCACTACGTCAGGTATTAACTCCGGGCCTCAAAAACATTGCTCATGGGACTGATGAAAAATTTTGTGGAAGCTGTGGATCGAAATGGAAGAAGGTTTCTGCATGTAAAACAATCATTTCCGAGACTTAGTAAGGTAAAAATTAAATAGGGCATATTTGTGGGTCCACAAATACGGAGAATCATGAAGCATGATGTATTTGATAGTGCTCTAAATAAAACTGAATTACGAGCTTGGAATCAGTTACTGCCAATTTTTTATGCAATGTTAACGCGGACAATTATAAAGATATTGTGAATGAACTAATTAATGCTCATAAAGGAGTGGGATGTAACATGTCTCTAAAAATTCACTTTTTTTCTGCTATGGAAAAACGGTATCAAGGTCAATGGAGTGTCAATTTGCTTGCTGATTATTGATGGACATTGTTAAGAGATACTTCAGGAGCAACATATCGCTGTAAAACATCGACAACAACATTCTGATAATAATGTTTATTCGAGTGTTTATAATTACTCTTACACACATATCCTTATATTTTACAAGTAAAAGCAGCAAATAAAATGCCTTATTGCCAGAAAACCGTGGGTGATAGAAAAAATCGAATGCTATTTCCGGCTTTTTGGGTATGTTTTACATAATGACCACCTTGTTTTGACCATGTCACAAAAAATTATTTTAATTTTGTTCACCAGTGTAATAGAAGGTCTTCTACTTTCATCCCCTCCAAACAATGCCTGGAAATTCGCAGAAATCTCTGAAATGTTATAACACTATGTTCCAGCGCCCTCTGCATTGATGATCAAAATGTACTACTACCTAAACGTTGGAAGTATTAAACTCGCGATAAGGGAGCAGCAAAACCCGTTGGTGTAGCGGTAGAAGAGAGCTAGGTCGTCGAAGGCCTGCTGGTGCGAAAGGGTCCCGAGACTGTCTGTTAGGGAAGGGCCTTCAAACAGTCGGACAGCCCTTCTCTGGACAGCATCGAACCTGTTGACTATTATGACACATTTTTATAGAAGCAAAATGATAAAGAATTTAATTCCCTACAAAAATGTGTTTTTACTTTTTTTTACATAAGATCGATTGTTTTCGAAATACCAAAAAATCTACTTTCGCCAAAATTGCGGGATTGTAGGAAAATCTTCCTATTTCTTGACCTAGTCTAGAGGCGTCGTACGCGCGTATATTTTCTGACGCGCGCTTCCAGGTGAACAGCTGGCATTAATTCTGTGTATTTTTAGCCTTACCGTTATTCTCCAAGTTTTGACATATGTGCGCCCGATCCATATATATTCAGTGCCGGATGCTCACTGTTCGATTTTCGTCCGCCGGCGCGCATGACGTCACACGGAGAGTGATTATCATTTGGGTTGATATGGATAACGTGCATATTTTCACCTACAGGCCAAACGGCTGAACGGATTTTCACATATGAAGTGTCCTTGGATTCGTCTTAGCGGTGTGAGTGACACTAGATACATAAAAATTTTATACAAAACAAAATGGCGACCTTGTAATCCCTATCTCACAGGCTATAGCTTAAACGGCTTTCTAGCTTCACAATAGAGCGTGTATCGTCACTTTACTGTATAAACTAGATTTTTCTACTTTACCTACATTTTACTATGTTTTGTGGAGCAGGATTAACATGTTCATGACGTTAATACTGCACTACATTTATTCACGTGTGAAAATGTTCGCAACTCGAAAAGTAGAAAAATGGAGTTATAATTTTTTTGCAGTAAGCTGGCGATATAACAATAATTGGAAATGGCCTTAGCCTAAGCCACAATTTTTCTCCATTTCCTTTCACGATTTTTCTGGTCTCTCAAACTTTTATTCAGTTCTTTGATCCGGAAGAACATCCTTGACCTGAAAAATAAATAAAAAGCTGATACTTCAGGTGCATTCAGTTTATTCGTTAATGATGCGGTTAGTGGAATGTCCGGAGTATCCTCTTCCTGTACGCTGCAATACTCTGAGTATGCGCCTTCGTTTTGCCCCAAAATATATGACCTGATTTTATACTTAAACTCTAGGGGATAAGTTGAGCCCTTTGCCTTTTTTCGTAAGCACTTTCCTGCTTTTCCCCATCCACAGGTGTAGATGGCCCAGGTGATGATAGAAACTTGGGTAAATTTTCCATAGGAATGGCATCATCTTTTAGAGCACGGTAACTTTTAGGGGTGTAACCCAAAAAGGTATGTTTTAAATTGACCTTATAGGCACTTTCTCAAAAATGCTTCGAGCGAACCCTAGTGCATTTTACATTGAGTTTGTCTTTTCTTTTTGTAAGATGATGCCATTTTTTGCTAAGGTTTGGGTGTTGAGGAAACCTGTAGACCTCCATGTCTTTGCAAGGATTCTGTGTAGACTGGTTGTCGGAATTACATCCCACAACAGCACACCGCATTTTTAACAATTTATCAACCACACAGGCTATATAAAGTATGTTTAACTAATGGAACCGGTCACAAAACCACCAAAAAACACCAACAAATCACACTAGTATTAACCACGATACACGTGAACTGCAGTAACGTCACGACAATCTTGCCGCTGGTAACCACGAGCCGACAACTCTCCAAGTGACGTCACGAAGCTCCGCCCACAAGCGCAATGTCCTATCTTCAGTGTATGTGTATCGTGATACATATTCGACCTCTGCCATCATGGTCATTATGCTGACACAGAATGGACTACCCTGCATTGTACAGACTTATAGAATTCAAAAGTCCCTTTCGACCAGACTATAACCATATCAATTTGGCCGCGAAGCGTGACATCCAGCAACCAGGTGCTTGAGCAGTTGCAGTTGCAGCACAATCGCGAGGAAATCATAAATAAAGTTGATCTCGCTGAGATCGAATATTTACAACCACCGCTTCGTATCCTTGCACTCGATTTTTTTTTGTTCGTTTCTTCTTGTATCCAGTCCTCATCCACTTGTAAGTTGTTGCTGCAATTTTGCTTCCCGTCAGGATTGTCTCTGAATAGATTTAACCCTTTTAACATGAAATGAATAAAAAATAGTATGAGTTTGAAAATGTTTAGGTTTCAAGATCTGTGTATGAAATCACAATTTTAAAATCTTATTTGTTATATTTTTATTTTTCATTTCTTTTTTTTCCATGATCGGGTTACAGTGTATTAAGTTCCATGTTGTTCGCACCTTGTGATAGTCAAAAAATCTTCGTTAACAAAACTTGAAAAAAAATATTAAAATATCCTTACTTGAAAAGGGACAAGAACATGTTCACAGAATTATAGAAAATAGGTAAAATATACATTTAAGGCCGATTTCACCAACATTAATATTATGGACCAATGGGAAAATACCTTATCAAAATGCAATTTGACGGAACCTGTCAAAGGTCTCTGAATATCAGTGATTTCTATTGAAATATTGAATAAAATCGTGAAAATTCGACTGTATTATAAACAAGACCACTTTTTGATTCCAACATGATGCTTTTGTACAGAAAAAACAGGACAACTTTCATGTATTTTTATATATGTTATAGGTTTACATTTAACAATCCGTTATCCCCCTCAGCGAATAGGAATGCGGCAAATAATAGGTCGATTTTCTAGCTGTTAAATTTGGCAGCAGATTTGGACGTTTGTTAATGCATGGCACTCTCGAATTTACCAACTTCAATATACTGAAAGTTATCATTACATACCTGTTGAATAGTGTGGATTTGTCTGTATTTTGCAAGAAGATAGAATATAAAATACGTATACATTCCATCCAATTCCTCATCTTCCTTTACGTCATAATAGTAATCATTTATTAATTTATGGGTTAATGAATTTCTTCAAAGCAATAAAAACATTATGTCTTCTCCATCCTAAAACACAGATAATATGGGTGTCAATCCCTACATCTCCCTGATGCATAATGCAATTACTATGGACATAGACAAAAAAATATGAAAAATGTTTCACAGATAATGGCTTTTAAGTTCAAAAATCAAAAAACTAGTAATGTTTATTGTTTATTTTTCTTTTTTGACTGGTGGGGATATCTATCTGACACTCGCAGGGTTGCCAAGGCTAACGACGATCACGTCCCGTGGTGGAGGGTGCGAAATGAATCTTTTACATTTGCTGGTTTTGAATTTTTTCCGTGAAAATTTACTAGGTATCATGATAATAAGCATCTTTGGTGGATTGTTCGATCCCGAATGGGAAAGATCTCCTATTTATGAAAATATTTTTGGTATCATCTAACCGTTGCAATCAGTGCACAAACACTGTGACATATGATTTATAGCATAACCCGCTGCCCTATCAATACAAATTTAACATACAGGTCGCCTAGCCGTGGGGATGCAGTGGTCGGGATGAATATCATGGCAGCAACTGATGATTTGGGCATGTCTGGTAACAACGTATGAAATGAAACTCGCTAACTGCACAAATTTGAAGATTTTGTACAATTTCTTTGAAAATGATGAAAGATATGCCTGATTTGGCAGGGTAATGTCGCAGCCAAATGGCAGTCACTCTTTCTGACACAGTCCGGATCGAAAGATGACGATACTCGTGAAATGTATTGATACTTCTAAATATGGGATCGTATCGAACATCCCTACTGTCAAGATGTATAAGGTACCGACGGAGCTATATTGCGGCGTCAAGGAAATAATTTTAAATTTTTATTTTCATTTTTTCAAGTGTTGTGCAATGATTTTGGGAAAAATGTCACGAATAGTCTTATAAAGCATAGTAGAGTATATTTCAACAGTTGGCGGAACTTACTCCACTGGGACCAGGAGGGTGAAACGGGATATTAATGCACAATCTGGCAACCCTGTCGCACCCTCACAAAATGGCCACTGATAACCACACAAGTCACCGTGTTGTCACTGAATAGCATGGAATTAAACCTTCAGAGTATAATATGTTTTGTGACTGGTACCAAGAGTTGACAGATCCCACATATGTGTCACTCCTTGAAGTGCAATAATCAGCTGTATTCAAATAATGTCTAATATAAATATAACCTAGAATGTGTGCTCGTGAAAAAAGAAAAATAAGGCAAATTTGTAGTTTTTTTGCAGGTTTTAGGTTTGATGGTAGCTTTAAGGCGTATATTTGGGAATTTATTAATCGGTGTGAATATAGTGTGGATGTTTGTTCAGTTCCTGAACAACGAAAAATATTCGACTTTATGGATGTATGGATATCAAAAAACCTGAATGGTTTTGTGGGAATATCAATCTAAGGTGCCATAATGGTTCTGATGAACGGCAAGTAAGTGAATGAATGTTTGGAAACGAGCAATATCTTTTGGTAGAGCCTGTCATCAAGTATGTGCTTAATGGCTATCTGCAAGAGGTTTATAGGAAAAAACACCCAGTATCACATATCAATTGAAGAAAATAATATAAACATGAGTTTAATTCAAAAATCAAACATTTCTTAAAATTTTGACTGAATTATATACTTTGACAGTATTTTGTTTTCAACATTTCATAGCTATTGGTTGCTAAAATTTGTTGATTGGAACTTGAAGCTCATTCGCTGTATCTGACGGTCTGTTACCCTATAGGTGGAAAATAACGGACTGTTGTTGGTGAAATTGGGCCTTAGTGTGTCATGTTAATATTTAAAAAAACTGTTACCGATATTATTATACAATATAAATGTTTGACTCATCTATTATGTTTCTTAAGAAAGTTCATTACTGTTTCTTTGTCTTTTGCAACTTTTTAAAAAGTATAGATGTTTTAACAAATTAGTAAACCGTTGGTTCGGTAATACTTTTATACTTCTGTTTTTTAGATGTAGGTTTTTAAAATTAGAAAAAATTGTTAACGCCTTGTATATTCTAATAGCTTTTATCATTATATTTTATAAATATTCAGCGTCATGTCGCTAAAAATATGCTAGCAGAGCAATGATCAGTTGTGAAGTGTACGACCCCAATGGGTATATTCCCCCACGCACAAGCATTTGGTTCTGTGGTGTTGTAAATATATGTTTATTGCGGGATATGCTTTTTTCTTTTGCTCCTAAATTGTATTTTTTTTAAATAAACGTTATTAAATTGAAGGGCACCCAATTTTCAATCATCGGCATCCCCCTCTCCCCCTGAAACGGAAATCTTGCTGAATATGAATTCTCGGACGACCCCCGAATTTTGCTGTATGGGCGCCGATGGCTGCGAGCTTGTGACGCGGTCCATTGTGTGACCTAAGATTTTCAGAGATGAACGCATATGTATTCAACAGACCTGTAGATAATTGTAATAAGTACATCCAATATAGCATCGTAAAGTTCGCTGTGGATAACGGTGCGGATATGTTTCAACACATCATGAATGGATAGAGTCTATGAATGAACGTTGGAACGCGCGTTGTCTCGCGGTGGCGGCACAACCTACTACGCGGCTGGATGCCGATCGAGGACGAGTGCCCCCTTCCCCCCTCTGCCTCCACGCATAGCACAATGACATACCGCGACGCTCGCGATGTTTCGCAGCAGTTTCCGGTCCTGTCGCAGGTTTGATCAAAAAGTGCATTTCGCCGACTCCTGCCAAGTTTTCTCGCGATGGCATTACATCGTCATTGTTTTGCTTTCCATGCCATCTGGAAATGATTGTAATTGCGAAAAATTTCTGAAATCTGGAATAGCTTCAGATATTTGTGCGCCCTGGGGCAAAGGGTAAAATGTGCACCCTCCCCCAGCACAAAAGAAACGTGTAATCAAAATATTTGTTATTAACACAAATGTAGATAAATAACAAAAAAAGGTTATAAACATACATGGTAAGCAACAAAAACTACATATCGTCGCCTTTCTCACGAAGTGTCCTAACTGACAAAATGAAAAAATTTGAGATAACCTGCATTGACTTTGAAGTTGAGTCATTAATTTTCAGATAGTAGAAGGAAGATAAACCAAAATATGTGTGTAAAAATAAAAAAAAAAATGTTACCTTGTTTTATAAAGCATCCTCCCGACAAGTATTTCAGTGTCCACAAGTTCAGCATTTTCGTAAACATGTGCCATATTTTATTTCGTTTGAGCCACGCAACAAACACCACTATTCACTCACGCGTTACCGACTGACGCATTGACTGAATACAACTGAATAAAATTGTAGTAAAAACATCGTGATAAGCGTTTCAAATTCTTTCGCTTTTTGGTTTCCGATGCGATGAACCGATAAGGCGGATTATATGCGTTGTTGCCAAACACGAGCACATAATATTATTATTTAGACAGGGCGGTACTCAAACTTCTAAAGAACTATAACTTTGTTACTTTAATTTTACCACAAAAATGTTAAAGGAAAAAACATTTCTTTTGATCAGATCTACTCACTGTTAAAATAAATGACTCAACTTCGAAGTCACCCTGTAGGTGTATTATTCCATGCCGGTTAATCTGACGAAGAGGCATAACTATACAGGGTGTTCCTTAATGATATGCGAATATTTAAGGGTATGAATCTACATGAAAAAATAATGTTAGTTTGCTTTATAGACTATGGTCCAAACATGTTTCCTTACAAAAACTCAGGATGTGGATGTTTTAGGAAAAAAATGGAAATTAATTAATATATTCAGAAGCGCTTCAGATATTTCACTGGTATTCAATTTAATACGTAGTGAAAGTTAATAAAGTTGCATATTTTTTAATGCAAAAACAATTTTTGGCTTTAACAGTGGCTTGGATGTTGTGACGTCGTGTGTTTGTCCATAATTAGAAATGTAAATATATCAACCTAGTTTCTGGCTGCATGGCCTGGTCCTAAAGCAAAAAAAAAAACAGTGGCTTGCGTACGGGTATTGACGTCGCTGGGCGCCATCTTGAAAAAAAATTCTATGAAAACGGGGGTCTTGTGACATATCATTTTGAAGCTCCTGACCAGTACTTTATAACTCTAGAATATAAAGTCAATATCTTTACCTACTACAAAATGGTGGTACATTTAATAATTACTTAAACACAAACCCACTAACATGCATATCTCTACAAATAATTGGAATTCACTGCCGTATCCACATTAACAGCGATAAAAACTTGTTTTGTTATTTTTTCTTGACAGTGACAAGAATATCAGTACGAAAAGAAACATCATTGTGCAGTTAAAATATTCGTATTCAGTTTTCGGCTTTATTGGTAGATACTGTTTGAACTATTTTTAAAATGGTCAATTCTCGTCCATTGGAAGAAAAAATCGAAGCGATTTTTATTCATGGTGCGACGCGTAACTTTTACGAGACCGAAAGGATTTTTAATGATCGTTTTCCGAATCGTCCTATCTGTAGAAAATATTCAAGGGAACTTGTATCTAAATTTACTGCTACTGGTAGTTAGTGTAAACAACAAAAAACCCCCCGGTTATCCTTCCCGGAAGAAAAGCAAGTTCAAATAATTGGAGAGATCACAGTAAATCCCCAAAGGTCTACGTCCTCCATCGCGAATGTATGTGAGGTTTGTCCTTCTAGGTACTATACGGAGACTTTTGGAAAAGAATAATTATCAGCTAACTGAAGATGACCCTGATCGAGGAACAGAACTCTGCGAGACTATGACGGAAACCATTGCACGGCATCCTACCTATATCCAAAATATTTGTTTTAGTGCTTAATCTATATTTTTCTCAACGATAATGTGCATAGACGAAATTGTCGTTATTAGAGTGACACCAATCCTCACGTCTTGCGGGAAACTCATACTCAATATCCACAAAAAAATAACGTTTGGGCTGGGGTATTGGGAAATCATATTGTGGGGCCTCTATTAACACGTTCACGACGACAATGCATGGAGTAAAACACGACTGTAGCCGATAATTGTTTTTTCAGTGCAAATGTACATTTTCTGTATAATTTCTAGAAAATGTGTGTGTATTATTTTGAGTTTTGAATACCTTTTTCAATATGTACCACCGGTAGTACACAACGGCTTTGATGATTCTTTTTTTCACTATAGCCTTAGTTTACCAGCGGTGGCCAGTGAGGGAAATGAAAAGTTCAGAACACAAGCGGTGTCAAGGAGGCTAGAAATAAAGCCAAGCGTGTCTCTACATTTTAGAAAAATTGTCCAGAACAACCTATGTCTTCAATGTTTTAATGAAATTCATAAGAAAAGTTATGTTACCTACCTAAATACATAAGTGCTTACTCCCATTGTTAGAGAAAAAAAATTTGGTTATTTTTCAACAATTATTTTAACCCCTTACTCAGTTCAATTACTTCATATGGTTATTACAGTGTCGTTTAGAAATAAAATCTTATGAAGATCATGGATTGTTATACCTCTAATTAAATGTCATATACAATTCACAATTATAGCCAAATGCGGCACAGGTGGCACACTAATGTGTACTTACTATATCTATAGCCGTATGCCGAATATACAATTCCTTACTATAAGCCGTAAGGATTGGTAGCGCGTGAAATAATCAATTGGAATGGTCAGCTCGCTCGCCAGATTTGACACCTTTAGACTTTTTTTAATGGGACTATTTGAAGCAAAAGGTGTACGAAACTGAACCTGCTTCAATATTGGATATACGGCTGGGAATACCAAATATTTGTAGAAATATCGATGTCACTATGTTTGAAAATGTTCGACGCGAAATTACGGACCGGCTGTTATTGTGTCAAAAAGTTCAAGGCAACCATTTCCAGCATCTTCTAAACTGAACTCCACGTATTTATTCGAATTATCAAGTCAAATGTCAATGTATTCAGGTAACTATTAAATGTACCACCATTTTGTAGTAGGTAAAGGTATTGACTTCATATTCTAGGGTTATAAAGTACTCGTCAGGAGCTTCAAAATGATGTGCCACAAGACACCCGTTTTCATATAATTTTTTTTCCAAGATGGCTCCCAGCGGCCATCTTGACATTTTCATCTGTCAATTTTACTCTAAAATATGGTATCCACGCATCAATTTCATTACCTCAAGTTTCAGTTTTTTGATTTGATCCGTTAAAAAAATCAAAGCTCTGTATAAAGACGAGATAGTTTTCATAAAATGCTTATTTTGTATTCCATCTTCCCTAATGAGTGCAAAGTAAGTTCTTCAAAGTTACTATTCTCAATGCTCAGCATGAAGACTGTATTTTTAGAAAAAAAAGTTTCCGGTCCTTCCGCAGGATATGGTTATGAATGAAAAAATGATGATCGTCGGCACTCTGCCAAAATTTAGTCTATTGACGTTATATCGCTGTTGTTTCTTTTGGGAACGTTTGCATGATATATGCCAAGAAATTACTATTTTTTTGGCAGAAGTTTGTGTATTAGACTATATCGATAGCATTCTGCTCATACCATTATGAGAAGAGAATAGAAACTGAAAAAGTCCCACGTCATCCTGATGACATTCGTAGGGTTACAAATCTTCTCCATGAAGTAGGAAACGCACTGCACGAACTCCGCAACGAGCAATGGAGCGACTTTCTGGCGGGAATGCTTGATTCAAGTATTCCTCTCTGGAGGGTCGCAAAGTCACTCAGAAACGGAAAGCGAGAACAACTCCCACACATACACCGTCCTGAAGGCATAGTCTTCAGAACGGAGGATAAGATCGAGGTTTTCGCTGATGCCATGGAAAAACAGTTCTCTCCCAACTATGATCTCGATAATGACCTCGACGAGTAACAGCACCTCGTACGATCCGTCAGGAGATATTTTAGGGCCAACGGCGTCAGCGGAGGCACTGAATCCTCTTCAGATGGCTCTTCTTCAGAAGATTCGTCTGAGGCTCCACATAGCACATTAGCGGAACCCTCCGAGTTTCCACATTGCACACCAGCGGAGTTACTAAGTCATATTAAAGACCTCAAGGTGCGTAAAGCACCTGGGGAGGATCAAATCACCAACAAGGCGTTGAAGCTGCTCTCGCCGAAAGCCCTGACATACTTGGTGACAATAGTCAATGCGACGCTCAAAATCCAGTACTTCCCTGCTGGGTGGAAGACTGCTGAGGTCATCATGATTCCAAAGAAGGAGGGTTCGATATTTCCTCAGGATTACCGTCCCATAAGTTTGCTGTCATCTCCTTCTAAGCTCGCCGAAAAGGTGATTTATCGTCACCTTGAGAATTTTTCGTCAAATCACCATGTGATTCCTGACGTCCAATTCGGTTTTCGGTCCGAGCATAGCACCGAGCTACAGGCAGTCAGGCTGGTGAAGCATGTAACCAGAGGGTTCACCCTTAGCACGAGTACTGGCATCTTGCTTTTGGATGTCTCAAAAGCCTTTGACAAGGTGTGGCACGCGGGCCTCCTCTATAAACTAATCCAAAAGGGTTTTCCTTTTTGGCTTCTAAAATTACTGAAATCCTTTCTTGAAGGAAGGAAGTTTCGGATCAAAATTGACAATGTTTTGTCAACAACACGGCCAGTACGGGCCGGTGTTCCTCAGGGTTCGGTCCTAGGACCAATTCTTTATTCGCTTTTCATCCATGATGTCCCTTCCCCCAGCAACTGTGAATTCTACCTCTATGCTGACGACACTGCACTTGTCGCCCAGTCGTGTACTGGTGATCTGATTCACGATGGGTTGCAGAATGCGGTGGACGAAGTTCTAGAGTGGGCGGAACGGTGGTTGATAAAAATTAATCATTCGAAAACGCAGGCTATTTATTGTACCAAAAAACGTCGTGGCCCCCCAGCAGAGGTTTCTGTAGACGGAAATCGTGTACCATGGACAAATTCTGCCAAGTATCTCGGTGTCACCCTTGATAAAGACATGACCTGGCAGAAACATGCAGCATCCATAAAAACAAAATTCCAAATTGCGTTTCGGCAACTATATCCTTTGTTATGTAGATCCTCCAAATTGAGTTTGATAAACAAAGTTCGACTATATAAAATGATTATTAGACCAGCCATTACTTATGCATGTGCGGCTTGGTGTTTTCTTGCCAAGACACACATGCAAAGTCTTCAAGTACTGCAAAGCAGAACTTTGCGGACAATTTGCAACGCTCCATGGTATGTCTCAAATGAGACACTAGACAGAGACCTTGACATTCCTTACTTGAGGGACCATGTCAAGCTTCAGGCGCAGCGACGTTATAGTCAAGCGGAATCGCACAGCAACCCTCTGTTGCGTGACTCAGTGGACTACACAGTGGAGCAAGTTCGTAAACATTCAAGGCCACGGCTCGCACTGTAATCAAAAGTTAGCGTGAATCTTTAGTAAACTCAAAATTACACTCTAACAAAACCGAATCAAAAATTTGTTTAGTTCACCTCAAAATTAATCCGTGTACCAAGTCAAAAAGCCTAGGTGTTTCCTCTTAAACTAAGCGTATCTGTTTTTCTTTGCTCTTCTCCTTTTTCCTTCTCTTTCCCTTTCTCTTTTTCCTTGATTTTGTCTGGTTTCTGGGCAACCAGGACTGACAGATTCGACTAACATACATCACACAGTGACTAATGGGAAAAGGTCCTACGGACCGCCCAGACAAATAAATGACGAATATTTAAGTCCCACGTTCAAATCTGATCATCACCCTATCAGGTATTTTATTTTTCTCCTCAAAGTGTATTGGATCTTGAAAAACAATAAGCAGGTGTGAATCATAAAAAGGCTTGTCGAATGATTCTAAAATTATTTCTAGGTCTCTGAAAATATCTTGATATTTGCAATTTACATAAATAAACCTACAGTTAATTTATTGCAACAAACATCATAATTTGCCAAATTTTCACTTAAATAATGATAATAATCATGCGTTTCCGAACTTTTACTTACCAGGCCTACTGGCGAGGAAGTATTGTGATCGCGAAAAATTTTGTAAATGAGGTATTTTTTTTGGATGTTATATCATGTTAACTCGTGTCTGTCAGTCGGCTTATATTGGCTCGTCTATAACGTGAAAAGTACGACACGGATTTGAATGAGATTTTCACACAAGGTTACCCACTATGTCAAGGACGAAAAACATTTGTTTTTGAAAATCGGTTCGGTAGCAGCAGAGCTACGGGTCAAAAAATTGGAATCGCTTAAGCTTCGTTTTTTATCGTATAAGAGATTTTCTGAAAAAACTTTTGTTCGGGTAAAAATAGGAGAGCGGTTGTAGGGGGTGGGAAAAGATATATCTCAATTGTTGACGTTGCTATATTTAGGTTTAATTGTATGAGCCTGTTTGACTGACTTGATCCATTAACTGTTTTGCTATACACGGTCGTAGCTAACTTTTTTTCTCAGAGGGGTTAACTTGTGCAGATTGCAATCCTTTACGAACTGATGACAGTGTTGCGTTACTTGAAACCACTTTTTTGTAATAGCTACTAAGTATTTTAGTAGATATAACGGGTGATTCTGTTAGAGGTACTTTTTTGGTGTGGCTGTAATTGCTTATGGCCCATGCGTCATGACAACTAATTTGACATTTTCTGTTTCAGTATTGTTTGACATTTCACCATGGAAAGACTTAGTCCAGCACAGCGTCTACAAATAATTCAGCTGTAGGTACTACGAAAATCAACGTTCTGCGAGAAGTGTGTTCCGTGCACTTAGAGCAACTTATGGTGTACATTATCGGCCCACCGAACGCACTCTTCGCCGTACGGTCGAAAAATTTGAAACCCAATTTTCATTATTGGATTATACCTGACCAAAGAGACCACATCCAGCACGCAGTGAAAAAAATATAGCTGCGATAGCTGAGAGTATACGTGAGGACCGTGAAGAATCGAGTCGGCGCCGTTCTCAACAGCTTGCCTTGTCGTATTCAACAACTTGGCGTATTTTACGTAAGAATCTTAATCTGAAACCATACAAAATTCAACTCGTTCAAGAATGGAAGCCGTCGACACTTCCAAAGCGTGATCGTTTCAGTATTTGGGCTCTTGCACGACTTGAAGAAGATCCAATGTTTTCGAGCAAAATTTTGTTTAGCGATGAGGCCCATTTTTGGCTTAACGGCTACGTTAATAAACAAAACTGTAGTATTTGGGGTGAAGAACAACCCGAAGTGGTTCAAAAGCTGCCATTACATCCAGCGAAAACAACGGTTTGGTGTGGTTTATGGGTCGGTGGAATCATCGGTCCCTATTTTTTTAAAAATGAGGCCGGTCAGAACATAACTGTGAATGGGGCTCGTTACCGCGCCATGATAACGGATTATTTACTGCCTGAAATTGAAGCCCGTAATCTCGATGACATTTGGTTCCAACAAGACGGCGCCACTTGCCACACAGCCCGTGCAACCATGGCTTTATTGCGAGAACATTTCGATGAACACTTAATTTCACGATTTGGACCAGTGAATTGGCCACCTAGATCATGTGATATCACACCTCTGGACTTTTTCCTTTGGGGCTACGTTAAGTCCAAAGTCTACATTGATAAGCCCAATACGATTGAGGAATTAGAAGCCAACATTACGCAGGTCATTCGCCAAATTCGAGTCGAAATGCTCCAACGTGTCATCGAAAATTGGAACTTTAGAATGGACCATCTCCACCGCAGTCAGGGCCAACATTTGAAAGAAATAATATTTAAAAAATAAATGTCAAAAATAGTTCTTTTCTTTAATAAAAAAGATTTGACAAGAAAAAAGAATTTTTGTTATTTTATTTTGTTGCTGAAAAAAGTACCTATAAATGAATCACCCATTACTTTCAACTTTCGATCGCTACTGTACAAAACTTCAATCAGCCGTGTTTAGTCGCGCGGTGTATTGATTGGAGCATTTCCAAGAAATGCCGAAAAAATAAATGGAAACCAGACCACCGCCTTCAAAAATACCCCATCGATATACAAAATACAATATTTACATAGCCGGCGGTGTAAATTCGCGAGTTTTGCAGAAGCGGCCAATATAAAAAAAGCAGAATTGCATCAGCCGAGCTGCTTTGCAGCAACGGTGATAAATGCAGGAAGGCATACGTCAATGCGCGTTTTAGTCCGGGAGATCTCGTACCAATAAAAATGGCCTCGAGTAGATTGACTCTGAATTTCTCACGCCTGGAAACAACCTCTACAGTATATTCAGATAAGAGATAGACCGGACATAAACAAGACCACGTGATCATCGAACGCTGTAAAATTCGGCAGGGACGTATTAAGAGTCACGCAGTACATATTTTAGATAGTAGATGCTCCTTTGCGTAACTTTGTAGTAAATTAGCACAATTCGATGTGTATACGATTGGTGATGGATATAGGATCATGTGGGGGTGGGGTAAGAAATATATAATGATGTAAATATACATAAGGGTTTCAAAATTTTCGCTTCGATTTCCAGCTTCGGATGCCGCCTGATGTTTGGTGAAATACAGTCGAATATAATCTCAAAATGGCGTTTAAATTAGCCTAAATTAAAAATAATCGTATATCTCTTAAAATTGCTTTTAGAATATTGATTAGTATATTTTTTGATTTCTAGGTAAATATGTAACCAAATTAAAACGTTCAAAACGTAAAAAAATGTGCATGGTTGAACATTGTCAGAAAGTAGATTCTTGAATAGGTTTTGCCAAAATGGGTTCAAAAATGTCAATAATTAATTAAAAAATACAGTAGCTTTATAATTACTTATAACTTACCGAATTTGATGAACGACATCTTTTATTGGAAAGATGAGCTTGATGAGCTTTCATCATCACTACTGCCTGAAGCACCAACGTCAATAATGAATGGCTCGACTTGTTCCTCTAAAATATTGTCCAGTTCCCACATTCTCTTTTCAACTTTGTCTTTCACGTGCTTAATACAGTTTTCCCATTTTTGCGCTGTTATTAATTCTAGTGCTTCTTTGAAAAGTCCTTTGAGGTCACAAAATTTAAAAGTTGTATTGTGCTTAGCTATATAATTTTTAACCTCTGCCCATATGAGCTCAATGGGATTGAGCTCGCAATGGTATGGAGGTAAACGGAGCACAGTTTTATTTTGACTTGCTGCCATTTCGTCAACGGCGTATTTTTGATATTCCGCCTTGTGATGTTTGACAATTCTTAATAATTGTACTTTCAGCATTGCTTCTTCAAAGTTGATATTTTTCGAGCGGAGCCAATTTTGAACATCAACTTTCCTTGAAGCCGTTGTTGGGACCTTCTCCATTCTTCGAGAATGATAAGGCGCATTATCCAACACAATTACTGCGTTTTCCTCTAAGTTCGGTAAAATTTTTGAAAACCACTGTTCAAACGATTCGCCATTCATTTCCTCGTGGTAATCGACAGTTTTCTTAGACTCAAAGCACCACAGACCGTCAACAACAAATCCATCCTCACTGCCAATATGGCAGATAATGAGCCTTTTCCCTTTACCTGGAAATCGAAGTACTAACTGGTGTAGATTTATTTCAATAAGCGAACCTTTTTCAAATGTTTTCATCACATTCAGCGAAAAAACATTGAGACATGAGTATCAGATTGCTATAATTGGGATTATTTACTCATATTGAAAGAAAGAATATTGAACGTCGTATGATTACTCAGCGCTTCACAATTTAAAGTTATAAACCTTTAAAAAATGAATGATCAGAAACCTGAAATACGCGCAAATATTAATATTAACAAATTATAACTTTATAAAGCTTAAAGTATGAATTAAAATGATTAGAAATATTAGGAACGCTACACAATATAAAACTTAGTAACTTTTTTTAAGTTTATAATATTCGACATATTTTAAGATTATATTAAAAAATTATTGAAATATCGAAAACACATAAAAACATGGCTTAAAAAAGTTCTAACAAATTAAAATGACAATAAAACATCCACGCATTTTATCGAAAGTTATAAAAGTTTTGTTACTTGTAATATGTTTTATCTGCCCCCTGGAATTAATGTTTAGAACCTTGTTCCCAAGGTTTGAAAAACATCCGATTGTTGTCTATTACTCGTATTTACCTGCTGGATTTTTTAATCCGGTGGACAGTCCATCTAGAAAGGCCCTCCTGGATGAAGTTACAGAATCATCAACCCATACTTTACTTGTAGTGTGTCCTGCGTTTACCCACGTTTCATCAAGGTAATAAATCTTCCTGTTTTGATTTCTATATTTCCCAATTTTTGTTAAATAATCCCTCCTCCATAGCACAATTTCTTCTCTATCCAGTAGTAAACTATTACGACCCCGTTTTTTCCATTTGAAATTTAAATGCTTCAGTAACGCATGGAAAGTTGATCGTTTGAAATTTGGCAACGTTGTATCTCCATTTACCTCCTGCAGTACTTTATCTATAGTAGGTATTTCATTCCTAAAGAATTCATGCACTTTCCTCCTAATCGCATGCTTATCAGCTTCATCCAATGATTTAACAATACTTTTGCGATGTTTACTGGTCATTGGCTCAGAAAAGGTGTGATTTTTTTTGTATTGTCTTAACACATTAAACACTGATGCGCGACACACCCCAACTTTGTGAGAAACCTTCACAACAATTTCTTTGATGGTTGATGCCTCGTTCTCCTCGCGCTCGATCTTATATATATTCGAAATGACCTCTTTCATTTCTGCACTCAGGTGTTTTAGAGCGTTTCCTAGGTGGACTACAGGAGTTTACAACTTCATCGGCAGTATCTGTACTACTGGGCATTTTGCGCAAGCAGTTGATAACAATAACAATCAATAACAAGGTATAACAATAACAACGACAAACTCAACAACTTAATAAGATAACAAACGAAAACGTCCAAAGAAATATCAAATTGCAATGATGCACACGACATACGTAACACGTCTGAACCTGAATGTGACTCTGCCTTGATACGACTGCTCTGCCGCTCGGCATAGGCATTTAATTGCGAATTGACCAATGAGGTCTCCTGTTTTACGTCGAGACGGCGGCGTTAGCGTGAAAATCACCCGAACCTTTTGTTTACATCCGGTCTATCTCTTATCTGAATATACTGTAGTTCGATTTTCCACGTAGTACAGTGGCATCAAAAGGACATGGCTTTATCAGACACATGAGAGGGGTTTTCATGACAAATTGTAGGGAAAAGCTCTTTTTTACAACAAAACTCGTGATAAAAATCAAATTTGTGATAATATGACAGCACAACAGCAGGGTTCACTTGATGCGCAGTGCTCATTAGTTCAAAAGTACAGGGTGCGCCATCTTTTATGTCGGTATGTAAACATGAGATAACTTTGAAAACGAAAAACTGCTTTCTATATATCGGGTATTTTTACTAAATGTTGTAAACAGTTTATTGGGACTAGTTTTTGAACACAACATCTATCAAGTGGCCACCTTTATTGGCCAAAACAAAATGTGCCCATTTTGCTGCGGTTTCCATTACTTTTTCGAGCATCTCTGGTGCTCTGGGGCTTCTTGACGTACACTTGACTTTTCAAATAACCCCACAAGAAGAAGTCCGGTGGGGTTAAATCTGGAGACCTGGGTGGCCAGTCAATGTCACCTCTTTTTGACATCGGACGTCCAGGGAATTTTCGTTGCAGAAACTGAATTGTTTCATTTGCAGTGTGGCATGGCGCACCGTCTTGTTGAAACCAGTTACCATCAAGACCTTTTTTACGCATATCGATTTCCATCGACTGTTTCGTTTTCGCTGAATAAAAATGGCCCTATGATGGTTTTGACGCAAACGCCGGCCCAAAAAGTCACTTTCCGGTCATGCAACGGCATTTCGTGGATCTCATGTGGATTTTCCGCCCCCCAAATGCGGCAGTTTTGCTTGTTATCGCCGCCAGAGAGCGTGAAATGGGCCTCGTCGGTATTTGGGCGTATTCCAAGCGACGTGGACGGTCAGTTGGCAATATTTTTTGTGTTAACTGCAACTGATAAGGAAACAAATGCAAATCATCCCTCAGAATGCGCCGCAACATGGTTCCACTGATGCCAAAATGCTGAGCGCGGTGACGATACGACAGTTTTGGGTTCTGGGCAACGCTGTCTCTGACCGCTTCAACCAATTCATTGGAACGTCTTGTTTGTTGATGACCGGTATGTTGACAATCTCCCACTGTCCCGTACTCAAGAAAATTCGAAACCAAACGACGGATAGTGTTGTCAGACGGTGCCTGTTTGCCACGATATTTTCGACGATATGCACGTTGCGTTAATACAACTGAACGACGATTTTCAATATACATTGAGACTATTTCGGCGCGTTGTTTCAGTGTAAAGCGATTCATTACTAAAATTGTAGTAAATTGACACGTATAACCAAATCTATCGGTTGGTAAATATCAAAGTCATTCGATGTTTCAATACCGACATAAAAGATGCCGCACCCGGTATATATCCCTAAAAAATACATGGTTGCCAAGTACGCTTAGCTAAGCACCGTTCAAGATGCGACGGTGCAACATAAACTCAATCTAAGGTGTACCTTAAAGGTAAGCGTCACTTTGCTATGCGGTCTATTAAAAAAATCCATTAGTCTATGGCAGAAGCGCCCAGTGACACGACAGTTGAACAAATTAACTTTGACCTTTAGCGGAATAATAATTTTGTTTATTATTCTCCTCCCTGACTATTTTTGCTTCGTTGCCCGCAAAAATATTTAGATTGGAGATCTGCGCTGGTCGGTCTACGGTAACTGTTCAGTGTCCAGTGCACTGGCAGGAAGTCGGTGGGCGAGATAAATAGATATACAAATATACAAATCCGAACACTTGGTATAACATGCATAGGTGCTACTTGATAAGATGATAAGCTACTGTTTTATTGGCAGGAATTACATTTTACAAGACAGCTTTACGTCCTTCTTATTTCGTCTAATGTAGAGTGACCACCGCAGTTTGAGCTAAAAAAACACTAAAGAATGGTAAACGTTGGGATTTGTAACATCTGAAACTTATCCTGTGGTTTTTCTGACCAGATAAAATCTCATTTGTAGAAACTTTACTGACGTTTGTGCCAATTCGCTGAACTTTTATTCAATATGTATCCCAAACAGGCAGATGTTTTGCTTCGCCACCTGAAGGCCAAACTGTTCTGTCTTATATTGTTTTCTAACAAGATAAACAACATGGTGTCCTTGAGGTGTCGAAGAACTGTTTCTTGCATTTCGGTTCCATCAACAACGCAGATGCAGCACTAATAACCTCGAACATTGCATAACAGTCAACAAGTGTGTTGCGACAATAGTTCTTGGTAAGTTTTCGCGTTCTCGAAGTCTTGACGTTTTCGAGGCGATGCAAAGGATGGCGTGTCTGGTATATTAAAAACAACCTCATGCTCGCTTGTCGCTTTGGTGAGGCTGTATATCTTTGAGAACGGAAATGCCTTTCCTGGACAGTCCAGTTGGAGGCTTGGATTTTATCGGCTCGTTTTTCTTTATTCAAAATATTTTAATAGAAACGGCTAAGCGGTTGTTACAATTTTTACAAAAAAACGAATCTCCAAAACTTGACCATAAAATCCAGCGATGTGGAAATTATTCAAAACTGGTGAAAAGTCAAACGTTGAGAACTTTCGACCAATTTCTTTCATAATGCATTTTTGCGAAGGTCTTTGAGATAATCCTGTATAACCTCTTGTACCCTTCAATGAGAAATCAAATCTCACAACGGCTGCACGTTTTTGTAAATAGTCGATTCACTGTTACGAACCTGCTTATTTCAACTCAGTACATATATGAAGCACTGGATTAATAATGCCAGGTCGATGTTATTCATACAGCATTTTCAAAGACCTTAGACAAAATTGATCATGGAGCTTTGTTAAAGAAATTGAGGCACTTTGAACTGGACTGCCAGGTCGATGTTATTCATACAGATTTTTCTAAGACCTTAGACAAAATTGATCATGGAGCTTTGTTAAAGAAATTAAGGCAATTTGAACTAGACTGCCAGATCGATGTTATTCATACAGATTTTTCAAAGACCTTAGACAAAATTGATCATGGAGCTTTGTTAAAGAAATTGAGGCACTTTGAACTGGACTGCCAGGTCGATGTTATTCATACAGATTTTTCAAAGACCTTAGACAGAATTGATCATGGGGCTTTCTTAAAGAAATTGAGGCACTTTGAATTGGACTGCCAGGTCGATGTTATTCGTACAGATTTTTCTAAGACCTTAGACAAAATTGATCATGGAGCTTTGTTAAAGAAATTAAGGCAATTTGAACTAGACTGCCAGATCGATGTTATTCATACAGATTTTTCAAAGACCTTAGACAAAATTGATCATGGAGCTTTGTTAAAAAAATTGAGGCACTTTGAACTGGACTGCCAGATCGATGTTATTCATACAGATTTTTCAAAGACCTTAGACAAAATTGATCATGGAGCTTTGTTAAAGAAATTGAGGCACTTTGAACTGGACTGCCAGGTCGATGTTATTCATACAGATTTTGCAAAGACCTTAGACAAAATTGATCATGGAGCTTTGTTAAAGAAATTAAGGCAATTTGAACTAGACTGCCAGATCGCTGTTATTCATACAGATTTTTCAAAGACCTTAGACAAAATTGATCATGGAGCTTTGTTAAAGAAATTAAGGCAATTTGAACTGGACTGCCAGATCGATGTTATTCATATAGATTTTTCAAAGACCTTAGACAAAATTGATCATGGAGCTTTGTTAAAGAAATTGAGGCACTTTGAACTGGACTGCCAGGTCGATGTTATTCATACAGATTTTTCTAAGACCTTAGACAACATTGATTATGGAGCTTTCTTAAAGAAATTAATGCACTTTGAACTGGACTGCCAGGTCGAAGTTATTCATACAGATTTTTCAAAGACCTTAGACAAAATGGATCATGGAGCTTTGTTAAACAAATTAAGGCACTTTGAACTGGACTGCCAGATCGATGTTATTCATACAGATTTTTCAAAGACCTTAGACAAAATTGATCATGGAGCTTTGTTAAAGAAATTATGGCACTTTGAACTGGACTGCCAGATCGATGGTATTCATACAGATTTTTCAAAGACCTTAGACAAAATTGATTATGGTGCTTTGTTAAAGAAATTAAGGCACTTTGAACTCGCAGTAAGTGCTTTTAAACATCTTTAGATCCTATCCCTATGTCCAACAATTTACATCTAAATACCAATAAGTGCAAGTGTTAGTAAGTTATTGTAGGAAAAAACCCTTTATATTTTCAACTATAATATTGATGGTGCGTTATTGGATAGAATCAAAGATTTGGGTGTTCTTTATGTCCAAAGAGTCATACGGTTTCCTTGTCAGGAATTGTAAGTAATCCCACGACATAAGGACTTTTTATATTTTGGATATGTGCGTAGCAAATTTAAATATATAACTATTATATGGAGCTTGTAGTACATAATATATATAAACGAAATTGAAGAAGTACAAAGAAGGTTTCTTAAATTTTTTATGTGAAGTCTGAGGGAGTATATTTTGACCAAGGAGTTAGCAATGCAGAGCTGTGTGGGCATTTTGAAATTCAAAGCTTATGTTAATGTACCCCCGTTTTTTTCGCGCATTTATGTCTCTTTCGAACCATCTAGAGCAAGGACCAATGTTTTGTTCAAATCACCTGTGCATGTTATGTGTAAAAATCTCAATAAAATTAGCTGTCATTGCGATATCTTCTCTTAATGTAGTAATCGGGATGACTTATCAGTACTTAGTTTATGTAACTCTCATGGAAATGAGTAACTGTTAGACAATAAATTCTGTAATTAATATTATTATTAAAACGTTTGACATTCCGACAGTGACTGCAGCAGACCAAAATGTTGTATACGAATTGTTAGGAATGTAGGTGAAGTCGTTTCAAATCCCAAGCACACGATTTTTTGTAGGATGCCGTATATGTAATTATATCACATTGGAACGTTCGAAATGTGATTCTGTGAATGGCGAGACGGAGACGGAGGACGGAGGCAAATAGCAGCATGTAGGTATAATAATCGGTGAAAGACCTCGTGGTCGTGGTCGTTGTTCGTCGCCTCGCCAGCCGTTTGCGTATGCGTATGATATGTAAGTGTATCTAAAAGGAGGCAAGTGGTACCGGAGCCCCCGCATTGTTAGTATTAATACATATCTACAAGGTGCACACTATTATGAGAGGATTTTCCAATGATAGATACTCCAAGGCCTGGTTTCTAGATGCGTGAGAATCTTTTCTCGTTGGAATGTTCTCATAACAAGCCGTATTCACGGAGGACTAAAAGGCATATTATATTTTAGCTAACATCACTTTTTTGGAAAAGGACTATACTTTAGCGCATATCGCAAATACTTCATTTCTTACTTTAAAATGAAAGATTAGGATGTAACTTGCCCGAAAATATCATTTTTTATTTAAGGAACCCTCTGCTTGCTATTTTATAGAACTTCAAAGTTGCTTTTTTGGTGGTAATACTCTAGAATGGAATACTGTTTTATACGCTTTTTTTGCTTTTTGCACAAAATCATGCTCTAAATATACGAATATAACATACACTGTATAGTACTAAGGAAAATAGATGTGATACTGTGAAAAATCGTTGTTTTTGCAGAAAAAGGGTCAAAATTAGCCGTGTTATTACACATTAGCTTATTAGCTGAAATAACAGTTGAAAATATACTAAGTGACATATAAATCCGAACACCCAGTTTAAATGGTTTTATTTTAATACAAGTTGGTGAATGTATTTATCTTACTGTAAATAACAAGTGAAAAAATGTTCAGCCTTATCAGTTGGATATTCCGGTTTTTATACTACTTTTTTTTAATTCACTAACGCTCTAAAAATGAATATTTCAGCCGCAGTAAAGAATCAACGATGCCTAGAGTACGGAGACCGTTTCTCCACTACCAGGTCTATTGCAAATGCATGGTTTGCAGAACACGGAAGACCTATTGGCATGCGAAGTGTTTACCGACGAATGAGAAGTTTTGGCTTGTTTTCATACCGGCCACACTGGGTCCTCCCTTTAACTCGAGAACACCGACGTAATCGCCTTGAGTGGTGCAGACAACGGTCACTCTGGGATCAGGAATGGAACAGTATTGTCTTTAGTGACGAGTCTCGATTTTGTTTAGGCATGCACGATGGTCGTGCCAGGGTTAGAAGGCGACGTGGTGAAAGGAGGAATCCACAGTTTTTTGTTGAAAGACATGTTCATCACACTGTTGGAGTTATGGTTTGGGGTGCTATAGCTTATGGTTCCAGGTCACCTTTAATCTTCATCAGAGGTAACATGAACGCGCAGCGTTATATCCACGAAGTTCTAGAACCCCATCTTTTACCCTATCTTGACACCCTGGCAAATCCAACTTTTCAACAAGATAATGCCCGACCACATGTTGCAAGAGTCACAATAGACTTCTTTCAACATAATGATGTCACATTGTTACCATGGCCACCAAGATCTCCCGACTTATCCCCAATTGAGCACGTGTGGGATATGATGGGTAGGAGATTGCTCAATTTGCAACGTCCTCCTCAGACGCTAGAAGCATTTCGAGAGGAGCTGGTGGTTGCCTGGAATGAGATACCACAGGAGGACATTGACCACCTGATCAGAAGCATGCCTAGGCGCGTTGGAGAATGCGTAGCACATCAGGGTGCATCCACACATTATTAAAGGTCAAAAGGCTTTAAAGCAGTGCAATCATTTTAAAATTTTTATTATTTACTTATTATGCTTCATTAAGTACTTATACAAAATTTTATTAAAATAAAACCATTTAAACTGGGTGTTCGGATTTATATGTCACTTAGTATACATACGTAAATGATGGTATTTACTTGGTAAACTGTGTAGAGGTGTTGTGTTGTGATTTTTCAGTCTTTTTGAAATTTCTTAACCATTTTTTTCGCGTATTTTCAATGAGATCAAAGTTTTTGCGTTTTTAAGAAATATTTGAAAGTACAAACAATTCTGAATGGCCATTTTATAACGTTCATTTTTTGACAGATAAAACAAATGATGTCCATTGTTGTCAAGTTGTACCTTTTTTGAGAGGAATACGTGATACAAAATGAGGTTATTTGCAAAATAATAGTCTCAATTTATTATAAATGGCTTGTTTTATGAGAAGTTGACCCAATATTCACCGAAAACTAGATGAACTTTTGAACAGTATGTGTCTAGACAGTGGAAAATGCACCAGCGGCTCGCGTGATATAGAAAATACAAAAGGCACCAGCGGTCATTGCATATAAAAAACCCAACTTCGATTTGTCGATTTGGACCACCTCGCCAGGCCCACCCAACATATCATCGTCCAACATTATAGTTAAATAAAGATCAACGATCATTTCATCAAATCATCAAAAAACTTGCAATGTTCTCTGTTATTTAGTGATTGGCAACAGCTATTTTTTCAGTTATTTCTCATATGTATATCACATTTAATTAAGTATATTTTGTGACATCAGCTTTACCTTAAATAATTCTTTAAGTACATACATACGAAAAGTAAACAGATTTGAACCATAATACAGGAAAAATAATAACCGAAGTACTTTTGTGAAGGGCATAAGGTATTCTTCAAAAAAGTGTCTTCAGCTAATGCTATCGTAAGGCACAAGGTGGATTTTTGCGCTAGTATATAAGTAAGAATTTGACAAACCAAATTAGGGTATATAACTATACATGATTTGGCAACATCGCAACTAGATGGAGAGAGTAGGATGGGATGGTGGTGTAGTGATGGGAATATTTATCTAAAATAAAAGAAATTACTACTTAACAATGAACTACGTATTTTCATCATTAAAATAATGCAAAATTGCATTATTGCGATGAAAAGTGTCACAGTAATTTACATTGTATGTTATATTCATATATTATACTCATAAAATAGCAAGCAGAGGGTTCCTTAAAGAAAAAATGATATTTTCGTGCAAGTTACATCCTAATCTTTCATTTTAAAATAAGAAATGTAATATTTGCGATATGCGCTAAAGTATAGATCAGCCCTTTTTTTAAGGCAGGGTTACTACGCATGCGAATTCTGACAAATTTTGTTGTGACGAATTCTGTCCAGTTCGTCCAAATAAACCAGCAACTGTTTTCCAATGACCGTGCTTACTCTGGCACAACCATTTTAGCGTTCAGATTTGATTTTTTCGTACGACCTGTTTTTTTTTGCGCATTTACTTGCTGATTGCACTATAGACAACAATAAATTGATAACTATTGTGTACCAGAACAGTTTATTGTGGGATATGAGATGTGAGAGGCAAACATCAACCTTTTCAATCTCTCCTTTGTCATCTCTACTAGGCTAACTTCAGTAAAGTACTTTCAAGAAAATAAAATTTATTGTGGGAGGCAAACATCAACCTTTCAATCTCTCCTTTGTCATCTCTACTAGGCTAACTTCAGTAAAGTACTTTCAAGAAAATAAAATTCATCAACTTCGTCCATATATTTTCTCACCATACACCAATTGTGGGTTCATCTGCCAAAAGAAGATATTGCGCTGTATGGCAGGAGTTAGTCGTACTCACAGCTGCAAAGTACTTTTTAAAAAGTAGGAACAGTAGTCTAACAATGCCTTCATTATTCATCTTGGAGAGGGCTCTTTATACCTTCAATCAGCGCAAATGCAACGTGAATAATGAGTTACATAATTTTAATACAAGGCAAAGCGAACATATTGGGTCTCAAGACTTTTATTATGTTTTCTACTGATATTAAAAATGCCAAATAGTTCATTGTTTTAAAAGAAATTTAAAGACGTTTTTTCTCGAAAATTGTTGCTAGTCTGTCAATGACTGTGTTACTGTGTAAGTGTTAAATTGTTCTGGGTGACGAAATTCTATGCACGTATTTTTATGTCTTCCGGATAATAAAGGTTATTATTATTAAGAAACAGCCACGGGGATAAACGTTCGTTATTCTACTAATTTTTTATTAACTAAACATTCGGCTTGGTCCGAAGGTTGTGTTAAAGCCATAACATTCGTTATTCTACAACTTTTTACTAATTTTCTATCAACTAAACATTCGGCTTGGTCCGAAGGTTGTGTTAAATGCCGAACATGGGCTTCGGCCAAAAAATCGACCTAGTGCTATCCAGGGAATGTTCCAACCACCACGTCTGACACTATAAAACTAAAACTAAGAAAACATGGCTTTGCAAGTGGTGACTGACTTTCTTCCTGGTCGTAAGATATCCGCAGTAGTTAGTGGATTTTACTCTACGTCTCACAATGTCAACGCGGGTGTTCCTCAGGGCTCGGCTGAGGCGCCCACATTGTTCCTAGGCCACATTAAAGACTAAGATTGGTGTTTCTAAAATTATCTGATGCCAGAATAGTTACAGACAGAAATTGACCGAAGGCCAAATGTGTGGCCGAAGATGTATTTTTTTTTACCGAATGTTACCGATGCTTCGGTCGGGCCATAAATACGAAAGAAAGTCGCAGGGAAGAGACGGTGGTATGTAGATTGACTCTCGCGTATTCCAAACAACGTTTAGTACAATTTTCGATGTAGTGCAATGGCAAAAAGACATAGGCTTTGTCAGAACCAGCAATGCACAATGGTAGGTGTAAAACTGCTTGTCAAAAATGTTTGAGAACTGATACACACTTCTATACTATATAATATTAGGTCACTAAATCAAATAACCTCATTGGAACATATTTCATTTTCAAAATTGTTCTCTATTTACGTATGTTCTAAAAGTTTTGGCACAGAATATTTAACGGATTTTTTTTTATGAAGAAATTTATTTAAACACTAACTAGTTATAAATTACAACTGAATACTTAACTAAACTATACTAAAGAATTATGTGGAGTGACCTATTCTGCTCTACCAGACGCAACGTTCTTCGAATATCTCTCATGAGGTCCTGGACGGAATTCAGATAAATTTCTGTCAGTTTTTTGGAAATCCGCCGTTTTAATTGTTCTTCATCTTGGGCTTCCCTGCCTTCACGATAAACCTTTCTAGACAGTATATCACAAAAATCCTCTGTTGGGCAAGCCTGCGGCAAGTTTGCTGCAGGCAGTAGCGGTGGCCGCAGTAGTAGACTCTTCGGTCTCCTGATCAGTCGCCGTGCGCTGTGCGGGTTCGAACCGCGTCCCAGGAGAAATTTTCCTCTTGGCTATGGATGTTGTGATTGTCCGTAGGTGGTAGACGGTCTCTGACTGTCGAACGCGGAGGTACCACCCCACGGATCTCGTAGGCGGAGCCAGAATGTGTGCATGTTGCATGCACACGTGTTCCCTCGCCACAGTCCGTGTGGCGTTCCCCCTTTCCCCTGTATCCCCCTATAGCCCCAGGGTACCCAATGGGTGTTTAGGCCTTAGGCCTTCGTGGTAGTTGGAGTATAAAAAAAGGGCCTGCGGCAAGTTTGAAGGATTATCATTTTTGGGACAAAAGGTATCTTGTATTGTTGAAGCCGGTTTTGGGTATCTCTTCATTAATGGCATGATGATAGGTCTGGCCAAAACATGATGTAGTTATTAGCAGGATGTTCGTGGTCAAACTGAAGCAATTTGCAAATTGCGCACCAGACAGAATGTTGACATACCAACCTGATTTTTTACTCGTCTCACCAATCTCTCTAACCTCTGTGCAGTAAATGCGCGTGGTCTTCAACTTTTTGGGAGATTCAGACATGGTATTCCATGCTCGCATTCCGGTATTGTTCGATAAATGCTTTTGCGTGAAAAGTTTTTATTCTGGAATATTCGACAGATTTCAGCTTTGGGTAACCTCCCAACCAACTTGTAGATACTTTTTCTTATTTCTAATTTACGCGACATCTTAAAGCGAAAACTTGATATTATTTTGTGTTTGTTAAAATTAAAGCCAATGAATTTTGTGTAAAAATTTCAGAATATGCGTTACAACACTTCCTCTGTCAGTATGCGTGGAAAGTACCTAAAAGGGGAAGAAGGAAGAAAGTAAGGAACGTGAAAAACAAAGATGAGGAAGTTTGTTGTTTGTTGGAGGGACACGTTTGGATTGTTAACTTAATTTCAAGTATCTTAAATCAATCTAGAAAATGGATGGTGATTCCGGATTAAACGACGTTAGGCAAACATTTTCTTTGATTTTATTTATAATAATAATAATAAAACGTCTTTATTGGGCGAAGTTTAGCATAAGCTATTCTACCACTTAACCTGTAAAATGTCCATCCAAAAAAATATATACCAACCACTAAAATGCAGAGTTTCAACATAAAAAAAAATAAATTAAATGAGTAAAAGATAGGTAAGTCAAGATTGGATAAAAGCATAACATTATACATACATATTGATGCATATATTATAAGCAGAAGTAAGAGATACATTTATGTAAATGATTGCTCGAAAATTATTTTTCTTAAATAATTTTTAAAATTCTTGGAATTTAAAGTTTTAGTATCAGAGGGTAAAGCATTGTACATGATAGTAGCATTATAAGTGAAACATTTAGTAAAAAATGAAGTTGTTATTGTATCAATAAAGCGAATATCTCGTGAGTGCATAGAACCACGAAATTTGAACTTATCTTTCAAAAATGGGGGAATTGAGGTAAGTAAAAGTATGTGAATATAACATAGTAAATGCAATTTAAATAGATTAGGAATAGATAACCATTCCAATTTTATGAACGAGGAGATAAGGTGGTCATATTTTTTCTGGCTAGCTCGGGAATATAACGATGACTCCTCGTACATCCATGCATGATTTGACAATACCACTTCACTTTGCTTCACCTGCTCTCTCCACACACGCCTCTGCATCAATCCTGCGCACATTCGTTACATTATCTTTCAGTTGGATTATTCAAATTGGTACATAGTTGAGAAATTAAAAAAAAATCGTAGTTGTAACGCCTACAACCCAACATACTTTCAATAAGGTAGCTATTGGTCGATTCGAGACGTCTGTGAATCTTTTTTGGCTATACGAATTAGCAATTATTATTAAAATAATATTTGATGATGAACATCTGGGAAAAAATCCAGTCAACAAGATGGCTTGGTATCTCCCACGTATCAATCCACGTTCACACTTTGCCTGTGTGGTAGTGTGGTAGTGTCTATTGAACTCCGAACTCTTCATAAAACTTGGCGACCACGCATTTTTTTGAAAAGATAATATATAATAATGATACATAAAAATATTTTAATATTATATTTGGAGGTCAGGCTTGTAAAATCAAATATCAACCACCATTTTTGGCTGCAGATTCTTGTCGAGATCGAGATTCTACGTCAGAGTAGGTACATTTTCGTACAGGGTCGGGTCTCCGACTATAAATTGATCACCTGTAACATTTTTATATGATTTTCCAATAAAAAAGTGTTGAATATAAAAGTTATTGGGTCTAATATGAAGTTTTTCATGTAATATTGTTTTTGTATATTGTCTCAGAAAAGTGCTATCGTATAAAGTTGTATTTTTTAAATGGAACGCCCAATATATTTTCAGGGAACATGATTAGTCACTTTATTCATTCATTTTTCATTTACTTATGTTTATCCGAGTAATAAAGTAATAAAATACAAACTATATATGTTTGAAATCAGAAAAAGGCACATCATCAAGACATCCCATTTAAAAAAATACTACTCATTCCATAGCACTTTTCTGAGACACCCGGTATACAAAAATAATACATTACAGTTAGAGGAGGTCAACTATAGCCAGACATACATAGTTTGCGGTCCTAAAAATAGCACAAATTTGGAGTTGATCGTATCGTTTTTGCATTCAAATGTTTTAAAATACGTATTTTTAATTTTTTCCAAGCTTTTTTATATTTGAGTACTGTATTCCAAAGCCCGCAATTTTCGTATATTTGACTAGGTACTTTTATATGAACAGATGGTCGCTGTACTTGATACTTCAAGTCTATAATAAAACAAACCATTCAACCTGATGAGTTATTTCTTAACGCTTTATCTGGGCAGAAAAAGTCACTCGTAACTAAAAGTTCGTTCCATCTAGTTACATCTGATGATATTGAAAAGAAACTGAGAGAAGTGAAATCAAATGCTGCTGGTATAGATGGTATTACCACAAGCATGCTGAAAAATGTATTTTCTTTTTGCAAAAGTGAAATAACGAATATCATAAATCAATCCCTGAACACAGGAGAAGTACCAACATTATGGAAGAAATCAGTTGTAACGCCACTAGCAAAAGTCAATAACGCTATACAGATGAAGGATTTGAGACCAGTAAGCACCTTACCTGTGATGTCCAAGCTTGTAGAGAAAGTGGTAGCTGACCAACTTCGTGACCATCTAGAAGTAAATGAAGTCCTTCCCGATACACAGTCGGGATTCAGAAAACTACATAACACATCCACAGCGCCTATAAAAGTAACTAGCGATATAGTCAAGTTGATGGATGATGGTATGGTGACCGTATTGGTGATGTTAGATTACAGTAAGGCATTTGACATGGTCAACCATGAAGTATTATGTAAAAAGCTACAATATTATGATTTGTCCAGTAATGCCTTACAGTGGTTCAACAACTACCTGACTGGCAGATCCCAATGCACAAAGATATTTAACAAAATTTCCACTTTACAAAATGTAGTTTCTAGTGTTCCGCAAGGAAGTGTATTAGGTCCATTACTATTTACATTCTATACATCTGATTTATTAAATTTTATATCACATGATTGGAATATACATCTATATGCTGATGATATACAAATGTATAAAGCTTGCAAGCCAAATGAAGTTAATTTATTGATTAAAGAGTTAAATGTAAATCTAGAAATGATTGCAAACTATTCCAAAAATTATTGTTTGAAACTGAATCCCACAAAAACTAAAGCTTGCTGCATTGGTTCTAGGTTAAATATTTCAAAATTTAAAGGATTGATGAGTACAGCCATTGTTTTAGGTGATACATCTGTTGAAATTGTAGAGGAGACTAAGAATTTAGGCATTTTGTTGGACACAAATTTAAGTTTTGAGAACCATGTCATTAATAAACTTCGAGTATGCTATTGTAAATACAAGTCACTTTGGAGATACAAACATGTTTTAACCAGCGATATAAAATTAAGGCTTACCAATGCACTAATCCTCACTCACCTAGACTATGGCGCTACAGTATATTATAATTTTCTGACGGAAGAAATGAAGCACAAAATTCAAGTATTACAAAACTGCTGCATGAGATTCTGTTTCAAAGATATACATATACAAGAACATATTACTGGATATTATGTGAGAGAAAATCTTTTAAAATTCAAGTATCGTGTATTACTTCAGTATGGAACTCTACGAGTATAAAGTTTTAAAATATAAATTACCCAGATATCTGTTTATTGCTTTGGAGAAGAGATGTTCACTCCGTAAAGTTTCCTTACGCAACAATGAATACTTCAATATTCCAGGTCATACAACATCTAAATTCAAAAAATGTTTTACTTACACGGCACCATATCTACTAAACGATCATTTAGAACTTTTTGAAGCACCTTCCATCCAAAACTTCAGAAATGAGATGGAAAAAGTGCTACTACAGCTGCAAAGATTTGAATCCACAAATTAAATTTATGGCGCTTGCTACACTACCCTCCATTAACACTCAGACTATATCGTATTATATACTGTGTTGTGCATAATATTTGTTGTGAATACTAATCATTCTGTTGATGTTAAAAAACGCTCTTGAAGTTAACTTTTTAGGGGGAGGTGAAAAATCCTCTTTCCTTTTGGAATGTTGTCGTTTTTATATTTTTATGTATAAACATTCCAATAAAAATTAAAAAAAAAATATACAGGGTGGCGCATCGAAAACGAAACAGACGCATTTACTGGCAGCTCAGTTTTTTTTTTGGAAAAACGCTCAGGCCCGTCGATTTTGTTTTCGAGGGGGACACAAGTTTGGAAAAAAATCACGTTAACACGTGCAGCCCCCTGGGCGGGGGTGACACCAACCCTAAAATCTTAAATGGAAAGGGGGGTCGAGTGATACCCTATTTTAAAGGTCTTTCAATTCCCTTTTTTATAATGATGTAAAATACATCAGTTTCAGTTCAGTAGTTTTGAAGATTTATTGATATATACTTATTTTAAATAGGAATTTAGTACATAGTTTGCGATTGATTTGACCAAACTTTGTTGCTAAAATAACTTGTGACGCTTTATTACATAAATTAACCATGGTATATTCCACAGCAGAAAGAGTTGAAACTATCGAAATATTTTTCGAAAATAATCAGTGCGCTAATAGAACAGCAGAAATATTTAATGAGCGACATGAGAAGTGCATCGAAATATGTTCTAGAACATGTAGCTAAATTTTGGGAAACTGAGTCAGTCGGCAATAAAAAACGCAACATTGAAAATCCCATAAGAAACGAAGCAATAGAAGTGGGGGTTTTAGGGCAAGTTTATGTAGATCCTACGTTAAGTACCCGCAAATTGGAGACCGTGTGTGGTGTTAGTCGACGTACTGTCCAACGGATTCTAAAGGCCCATAGTTTTCATCCGTTTAAAATTCACCTGGTACAAGAACTAAATGAAGACGATTTTGATCGGCGATTACAATTTTGTGAAGATATGAGTGAACGAATTATAAACGATGAACATTTTCTATTCAACACTTGCTTTTCTGACGAATGTCTTAAATGGTCATAACTGCCGATATTGGTCCGATTCTAATCCCAGAATTTATCATAAGGTTCATACACAGCAGCCACAAAAATTAAATGTTTCGATAGATTGGTAGAAGAGGTGCCATTGAATGGCCCCCAAGATCGCCAAATCTATCACATTTGGATTTCTTTATGTGTGGTCATTTAAAAAGCAAAATCTATGTACCCAGCCAACATTATTAGGACACCTGCGACAAAGAATTGTGAGTGCCTTCAAATTACTCCTCAAATATTGCAAAATGTGCGGCAACGTTTTGACCAAAATCTTTATTATTGCATGTAGAGTCATGGTGGCCATTTTCAACATTTACTTGCCTAATGGGTCAGTTCATTCTTCATTTTTAAATTACTTTGCTGCCAAATGTATTGATCTCCACTAATGATGATGTATTAGTTTTATTTAAGCTTTAAATCAATAAATCTTCAAAACTACTGAACTGAAGTACATTAATTTTATATCATTATAAAGGGAATATAAAGACCTTTAAAATAAGGTATCACTCGATCCCCCTTTCCATTTAGGATTTTGGGGGTGGTGTCACCCCCGCTTAGGGGGCTGCACGTGCTAACGTGATTTTTCGCCAAACTTGTGTCCCTTGAAAACAAAATCGACGGGTCTGAGCGTTTTTTAAAAAAACTGAGCTGCTAGTAAATGCGTCTGTTTCGTTTTCGATGCGCCACCCTGTATATAGAAATGCATGTTATGCTCCTCTGCGCTCACATTAAAAATAAAAAATAAAACAATACAAAATTATAATGAGATCTAACTTTTGCTTTTAATATGAGGGTAGTGGAACAACACCTATTTTTGTTTTATCGTAGATTTGAAGGAGGAACTGTTGTTACCATGTGCTCATCTAAAAATAAATAAATATTCGAAATTTTTGACAAAATTGTAAACTTTGGGAACAATCAAGTACAAAAAATCGTTGACAAAAGTTTAAAATATACGTGTTCGAAAATATTTAAATGCAGACTTTCATAGATGTGTTCAATTTGAAATTTGAGTTATTTTCAGGGCCGAAAAGCCCGCTTATAGACCCTGATCATAGCTATTGTAAGAAAATAAAGAGCCTTTTTCTTGCCTAGTGCCAAACTATTATCATTACCAGACGGCAGATTGAGTAAGGAAATAGGGCACGTAGTTTTTTTTAGACATCAAGCATGGTTCTTCAAATTCCCTGTTAGTGTTTCTGATACTGATTAGTTTTCTAAAAAATGGAGAGCGAATAAAATAGGAAGAACAGTTGTAAAATCTAAAATGTAAAAAGATGAAAGAAGATGGAATATTGTGTTTTCTGGATGTTACATGACATGTACATCACGAAAATCTATGTCACTCGTTTCCGTCGCTCTGTCGTTTGGTTTGTCTGCCCATCTATAACTTGCAAATTACCACTTGAATTTCCATTAAATTTCCGAAAAAGCTTTGCAGTTTTTGGAAAGTGGTCCAGTGGGCGTGGAGCTAACGGCAAAAATAGAAGAAATAGAAGTGGATCAAACTTTGTTTTTTGAAGTTTCCGAGGCTCCTTATAATTTTAAGAGAAACATTGTAGGGGATAAAAATTGGAGCCAAAAACGACGAATAGTTTCAGCGAGCGGTGAGGTTAGTCATATCAACGTTCTCAGATAATCATGAGGAGGTTTTAAAGCTAAGTTGGTATTTGCACGGATATAAAAAAGATATTGTTTCTAGAACATGTCCTTTGTACTAAAAATTGGAGCTGGGATAACAGTTCTGAAGAATAAACAATACCATGCAAAAGTTTAAGAAGACGGAGTTGTGTTTTCTTCTCTCACTCAAGGATATACCTTGGAATCTTCACAACAATTCTTGGTAGGATAAACTGAATGAATCAGATAATTTAAGAAATTTCTTTTGAACGTGATCGCTTTGATTTAGCTAACAGTTATAACACGGACTCCAAACCGACGAAGCATATTGCATTTTGAAATTACATATACAAAGTAATCCGAAAATTAAAACCTAAACCTCTATTAGCACTATTTACAATTAGAGTAATGTGAAAAAATTCATCCTACTGTCAAATGTCACCCCTAAATCAGAAACATTTTCGTGCGGACTGATTATATTTCCTCCGGTGTTATAAGGGTACATTACTATTTGCTGCTTTCGAAAGAGTGTAACCACTTTGCATTTTGCGATATGCAGGTGTAGTTTATTCAATCGATACCAATCTTCATACTTAGATAATTGACAGTGTAATTACTCACAATCAGTGATTCTTTTGATTTCAAAGAACAATTTCAAGTCATCTGCAAATACTTAGTAATGTTTCACAATGAATACTGCTACTTATATTGAACAAAGAAGAAAAAAAGCAATGGTCTCAAATACGAACCCTGGGTAGAGATTTAACATATCGGTAAAAAACGGGAAAAATTAGTAAAAAAAAACACGTCTTTTCCGTTTTTTTCCAGACCATGGAAAAAATTGGAAAAAATGGGAAAATTTAAATATTTTTTAATTGTGACTTGAAACGTAAAAAATAGGTACCAATTTTCAAGTTTTTTAAACATATTTTGTAAAAATAAATACAAAAAACATACTTTAATAATATCTATTAATATCTAAGATATAAATACATACATGTATATAGGGTCAAATTATAATTATTCTCTAATAATTGAAAGTATCAAAAACAAAGCTTCAAAGGTAGAAAACACATTATTTAACCAAAGCGCTCAGAGGTATATTTTCATCTGAGTCTGAGTTTGAATCTTCAGACCAAGCATCTGATTCAGACTCGATCTCCGCTTCGTCTTCATGGACGGACAAAACAGCATAATCTTTGCAAGTGTCTTCTAAAAGTGGAGCTGGTCTAGCATCGTAAATGAATATCTGTTTTTCGTTTATAACCAAATTAGAATGAATAGCAACCAGCTTCTGAATTTTATCCTGTGATAATCTATTTCTTTTGCTTGTATGTATGAGGCCGTGTAAAGACCAGTTTCTTCCTGAAGAGGTGGAAGATGGCGGTCCATTTAAAATTCGGGGGGCAATTGGCATAAGTGGCTGCGATGTACACAAGCCTTGCCACCATATAACGGGATGAGTACTATTCGCACTATCCCACAAAGAATTTCGACTAAAAAATCCAGTTTTTGTTCTAAATTGGGCTAGATTTACCACCACCTTCCCTACATCTAGATTTCGTGAACGAGCCATTTCAGAAATGAAGTCTATTGCTTCCATTATTTGGTCTTTATTCAATTGTTCTCCTTTAAAGCGAGCATCAAGAAGATTGGCTGCAAATTGAATCGGCTTAGAACAAAATTCGTAGCGTTCTTCAACATGTTTTAGCAAGCTTTCGATAAGAGAACTAGTCAGGTCAACTTGTTGGGGAATATCTAATATTGTGTCTTTTATATACCTAAAGACAAAAGGCACTTCTGATAGTATACATCTATCCGATGCTACTAAATTTATCGATTTTGATACAGGATGCAGGATTTGTTTAGTATATTGTAGGTTTTGCCAGAACGCATCATCCAATACAACTTTTTTAATATTTTGTTTTACATTCAGGTTTTCCACTAATACAGTACATTGCAGAGCTTCCTTATTTGTTAAAAGCGAATCAACAGTTATAAACAGAGAACCCCATCTTGTTTTTGCAGGTAATTTGAGGGAAATTACTTTATTTTTTGGATATTTTTTCGGCCTGTGCTTCTTTAAATGCAGCATAAAGTAATCTAATTGAATACATAATCCCTTGCAAGTATTTTTTTCTCAAAAATATGTTTTTTATACATAGTGATTCAAAAAGGTGTTGGCAAACTTAAAATAACACTAAAATGAGGCTATTTATTCATTTCCAGGACGACTTATAATTGTTCATGCGGGTTCGCAAGATGGTTTTGTTCCTGGAGCCTGTCTCATTTTCAAGGCTGGCTGTGCCACTGGTGATTATCACGGTCAAATGAACCAAGAAAATTTCACGAAGTGGCTTACTGAAAAACTATTTCCTAACATTCCTCCTAATAGTATTATAATAATGGATAATGCACCTTACCATTCAGCTTTGGAAGACAAGCCTCCAACTAGATCTTCTCTAAAAAGAGACATCATCACGTGGTTGAGCAAAAAAGGTATAGAGCATGATCCTAATGCTAAAAAAATGGAGCTTTATGAAATAGCTTGTCTACATAGGCCACCATCTGATGAGAAAAATTATAAGATAGATAATTTAATAAGAAGTTTCGGACACACCCCACTTCGAACGCCACCCTATATGTGTCAGTTTAATCCCATAGAGATGATTTGGGCACAAGTAAAATTTTTCATTAGAAGCCATAATACAAGCGGCGAATTTACTATAAAAAAACTAGATGAAATTTCTAATAAGGCCATCGCTTCAGTAAGTGCCAGTGACTGGCAAAAGGTTATTGGACATGTTATAAAAATTGAAGATGAATATTGGGAAAAAGACAGTCTCATTCAAGAAATACAGGAAGAAATAATAATCAACATAGGAGGTGAAAGTGATAGCAATGACAGTTCCTCAGACAGTGATCATGACTCTAATCAGGATTGAAACTATACTAGATTGGCTACCTTTTAGAATTTTTAGATATTCATTTATTATACTATTGGTTTGTGGCTTTTAGTATCTCAGTAGAAAGTCTAATTCTATGTGTTGTTTATGGGTTATTTCATCAAGAAATTACTTTTTGTTTTCCTATATTTTTCTATTCAGTCAGATATTTTTGACTTGTTGTATTCTATTTTAGAAGAATGCATAATTTGTTTTGCTGTTCAATCATAATGCGTACATAGGAATATTACTTGTTGCCTAAAAAATATATTTATTTTGTTCTCAATATTCAGTGTTTGTGTATATTTATTTCTTATAATGTATGTTTGGTATCACGTCATTATGAATCGCAAAAAAATATTAATACTACCAGTTGTAATAAAATATAAATTCAATTAATAATTCAAGTCTCTCCGATCTCCGCCTATGACTCCATATAAAATCGTCTAATGGTAAGGTTTTTTCATCGCATTTCCCCCTTTCGTCCCTAGCAATCTTTGGCTGGTCGATCAATATGTGGTGCTGTTTAAAATATTTACAAATTTTTTTAGACTCTACTTATTTTTTCAAACAAATTTTCTTTCATAAAGTCCTTGAGTAGCAGTGTGAGCTGCACAACCAACACAAGATATATGAGGATATGTTGTATTTATAATATGCCAAGCAGCTTTCATATTGCTCGCATTGTCAGTCACTATTAAAAAAAAAAATTGTGTCCTTATTTCTTGAATAACTTTGATGAGTTCATTACTTATATACGTCCCCGTTTGTTTTGCAGTGCCACGATGAACAGTTTTGTAAAATAAAGGTATAGGCGTGCATATAACAATATTGATTAATCCATCTCCGACTATATTTGTCCAACTATCTGTTACTAGTGATAAGCTATCGGATTCAGAAAGCTTTTGACTTCGGTTTATCTGTACACGTTCATACTCGGAATTAAGTAAGTTTATTGACAGGGCGTAAGGGCTAGGTATTTGGTATGACGGTCTTAACATTTTAAAAACCTGTTTCCAATATTTATTTTTGAAAAGAGGAAAAGGAGCACCAGAAGCATAAAGAGCCCTAGCTAATGCCTCATCAATTTTAGAAGACTCTGAAACAGCTATCTTATCGAAAAACCCGCTCAATGTTTGTTGGCAGCTAGCTTTCTTGCGTTTTACTGATGGTAATGGAGATTCGGAAGATGATGACATTGATGACGTGTCCTTTTTGCTAGTTGAAGGGAGACTGGTATCTTCTAATGCTTCTAGCAGGATATCTTTGTTACTTTCTTTTTCTTCTGACGTCGAAGACTTCGAACTCGATTGTATTTCATTGCCATATTTTTGTTTAATTTCCAAAGGACATTTTGAACATTGGTTTAATATATGATTCGTCATGCGAGTTGCGTTTGAATAGGCGTATTTAAAACATCAAAACTTACACACAGCCTTGGATTTTTTATCTGTTTTTTCAATATCAAATATACTAAGTGACATATAAATCCGAACACCCAGTTTAAATGGTTTTATTTTAATAAAATTTTGTACAAGTACTTAATGAAGCATAATAAGTAAATGATAAAAATTTCAAAATGATTGCACTGCTTTAAAGCCCTTTGACCTTTAATAATGTGTGGATGCACCCTGATGTGCTACGCATTCTCCAACGCGCCTAGGCATTCTTCTGATCAGATGGTCAATGTCCTCCTATGGTATCTCATTCCAGGCAACCACCAACTCCTCTCGAAGTGCTTCTAGAGTCTGAGGAGGACGTTGCAAATTGAGCAATCTCCTACCCATCATATCCCACACGTGCTCAATTGGGGATAAGTCGGGAGATCTTGGTGGCCATGGTAACAATGTGACATCATTATGTTGAAAGAAGTCTATTGTGACTCTTGCAACATGTGGTCGGGCATTATCTTGTTGGAAAGTTGGATCTGCCAGGGTGTCAAGATAGGGTAAAAGATGAGGTTCTAGAACTTCGTGGATATAACGCTGCGCGTTCATGTTACCTCTGATGAAGATTAAAGGTGACCTGGTACCATAAGCTATAGCACCCCAAACCATAACTCCAACAGTGTGATGAACATGACTTTCAACAAAAAACTGTGGATTCCTCCTTTCGCCTTCTAACCCTGGCACGACCATCGTGCATGCCTAAACAAAATCGAGACTCGTCACTAAAGACAATACTGTTCCATTCCTGATCCCAGAGTGACCGTTGTCTGCACCACTCAAGGCGATTACGTCGGTGTAAGGGTTAGAAGGCGACGGTGAAAGGAGGAATCCACAGTTTTTTGTTGAAAGACATGTTCATCACACTGTTGGAGTTATGGTTTGGGGTGCTATAGCTTATGGTTCCAGGTCACCTTTAATCTTCATCAGAGGTAACATGAACGCGCAGCGTTATATCCACGAAGTTCTAGAACCCCATCTTTTACCCTATCTTGACACCCTGGCAGATCCAACTTTCCAACAAGATAATACCCGACCACATGTTGCAAGAGTCACAATAGACTTCTTTCAACATAATGATGTCACATTGTTACCATGGCCACCAAGATCTCCCAACTTATCCCCAATTGAGCACGTGTGGGATATGATGGGTAGGAGATTGCTCAATTTGCAACGTCCTCCTCAGACTCTAAAAGCACTTCGAGAGGAGTTGGTGGTTGCCTGGAATGAGATACCACAGGAGGACATTGACCACCTGATCAGAAGCATGCCTAGGCGCGTTGGAGAATGCGTAGCGCATCAGGGTGCATCCACACATTATTAAAGGTCAAAGGGCTTTAAAGCAGTGCAATCATTTTGAAATTTTTATCATTTACTTATTATGCTTCATTAAGTACTTATACAAAATTTTATTAAAATAAAACCATTTAACCTGGGTGTTCGGATTTATATGTCACTTAGTATAATTGCCAAATATCTGAAGAAGGTCGAACCATATTGTCCTGCAACAAGAAAAAAATACATAAATAAAATATCTTGCTGCACTTTATCAACTGATCAAATTCTAGTAATTTAATGAGTATACAGATAATAATTATTATAACTGAATCTTGATATTAGTTATAAGGAAAAGTAAGGAAAATATGCAAGGAAACTGAAATCTCACCTTCAAAACACTTAAAGCTATTCCAAATTTAATAAAATATTCACTTACCAAAAACCAAAACAAACACTTGGGTCAACAACACTAACAATCTTCAGAACAAACACACTCAATTATTACAGCAAAATTTCACTTTGTATTATTCATTTACTGCGCTTATGATAAGGCTAAATTAAAATGCGTGCCTTAAAATAAACAAGACGTGTCAATATTGAAGAATCTCATTCTCAACTGAACAATTCAGGAATACGGGGATTTACCGAAATGCCGTGTCGCTGTGCCTGATCGGGAATTAACCGAAAGCTGTAGTGGTCGGGGATTCACCGAAAATCGACGAGTATTTACCGAGAACTAATCCTTCAGAGCCGTAGCTTGCGGTTTTGATTCAAATTATTTCTGTTCGATCTATACAGGGTGTCCGCAAAGTTGAGGTTTTCCTTTACACGTGTAGATCTTGAAAACATAAGCAATTTTTCTTAGTACCATATACACCAATGTCTTAAGGGAACCGAGATAAATGGCTCTGCAACATCAAAAATATCTGAATACCGTCCTGTAGCCGCTACATCCCCGACTGGTACTAGGACACTAGCTCAACCCGACGACAGAACTGGGTCGGGGTCAGTGTGTCAGGTCAGTATGCAACCTTCAACCGACGGTTACGGTCACGCGTCTAGAGGTAATCGCGTAGACGAGAATCCCTCAACAAGCACTAGACACGTGGCTAGAGAAGTGCAAGTATCAAAAACTAAAGTGTGGCAAACGCTGCGTGAAGAGGGGCTGTATCCGTTTCACGTCCAACGTGTACAAGCCCTTCAACCTGACGATTTTCCAGCGAGAGTGCGGTTTTGTGAGTGGTTGTTACATCAACATGACAATAATCCGGACTTTTTGAAGTGCATATTGGTGACAGACGAATCTACGTTCACGCGTAATGGGGTGAATAACTTTCGCAACACTCATGTTTGGTCAGTAGAAAATCCGCACGCTGTCCGTCGGGCACATTTTCAACAAACATTTTCGGTGAATGTTTGGGCTGGCATGGTGAACGGTATGCTCATTGGACCATTTATTCTCCCAAATCGATTGGACGGGATGCAATATCTAGACTTTTTACGCAACATTTTGCCTTCCTTGTTTGCTTGCGTCTGCTCGGTAGCGCATCAGCTGATTTCATTTTCTGTTGGAGCGGTATGATTTCGGGCAGAGACGTACTTAGCCCTTCTCGCCAACTGGAGAGTGAGTACTTTTTCCTTTATTTTTTTTTTACTTGGTCGCCCTCGTTTCACTACACATCATCTTTGTTATTTCAAGGGTAGTTGTTTCTGAAAAGGAAAACGCCAACTTTGCGGACACCCTGTATTAATGGAAAAATCAGTAACCAGAATACTTTTATCTTGTATTTTTCCGTATTTTTCCTTTTTATTCCTCAATTTTTCCGGAAAAAACAGGTTTTTTCCGGCACCCAATTTTTCCTGAAATTTTAAATCTCTAACACTGGGGTACCCAGATGGTCGGAATTCTATGTGCCTGTTTGACTTAACCTAATCCTTTATGAACTGATGACATCGTTTCGTCGGAGGTGCAGACTGAACCTGCTCGACGCCATTTTCAAAGATATAATGTATGGAGTAAACAATTCAGAAATTCGTATAATCAGCCATGAAGACGCCAGCCACTGCACATGCCGGTTGGGATAAGTGGCGTCTGCGGTAAATGAGCGATAAATAACGATCGGAGAGCAGGGCTCTATTTTTGCCCGGCCGTAGCTGGATTCGGCTTGCGGTTTACACGTTCCGAACGGAAACATCCTGTAGGTATTCCTGATTTCGGCCGGATATGCTTCGCAATTATAAAAATAAACACAGGAAACTGCGCCACACCACAACGACGATGTTGCAGAGAGATTTTTAACTACTTAACACGACTTGAGTCCTTGTGGATGGTTTGGTCGAATATTTAGCGTGTTTTGCAGAAAATTGGGAAGGGTAAAGTCACTTAGAATCAACGAAGTCGAAAAGAAGCCAAGCCTATGTGCATCCTTTTGTGTAGATTTGCCTACCATTGCCCAGTAGTGACAAACCAATACATCGACGTACAGTCTGTGTAAATCAAAAGTTGGCCAGTTTTGAAATGAAAAATATATGAATCTCAAGATACTTTTCAAGGTCTTATAGAGCAAGGTAGATACCTGGCGACCTTAAATATTATAATTTTCAACCGTGTTTTTAAGTACTGAGTGTACCCCCATGGTTACCCAGATGAATTTTATTAAAATCACAATTTTTAGCACGACCACATTTTATTCAGGTTTTTTAGATCATTCAAAACAAAAAAGGCATCCACCAACTTTTTTGTAAAGCTGACCATTTTCTAGTTTTAATATTTGAAAGCCCTAAAAATGTTTATATTGAATTCTTGTATCACCTTGTATCTCAATTAAAGTTTAAACCCTGTTATAAGAATCCAAAGAGTATTTTGATATTACTCTATTTCAAAGCGATTTTTAACCTTGTCTGTTAGACCGAACTTTTGATTTTCGCAGACTGTACATTATTTTCTTTGGAAAAGATATTCCAATGGCCAATTTTTCTAGGTATATTCTCGTCCAGTAAGGTAAAAGTACTAGTTGTGTTGCTGTTTGAATCATCTAGTTATTCTTAAAACAGGAGTAAATTAAATAAGATAAAGAAATAATAATAACAATGTTTATTTACTTGAAGTAACAATAAAATAAGTAGCAGGTAAACACAAAGGTGAAATCTTGTTCGTGGGCTGAAAAAATAACGATATGTAGATATTTTAAAATTAGTTTACAAATGTATTTATATACAGGGTGGCGCATTGAAAACGAAACATGCATTTACTGGCAGCTCAGTTTTTTTTTTTTTGGAAAAACGCTCAGACCGGTCGATTTTGTTTTCGAGGGGGAGCAGCCCCCTGGGCGGGGGTGACACCAACCCTAAAAGCTTAATTTTTAGTTTTGGAATGTTAAAACATAAAAAAAGTCTTCATCAAACAGCAGCAATGGCCGAATACTATTTCTTATATGAGAAATAGGACACCTTGCTACAAATCCATTTGTTTTTTCTAAACAGGTGTTTATGTTTTCTGTGATCCGAACAGGTCCTTGGCTAAAAGCAAATACCCAGCTAAACATTATATGACAACTACTGCTTTTATATCATTGTCACTAAATTAATAATAATAATAGGCTAAGGTGAATTCCTCCTCTATTGTGTACTTACCCCGTATGTAAAGGTGAAAGACCAACCAAAAATGAATAATAATAATATTAATGTTTTATGGAATCACGTAAACAAAATCGTTATTTTACAATAAGCATAAATACCCAAGGAAGTTTGAACTTGTGCGTGGGTTAACATGAGAATGAAAAAACAAAGACACACTGGATTTCTTTATGATCATATTTTCTTTGGAATTTGATTTTGATGTAATTTAGATATAGTCTTTCATTGATCCAATGAAAAGGATTTAGAATTTAGATTTTGATTTAATTTGATTTTACAGATTTTTTGAGGTTGTTACGGTTCCTTAACAGAATTGCGTGGCATTAAAAATGAGAGAACGCAAATTTACTATTTATTACGCGAACGTGAAAACCTTCCCTAAGAAATTTGAGATTCAAAACGGAAGTAGATAAAACTCGGAAGTTCTAGTTGGGTCTTTTCAGTGCTTACGATAAATTCTGCTTCGTTATTTTGCTGTCAATGTTTCAATATCGGTTATAACGTAGCTCTAAAGTAATTCGCTTCTCGTAGCAATACATTCTGCGGCAGCAATTAAATGCATATCTGCATACCTAATAAGTTCACATCGACTGCGGACGTCGACGGAACTCTCCGACGAGGTGAGGACTTTGTACTCGACCACATTTACAATTCATTAATCTTATTTATTGTTTCACGCCGTTGTCGTTCGTGGCGTGAAAAACAATTTTTACGACTACAGCGACCGCTATTATACAAGTTGATACTCAGAATTGATATCAACTCTTTAATCAGGCTTGATCATACCTAGGTTTCAAACAGGTACTTTCAGTTTTCAAGATAGAGACAAAACGGCGCCAGGTAGGTTGACTCTGCACTTCCCGAAACGCAACGTTGTCATCAGTGCAGAAACGATTATGTTCAGCGCAAGTTAGCCAAACCGGCCGATATATAATTATACTATAACTATCTAAAACTGTAATGACTTATCGATGTTCACGTGAACATCACTTAACTACCAGTAGTCGGCTGTTCATAGGCGGGGTATGAATGTTTAACATGGGTGAACTAGATTTGTCACATGCTTAATAAAGAGTGGTTTGAAACATATTGTAAGTCAAAAATTTGGGAATTACCTTTATTCATCGTCGCTTCCACTTACATCTGACAGTAATAAACTGTCGCTATCGCTTTCCTCGTTGAAATTGACTATAACTGGCTCTATGATGGTGTCGATGTGGTGGTCAAGCTGCCACATTTTTGTTTCTTCCTTCACAACATGACTGATAGCATTCTGCCAAGCTTCGGGCGTTACTAGCTGTATGGAAGTCTCAAGTAAAACCTTAACGTCTGGTAATTTGAAGGTTGTGTTATGGCGCGCAATATAACCCTTCACTTGAGCCCAGATGAGCTCTGTTGGGTTCAGTTCACAGTGGTAGGGCGGTAACCGCAGTACAGTGACACCACATTGACGGGCCATCTCATCAGTCACGTAACTAATGTTCGCAGGTTTGTGCTGTTTAATTTTTTCATACAATTCCGCCTTCACACATGAATCGTCAAACGGGATTCCTTTTTCGCGCAACCATTGCTGCATGTCACTTTTTCGAGATCCCATAGTCGGTACACGTACGGCTCGACGACTATGGTAGGAAGCATTATCCATGACGATCACAGAGGTGGGCTCAACTCGCTGAAGCACCCCTTGAAACCAGCTCTCGAAGCAGCTGGCATTCATTTCGTCATGGTAATCACCTCCTTTCTTAGAGACGAAAATCAAGTCACACTCTTCTAAAAAGCCACTATCGCTACCAATATGAGTTACGATCAATCTTTGACCTTTCCCTGACGGTCCACGAAGACCTGTTGACAAACCTTCAATGCTTGGTTGTCGGTTACTCACTACGTTTTTGTCTATCCAGGTGTTTTAGCTGTGTGACCTGCATTTACCCATGTCTCGTCCAAATAATAGATTTTTCTGCTTTGACGCCTATATTCAATCATTTCGCGTAGGTATTTACGACGCCAGGCGACTATTTCAGGTCTCTCTATCAATACTGACTTTACGTTTCGTAACGAAAATTAATTTCGTGCAGGGATTTCCTTATTACCTCGACGCTCATTTGGGGTATAATTTCATTTTCCTTGATCGCTGCATGTACAGCCTTGAGGGCTGGTATCTCATTCCTAAAGAAGAATGAATGTACGGTTCGCCATTTTGCTATCGTCATCCAATTTAACGGCCTTTCGTCCCTTCAAATTAAACTTTGGATCAGTAGTAGCTCCAGTTTTCTTCTTTTCATGCACCACCCTGCGAATGGTCCACTCTGGAACGCCTGTCATACTTTCACAACGCGCGAGTGCATCTCCCTGCGACATAGTTCTGTTCAGATAATTGAACACGTTGAGCACGATTTCTTTCGCGTCCCTCTTCAGTGCTTTACGAAGCCGTCTACTTGTTCCCTGGCTTTCAGTACTTCCACTCGTGCCATTTGTACTCTCCATGGTTAAGTATAACCAAAACAGTAACCACAGAAACCACAACAATAACAATCACACAACAATTCTTATAAAAACACACAATATGCGATCGCTCAACGAAACACGTTCCCATGCGTTGCCGACGCCTATGAGTCTGCCGGTCGAGGCGCGTCTTTGATTTCATTGGTTCTACCGGCGGAGAACAATCAGCCATTATTTCCATCTGTCTGTGCTGTTGACCACCGCAAAGCCACAGAAACGACATATGTCGTACGCTATACGGCTGTACTGGAAGGAAGCCGGGATCGAGCTCTGATCACGTGTTGATCACGCGTATGAGTCATAACAGTTTTAAATAGTACTGCCCTAAATACCGACCAGCTGGCAATGCTGCTGGGCCATACCAGTCAAACACCTCACAAGTACCTGCCGCGATTCTATACCATAACATCTCTGCCGGCGATGCTGTCAGACGCAGAGCAGGGTTTGGCGAATGAAAATCGCCGTTGCATCACATATTCCCGACCGACCGCGTGTTTCGTTTATAAATATCCTTATAAGGGCAAATATACGGGGAAATCTTTGATGAGTGAAATATTAACTGGATTCATTATGAATTAAAATTACTGGGGTTGGAAGCGTTAAATATACTACCGCCTACAAAATGAGAAATAAAAAGGAATCTGAAACGTCAAACAACGAAGTTTGTGGGATTATTATTTTTTTCTGTGTTCCTGTCCTTAGCTCAAAAACTGCAAAGCTTTTTCGTCTTTGGCATAATGGCAAATCAGGTATAAAAATCTCATCCAAATCCGAGCAGTACAGTTATAGGAGGTTCAAAGACTAGCGGTCATACTGACGGAAATGTGTGGTTTTTCATATATGTCATAATAACATCCAAATAACATAATATCTAATTTTCGAAATCTTTCGCGATTACAATACTTCGTCGCAAGTAGGCGTGGGAAGTTAAAGGATGTTTCAGGACTATTTGATCAAGAATATACGGTGGCTGGACCATGGAAGGCCCTGCTCTCTGTAAGACCAATTATTAAAAAGCCATAGTTATAAAACGTAATGTTAAGCCGTCCATTACTGTATTTTCTAAAGCGATAGCAAATATTTATAATTAACCGTTGGCGATATTTTGAATATCTAAAATCTATTAACAGCAAAATACTTCTATTCAGTTGCTGAGTACCTTTGACCATGAGAGTCATGCACCTTAAGGCGGCTCCGACGCAGTGAGTTTCAAGCCATTTACAAGGGTTCAGCTGCTTCGAAACTGACACTCAACTTTTCAATATTTTTGAATGAAATTCATACAGTATGTTCAGAAGATTGCCCAGGGTGCTATAGGAGCCCTTTTCGAAATTTTGTCTTTGCACAAGTTTTATGATGGGTTGAAGTGCGCACTTTTTCTGTTCAACATCGCGATTTTTTTAAAAAGAATCTAGTGAAAAAAATGAAAAAGTGGCTCTATAGTACCCTGTGAGGTTTTGTTTTCAGCATTCAAAAATATCAAAAAATAAAACGTCAATTTCGAAGCGCGCAAACCTCTACAAATCGTATTTTGGACGAATTTTGTCAACTGTTTCGTGCTGCCAACCCAAGCGTTGCGGCGCAATGTACGGACTAAGAAAGGACGTGTTCAGATAATTTGGTGGCCCTATTTCATATAATATCGCATAGATAAGTCGTTCTGCAAATAGGTACTCATAATCGCGATCGCTGATACTCCTCGATTTTAAAGCCGTTTTAGACATCTACATCACGAAAAACTATATCACTCATCATCAACTTGGAAATTACCGCTCGGATTTTTATGAAATTTCCACACGGAGTTACTAGTATGCCAAAGCTTTGTAGTTTTAGTCCAATGGCAATGGTGCTATAGGCAAAAAAGAAAAAGTAACAATTGCTGAAACTCCGCTTTTGACGTTGACATAAAAAAATATTACTGCTTAAAAAGTGGGGGTTGGGGGAAGGTGATTCTAAATGTTGCATCTTTGATATCAGTGAAACACGTTCTATTATAAAAAGCTTCTGGTCCCAGTGATTACAGGAAATTTAAGTAACAAAAATCCTACTAATAATGTGCTCACGATTTGAAAAAATCGGTACCTGCTCTATAGGTTTGACACCAAGAGCCAACAGATCTATCTGCAACTGTCGACAGTAGGGAAGAATGAATTCGGATATCACTCCAGTCAAGTATAGAGGAATTTAGCGTAGAACTTTAAAATTATCGATATGTCAAGGGAATATGTTTTTGAGAACGATATTTTGGTAGTTTTTATACCTGCATTTTCATTTGAATTTCATGACCCGTGAAATGTACCCATTTCGCCGTTAACTTCAATTTTTGTTCTGCAGTTTGTGATGTTTTTCTGGATATAAGCAGGACATAATTGCCTAAGGTGCTATCAGAGTTTTTTTACAAAATTTTGTCTTTGTGCAAGAATTATGGTGGGTTGAAATGCTTACTATTTGTGCTCATCTTCTTGATATTTTAAAAAGATCCTAGTGGATAAAATCGAAAAAGTGGATCGTTAGTACCCTGTGGACTTTGTTTTCAGCACGCTGCAAGAGTTTCATTTGGAAATAATAAAAAATGAAACGTAAACTGTGAAGTGCAAATCGGTTTTTGGGCGAAATTCGTCTACCGTTTCGTCCTGCCAGTCCAAGCGACGCGACGGTGCGTTCCGACTAAGAAAAAATGTATTCAAATAATTTGATATCTTTAGTAAAATAAATTCAAGAACTCAAATTAAAATTCGTTTATTCATGTCAATAAACACAATTATGTTTATTTACAAGGGTCATGTGGTACATGGTAACAATTGAACGAGGGTCATAAAAATATCTTATGCCGTCAAAATAAGAGGAAACAGCTAGGTAGTTTTTGCAAAGCAATAAACAGATAAGCTTATACCGGGATTAAGTACATTTCTTGTCTACTGTAATAGGTAGATGGAGGCGATGCTGCCAGAAATGGATGTGTGCCATCAATAAACAAACCACAAATTGAACTGCGGTGTCCAATGATTTTTGTATTGCCTTTTTTATTGCCTTACTAGAAAACTCTGTTGGGTATATGATGGAGTTTACTAGAACTTGTTGTGTGCCTTCTTCTACAAACTTCACCAAATCGAGACGCTGTCAACCTTATCCTCCGATGAAGGCGCCACAAAGTACAGTCCTGTGATTTGGTGACTGGTTCGATCTGCAAAATCTCGTCGTTACTTTTTTTTAAGTTTCCCTTAAAATTCTTGCTTAGCGACCTCCAAATCAATGTCGTTCATGTCAGATTTTTGACAGAATTCGCCATAAAACTATTCATTTTCTTTGGAATTGCTATCCGAATTGTTAGTTATTTTTATATCAGCTTTTTTTGGCCTGAGTTTCTTTTCAAGATTCTTGCGTTTGAGTCTTTGTTCCATCTTAGCGATAAGCGAGGTTGGACTAAGCTTAGAACGCAAATGTATTTGGACCACATACACAGGCCGCTGGGTAGTGTGGCTCAGTACAGCTGCAGCACATCTTCCATGGTATGACCACTTCTTGCAATAATTTATTCGCTTACTCCCCAATGTATTTTGCGACTATAGAGTTGAACTGCTCCACACTATTGTTGACCTCATCATGAATTAAACTCACTGCATTCGTAATCAAAATGGTCGCATATGACCTTTTATTGTCCATTATCAACCTTGATAAAAAAAGGCACTCAAGAATAATCACACCAACAAGAGTACAGCACAACAATTCAACAACACAATATCGACGAACAGTAACAAGGGGAGAAAAATACTAAATGATCACTTGCTGAGTACCAAAATAGGAAACGATTTACAGGCTAGATCGCTAATCGAAATCCGACTGTTATTATAAAAATTTACCTTGGTGTGCACCCGCAGTCATCCTTTCCTCTTTTAAAGTAGCGCCGAGGACCATCTAGGGCCAGCCCACCCTCGTTTCCTTTTCACCCCCCCGTTACCTCAGCAGATGGTGCTCGTGATTGTAGGCGCCCCGTTAATTCCTAATATTAAGTAAGATACTGAAGTTGTGTATATATTTTTTAGCGTTTTGTCTGCGTACCTTTTTCTTTTATTGTTATAGCTATTTCTTAATCGTTTTACACCTTGTTCCGTTGTCAACAAATTTTGATCCTTTCTATTTTAACCGCTACTGTTTTGGCAAATTTATGTAATACTTAAGCATATTTTGAAATTTTGATGATTTGAACTGACGAGTCTTATATCAAATCTATGATTCGAAGGCAATAAATCATCTATCTATCTATTTACATAGTAAGATTACCGTTCGGTCCATACCATACCATCCTGTATAAAACGCTTTCAAATACAAATGCTACCCTGTATTTTTTCATCCTCATTAGACAACACAAATAACGCCCAGTCACTAGAGTCCCCAACAAATCACCCTAACGTCCGGCTGCGTACAAAATAAACACCCTCTCACCCTTCCCAACCCCCTGCCTACGTCCCTATTAGGAGGAATTAACATCCCTTTATATCCGTTAAACCGGAAATAGTACATCCGATTTGGCTGAATATCAGCCAGTTCCGTTTTCCGTTTTTATTTTTCCTTCCTCCACCCGTCTACCTGCCATACGGTCGGTTATCCTGGCCACAATCCCGGCATGTGCCATGAGAACAGCCAGAGGCGGGGTAAAAGGGATTCTTAAGGTTTATTAGACTGTTTTAATGGCCTTGTTTTGCTGCTTCGTTATTTTGATAACAGAGCAAACATCCGTTATCCGTTATCGAAATAAGAAAAGAACTACGGAGACTAGAGAGAGCTGGAATAAAGATCCTATGCTACGTCACTGGAACGTGTGACCTTGCAAATCATATGTCCCCAAAATCCGCACTCCCCCCCTGGCGCATCGGCTTACTTTTGATTTTACGAGTGAATCAAGAGGTATATATTTTTTAATAGCCAATAACTACTTTTTGGTATAACTGATCAATTCGGCTAAAATATCCTATTGGCAAAGCTGTTAGCTTAATGGTTTTTCAAAAAACACTAAAAGATGGTTCCTTAAGGGCTGGACTCAATCTGTAAAAATGAGTGCTGGGCATCCTCCTTAGAACTTCAAGGTTATTACATCACGGGTCCCACTGTGCTCCTCTTCCATGTTTGCTGAATTAATAAATAGCGTTTATTGCCCAACAGTTAAGAAAACAATTTACAGGACGATCCTAAGATAAATCAAAATACCAAGAACAGAAAACATAAATAGCAGGTGATTTCATCTAAAGAAAAAAAAAACAAACAAGAAAAAGAAGCAAAAAAAACATATTTCACTCAGGTGGGTAACATATAAATTATCCAAGCAATTTCTAGCTACTCTGAATGCTGTTCAAACTGTCAGCATGTATATCACAATAATTTGATATTGCATTGAAAGTTTCACACGTCACATATATGGGTGCCTGATGAATGGAATCCATCCATGAAAACCTGAAAATGTACAGGATAGTTACGGAGAGATGATATGGTAGGCCTCCAACGGGAGCTTGTTACTCTGGGGCAGTAGACACAGCTTAATCACTTGCTTTTAAACATTAATAAATGCCTTTTCATAAGTAGGAGTAGCATTTCGAATAGTTATAAAATAAATAATGATCCCTTTCTTATAAGGCTACCGCGAGGGATTTTGGAGTGCTTTTTGATAAAAGACTCAACTTTATATGTAGACCATGTTCCTAATTAAGTTGCTATAAAGGGCATGCAGATTCTGAGCGTTGCTTGGAGAAATAAGTGTTTTACAGTCAATACATTCCGAATTTTATACTCTCAAAAAAAGATTTAGAGCGTGTTAAGCATAAATTGATACGTCTTGCAGCCTTAGAGATGAACTTAAACATGATATGTTAGATCATTTGCATTTATCTACATCAGGCTCAGGCGATTAGTCTTTGATGGTTCCATGGCTTTCAGATTTTATTGGGGCTCATCGATTGCGAAACTTTGGTAGCATTGATGAATTTTAATGTACCCCGAAGAACAATGTGTCATAGTAATCTGTTTGCGATTGAACTCCATCCTGAAAACTATGGTCAAGGCTTTCCACTCGGCACAGCACTTCGAGCAATTTGCTTCAGGCTTTAAAAAGCATCTTGGAAATTGTGATTTTATATAACAATGTTCGTGTGAGCTTGTATGTTTAATGCCTGCACTTCACTATCGGCGATGATCCTTGATCGTGTGAACGTTCATAATAGGCACGATCATCGTGCAAGCATCCACTCGAGCATCCGTAATAGTTTGACCTTCGATTTCCTTTGAAAACCGACAGTTCACGGGTAGAAGGCGATCATAGACGATGATCGGCGAGTACAACCGATGATCGCCGAGTACAGTCGAGTATGCTCTCTACACGATCGTACTCGCGCGTCATCAATTGTGAAGAGGAGCCATTAAATGTTGTACCCTTATATTCTATGATTTCATTTTGTAAAAATGGGGTCACCCGTATATTTTGTTTATAAATTAATGATTAAAATGGTTGTACTTGCGGTTGTACCGCAAGTAGATACTAACTTGCTTATTTGAAATAGAAAACCCCTTATATTGGTCTATTTTTGGATTATTCACCCCTCTTGCTTACACATAGTAGGTCTTTCACATTGATTGAACCCTGAAAATTTGTTTGGGAAAAATGAGCATCCCTCCGAAAAAATAATTACGTTCTGTCAATGTCACCTAAAATTACACAAAAAATCCGATAACACCTCGGAGGAAACGTGCCTTGGAATCCATTTCGCTTCCATTGTGTATTGTCACGTTTGTAAATATTTGTTACTACGAGGATGGTTAACAGCAGCACTGATAGATATGCGTACTCACTACAACAGCTGTGCGAGTATTTCCGTTTTTATGAATGAAATGAGAACGTAGTAGTACCATCCGGCTTTGTTATGATTTTCATTGGAAATATTTTAATAGGATTAATTCTCAAGGTGACATTTTCATCTTACCTTGAAGTTGTATGACTAAATAAAATAATATAATACCTCGTCGCATTAGTTAGTACTGAATGAGGTGATGTGAAGGATTAGTTGTTGCGTAGGGAAACGAGCTTTTTCATTTATATAATTATCTTTAGAGCTGTTTGTTTGCTAAATTTGAAAATAAATAATTCATAGACCGTCTACATTTCTTTAAAGTACCTGCAATTCTTCAAGGGACTTCTTTCCCTAAACCATTATTATTTTGTATTTTCGCATTTTCTGATAAAAATATCCCGATTCGGGTATTATTCACAAACGACCCCTTTTAACCAGTCTGCACGTAGGCAGGTCCAAAATTGCGTCAAAAATTGTTAAAACAATTTTATTGAGCAAATTCCAATTTTACTCCGATCAAGTTGCTTTTAGGTTTTTATGAAATTCTGATCAAAAAAGTACCTTAGTAGTTTTCTAAAGTTGATTTAATATGTATTTGAAGACTGTGCAAAACGAAAATTTTGATTTTGCCAGATTTCCTAAATATTCTTCAAAGAAAATTCCAAAGTACCACTTTGTCCTTACTTTGACATGACTTGAATGACAGACCCGAAGATACAACCTGGACTATAAAGGATTAGGTCTAGTACTCGAACCACACTGTATGAACGAAATTTTGGCAGTATGGTAACTAGTTGAGACTCCATATGATGGTGCCTATAGAAAACAATTAGTTCATTTAGATCGCCAGGACGGAGTTTCCCTAACGTAATACACTCGCTGTATAATGGCTTCCAAGTAATATTTGTGATCAGCGTGAAAGAATGTATTTTTATTTGGTTTCAACATATACAGGGTGACTTTGAAGTTGAGTCATTAATTTTCAGATAATGATTGTAGAAGGAAGATAAACCAAAATATGTGTGTAAAAATAAAAAAAAAATTAAAAAAAAATGTTTACCTTGTTTTATAAAGTATCCTCCCGACAAGTATTTCAGTGCGGACCTGTATTTGATCGTGAGGTCCCCTGTGAGGTCTTAAGTCACCTGATTCACGAGCCCGTTGTACTACATTAACAAAGGCACGAGGGGTTGGTTGCACTCGATTGGGAAACCGATCCGCATAAACATGTGCCATTTTTTATTTCGTTTGAGCCACCCAATAGATACCACTATTCACTGACACTGACTGTATACAAATGAATGAAATAATTGTAAAAACATCGTTCCAAATTCTTTCGCTTTTTTGTTTCCGATGCGATGAACCGATACGGCGGATTATATCCGTTGTCGCCAAACACGAGCACATAATATTATTATTGAGACAGGGCGGTACTCAAACTTCCAAAGGGCTATAACTTTGTTACTTTAATTTTACCAGAAAAATGGTAAAGGAAAAAAACATTTCTTTTGATCAGATCTACTCACTGTTAAAATAAATGACTCAACTTCGAAGTCACCCTGTATATGTGTTTTTGAGAGAGACAGTGTTGTTTCAGTACTTTTTATTTCTGATTCCAATATACTGGGTCGGACATTTTGATAATATCTATGCCAATTTTCATAACAGATTCGAAAGCAGAGATCCGAAGACCCGTAGTGAGTAAATTTTCAGACCTTTCTACCCAGTTTCAGGTTTTCGACCAACTTTTTCGGGATTGGCTGCATTGTAAATCGATAGGAGCAGTATTAAAAGAAATGGTTAATTTTTTTCAATTTAATGGGAATGCTTCTTTTCAGCTAAATGTCCCGGCTTTTCTTGAATATTATCTTTGAGACATTATCAAATTATATAATTTTTGAAAATACTTTTTTATCAATCTGCGAACTGTTACATGAACGTTATTTTGAAACACGTCAACGTATTACCAAAAAAATAGTTATATAAAGAGAATGAATAAATTTATATTCCGCCGGTCGGCCCCATTGACCTTGGGGGTCATCTGCTTGTAGTAGGGAAGCCGATCCTAATTTCTTTCACATCATGATACGATAAGAACTAGTAACATCAACTCGGCAGCATTGTTGTTTAGCGTTAAAATACGTAAGATCTTCCATATTTGTAAGCGATGTAACCAAAACTTTGCGGTCGGCTCTTGGACTATTACGGACTTACAAATAAAAACAGCGAACTATCTGCGGACCGACCCTCCGGTATTGCCAAGTTGTTATAAAATATTCATAAAACGCTTCATTTATACTAAACAGAGTGGAGTTCAGCTCTATTCAGGGTTTTTGGTGGTTGCATGAAAAAGTCATACGAAATAAATAAACATATTATCTTAGGCGGTCTAGATGACTAGCGACCGTGTCGAATAAACATACGATTGGTAATTTCAAGCTGACGTACTTATTTAACTAAAAGTTAAATATCTATGTTATAACTTACAGCAGGTTTCGAGAATAGAGTAGCTCGTGAAAAGTCCGATTTATTACTTTATTGAATGAAAAATATATTTCATAAATTGCAAATGGATGATAAATATCCGCTCCATGAATAAATATCCAACCAAAAATAAATTCGAGCAAAAAATGCGTTCACTACAAGGGATGGTCAATGAAAATTCATCTGGCAACAATGCATTTATTTCCAACTAAATGAGAACAGCTGAGATTAGACCTCTTCAGCTGTTTGATATAACTTCTTTTTGTATTGTTGGGGTTTTTCTTTAGACGACGTGTAACGTGAACCAAATCGAAGCCGGTCCTGTCCTATCCCTCGATCACGTCCACAGCGCCAGCGCCAGCGTACAGTTATACGACGTACGACTACGATGTAAATACGGATTTTACGACAGAGCTGTACTTGGAATTTCAATTCAACTGAACAGTGAGTAATTTTTCATTTTTTCTTACTTGTTCGCCCACGTTTCACCACACATTAGCTTTGTTATATCAAGCATAGTTCTGTCTGGGAAACCCATAACTTTGCGGACACCCTATAGAGCATTCAAGAGTGAGAAATATACAGGGTGACTTTGAAGTTGAGTCATTAATTTTCAGATAATGATTGTAGAAGGAAGATAAACCAAAATATGTGTGTAAAAATAAAAAAAAAATAAAAAAAAAATTTTACCTTGTTTTATAAAGTATCCTCCCGACAAGTATTTCAGTGCGGACCTGTATTTGATCGTGAGGTCCCCTGTGAGGTCTTAAGTCACCTGATTCACAAGCCCGTTGTACTACATTAACAAAGGCACGAGGGGTTGGTTGCACTCGATTGGGAAACCTATCCGCATAAACATGTGCCATTTTTTATTTCGTTTGAGCCACGCAACACATACAACTATTCACTGACACTAACTGTATACAAATGAATGAGATACCTGTAAAAACATCGTTCCAAATTCTTTCGCTTTTTTGTTTCCGATGCGATGAACCGATACGGCGGATTATATCCATTGTCGCCAAACACGACCACATAATATTGTTATTGAGACAGGGCGGTACTCAAACTTCCAAAGGGCTATAACTTTGTTACTTTAATTTTACCAGGAAAATGGTAAAGGAAAAAAACATTTCTTTTGATCAGATCTACTCACTGTTAAAATAAATGACTCAACTTCGAAGTCACCCTGTATAAAATGGGTGGGTAAAGTTGTAGGATGTATTCCTATGAACAACTTTGCGCGATTTATGTTATTGAAAGCCAGGATGGAGTATATTAAAAAAATTAACACTGTAATTTTTTATATATTAATTTGCTTCAAATTAATGGAGTTGTAATCCAGAAACTGTCAGTTTTAAATTATTCCCGATTATTTTTTCTTGGAACGGGTATAGTTGACTTTGCTGGCAAAGTTGGCCAACTTTACGGTAATTATTTTTTTGTGAAACTAAAGTATGAGGCCCCAACCGGCCCAGCCAGCGCGGTGGTGTAGTGGTAGATGCTACGAGAGCTGCGCGGGTTCGAATCCTGTTGCAAGACAATTTTTCTTCTAACTATGGATGTTGTGATTGTCTGTAGGTGGTAGACGGTCTCTAACTGTCGAACGCGGAGGTACCACCCGGCGGATATGCGTCTGGAAATACCCTGTACAACCAAGACAATTAAAGTAAGAACTGTCACGATTATATCAAATATATAAAACGCTTCATGCATGGAAAACTATTCTTCGTTCCATCTTGAATTAAACGTTGTAAAATACATGATTCTTCTTCGAATGATCGAAAAACGTTGTTCCAAAGTGGAGCTCCTCCATCTGACCTACACGCTTGCCGATTTGCGTAAATGAACCCCGAAAAAATTAATAGCAAAGTATCGATGACGCGACCTTCCGTCTCTGTCTCTCTTCTTTCCCCTCTCCCCCTCTATAACCCCCCTCTTACTACGCGATCAAGGTGACTCACGACGAGCCGGCTTTCGTTCATTCCTAACTGGTCCTTCGTGCCGGATCCATGAATGAATCAACGAGCGACAGAGTCGGTTCAGTCGAGTGTGCGTGTCGTTCGTCGATTGTTTTTCGTTCGCTGCGGTGTGGCCGACGTGCGCTCCGCTGCTGTCAAGGATATAGCGATTCAGCTGCAATTATTGTAGTTGTAGTGGGTTTTTATAATAGACTACTGATAACAGTGAGGAGTTTCTAGTGATATTTTGTCGTCTGTTTGATGGTTTTTAGGTATGTATTTTTTTTAATGGATTTCACAAAGTCGAGGAGAGTTGAACTCCTTTTGACTTCCAAATTCATAAAATTGTGATTATGCATTATAGCTCAAAAGACGTATGGATCACATTTTTCAGTTGCTACTACTACTTGATATCGAAATCGCTATTAATCCAGTGACTGAGGTGTAAATATAGCTTGTTAAAAAAATATATGTGGTTCAAGTATCCACTGTCTATGGGACAGTTAACCATAGCAGAAGAGAGACCACATCTATTTATTCAGAAAGATACAGGAAAACAATTGTCAAATCTCGAAAAGTTGATTTAAAATAAGAACAAACGACAAACAAAACTTCTACTATTCTCATGTTCTCTATCCTCATAAGGTCAATATGGGAGTAGTCAGAGCACTACTCACGAAATAATTGCTGAATAAAAAAATACAAAAAAAAAAATTAACAATAACGGCAATGAATTCGTGGCATATGAATTTTTCGTCATATATATTGGTCAATTCAACGCATATCTGGTGAGCATATTTCTCATAGGAAATATAAGATCTAAAACTTCTTTCCTTTGACATACAAAGCAATACCAAGGGTCATCCAAATCACGAGCTTCTTCGTACTTGATACCATTAAAGATAACGGCGTACTGAATAAAGCACTCTTCCGCAGATTGTTTTGTACTTGATAGCTGTTTTCTCTACTAGATTTCACATCAAAAATAGTGATTTGCAACTCTTTACTTGGCAAACCCGGTAAAAAAAATGTTTTCGTCAATTGAACCACTGATCTTATCTCCCTAGCCCACTATTAATCAACTCTGCCTAACCCGACTTTGTTTACTTAATTGCGAAATTACAGAAATTAGTATAAACTCAGGATTAAAGCAAGTATTCTAACTAATATGAAGTCATTATTTTACGACTCTATTCTTATTCATGTTTGTAATTTTGAAGCAAGCAATGAGTAGGTATGCTGTGGTCTGCCAATGATCGAAATAGGGGGAAATTCAAGACGATTTGTGCGATGTGGTGCATATCTCCCTTGTTCAAGCCTTCGGGATTTCCCACATCCGAACAAAATTATGGCATTTACGTGTATGGCAACATGGGTTGTGGAAGTAACGTTCGTTAAATGCAGCAGCTGCTGGAGAAAAACTGAGTTTTCTATTTATGGCTAGGAAGTACTCTCCTCCAATCAATCTTCCCACTCAGGTGCCAACTGAGTCTCAGCCTGGAATACTGCGTAAATCTTTGGGTAGATGTTGCCAGAAGCAAAGAGAGGTTCAGAGAAACATACTTCGGCTGGGCTATTACGTAAAAAACATATGAGACGTCAAAAAAAAAAAGAAGAATAAAATGTCAACGTTGCTTATATAGTTCCTACTGTGCAAATAGTACATTCCGCTATGTGCGCTGTCAGCGTCATCAAAAGCGTCCATCTATGGAGGGATGATTCAACGACACGGCACGGCCAAGGCTTTGTTGGTTGCAGAATCCCGAGATAGTCTGTAGAGCATTCTCTGAAAATATAGTATGTGTTGTTGAGTAGCAAGATCACATCTTGATGATTATGTGTATTGGTTTACATGTGTACAAAATTAGTGGTATTTGCTATGTGAGAAAATTATTACGATTATGCTGCCCCTGAAATATATCTATTAGCTGTGCCAGACGGGTTATTTGTGTTGTCCTTTCTGAAGAGATGTTATGCTCAATGTTATACATTACGATTTTCCCTGTTCTTTTTTGCGTTTCCAAAAATTTTGAAAAGCATTACGGGAAATCAGCACTGCACCCGAGTTGTGTGTAATTAAGCCACATCACAGAAAAATTAGGAATGACGCATCACATAGAAAACATTTTCGAACTACCTCATAATATCTATGCGCTGATTTGTATTTTCTACTTGACATCGCAAAATAAGTTTCAATGAAACAAAGGGTAATGTGACATATAATAACTTTTCTACGTTTGATAAATATTCCTGTATGCACCATATTTTCTTACCTGTTAGTTTTAACATACTGCACCAAACAGGGATCTTCTTGTATTATCTCTCTTTTTTGAAATTCGGCAAATTTGCATATGTAATTTCCAGGTTAAATAAGAAAAAGCGGATGCACAACTAATTTTGAGCTTTGCATACATCTCCAGCAAGTGTATTTGAGTCAAGAAACCAATGTAATTATCATCAACACAGATTATTAGTACTCACGTCTTCTCTATGCATCTATGCACTGCCGTTTCCGTCCAGCTATAGTATACAGCTTACAGCTTAGACCTTCAATAACGCCATCTCTGAAGCAGATGTTACATCACATCAGACCCAAAATGACGTTTAGGCAACACGTACAGTTACGGAACAAGTATACAAGTGTACAACAGCTAGTGCTAAGTTGACATCTTGTAGAAAAACCTATAATGTCACATAAAACCTATATAATGTCAAAAAGAAACGTCATAATGTCACTTTTTAAGATACGTAAGAGCCCTGCCGTTGTGAAATTTCCTTAATGAACATTAAACTGCCAGTCTAGTTATTTTTAAAATGTTATATGGTTTATCCGTCTATTACCCATGCCTGACATCTATTAACGCAAAACGTTTGCAGATAATGCAAGGTTTATCGCAATCTTGTATGGCTAAACGCTTATAACCTTTTCAAATACCCCATTCTAAGCTTTACTCACAGGATCGTGCTAACGTCATCCCTTCAATGCCTCAGTTGTAAGCTCGTTTAAAGGGCATCTGAGCATAATCTTCAGGTTCGTAACTGTTACACCTTAACCATGCGAATTCATCGCACAACACTGTTCAGAAAATCTTTTACTTACAATGCAATTTTATCTGAAGAATATCCAGTCTCCCCGGAGTTTTAAAATCCCTTCTTCTTTTTATAGCTGAATCGGAATTACTATTACTTACAGGTTATTTTGTACGGGATTAGATGGTAGAATAACAGGTGCTAAATGTCGCCCCATGTAATGTACCATCAATAAAGACGAGTATTATCATTATATTGCTTTTCCTAGTCCTAGTTTGTCAGTTCGTAACCCTCGCGATACTGATATATAAAAAACGGGATGTGATAGAAAAATTCAAATACTTAGATGGTCTACAGCTATATGAGGTCAAATGTGCCCACTGTTGTATGGGTCCCAGTGGGTAGACTAACGGAATGTAGTTGGACCCACACATATCAAGTGCACCAGATTGTATAGACTCTGTCGAGGTTCCCAGCGCTATATACTTGGTTTTCTTAATATTGCCCAGTGAGTACGGATCAATCAGACATAATATCAAGATGGAGCTTAATTTAAGGGATAAAATGTCGGTTATTAAAGTCAAAATCTACCATTTACATCCAGAACTGGCCGATACGACCGCTCCATTGCCGCTAGGGTATCGAGATTGTAGAATAATCTACTTGATTAAGCTTTCCCCAGTTCTACTAACCTTGGGCTGTTCAAAAATCGGATTAACAAAGCTTTTTAAGCTCCTTAAGAAAATATATAAAAAAATAAAAAAAACATGACTTGTTTGATTTCTGTCACCCCTGGTGCTAGAACAAAGCGATCAAATGATTTGAGAAACGTGTCGAATCTATTTTTTTCCACTTGGTTGTACATTACGACAATGTCAAGTTTCTGATTAAAGCTCACGTATGTTTGGATCTATAAAATTCTATTTATATTACCTTATTTTTTTTGGGTGGCTCGTCAGGCATAATCGGATAACCCAGAAATTTCTAAAATGGCATCAAGTAGGCTGATGTTAGACTATAAAAATCTACTAAATCGCAATGAGGAGATTTACATCAGGTTTTGGAAATATTGGTGTTTTGGCATCGATATTTGCAAAGCAATTTGATCATACACAATTTCAAAGCATTCGACAACCTGTAACCTCTAGTGCGTAACTTGAAGATGTGTGAGAAATACGGACTCAATCTAATCTAATCTATTTAGTCAAACTGCCTATAATTTATTCTTTCTACTTTTATTTTTTTGGGGAAGTACACTATTGATTATTAGAAGAGTGATCGTTGTATTCCGGGAGTGTATGGATTACACATTCACCAAGTATTCATCGGGGACGCACATGTTTCAAATACCATCAAAATCATCATCAGTCAATGACAGCATAATAGGTACATCAAGTTCTGAGAAATACCATATATTATTCAACTCATGGTATACAGAACCGCGAATAGTAAACTTACTAGCGGAAACATTTCTCAGACTCTTCAGCTGTGGTCACTCCGGGCAGAGCGGTCCCCCCAGTTGATGTGATGGCGCGCTTTTCATTGCTTCTTAAAAATAGTGGTCACAGCTACCCACTGCCCCATATGCATCGCGGGAGGTGGGGCGGACATATTCTTCTTTGCACGGCTTTTGGCGGTTACGTTAAGTCATACGAAATAAGTAATACCATTGTCTAATTGTACCATGTGCGTCGCTTAACTTTCCTAAGGGTGCAAGCCGGTCTTTAACGCATCTGCTACTCGCTCTTGCACACACACATAAATTAGGTGATAACCCATTGCTAAGACTCACATTCTGAAAATACTCCATCAAATTCAACACAGATTGTCGACACTATAGTTGGGTCTTCGCACATTGTTTCATATCAGAGAACAAAAGATTATACTCAAATTACACGCCCATGACGAGCAAGTTGTCATATTGACAGTGCCAAACACACACGTGGAAGACTCGTACGTCGTCGAGACAATGCTAAGAAACGTATGCCTGTGAACCTACGCAAACAAACGTCCCCGCATAGAGGCCGATTACATGTGTATGTGTGAGGAAGATGGATATATGAAAGTATATCTTGTGGTCTTACTGTCCTGCCAAAATCCGTGGAAAAGACTAGGCTGTCGTACTTGTAAAGAGCTGTAAAGTGTAACGATGGACATAATGTATATTGCAATATTACACGACTTTATACGATATATAGTCATTTAGGATCATAATTGTTGTCCATGTCTAAAATAAATAACGATCCGTCTTTAATTGTCGTAAATCAAAAAGTGGCATTTACTGCTTTTATACTTTGCTGAAATGAATTTACTGACCTTTTTCGTAGGTTTAATAACCTATTTATATTACTTTTTTCAAAGGAAAAACTTAGTAATGTAAAATAAGATTTTTATTATTTCGACATAGATTGATCCGTTTGATCATTAAAAAAATGATGTCGGATAGGTCATGGCTGATATATTATTACACTTCACTGAGCATATTAGAACATACGCTTGTATGTTTGTCCTACAGAAAAGTGACAGAAATGTAATGTATCTAAAGCATATTATGGGAGACACAATAGAGGTAATCATAATTCAAATAATTGTATAATTTCATTTAATAAATAATTATATAAAATAAGGTAAAAACAGCCTCTCTTATATCTTAAGTTAAACAAAGAATATTTTTCAAAATTACTCTTTCGGGGCAAAAGTAGTTATAACGATAAATACTAAATTCATAAATAATGGAATTATTACATTCAAAACTAAATAAGTGATCATCATAAGTAACGAAGGGTAAAAAGGCAGCAGGTAGCTTGTATCATGCAAAGAATAAACGCAGAATAATTTGAAAATTACTGCTTTTTAACTTTGATTTACTGTTTTTGTGTTTAGAAAATATAATTAATATGAAATATTTGACAAATTGATCATATACCTATTTTTGGTTAAATAACATCTTAAATAATATATTTTGTAATTGTAACCATAAAAGAAATGTACTGGAGAAAAAAATTGGCTACGAAGTGCCCCTACTATTCATAATCTGCATACTGTTATTCAAATGTCTTAGATGTTAGGTATTTACACAAAAGTCTGCTCGGTGATTCATGCATGGAGGAAATAGGCAGGAAAAATGGATTATCGACAGGAAATTTGCTGTCATTAGACTCTACAAGTGTATAAAATGATGGCGATAAATTGTATAAATATTTAAAAACGGTTTAAGTACTTAATCTCGAAGACTAATAATTGAAACAGGAAGAAGCGATTAACATTCTAATCTGTGAAGCAATTACTATGTCAAAAATTACTGGGAAATCCTGTAATTTTGAAAAAGTGCACATAAAAGAGAAGGTTTTGAATAGGGAAGTGCGTTTATGATACCTATTTTTTTATATGTCCGTTAATGCCACTATAAAAAAAGTAGCAACAAGGACACATTTTTTATGAACCTCGATTTAGTGGGAGCGTAGTCGATCATCAAAATGTTTATACTAGGAATGTGCAAACATGTCTCGAATAGGGAAATGTTAGAGAGTACGCATGATAAAACCTTCATCTAAAAATATTGACGTTTCGAGTTCTACCCATCTATAATCCTATAATATATGTATCTCACTATATGTTCACTTCGTAATTGTGAAAATTGTTGTCATAATAGGTATTGATACTTTATTTTCGAAAATCTTTTCAGTTGCGTCAGAAGTCTGAGCCAAAAGCACAAAAAATCGAAAACCGTTCTCAAACTTTTGTTCGTTTCTGTATTTTGCAACATTCTGATAATTTCTGGGCGTAGTAAAAAAACTATTTGTGATCAGAACCGTGAAAAATTTCGAAAATATCAAATCCTCCAATTGACGGCATGGGTGTGAAGTTGAAATCCATTTTTTTAAGGTGTTTCATACATTTTCTTATGAACTTAAATGAATGATTAAATACTGAATATTCCTATAAATATGAAATTTGGTGACTATCCTATGATTATAATTAGGATCTTTTTTAATATTCTCGGATTTTTAGTAATGTCTTTCCTAGAATATCATGCTATAAATGAGAGTGATGCAGACACTTTTGCAAATGTTAGGTGCGGAACATGAAATCAGGAAACATCTGGCATTATACTAACAATACTATCATATTTCATGATGATTTATAGAGACACATAAATAAATGTTTGATCTTTTTCAACTACTACTCTATTCTCACACATTTAGAAAATACTTTCATTTGTGACAGAATTCTGAAAAAAATTGAAAAACGTTTTCAAACTTCGTTTCTGTATTTTACAACTTTCTTATAATATCTGGCGTTAGCCAAAAAAACTGTTGGTGGCGGATCAGAGCTTTGAAAAATTTCGAAGATACCGAAAGCTCCGGACGGAAAGTTAAAATCCATTTTTTTTGTTAAAAGTGTTTCAAACGTTTTCTAATGAACTTGAAATGAATGATTAATTAATGAATATTCCTATATATATTTGGTGACTATACTATAATTATAATTAGGTGATCTTTTTAATATCCTAGGATTTTTAGTAATGTTTTTCTTAGAATATATAATGCTATAAATAAGAGTGATACACATATACAGACAATTCTGCAAATGTTGGGTGCGGAACATGAAAGCAGAAAACATCTGGTATTATATTAACTATACTATCATATTTCATGATGATTTACATAGACATAAATAAATGTTCGATCTTCTTCAACTGCTATTCTACTTTGTTGCATTCTAGGAATATTATTTAAAATCTCCGACTGAATTTTCCACTCGGAGATACCACAGATTTATGGCAAGTCATCATTGGTATGTCGATTAAATGTTTGTTCATACTTTTCCAACCTGTGCAATCCTTGATGTAGACAAAGGTTTTTGTGTGTTGATCGTTTTAAACGCCGCGTATGAAAGATCTGATTATGTATGACATATTTGCGATAATGTTACCATGTTTCACATGAACGTATGCACAAAATCGGTCAGTGTTGAAAGCACAGTAGCCAGCCATTTATTTAGTTGTTTCCTGTTGAATCAGCATATGTACTCCAAACAAAAAAAGAGCTGCACAAAGGCTGATAGTGTGCATGTGCCCTGCACGCTGATTAAAAATAACAATAAATAATCGTATTTTACATACGTCCGTCTTTTCGTTTTAGTTTTATAGTACAGTCAACGCGGCTTTCTCAGCTTGCGTCCTAGGTGAAAGTATTTTCTAATGTTGTCCTCTTATGCAAACTTTCATCCTATGGGCTCCCAGAGAAGCTTTGCAGATGGGTGGCTGACCTTCCTCCTTGCCGCAAGATATCCGTCGTAATTCGCAGGTTCTCCTCTTCACCCCACAATGTCAACACGGGTTCCGACACTGTTTCTCTTACATATCAACGACCTCCTTTTATGTACGAGCATTCCGATCCACAGGTTGACAGCACTCTACATGCAGGAATTCAGAGCGACAAGCCGATCTCAGTTGGTGAGCTGGAGAAAAGACGTCAATAGCGACAGCTGTTGGGAAACAGCTGGGCTATTTGTTTTGAGCTAAGAAGTACTTTTGTCTACATAACCTCTTCCCTATGTACAAGGCCCAGATAAGACCTAGGTCCGAGTACTGCTCACATGTTTAGGGTACTGCCGCCCCAACTACATAAGCCGTACTCGATGCTGTTCAGAGAAGGGCTGCCGGTCTAATCGATGGCTCTTCTCTAACAGACAGTCTCGGGACCCTTTCCACCGATGGACGATCTAGCTCTCTTCTACCGCTTTGTCAACGGGCTCTGCTTCTGATTTATAAACTTGCTCCTTCTACATAGTCTGAATTCGTTGGCCTAACTGCTTTTTGCCATCTACGAAAAGCTTCACCTTTATGGGCAATATTGTCTGACACATTAGAACTTATCCTCAAGCAAATAGAGTTAGAAAATGTGAAATGTTGGAAAGCTGCTTTTTTTTGTATTTTCTGGCATGTACAGGGTGTTTCAGTTTATTGTTGCATAACTTTAAGATTCGATAGAACTTTCAAAATTAATGCATAAAGTCTATATAAACATAGGTCGAAAAATGCCTGGCTTTCGAAATACAGGGTGTTTAAATTTACTTTCTAAAATAGGTTTTTTTAAATATTTCGAACAATATTTGATGTATAACAGTGAAAATTGGTATACAAGGGTTTTTTGGTACGACAAAACGAACCATGGGCATCGTTTTACTGTAGCCGCTAGAGGCCGCTCTCTACTGTACCTGTAGTGTATTAAAATGACCGAAATTTTTTTTTTAGTGCAATTTTTTGCTTTTTGAATAAAAAAACTGATTCTTTGCACTTTTCAACATAAAAAAGCTCTCTTGTGAATTTTCGTTATAGTTAGCCGTTTTTGAGATATTTCGATTTTTAAGGTTCGATGCATTTTTAATTATTTATGATAAAATAACATTAAAAAGTCAGTATCTCGATAATTTTTAGAAGTAGGCTGTGCCTGCAAATATTTTTGAAATTGAAAGCAGAATAACGTTAAACGTCAATTAGTTGACAGTTAGTTTTGTTGTCTGTTGAAACCTGACACGTTTTTTGCAATTGTGAATGCACAAACTTTAGTTTCTTTTACCTGTTTTTTTTTGTAAGTTTTATAAAAATGCCATTTTTATTCTCCAATCAAGAGTTAGCGGATATTCATTGTGTATGGCTTTGTAAATGGAAACGCAGCAGAAGCAGCCAGAGAACACGCACGAAGATTTCCAAACAGACGACATCCAACTCGCTCAGTATTTGTAAGAGTGCATCGCCAAATAATCGAAAATGGTTTTGGAAATCTCCAGAGGGATCAAAACATCAATGTTCGTCAGCGCAGATTTACCCGTATGATTCTGCGTGAGTTTGATAGAGATCCGACCACAAGTGTTAGGAGAGTTTCTGGTGCCTTGGGAATTTCAGCAAGCCATGTTCACCATGTTCTTAGAAATGACCATAGATGTCCTTACCATTTGCAACCTGTGCAAGGACTACAGCCAGGGGACGGAGAACGAAGAATCTCATTTTGTCAGTGGATTCTTGATAGAACTAATAATAATAGGGAGTTTTTAAGTAACGTTTTATGGACCGATGAGTCGTGCTTCACTAGACGTGGAGTGGTAAATTTTCATAATCAACATATTAGGTCGCATGAAAATCCGCATGCAGTTCCGGAAAAAAATTTTCAGCATGAATTTAGTGTGAACGTGTGGATTGGTATCTACCGTAATCGACTATGCAAATATGTGGGATGATGTTATGATAGATTTAAGAAGATTGGCCTGGTTCCAGCTTGATGGTTGTCCAGCTCATTATTCGAGAATAGTTAGAAACTGGCTGGACGAAAATTATCCAGAAAGATGGATCGGCCGTGGAGGACCAGTCGCCTGGCCTCCACGATTCCCTGAAGTAAATCCATTAGATTTCTTTGTGTGGGGATTTCTAAAAGAAAAAGTGTACCAGACTGCCGTAACCACAAGAGATATGCTAATAGACAGAATCAGGAATGCATGTGATGAAATAAGGCCTTATTTGATTAATGCTATACCACGTTCGATCATTCGTAGATGTGAATTGTGTATTGAACAATTGGGTTTACATTTCGAGCAACTACTTTAGATTTTGTATGTTTGTCCTAACTATCCAATAGCGTTTTAGTTGTAAATAATTAATTTAATTTGTTAAAAATAATATTGGAAAATTAAACAAATTAATATTCTGTTTTTTCGTGTTTATTTGAAGTTTGGAATTATTGCTGTGTTTAAAAACACAATCTAAACTATCATCTTAATTACTTGTAATGCCCAAATCGAAAATGTAAAAAAAATATTATTTTCCCATAAATAATTAAAAATGCATCGAACCTTAAAAATCGAAATATCTCAAAAACGGCTAACTATAACGAAAACTCACAGGAGCTTTTTTATGTTGAAAAGTGCGAAAAATCAGTTTTTTTATTCAAAAAGCAAAAAATTGCACTAAGAAAATTTTTTCGGTCATTTTAATACACTACAGGTACAGTAGAGAGCGCCCTCTAGCGGCTACAGTAAAACTATGGCCATGGTTCGTTTTGTCGTACCAAAAAACCCTTGTATACCAATTTTCACTGTTATACATCAAATATTGTTCGAAATATTTAAAAAAAACTATTTTAGAAAGTAAATTTAAACACCCTGTATTTCGGAAGCCACGCATTTTTCGACCCATGGTTATATAGACTTAGTTATGCAACAATAAACTGAAACACCCTGTACAATATGAGTAAATTCTTAAAACTGTTTCAATTTTTTCGCATATGTTCACTGGACCATGGTGAAATTGGCGACATACTGACAGATCAGCGGTAGGCGAAATCAAGTCGGCTTGATCTACTTCCGATTTCCTGTTGACAGCAACGGCCGGATGGTAAATCGGAACCGTTACAAACGCCAACCGTTCTGCTGATGATTCAACCATGTCCATGAATAAGTGTGCCATAATAATTTCAGGAACTCAATATTTTGCTTGTCTTCGGATATGAACCTTGTTGAGCAACGTGTCCCAAAAGTCATGGATCAAACGGGAGGGGGTCTGTAATAATTTTAGCGTTCGTAATTGTTTGATGTACCTTTTCCATGCGTTCGAAAAAGTAAATCCTTCTGGCACGTCAGAAGTGCGCCTTTCTTCTTTTGTTCAAAACCTTGGAAATAAGGATGTTGTAACTTGTCATTCTTGGGGTTTTATAATCAAATTCAAGCGGATAACCAAATGGAAATGGTATTTACCATTTTGGGTTGGTATTTACCGATCCGTTCAAGCGAGTGTAGTTATCAGTTTGGTTATAAGATCCGTGACGTCACGAATCAGCTGTTATATGTCATAGTTATCACCGCAAAATTGTGGTATTTACCCAACTCAAGAGTAGTTTTATATTTCTGGTTATTATTTGAAATGTGACAAGTTAGAATTTTTCCGGGTATTGGATATTGTTATTGCACTTCAGCTTCATTTTTGAGAAAAATGATACAGGCTGACTTCAGTTTTACCATAAAGTGGAGCACCTTATTAGTTATACTCATTACGGTTGTTGGGGACACTTTAAATGTAGTTCCTATGCTTAACAAAGTATCCTGTGTAGCCATATACCACAAGAATATTAAAATATGGCCATATAAAGTCACTAGATGATATCCACCTGTATACGGTTTTGCTAATTTCTTTTTTCCTCATTTCTGCTGAATCAATAAATGTTTTCTTTGACATGCGGAAAAATTTAGAGAATTGAAAGTTATCATAGCTACAAAGCCATGGTTCCATCATTAAAAAAAAAATCTCCCATGAATATTATGAAAGGTTTCTTATTTAATCCTTCCATACACAGTTGTAGACGAAAAAGCCCCGATTATTAAGTGATAATAAAAATAATCAGAGAGATATACGCGCTTTTCTAAAATAAACAACTTGCAACAAAACCGCGGTTAAAACCAACGCGTTCAAGCGATTCGTGTAACTGACGTCATCAACCCGTGTGTCATCTTGAACCATATTATAACCGCGGCACATAACACAGAAATTTTGGTTATTCGCTTGGATTTGATTATTGTCTGTTTTCTGTATTTTTTTTAACAATGACACTGGGCTATAACCCATCAACCAGAAACAAGTTATATACCATATAATAAGAATATTATGATCAAAACCTTTTTCGTAGAGAAAGCATCACGAGGAAAACTAATCTAGTATGACAGGAGAATAGGAAATTTGAGGTATTCGACAAGGTCACACATTATTCTCGCCCGGTAAGAAGGATGAACATACATACATCGAAATGACAGAGGAAAAACGCTAAAACTTATATAGGTAACACTATAATTTATAACCATTAACCCTGTCTGGATGACGGATAAAAAAATAAAATGACAGGGCTGAGGACTGCACCCTGGGGAAGGCCTGTGAATGAGACTCTACGACCGAGACATTGATTATTATGGCCTCTCACATATACTATTGGAGTATAAATTAGCTATCACATAGCTTGTACGAGTAGGAATACCATACTTTTTCATTTTATATCTTACGCTGTGTAGGTCGATGTGATCGTAGGCACCGGTTATGTCTATAAAGGTTGCAGCCAAATAATTTTTCTTTTCTTTATTTGATTACCAAAAAGTGCTCAAAATTGGCAGAATACGTATATAATATAATAAATATAATGGTCGCAGAAAACCTGGTTAGGCATTAGTCGCCTGTCATCAAGTGTCATCACATGACTCTGTAAAAATTTAGGCATCCTGAAAACAAACTTTCACAGTATTCCAGTTGATATTTTCATCTGTCAATCTACATTCCATTTCTGTGTACGGTATTACCTTACCAAGTGATTTACAAACGCTTCCCAGAAAAACCATGAATTTCTTTATCCGACTGTGTAACCAGGTTTAAAGGATATGTTGTTGAGAAAAAGCTATTATATTGTTGTACACATGTCAGAATAAAATATTGAAGATCTTGTGGCTCGTTTCAGTTTTATTGAAAAAACATCGTCAGACCGACATTGTCATTGATTGATTACCTATGTCCGAAATGGAAGTAAAAGCAAATACCATCTGCAAAACTGATTTTATGTATTTCATCAGAAAGTTTGTTCTGGAGTTAAATTTTTATCTGTCGATTGCAACTTTATTCTATGATTCTTTAAATTTTTGTTTGCCTTTTCGAGTACTTTCCGGTAGAAATCTCTTTTTGACAGAATAATTATACGATTAGTATTTAAAATTCATAGTATAAAAAATATGCTTTCTTATTTCCATAGCCATTTTTGAATAGTCAAAACATGGTGATTTCAAAACATTCATGATTTTTTATCATTTTTCAAGCTCCAATTTCGAAAATCAACCATTACCTCAACTTATTTATAGCTCATAATATATGAAAAATAGCACTTGAGAGTTAAAACGGTACTTGGTTATATCTTTCTCCATTCCTTTCCCAAGTCAAATCTGTAAACCATCCCACGCCGTCTACCTGTCAAAGTTCTTTATTATAGAATAGACATATTATCTTGAAGGTACTATAGGTTACGTCAAAAAACACCGTTTTTAAGAATTTAGACCAGTAATTCTGGCATTTAACTTCTACAAGGTTAGTCTTGATATTGATAGGTCATTTCTGCTCCACCATGTAGCAGTATCGCAGCAAAATGGAAAATGCTCGCTTAAAGGTTAAAAACTAGATTTGCGTTTACAAGGATTGACTGCTTTCTTGGAACCTATCTGATTCCAGTTGACAGTCCCAAAATCAGTGTTTTAGTAAGTGACATCAAATAGATTTTTCGTTCATTTGGGTTTTAAAACTTTTGATTTTTTAGTAATATACAGGATACTGGAAGTTTTGGAAGAATTTACAGTAGGTTTAACATCTTTAAAATAATTAGTTAGTTGTGCATTTGAAATATATTTCTCATTTTTCAAAGTAATACCACGAAACGAGAATTTCGGAGCCAAACTGCTTGGCGTTATTTTTGTGACTACGTCACTGTTGACCATTGTGTCACAGTCAAGTATAAAAAACACATCCGAATCATGTATTCCCCAAAATCAAATTACATATGCGCGTTGTTGGTTGTCGGTTTTCGACAAGCCTTTCCTAATTTTACGACTGTATAGGATCCTGGGAACGTGAAGAAATTCTAATTGGAACCGGAAAACAGGCAATTAGTTTTAATTACCGCACACGAATCAGCATTTTTCTTTTTGATTAGTCATTCTTCGTCGACGCCTAAGTCCAAGCGACTTGGTCTGCGGTACACCAACGAAAATTATTTACCATAGAAATAGATCTGCTTTCCCCATCGACAAATGCGGTGGAGACTTCCGACTTTCCGAGTTTTTTGTTCCTAGTTATCGATTTAGCATCAATCATTCCATGCGACACTGTTTAAATGATGTTAGATTATCAAATTATCTGATGTTTTTGAAAATGATTAACCATGTCAGTGTCTTTTCATAGATTTGAAAGCCTGATTTTATACAGTTTTAAGGATGCCCCGCATTATGGCATATACTCGTAAATCCTTATACGGAACAAAAATATTGTACATGTCCCAAATCTTGAGAAAAAGTTCCACAGAGATCGTATAGCTTTCTGGATCCTGGGTGTTATAAACTGCTTCCTGGAGAGCTACAACAAACAAAGTCTTAGGGCTTCACTATTTGACTTGATATGTACATTGGTAATATCTTTTCGAATCAAGAAGCTTGAAAAAAAGTCTAGTAATTTTTACGTCACGTACTGGAAAATTCAAATAGTCTGGATATTAACTGATAAACTTTGTAATATAAATACAAGTAGAATATAATGTGACACGTTACAAAGAAAACAACACATATTGAACAAAATAAAAGAACCATAAAACTGTAAGTTCAAATAGAAAAAATAATTGGGAATATATGTTCATGCCTTTTCCTTCACTCGTGCTTATTTGCATCAAAATAAAAAGTTCGGTTCACCGGTTGTACAAATAAATATCACTGAAGCCCTTTAGTAGAACAAAAATATAATTTGCCATGAAGTATCAAGTAGTCAAGCATTAACTTTCATTTCGGCTGGTCGGAATCATAGAAAACTTGATCTGGAATACCGGCAGCTGCTGGGAAAAAGCTGGGCTATTTATTTAGGGCTAAGAAGTACTTTTCTCCACATGAACTCGTCACTCTGTACAAGGCAAAATATACAGCTTGGTCTATTCATTTGTTTTTGTAATTAATTGATTAGAGTACACCAGACATCATTTAATAAATTCAATTTTCTATTCCAGATAGCACAAGCGTTGACGAATGCCTTGCTAAACAGCAGGTTTGTGGACAGGACAGGAACACCATGTGGCTGCTAGACATACCACAAACACAACATAACGGTAAGTTTCGGCTCGTACTTCAATTAAAACTATTATAATTAATTATTTGCTAGTCACTTTTGTAGCTCAAATAATTGGGAAAGGAACACGCGATTCCTAAGCGGTCCCACCACCACCCCGGTCCAGGTAGTCTCACACGTGGCGGCACGTGGCCTGAATGCTTCTGCAACCGGTATTCCTATCATACGCAAGCCCCACCCCTCACCAAGTCTGCCCTTTGAAGTTTCACTTTTCCCCCCTTGGAATTTCGCCCGTCCGAAATGTGGTGTAAATTAATCTCGATGCACCATGTTAGTGTTATCTAAATACCCCTACCTCAAACGAAGTCGGTGCATTCAGCATGGTAATTCTTCGCCGTCTGACCACCGGCACTGCACAGAACTTTGCCTTTCTTGCACTAAATAATTGGGTGATAGGTCGAGTAGCTATAATGCATTTATCATATAAGACAGTTCAAATCACAGGACATAGCTCGCGTCCACTGATTTACCAGAGAACTTTGCTCATCTGAACTTTCATCCATGATGCTTCCGCGAGTTAGGCTGAGGTCATAAGTTTTCCAGTCGCCGTTCCTCTGTCTTCAGGTTTCTGCCTCCATTGTCTATTTGGTTTTAAAAGCCAGTCAATTCGTATGATTCTACATTGTGTTCCTTAATGATATGCGAATATTTAAGGGTGTGAATCTACATGAAAAATTAATGTTAGTTTGGTTTATAAAGTATGGTCCAAAAATGTTTCCTTGAAAGTTAATTTTTCAATGCAAATTTTTTTTCACCTTTAACAGTGGCGTGCGTACGGGTATTGCCTTCGATATTTTTGAAGAAAAAAAATGGTGCGCCAATAGTTTTTTGGCAAATAAAAATTATTTTTGAATTACCCGTTCAATTTAAAACAAATGATCTCTCTTAAATTGTTTTCCGTCGATGCGCCATTTTTGAGTAAAAAAAAAAATAAAAACCGTTCTATTGTCTAACTTGCAAAATTATTATTAATTTAATTGGAAAAATTGAACACATTAGGGGTAATGAACAACAACAACTGACAACATAAACATAACATTAAAACCAACGAAGTGATTAAAAAAATTGTTGAAAAGCACTTAGTATGCATGCTTCCGCCCTCCTCACGGAATTGCGCACTCGTTGAAATATCCCTGGAGTGTTTATTATTCTATCACAAGCTGCAACTATTCTTTCTCTTAATTCCTCTACAGTGTTAATGGGACTTGTGTACACTAGTGTCTTAAGATAGCCCCACAAAAAGGAATATAAACTGTTGAGGTCTGGGGACCAGTTTGTAAATAATTACGAACCGCTACACTGAAATGCGCCGGTGTTGCTGAAGAAAATTGAGGTAAGTCTGTCCGTCAAGTCGTCCCGGCAAGAAGAATGGGCCAATAAGTGGTTGCCAATAATTCCTGCCGATACGTTAACCGAAAATTGGTGTTGGAAATGGGTTTCGGTTACGGCAAAGAACTTTTCTTCTGCCCACAAATAATTATTGTGGAAATTCTGAATGGCATTTCGAGAAAAAATAGTTTCGTCCGTGAACAGAATCATGGATTCAAATGGCGGATTTTGTGTAATTTTTTGAAGTTACCACTGACAAAGGGTCACACGCCTTGGAAAATCAGTGGGAAGTAATGCCTGTACTCTTAAAATATGGCAAGGATATAACAAAAATTCCACTAAAATTCTCCAAACGAGCTGATGGCAAATATTTAAGTGTCATACTTAGAGGTCTACCTTCAGATGTTCCTTTTCGGACAGAACCAGTTTCAACAAGACGACGATGAATATTAGAAAAGATTCGACTATCTGGCAAAGCACGATCGGGATATCTCTGTCTGGCTTGCTCACCTTTACCATCGGCTACGCCATATACGTTAAGCATTTCCGCCATTTCTGCATTTGAATAATATTAACCATTATTAACAAGATTGTATAAACTAAATAATGAAAAAGATGTCACAGCGAACAGATTTGAATAACAGAGACTTGTCAGATGTCAAGAGCCAGTGACATATTCCAGAGCAACTATATATTTATTGCTAGATTGCATTTTTCAATTATTACATTAATTTTGTCGGACAATAGAACGGTTTTTATTTTTTTACTCAAAAATGGCGCATCGAAGGGAAACAATTCAAGAAAGATCATTTGTTTTAAATTGAACGGGGAATTCAAAAACAATTTTTATTTGGCAAAAAACCATTGGCGTACCGTTTTTTTTTGAAAAATATCGAAGTCAATACTCGTACGCACGCCACTGTTAAAGCTAAAAATTATTTTTGCATTGAAAAATATGCAACTTTACTAACTTTCACTACGTTCGAAATATCAGTGAAATATCTGAAGGGGTTCTGGAAATATTAACGAATTTCGCCACTGGGCAAGGAATTATTGTAATCGCGAAAAAATACGAAAATCAGATATTATGGTTTTTATAGGGTATATGACATGTACATCAGGAAAAAACATGTCACTAATTTCCGTCGGTCTGACTGTCTGCTAACCTTGGACCGCCTATAACTTGGGAAGTACCGCTCTAATTTGGATAAAAATCTTACATAAGATCACTTCTATGCCAAGGTCAAAAAAGCTTTGTTAGTTTTTGAAAATCGGTCCAGTGGCTGTAGATCTAGGAGCGAAAACATGGAAGAATTAACTTCATTTTCCGACGATTAAGAGGCTCCTGGTCTTTTTCAGAAAAATGTTTGTAGGGGCTTAAATTCAGGGGTTGGGCCAAGGGTGAGGGTTTATGAAATTTTTCTGTTGGTATATTATTTCCCCGTACATTTGCCTTTAAAACTTAAAATGGCATGATACCGGTCAGGCTGACCAATCTATCCGTACTGTAGCACGAAAAACATATACCCGGAATAAACGAATGCTCGCTGCAGCAGTGCTGCGGTGGGCGATGCCGCGCAGATATGGAAAGGGACAGCGTTGCTAGATGGACAGTAACTACCGGTAGGGCGGGGACAGAATGTCTATGGGCATTTTTGGCTGACTTGATCCGTTTAATCTCCCTGCTGTACATGTTCATAACTGACTTTTTTTTAGCTGAACTTAATCCTTTGTGAACTGATAACATCCTTGTGTAGGAAGTGAAGAGCTAAACCTACTTGACGACATTTTCCAATACCTTGGTACAAACATTCTACATAAATAGATGTTGTATGTAGTACCTCGAAGGAGGATCTTCTTCAACTTTTACCGTCGGATGTTATTTCGGAAAACGCTGTCATATTTGTTTCTTATTATTTTAGACTGTGAAAAATTGCTGTGGTTCCGGTATTACGATGGTACGACTCTGGATTACATCGCTCAGTCCGATTCGTTGATCATTAAACATCCTGTAGACAAATTGAAGAAGTTCATTAGGGCGCGGAAACATCAACATCAGAAATGCTCAGGAATGGAGAACGATGGTTTCCAGGATGAACAGGACACTGTGATACAAGAGAAGGTAAGAGGTCGCATAAAAGAAGCTGCAACGTTTAAAAATATCACTAATATCAAATCATCTAATTCTTGGCTACTTTGAACACCTCTGACCCTTTTTTTGTTTTGATGCAAAATTGCCCAGATTTGAAAAATAGTGTTTTTACGGTTTTCCAGGGAGATGCAAGTAATCTTACGAATTGGCCGATGATTGAAAAAATAAATATTAATCACAGAGAAAGAAAAAATAATCAGAAAATTAATATACCGAAATTGATATGAATCGGAATTTGTTTGTTTTAATTTGAACGTCAGTCGAATTTTCGTGGTAACATCATATGGTATAGCCTATCCAAACTCATACACTACGGGTTTTGTCAGTAGATTTCCATGAAAGATTTATGTCCATGTTCAAAATGTATGTCGCTTACACTTTCTTAATTCGCATACTGCAGTAATACATGATGAATTTTAAAACATTTTCTCTTAAACAATAGTCGGTAATATGTTCTTGTTTATGTATCTTTTAAACAGAATTTCGTGCAGCAGTTTTGCAACACTTGAATTTTGTGCTTCATTTCCTCCGTAAGAAAATTATAATATACTGTAGCGCCATAGTCTAAATGAGTGAGGATTAGTCCATTGGTGAGTCTTAATTTTTTACCACTGGTTAAAACATGTTTCTGTATCCAAAGTGACTTATATTTACAATAGCATTATCGAAGCTTGTTTATTACATGGTTCTCAAAACTTAAATTTGAGTCCAATAAAATTCCTAAATTCTTAGTTTCCTCCACTTCACGTTTGTATGTTTGACAGTTTTTGGGCCCGGTCAAAACAATTATTTGGAGAAGTCAAACTTTGAAACAAAATTTCGAAATTTATTTTTTACCGTTTTTTAAGTTTCTTATCACTTTAAGGCAAGTTTAGAGGATTTGTGAAGTAAGAATTTTCACTCTGTACGTATGGAAGGTTTCAAAATAGACGTATATGACTGCGTAAAAAGTACTGAATAAATCTATTTTGATAGTCATTATTTAAATGGGTGATAGAGGGAGGTTAAAAGAAGCTAAAAGTTTCATATAACAAACGGCATTTTTTAGAGAAAAGCGACTTAAAAGTAAAATAAAATCTGACAACGCCGCAATGCCAGACGCAAATTGCGACGGAACGCAGTGTAAATGAAGATGGAGTTTGTAATATTTTTGGCTCTTAGGTATTATTTCATTATTTGATAATGTACTCGTAAAATGCAAACAATTAAAAAACGGACTTATCACTAAATGTCTCAGAGCTTCACCAGGTGTGTGAAAGTTTATTGAACGTATTAAAAAAATACACTTATAAATAGGGGACACAATTTTGATGCATACATTGTTTTTCTTTTTAAAACCCACACTGCACTTTTTGTATTTAAAGAAGGTTTTCAAAATGTCATCCTCCACATTCCACACAAGCTTCATTACGACGAACCCAGTTTCTTCTTACTCTAGGTCCTCGAAGTTGTCCATTTATTAATTCAGCCGCATTAAAATTTTATTTCGCGAAGTTGTGCTTCAGTTGTTATTGGACAAACAGCATACCTTAAAGTTCCCCCCAATACCAAAAATCCATCGGATTGAGGTCAGGAGATCTTGCTGGCCATTTTCAAGGATCAGGAGCATTTCGACCGATCCACCGATTTGGATAATGTTCATTCAAATACTGACGCCTCTAAAAATGTGTGGTGGTGCCCCGTCATGAAGAAACCACAAATTCTGTCTCCGTTGTAATGGCATGTTGTCTAAGGTCTGTTCCAAAAGTTCTGGTAGGTTATTGGTTAGAAAGCTAAGATATTCTTCTCCTACAACTTTGGGGGTAACTCGAAAGGGCCAATTACCTGATCGTCAAGAATACCCGCCCAAATATTTATTTTAAAACGTTGTTGGAAATGACCTTCACGAATGGTATGAAGATTTTCTTGGGCCCACGTGTGAGTATTATGGAAATTTAATATCCCGTCTCTAGAATGTTTTTATAAAAATCCGGATTTTCAATGTTTTTGTCCAAAAACCACTGACAGAATCTTAGTCTGCGAGGATAGTCTTCTGTTAACAAGGCCTGCACTCGTTTTCGATTTCCACGATATTTAAAATTTATTTCTCCTGCTCTACAGTAACCTGTCTTTCACGAGTGCGAATATTAGTGGGCTGGACACTTCCTGTATCTCGAAGTCTCTGGTACACTTGCACAAATGTCCTTCTGTCAGGGTGTACCCGTTGGCGAAATCTGACGAGATAAATTTGAGCTGCAAGATTTGAATTCTGACGAGCTTCACCGTGAACTAACAACATGTCGGCGAATTCTTGATTCGAGAACATTGTAAATAAACACGGCGACGTACGTGAACAAAAACAAAACAACACGCCCGATGCTCTGCTTGACAAAACGTTAAAGCAATTTATCTATGCAAAACGATAACTAACCACTGTTACCGTTAGCGATCTATTGCCGGTTCGATAAGAGTGATGAATGACCGACGCGCTGTTTTCATGTGTGTTTTAAATATTTAATTTAATGAAACTTACTGACTACAAATTTTGGCTTAACTTAGAAAAACTTAATGCCATTTATTTGTTAATTCCCCAATTTAAAAACGTTTTAGATTAGATTATAAAAATTAGTGAGATTGTGGTCGATATAAAGCACTTAAAGTTGTAAACTGTAAAGCCATTTAGACAAAAATCTATTGACTTTTGGACCATGGGTCATGTCACTTTTTGACTTGTTTTAACCCCCCCCCCCCTATTACCCATTTTAATAATGACTACCATAACGTTTACACCCTGTATTACAGGAGTTCAATTCTCTGAATGACTCGACGCCACCATCCGAAACGTTAGTAGAAAACAACGGTAGTAAAGAAGGAATAGTGTCTGGCGCGAAGAAAAAATCTCCCAATGGGGTGTGCTCCTTGGAGGGGGCAGGGGGAACAAAGAAGAAGATTAGGGTGAAAGGAGGCGCGAAATCGCCAGGGAAAGAATACTTCCACATATGGAATGCTTCGACGTCGCCGTCACCTGAAGAAGAAGGTAATTCAACATCAAACGTTTTTATTAGCTATATTTTTTTCAAATTACCTGTTCGCAGTAGACAAGCTTTTTATATGTCAGATTTGGTCCCTGTCTTTATCCATTTGTTTGGTTAGATCGCAAAGTGATCGACGTTCCCGATACCCCGGTTAATGTATGATGCAAATAATGGTTGTATTTTTCAAAATGTTCATTTCGTATCTATATTTTGCTTCATGAAAATTATATTCTAACGGATATCACTTTTTTCTCTGAACGATAATTGGAAAAAATTGCCCTACAAAGTTCAAACGTAAAATAAAGTGACAAATGATGAAAAGTGACATTATGTCGATTTTTTTAACATTGTATTGGTTTTTAGTGACATTGTGTAGGTTTTTCTACAAGATGGACTAGCTGATGGACACGTTGTGGACTCTTTTTGTAGTTGTACGTGTTGCCTAAACGTCATGATGCTTCACTTACCAATGTTTGGCTCTGTTGTGATGTAAAATCTGCTTCAGAGATGGCTTTACTGGAGTTAACGGCAATGCATAGATGCATAGTGAGGATTTGTGTTCTAATAATATGTGTTGATAATTTGATCGGATTCTTGTCTCAAATACACTTACTTGGGATTCAAAGCTAGAAATTTGTTGCGTATCGACTTAGAGAGATAAAAAATAATTATATTCACTGTACACTGTCGAATTACAAGTCATATACATGCTTACACTAATTACACACAACGCGGGCGCGGTGGTGATTTTCCGTAATTCTCCTCAAAGTTTTTGAAAACAAAAAAAAAAAAACGTAATAAATCGTGATTTATAACTTTGAACATAACCTGTCATCAGTAAGGACAACATATAAATAACCCGTCGGGCACAGCTAATATATGTATATTGGCAGCATATTCAGTAATGATTTTCTCACACAGCAAATATCATTGATTTTATACACATGCAGACCAATACACATAATCATCCTGATGCGATCTTGCTATTAAACCAACTTTCTTCTCAGAGATGAAAACTATAGACTACTCGGCTTAACAAAACATAGGCAACCAACAATGCGCGTAGTTGAGCTATTTCTCTATAGATGGACGCTCACAACGATCCTAGTGAGCAAACGTGGAATGACTGTTTGCATCCTAAAAACAACTACAAAATCGTAATTTACAACTTTGAACATAACCTGTGTTCAGAAAGGACAATATATAAATAACCGGTCGGGCACAGCTAATAGATATACTTCATTGGCAGCATATTCAGTAATGATTTTCTCACACTGATTTTATACACAAGCAGACCAATACACATTATTATTATTATTATTACTGTTTGTACCCTAAAAACCACCTAGTCTGCAAGATGACATTTTATAGATTTTTTGTCGTTTTATAGGATTTTACATAAAATAGTTTATTAGCCGCTTAAATGGGGACAAGTTGCGTATTTAACAAAATGCCGCTTAGAAGTTTTGAAATTCGAAGTACTTCTGGAGAGAGGGGAAACACCGAGTTTTCCCAAAATCGATTTAATGTTTCCTGATTTTATTCGTAGTAGGATTTCAAAATAAATTGTACATTAACATTGCCACATTTTTTTCATCACTTGTTCTCCAGCATTAAATTTGTTTTTTCTTGTGGAAGCCATATCACATTTATACACAGACGAATAGAGTTTTTAATTCTGATTAAAAAAACTTTGCCCCCATCTAAGTGACTTCATATCTCTTACAGTTTCCGTCATGAGGTTCGAATTTGAAACATCCGGTATACTATCTCGATGGATAAACTGCACCCTCTTTCAGAAATGGTCGATATTTCAGCTATCGAATAGATAACTTTGCCTAGGTACTCCATAAGATGAACGTTGGATGTTGTGCTGTTGCATAGCGAATATAGCATTATACATATTTGCATGAATATAAATATCCAGAAAGTGTAGTGTTTTATTGTTTCGTTTCGCTTGAATAGCGCTCTTGGGCTACTCGTGGGTTTGATCATGAACGCAATAAACTTTGACCAAAACAGTCGGTTACTTTACGATTTGAACAGTGATTCCTATATAGATTTGAAGACAATGTTGCTATATTCCATCTGTGCATTTTCCTTCCAGAAAGTCCAGTATGTCACATGTTATCAGAAAGTCCTTCGGACATCGTCGAAGCGCCTCCACTGCCACCTAGGGCTTCTCCTTCAACAGTTGTACCGCCGGTAGTACTTCACAGGCCCTTGGAAAGATCCCATGCCCTCGCCAGCCCTTTTTCTACGCCACCGGCTGTACATAGGCAAAATAAACCGCAGAAGAAACAGCAGCAACCAAGGCTGGAAGATACGTTTGGGTTTGAGATTATTGATACTGATGAGGAGTACAGGTAAGAGTTTTAGTCTAAAGTTGTTAGAGAATCGTTTTCTGTAATTTAATGGGAATAATGAAAAACGCGTCCACTATTCATAACGTTGGCGTATCTCTGAAGATAAATTTCGCTTTCGAGCAGGGCTGCCATGTTTTTAACTCAAAATCGACTAAATTTTGAAGCAATTCCGAAAAAGTAAAAAAATAGTATTGCTGACGTAATCAGCATCAGCATCCAGACCATACCCCCATGTCATCAAAAATAAGCAATACGTTGAATGTCCCCGTTGAGAAGAAATTATACTTTTACGAAATAGGATATACATATGAATTGGATTTTATCGACTCTCAGCAAACGTGTGCCAATGGGGTAATCTGGAAGGCGTTATTTAGGCTGGCTATCATGTCTTAAGTTATAAACAGCTTTCCTTTCTATGAAATCTGTCTCTTTCTCAAGTTTTGACAGATCGACCTCCAACCAAACTATCGCCGCCTAGGGGGAGTAAAATTGAACACTGCTGCCATTCTTTCTATAATGCTCCTGAAAATGCGTCTATTTTCTGTGAAATAATATGTAAGCTTGTACAAAAAATTCTATTTCACAGGGTTAGCAGTGCGAATGTCGCTGACTATATTAAAATTTCATAAAAACAGTAGCGGGTCTTAATTAAAAAAATCAACCCTGAAATTCATATTTTGAACGGCTTGATGGATTTCAGAATATGAGATGTCTAGATTTCTTTTGAAAGCACAATTAAATCTTGATTCTTTTCAGTTACTGCAGTTGGGTTGATTGTATTTTTGTAAAAATGTACTTGTTTATATAACTAAATGAGACATTATAAAATTAACATCGACTTTAGAGATGAAACTAATAGATGATGACGAGATTCCCCCACCCTCTCTCCTGCTATTTATCAAAAGAATCACACAGGGAGCGACTTTTCTTTTCGTTTTTTGAATGGTCATAGAACGTGAAGGTACCACCCGGCGGATCTCTTAAGTTGGGGCCAAAATGTCTGCATGTTGCATATATACAGGGTTATCCAAATTAAGTGTCCACCATTGGTAACTTTGTTATTAGTAAAAATACAAAGTTGTTTAAATTAGCAAACTAGTAGCATTTTTAACGCTGGTAAAAATGAGAAATAAAAAAAAACAATTGAGAGTCGTTATTTTGATTTGTTTCAGTAAAATAACATTTTTTTAAATGGAAACCCCTGTATATTATATTTTTTTCTGTTAAAGCATCAAATTTTAAACAAAAAAGTTCATAATGACTTTTCCGCTAAAGTCAAAAATAAAGTCAAAATAACGATAAATATTTTTAATTATTTGCAGTATTATAATATTAAGACGGCTATGAAAACAACATGGCGTTCGCGATTTGACAGCATTAAGATAAGCGACAAATTGTTAAACTGGACATACTCGCAACTAGAAGGCTTTGGAAAACAATGATAAAATCAAATAATGTCAAACATTAGTGTAAATACTTGTTTATAAGCTTTATTGTGTCATTAATTTAAAGAAAAATGTTCTCCCATGAAGAAAAGTGTGATATGTTAGAATGCTATTTAGTGTGCAGAAAATCCTCCTTGAGAGCAAGAGAATACTACAGTGAATTATATCCCGCTCGCATTCAACCGTATGAACGATATTTTCTGAGACTTTATCGAAAATTTAGGGGCAACGAAAATGTTTTTGCTAAAACAAGGGCAAAAAAAGAATTCATAATAAGCGAGGCCACGGAAATTGCAGTTATTGGATATTTTGAAGCTTATCGTGAGAATTCAATAGCAGATATTCTCAAGGACTCTAATTTCAGTTATGGTACTGTTCAAAGGATTTTAAAAAAATACAAATTTATTCCGTATAAGTACCCACCAGTTCAAACGCTTTTGGCAGGGGATCCAGAGAGAAGACTTGTTTTTTGCCATTGGTATCTTAGCTTCTGTCGCCAAAATGTAAATAACTTTCGTTATCTTTTATGGACAGATGAATCAAATTTTTCAAATTCTGGAATATTTAATAAAAAAAAACACCATTATTGGTCAAGAGAAAATCTTTTGTTAGTACATCCAAGAGGCCCACAAGTCCGTTTCAGTTTCAACGTTTGGTGCGGTATAATTGGTTCAAAAATTGTTGGCCCGTTCTTTTATGAGGGAACCCTAACTGGTGAAAGATATGTGGAATTTATGTCAGAAATTCTGACTAATTTCTTAGACGAATTGGATCTTATAAGTAGACATCATCTGCATTTTCAGCAAGATGGCGCACCTGCCCACAACTCCAGAGGTACTTATCATTTTCTAAGTACTACTTTTAATGATCAGTGGATAGGAACAAATGGCCCAATACAGTGGCCTCCCAGATCACCAGATCTAAACCCACTTGATTACTTCTTGTGGGGTTACTTAAAGAACCAAATTTACAAGCGAAGGTACGATAACCTTGACGCGTTAAAGACTGCAGTTAGGGAAAAGATAACCCAGATAGATGGTAGGACCATACTTAAGACAGTTCGAGCAGTTGAAAAACGTGCCCAAAAATGTATTGAAGAACAAGGTGGTGTTTTCGAGCATCTTCTTTAAAAAAAATTGTTATTGTATTTTGTAAGATTATACGTAAGTTGATGTTGAAAATAAAGTTTGTCGATACAATTTAATTGTTTCAGATTGGAGGCCATAACTTCAACAATTTGTAACCTAGGAGAAAAGTTATTGTAAGCTTTTTTGTTTAAAATTTGATGCTTTAACAGAAAAAAATATAATATACAGGGGTTTCCATTTAAAAAAATGTTATTTTACTGAAAAAAATCAAAATAACGACTCTCAATTGTTTTTTTTTATTTCTCATTTTTACCAGCGTTAAAAATGCTACTAGTTTGCTAATTCAAACAACTTTGTATTTTCACTAATAACAAAGTTACTAATGGTGGACACTTAATTTGGATAACCCTGTGTAGCCCCACGGTACCCATGGGTGTGTAGGCCTTGGTACTTCGAGGTGGTTCAAGTACATATAAAGAACGACGATCTTATTTAGTTTACACCATTGTTTCCAAAAATTGACTGTCAGGGGGCTTTGTAAACAGTGAAATATTTCAATCTAACCACTGGCAATAGAAATCTTTTCTGGTCCACTCACAGTTCAAACTTTTATTATAATCTGCTTCATTAGATTATGAAAAGTTGTAGTGCCACGATATTAAGGGTTTGCCTCAACAGTTGCTTGACAATATGTTGTGTGTTAGCAAATTTTCCTTAATTAATTCTGAAGCATTGTTTCATTCATCTGCAGACGAAGCTTATTTCACGACTTACTATAAAATTTAGCTCGTGGAAACTGGATTAATATCATTAACGACTATATGTCAATGCTCTATTAATATTTGAAGCTTACACATTTATATTCTTTCAGGTCTTTTGGTACAGCATCAACAGCATCTTCTTTGTCTGACGTTGAAATGACCAGTACTCCAACTCATAAACTGAAGGCTGCTTTTGCTGAAAACGGCAAGAAACTTATTGGTTGTGATAATTATATAACGACAGTGCTAAGTAAAAGTAAGTAATCTCAACCACAAATAGGTTTGAACTGTTTCATTTAAGACAGCGCTGTTTCGTGCTCGTTAGCAACTCATCAGTGCGGTTTAGGTTTAGTCTTTGAGACATACGAACGGGGAGCAAATAAATGCAAAATGTTTCATTAGAGGTTTGTTCAAATACATCTCAAAAAATATTGTCTACCATGATAATTTATCATTTTTCTGTGAGCCTCAATATTGTTCTCCATCATGGCTTCCAGCGTCTCGAGAAGGCAAAATGGCCGGAAATTGGATAAACACATGTATTCAGTCGTCAGAACAACGTTAGGATCTAAGTATTTTATTTTGTACCGTTTCAAGAGCACTCATCCCAGAGTAAAGCATGGAATTAAAACGATTTAGTCTTGAGTCTTAAGAATGATTAATCTTATTTGATGACCTTATTAGACTCTTTAAAAGCAGTATTAAATGCTGAACAGTTCTTAAGTTCTGGCAGTATATCTCCAGGTAACTTTAAAACTATAATCTTTTTACCACAACAAATCCATTTAACCCTCAAATACTAGTTTTTTTTTCTGTTAGGTTTATCCCAGGTTTTTCGTTAGGTTTGTCCACTTTTTTCCGTTAGGTTTGTCCCATCTTTTTCGTTGGTACTATCCCACTTTTTTCGTTAGGTTTGTACTACCTTTTTGGTTAGGTTTGTCCCACTTTTATTCGTTAGGCTTGTCCCACTTCTCCGTTAGGTTTATCCTAAGTTTTTCGTTGAGTTTGTCCCGATTTTTTTCGTTAGGGTTGTCCCACATTCTTCGTTAGGTCTGTCCTACTTTTTTTCGTTAGGTTTGTCTCACTTTTTTTTTTCTTTAGGTTTGTCCCACTTTTTTCATTAGATTTGTCCCACTTCTCCGTTAGGTATCCCAGGTTTTTCGTTGGGTTTGTCCCAATTTTTTTAGTTGGGTTTGTCTAACTTTTTCCGTTAGGTTTGTCCCACTTTTTTCGTTAGGTTTGTCCTACTTTTTTTCGTTAGGTTTGTCCCACTTCTCCGTTACGTTTATTCCAGGTTTTTCGTTAGGTTTGTCCCATTTTTTTTCGCTGAGCTTGTCTCATTTTTTTCTGTTAGGTTTGTCCCACTTTCTTCGTTAGGTTCGTCCTACTTTTTCGTTAGGTCTGTTTTACTTCTCCGTTACGTTTATCCCAGATTTTAAGTTAGGTTTGTCCCATTTTTTTTGTTAAGTTTGTCTCACTATTTTTCATTCGGTCTGTTCTACTTTCTTCGTTAGGTTTGTCCCACTTTTTTTCTTTACATTTATCCCACTTTTTTTCGTTAGGTTTGTCCCAGGTTTTTCGTTAGGTTTGTCCCAATTTTTTTAGTTGGGTTTGACTAACTTTTTCCGTTAGGTTTGTCCCACTTTTTTCGTTAGGTTTCTCCTACTTTTTTTTAGTGCTACTTGAAATGTTTCGCCTTTTACATCATCAAACAGTTGCGCCGTCCATGTGGAAGACCAAGAAGCATTATGCGTGTAGTTCCAAAAATCGCTGTGAGAAATTTCCCAGCAGCAAGACGTATATTGGCTTTTTGCGGCCGGCTTTTTGTGCCAGACGTAGACATGAGTCTTGAAACTGTTTTTCATCAAACAGTGTAGTAGTCGATACAACAATTGTTGACAGACATGATGCTACTCACAGACGGTTTACTTCTACCCACCGTACATCTCCACTCAACGTATATGAAGTCATCATTTACTTCACCTAGAGAGCGTTTAAAAGTGGTTCATATTTGATTTTCCCTCGTATACTACGTTCGTGTCATGAACCTGTACTAGGCAACCGAACAGGAAGAGAGCAGTGAAAAACATGGTACACCCATGATCACACAGTATGTTTGTGGATATGGCGGGGTATAGTAGACGACAACGATATTGTATTCGTTTGCATTTTTCCTTCTTCCTTGTATTACCCACCCGCCATATAGTACGGTTATTATATGACACGGTATAAATAATAATGGAATGTGGTTCATCTGTATAAATTATACATTTGAGCAATGTGCAATAAACTAAAAATCTCTAATAGTTTGATACAATTGGGTTGAATGTAGCGAATTTAAAAAATCGCATTGTTTCCATACTCTCATACCAACAAGTTAACATAATGTGGCTGCCCTCCCGAGCCCCGCGCGCAGGTGAATAAGCGCGATGCAACAAAGCGATATTCGGGAATATATTTTCAGATCTATGCAGACAATGGAGGTTAACGGACGACATCTTGAATAATAATTATGTGCGATACGAATTTTTTCCGCCCTTGGGAACGATCTGCTTAGGCAGGTCAGCGGCCCACGGACATCGAAAATTATATGTACAAAGGCGCTATGAATGATGAAAACCCATCTTGCAGCAAAGACGATTCGGACAGTGAAAAGAAAGTACCTGTCTGTTTATGTTCAACAGATTTGTATTAATTTTTATAACGGCCTGTTACGTGAAATGGGTGACAGCGGCAATAGTAGTGTCCTTTAAAAAACAGCCGAACTGACTAACATGCGATATCCTACAATTCGTAAAATTATTCGTAACGGTGTCAAACCAAGGAAAAGAAGAATTGACAAGGGGGCATCTCTGTACCTTCCAGAGATGGTACAATTGATGGAAAGAGGCGAGAGTTGACCCTGCGAACATTTCAGAGATTCGAAACCTATAACAATCAACGTTACTTCAACAACTTGATTCAGTCATCTCTCATCTCATCTAGGCTTGCAAGAGAAACTGTTTGAAAATTTTCAGACCCGTCTCTGTCCTCATGCCTCCGGTTCTCGGTTTTATATCCGTTTTGTGACTATCCGCAAAAAAAGTTAACGAATACAATATCGTTGTCGTCTACTATACCTGACGCCGACTCTATTCGAAAAGATGCCGCGTTTGCAAAGGCATGCGGTATATTTCGGTGCTATCTTCCTTTTCGGTTCCCGAGTATGCTATGATGGGGTAATGAACTAAGACCTTTAGTAGTGAATTTTATAGAATTTATATTTTGTTTTTGCAGATTCTAGTCCTCAATTACCCCTCCAACACCACCATATACTCTTAGAGAAGAAAGATAGTCAAAGTTCGTCGCACAGTAGTTCCTCAACAGATGCAGTAGATGGTTGTTTTAGTTCAGAGTCATTAGCTAAACCGCATAAACCGCTTACTAGACAGGTAAGAATATCATAAAACAATTTAATTTGAATAACGTTATAATGACAATATATTAGTTGGAGATTTTTAATCAATTAAGTAAAGTACTTTGTTAAAGTTGGTATTTCCGATGCCGTTCAGTTCATTTTTATTATTTGATTCCCGGATTCTTCCTTATAGACGCTTGAACTCACTCAAACGTTTTATATCTACCTCGAGTACTTTGTCCGGCGAATGTCATACGATCATTATTTACTGTGATCTGTCGGTATTAACCGTGGAATGTGATATTTATTGTACGTGGAAGCCAGAATGTCAGTAATTATTGATGTATAAGGTTAGGTAGAAATCTACTGACACTAATGAAATGATCATTAACTACTAAAGTTGATGTTTTGTTCGGATCCAGGAAAACTCTACAATAAATAAGTTTTATAACTATTGATCCATATCAGGGATGATTCTCAGGGGGCCTATGTAGACGAGTGGTTCGAATCTCCGCCTCGGAAGTTAATTCCGAGTCATGGATGTTGTGTTAGGTATAATATGGTTTACACATTAAACATTTTTCAAGTTTATGGCGGAATGTCTTTAAATTGTTAATTCTTTTGATAGCATCAGGGAGACACATGTAAATTTTCAGACCATTATAAATAATTATTCAGTCTTTCACAAGTGTTGTTTTAGGTACTACTAATTAAGGATCTTGTTTCCGTGTAATATAGTAACTTATATTTAATGTTTCAAATTTAGATTTATTTTTAAAAACAAAAGTTAGTGTTACTGAAATCAACAGTGATACGTCAGCTTTACAAATAAAGGCCTGCATGTAACTCTAGGATTGCTTTTAGATATACGAGGGATGTCTTTTAAGTTTTGCATATAGAAACATAGTAGGCCGCGCGGATCAAACGTCAGTACTGAACCTTAACCTCACTCATAGTAAACTTAAATTCAAACTTTCACAACAATACGTGCAGTGTTCTCACTACAGTGAATTTTTAAGTGTCACCAAGTCATTAGAAAAATGGAACTCAACCGAGAACATTTTCGCGCCATAATTAATTACAACTTTCAGAGACAATTATCGCAACAAAAATGCCTTGCTGAGTTACTGTCTGTTTTCAGTAAAAAGCGCCACATCAGTCGACAATTTCCCGTTGGTATGGAGAATTCAAACGTGGACGGGTGAGTCTTAGCGACGATCCCAGGGTGGGTGCACCAAAGACGGCAGTCACCCAGGAAGACGTCGATGCTGTGCGCAAACTCATCATTGAAGATAGAGATGTGACATATCGCGAGATTGAGGCGTCCTTGAAGATGTCAAAGACCTCAATTAAAAAAAATTCACATGAAGAATTAGGAGTAAGACAATTAGTTTCTCGTTGGATACCCCACCTGTTGACTGAAGAGCAGAAATCAGTCAGCGTTAATTGGTGTCAATAAACGCTTGACCGTTTCAATTCCGGAAACTCAAAAAATGTGTACAGCATTGTTAGTGGTGATGCATCGTGGATTTACTGTTATCAACCAGAAAATAAACGACAGTCGGCTGTTTGGGTGTTCCAAGGTGAAGAAAATCCAACAAAAGTCATCCGTTCTCGAAGTGTTTCGAAAAAGATGGTCGCGACATTTGTGTCAAAAGCGGGTCATATTGCAACAATTCCTCTTAAAACTACCTACCGTGTTGTTTTATTTCCATATGCAAAACTTAAAAGACATCCCTCGTATATCTAATAGTTCGTTTTCATAAATTTTTGTCGTCCATTATAATTTTGTTGGTTTTTAGAAAGTCTCTCAATCTAATTTGAACTATTTTTCTATTATTTTGCTATCACAGGAGCTAAACTTACGGATACATCGCGTCACTGGAACTGGTTTATTTAGTAATCAGTTACTAGTAGATGACTTGTGGACTAGCACAGTATTGGCACTAAGAGGTAGTCAAAAAGGGTCAAAGGTGACTGCCTCCCCATCACTACTACTACAACAGAGATGGTTGTTATGAATGTTTTCTTTTATTTTATTTTTGTTTGATAGGTGCCTGATATGGAGAAGATTAAACAACAAAGTCTAGAAGACTGTGGAGGACAACATACGCCACTTCATAGGCCAGTGCTAGCACCAACAGCTCATTTAAGTGGCTTGGAAATTGTTAGGCCGCATCCTAAAGGCTTACAAAGGGTAAGCAACAGACATACTGAATACGATTTGAAATTTCAAGAAAAAGATATCTGTGACATAAAAAAATATGTCCCTATTATTTTAGGAACAGAAGTCTGCAGAAAGTTAGGTTATGTTGTGTTTCTGAAGCTATCATTCCAGAAGCAAATCAAAATGAACAAAGGGGGCCCAAGTAGAGCCTTGGAGCACACCAATCGTAACTTTGTCGATGCCTGAGCAAATAAAATTCGCCCCTAATAGGATATTAACGGTTTTAATTGCAACATATGGCAGCCTGTTATTAAAAAATAAAAATATAGATGAGAGGACCTCTGATACCGTACTGTTTAACTTTTCACTCAGTTTTTGATGATCAATGCAGTTGAGTGTCAATCATCCCTTTATACTCTCACAGGTACGCTACTGGCTTAAACAGCCATACCCTCGTTACATAGAGTCAAGCCAGGCGGCGCTGTTTTACGAGATAAAATGCATTTCGTAGTTCCTGATTTTCTCAGTTGTTTTTAAATTTAGAAGCTTCAAATTTGTAAATTGGTAATAAGAAATAGTTTTCTAAAGATTCTACAAGATTCCACAAAAAAGTAATGAAATATAATTTATTTTTGACAAAAAATTACTATCAAAACACAAGTTTTTTCCCGAACTTAACAATTTTTGCCTGATTATTGAGCTAAAAACTGCATTAAAATCGGTCAACAATGAGGCGTGATATCCTGGAACTACGCTTGCGGTAAAATAGAAAGTGCCCTTAAGTCGCAAAATATACCAGTCGAATCAGTTTCTCGTAAAAGTGAAGTAATTTTTTTTATCTCTTTCAGGTGGCAGCGATATCCAATGACCTAGCCAGCCTCCCAGTCTGTCCACCTACACCAACTCATCGTGCCAGACGACGCGGCGTTACGAGATCGAACTGCGGCGATTTGCGACCTCCAGACCTCAAATCGACCGAGCCTCCTGACCTCACCGTTAGCATCGCAACGGCGACGGAAGAAGATGGCGCTGCAGGAGCGGCGAATAGCGGTCAAGAGGAAGACGGGGTGAGGTTATTAGGTCTTGCGGCTGCTGGTGTGACAGCTGAGGAGGGCAAGGACGGAGAGGTCCAGAGTAGGTGAGGTCAAGTTTTGGTTACATGTTTAAGACAGTAAGGGAATGGAGAAGATATTTTCTGGAGGCTGCTCCCCGAAAGTATTGTTCAGATTTGATGGGGATTAAAGCAGAGCAATCCGACCGACTATCCAGTGACACCTTCTCAGCATGCCGCTTTCCTCTGTCATGTTGCCACTTGTCGGGTCTCCTGGAAGAAATCGTCAAGCAACAAGCGAATTTGAAGGACGGAATTGCCACGTTATAAAATATTCGCTCGTCACGTATAAGAATATTTTTAAAAGCACTTACACCTGTCGTTTTCGCGTCGGCAAATCTCTATGTCTTAAAGCAAGATTCTACTTTAAAAATGTCTCATTTACAGTCGTTACTTTTCTGAACCGAAATAAAAATTTTGCGAATCATACGTCAATTAATATTAATCGAGTTGACAGTTTATCAACGAACATGACCACTACTATTCGTCATTTGTTTGTCTGGGCGGTCCGTAGGACCTTTGCCCGTTAGTCATTGTCTAATGAACGTTAGTCGAATCTGTCAGTCCTGGTTGTCCAGAAACCAGACAATGTCAAGAAAAAAGAGAAAGAAGAGAAAAAAGGAGAAAAGCAAAGAAAAACTGACGTGTATTTATTTAATGGGAATCACATAGCCTTTTTGACTGAACTAAAAACAAATTTTGATTCTGGTTTTGTTAGAGTGTAATTTTGAGTTTACTAAAAGTTCGCTGTAATTTTTGATCACAGTACGAGCCGTAACCTTGAATGCTTACGAACTTACTCAACTGTGTAGTCCACTGATCCACGCAACATAGGGTTGCTGTGCGATTCCGCTTGACTAGAACGTCGCTTGACATTATCCCTCAAGTAAGGGATGTCAAGGTCTCTGTATAGTGTCTCATTTGATACATTTTGATACAATAAATAGCCTGCGTTTTCGAATGATTAATTTTAATCAGCCACCGTTCCGCCTACTCTAGTACTTCGATCACCACACTCTGCAACCCATCATGAACCAGAACACCAGTACACGACTGGGTGACAAGTGCAGAGTCGTCGGCATAGAGGTAGACTTCACAGTTGCTAGGGCAAGGGACATCATGGATAAAAAGCGAGGAAAGGACCCTGAGGAACACCGGTTCGTACAGGCCGTGTTGTTGACAAAACATTGTTAATTTTAACCCGAAACTTCCTTCCTCCAAGAAAGGATTTCGGTAATTTTAGAAGCCAAAAAGGAAAACCCTTTTGGATTAGTTTATAGAGGAGGCCCGCGTGCCACACCTTGTCAGAGGCTTTTGAGACATACAAAAGCAAGATGCTCATGCTGAGGGTGAATCCTCCACCAGCCTGACTGCCTGTAGTTTGGTGCTATGCTTGGAAACGAACATAACGAAAAACTCGCAATTCCACTTTTTAAGCGGAATTAATGACTTTCTCAAAACGACACGTCTTATTTTCTCATGAACTCATACCATTTGAACAAATGAGTAAAATCATAAAAACGAAGCATTTCCAGGCTGGTATTTGTTTTCATATTTTTACTTGCTGAATTTGGTTGAAATCCATGAACTTTTGGCCAAATGGAACCACATATCGTCGCTGGAAAGACAAAGACGCGTAACTCCAATTCAGCTATTTTACAGGAGACGCGATATATGCCCGTTTGTCCTTTTAGCACTAGTAAGAATAAGAGATCCATCCACATACTGATTTGCCATATTTCGTTAACTATAACGAGGAGCGATACGCCACTTAGATAGGTAGATATCCACTCTTAGAGATTTCTGGTGGTGCTAACTCCAAATGGTCATTGTCCGACTAACGCCCAGAGACGATATGTGCTAATTGCATTGCAGTGATGGCCTTTTTTAGAGTACAAATTATTGACAATGACTTCTTCTTCTTCCTACTTTATTAATAGGCTGATGCCTGCTTTACTTCGGTTTTAGCCTCAATTGATATTGACTGACCATCTTTTCCTCGGTGTCCCATTGATCTTCTTCCATTTGGCGATTTGTCTTTTGCTATTCGTACTGTTCTATTTTCTGTCATTCTTTCTATGTGTTGATTCGATTCTATTTTTCTTCTTTTGGTTCACAGGTTTATTTCCTCTATACCACATCTCGCTCGTATTTCCTCACTTCTTACTCTGTCTCTTAGAGTTTGATTTGTTATTTTTCGTAAGACTTTCATTTTCTGCTGTTTCCAATAATCTTTGTGTTTTCGCCATATCTGCTCTTGTTTCCGCTGTGTACGTCATTATCGGTCTCATTGTTGATTTATATATCCTAGTTTTCGTTTCCGTTGTGAGGTATTTGTTTCTCCAGATTGTATTGTTGAGACATCCTGCTGCTCTGTTCGCCATGTTCACTTGTTTTTATACTTCTTCTTCCACTTTTCCATAGCTTGACAGTTTGATTCCCAAGTATTCCGTTTCCATCACTTGTTGTATTATTTTGTTATTTACGACCAGTTTACATCGTCTTGGTTCCGCTGATATCACTATCGATTCAGTTTTCTCTGTTGAAATCACCATGTTGTATATGAGCGCCGTATCTTCGAATTCTTTAATTAATCTTTGTAGGTCATCTTGATTTTCGGCTATTATTATGGCGACGTCGGCGTAGCATATTATCTGCATTTCCTTTTCTCCTATTCTATATCCTCTTCTTTTTTTAACTTTCTTTATGATTTCATTCATTATCAGATTAAATATTAGTGGGCTCAGCGAATCTCCTTGTTTAATGCCAGTTTCATACTTGATAGGTTGCGAGAGTTTTCCTTTACATCTTACCATAGCTTTGTTATCTTTATATATATTCTCAATAGCTTTTACTAAATCCAGTGGTATTCCCCTGTGATATAATAAATGTATCGCGTCCCGAATTCTCACTCTATCAGACGCTTTCTTCAAATCTATCAGGCACATATATGCTGGTTTGTTGTTTTCCAGCGACTTTTCTTTTGTTTGTCTTATTACAAAAACTGCATCCGTGCATGATCTTCTGTCCGGAATCCTTGCTGTTCCTCTTGCAGAGTTATTCGTTCGATTATTTGTGTCGCTATTATTCTTGTTGTCAATTTGAGTATTGTATTTAACAGATTTATTGCTCGATAATTTTTGGGGTCTTTCTTTTCTCCTTTCTTGAAGAACATCAGCATGATCGCTCTCCTCCATTCATCTGGAATTCTGTTCGTGGTGATTATTTCTTGAATAAGGAGTTGCAGTTGTACAAGGTAATCACCTCCATATTTTAAGAGTTCATTTGGTATTTGATCTTCTCCTGGTGACAATGACGATCTGTGTACTTGTTTACGTCTCATCCAGAAAGAACTGTTCTTACAGCCGCAGCCTTTGTTGCTATGGCATTGAAAATCTAGAGATCTATTAAGAAAATGGTTTCCCAAACTGTGTATCTTCAACTTCTTTCCATTAGTCGCGGTACTCCGACAATGAGCCCATATTGTGGATTCTATGATTTTACCTCTACTCTTGAATTTTTGAAAATGAGATATGTTTTTTGACTGCTATACGACATTGATAACATAGTGTTTCCTATGCTGTGGCTGCGGTGCCACGTCTGTCCAACTCAGGTATCGGGGAGAGGTGACGTTGCCAAATGGTCTACCAGTAGGGCAGGGAAAGAATGTCTATTGTCTAATTGTATGGGCCTGTGATTAACTTTAATCTCAGAGGGTCACGTGTGTGCTGAACATAATCCTTTATGAACCAATAACGACGTGATAAGTGCACAGAGTCATCCTACTTGACGCCATTTTTTGTTGTCTTTCAGGGTTAGAGATGCAAATGGCGAGGCAAGTGGAGGAGTACCTTTACCACTCCAAAGGCTAAGCACGACAAGACTGCCATCTATACCTGAAAGGAGCCATAGAGTATTAGCAGAAATGGGGGAACACGAAGAGCCATTGCCACCGTGTAAGCATAGAACTAATATTCTTAATTTACAATTAGTTATTAGGTCATAAATCTTACACCCATCATTGCACCGTTCTCACCAAAAGTAACCCGTTTACAACCCAACTTTACCTCGATTTTCACTTTGTTACGTTGTCTTTGCGTTTCCAACGAAACTGACAATCTAGTGGCAGTCTCGTTTGAGACTGTGGATTAGTGGAATTTAAATAGACTGTTTCAGTATTTAAAAGTCGAACGAGCCTTTATATCTTATAGAGATTTAGTGAAGATCGTTTTCTTCAAATTACACTGCCATAGATTATTCTAAAAAGTATACAGGAGTGTATTATCTGAAGTGTATTAATAATAAATCTATGATCGGAACGTTAGCAGTCACAGAATGACAATGCCACATAATTTATACTTTGTTATCAATTATGGAAATATATAGCTGACATGACTAAACCGTTTGTGAAACCCTATACGATAATAGTATGACTCACAGGACCATAATATATTGTTTTTTTTTAGCTTGGGAGGCTCGAATGGACAGCCACGGTAGAGTATTCTACATAGATCATGCAACAAGAACGACGTCCTGGACAAGACCTGGTTCAGTAGCAGGCAGTGGGGCTACAGGGACTGTAGAAACAGCTGCTGGGGCACAAGAACAGCAACATAGGAGGCAGTTAGATAGGCGGTACCAAAGCATTCGAAGGTAACAGAAACTTAACCAGCTAGTTTGAAAGAAAAAAATAAAGATTTACAGCCAATTTCGTCGTTAATTTTAAACCAATGTCATTCCACTTCAATTTCGTATAAAAGGCTTTAAGATATGAGCTAAGTTGTATTATCATTATTTACTATGGTTTGCCATTCGTGTTGAATTTTTTATAGTTTGGCTAAGATTTTAATTAAACTTTTATATCTTTGCAGAACTATAAGTCAGAATAGGATAGAAGCTTCAGGTCCTATTGGCGGAGGTACTGGAGCCATGTCGGGAGATATCCAAGCACCACCTGGTTGTAAGCTCCTTACCAGGCCGGATTTCTTCACGATACTTCATATGAATCAGGTTAGAAATAAAGTATTTTAGGTGGTGAACATTATCTGCAAAAATAAATCAGTATATTGCTCAAAATGTTCCAAATTAGCTACTCCAAGTGTTCTATATTCGAACGATGAACTGATATTTAACACAGTAGCTACTATATATTCCCAACAGCATACTTATTTCGGGAACGTTTCCAAAATTTTTCAAAACAATAAACGAAGATGCCTACTGTGACACCCTGTAGATGTTCTAGATAGATAGATAGATAGACAGGTAATCTTTATTGTCTTGTCGGTTATAAGAAATTATAACATTTGACTTGTCAACCTTATATGTTACACTACATATATACAGAGTGAGTTTTCAGTGTGGGCTTGGTCGATAACTCCGTTATCAGGCAAGGGATCTGAAAAATTTAATTACAAAAATTGTAGGAAACAGAATGCTCCTTATTTGGAAAATATATTGATGATTTATAACTACGTCGTGATCCAAACATGTGTTTATTTCCTATTTTCTGCTCGAATCCACTTTCCTCCTTTTTGCGGATTTTGCCCATAACTTTCCTACTTTTTATATATATATATATATATACAGGGTGTTCCATAATTATTGCGACAAAATGATAGGAGTTGTAGAGGGCATAAAAATATGCAATTTTGCCTTATAAACCCCTGTTCGTAAATATGCCGTTTGAGCACTACCGCTAATTTTACCTTAAGAGCTCATAGGAGAAACAAAAAATTCACCAGCTGCAAAATGTTCGTCTAGCACATTTCATGGTCTCGCCGGTTTGTAAAAAAAGCCTGCTGTGTTTACATTTTTGTTATCGTAAATTCTCCACACCGATTCATTTAATTTATCTGAGTGGTGCGTCAAACTAGATAGTAAATAACAGTACCTTAGTGTTAAAATGCAGCGTTATTCGTATGCGGAACTTGCGGATATGCATTTAATTTACGAAGAAGCTGGTGGTAACGGAAGACGAGCCTCGCGAATCTACGCCCAACGGTTTCCAGAACGTCCTCATCCGCATCACGCCATTTTTGCAAGGATTCATGGAGTTGAGACAACCAAACTTTGGTCGCTACGTTTTGTTCACTGACGAGTCCTGTTTTACAAAGGACGGTTATTTTAATAGCCGTAACAGTCACATTTGGGATGAAGAAAACCCTCATGCCATAGCCATCCATAGAGACCAACATCAGTTTTCAATTAACATCTGGTACGGCATTGTGGACGAGCATATCATCGGGCCATATTTGCTTCCACCACGTTTGGATGGGCATGCTTATGGTCGATTCTTACAGCATGTACTACCGGAACTATTAGAAAATGTGCCACTGAACATAAGAGCCAACATGTGGTTTCAACACGATGGCGCTCCAGCCCACTTTTCTTTACAAGTGCGGCAGTATTTGGACGACAAATTTCCAAATAGGTGGATAGGTCGAGGTGGCCCTGTGCCTTGGCCTGCGAGGTCACCCGACCTGACCCCACTGGATTATTTTCTCTGGGGCCATCTGAAAGCTTTAGTGTTCGAAACTCCTGTTCCCAACCAACAAGAGCTACTGGGAAGAATGATGGCCGCGTCCGCACATGTTCAGGACATACCAGGGGTATGCCACAGAGTTCGCCGATCATTGAACAATCGTGCACAGCTGTGTATTGAGCAAGGTGGAGGACACTTTGAGCAATTACTGTAGGTAAGCTGTTTCAAGAAACTGATCTTTTTTTTTTGTTGCAGCCCAAACGGCATATTTCCGAACAGGGGTTTATAAGGCAAAATTGTTCATTTTGATGCCCTCTACAACACCTATCATTTTGTCGCAATAATTATGGAACACCCTGTATATATATATATATATATATATATATATATATATATATATATATTATAAGGTTTTATTTTTAAATTTTTGAGGTATTGGACAATTTATTGAAAAGCGACTCAACTTTGACAACTCGCAACTAACTCAACTGTTATAGCTAAAGTTCTAGATTCTACGACCCTAAAAATTTTATGCCAATTGGTTTATTTTCATTAGGGCTGAAATTTACCCAACCTTATGCAATTAAGTCGAAAAGTCAAGGTGTCCCTGTATTTTTGGCAACTCAAAAACCGGTCACACAAGCCCTTATAAACCATATCTCAGAAAAAAGCTTGCGCAAAGAAGAATAAAAAAAATGTTAAGATATACAGGGTGTTCCATTTGAGAAAAAGTTGATTTTGGCTTTCTTGACCACCCTGTATAAAATGTGAAAAAACAATGAAAAAGTAAGAATACAGGGAGACAATATGGAATCACAAAATCTTTCTGCTGCAAAATTCGGTACTCTGGTTATAACAGTTGCGGAAGTGTTAGTTGTCAAAGTTAAATGTTTTTTTCGATGCCTCAACAATTTGAAAATAAAACCCTATAGCATTTTATATCAAATTGCTTTGTTCGAAAGGGCCTATCCCAATTTGTAATAAAATGTAGGGCATTCCATTTAAAAAGTATAATTATGTATAGTATAGTTATGAATCGCTCTGTAGAGATTAAAATATTTTCGAAATTAGGACCATATTGTTGGCTGCAATTTTAGAATTAAACTTATCATGCTCAATAGCAAAGTTATCGACCGACCCCACACTAAAAACTCACCCTGTATGTATAAATCAATAAATATATGACGTGATTACCGTAAGTACAGTGTCAAGTAATTAACAAATATTTTTTTTTACTCAAATATGAAATAAAACAATACAGGGATACTGGACTGTTTTTGAAATGACCCATTCAGGTACCTGCTGAATAAAAGTGCGTGCAAAAACTAAGAAAGTCCCGGACATGCATTGTTTTTGCACTGAACGTGTATTAGGTGGTGTTATTTGAATTGGAAGGAATGTAGAGACTTACGAGATGTATCAGGTAACCAAATAAGTTCGTGCGGTTGCTGTGTATCGCACATTGCCATCGATGTTGTTGATCGATAGCGATTGTTTGTTACCTGTTGTCACTTTAGTATGAATCCTTCTTTTCTCACACACATAAAAAGTTGCTGGAAATTGTTACATACCTAGTTTTAATCATTTAAAATGGCGACGAATAAAACAGCAATTCGAAGTTGTTCACTGTATGAGTACAAACTTGATACAAAAGCTGCAGCGGCAGCGCGAAAGATATGTACCCCATTCGGAGATGATGCCGTTCACAGAAGTTGTTCAACGAATTTTCTTTGGAAGATGTCAGTTTGAGCGATGAACTGCGCTCAGGAAGACCAAAAATCATGAACAACGAGGATCTTCGACAGGTTGTGGACGCAAATTCTAGGACAACGTGCTAAGAACTTGCAGAGATGTTCAGAGTGAGTCCTGAAACTATTCGTTTGCATCTTCATCAGCTAGGAAAGACGTGGAAGTTAAGCAAATGGGTCCCACATGAACTGACAAATGATAACAAATTAAGCCGTCTTACCGTTTGTTTCTTAATCGGTTATTAACCTGCGACGAAAAATGGATTTTGTATTCGAATTCTAAGCGTTCGTATCATTGGTTGTCGCCTACTGATTCGGTACCACACACGCCCAAGGCTTGCTTGCACCCAAACAGCACGAGATGGTGTAATAAATGCATCCGCCAATTTTTTTTTACTCCAAATCCAAGTATACAAAAATTGGTTCCACGTTGGCAAAAGGTCATTGAATGTGATGGTGATTACTTCGACAAATAAATAATGTCTTATTGTTTCTCGATAAAAATTTATATTTTTCTACTAAAAACTGCACGAACTTATTTATTTACCTGATATATCCAGAATACGCATCTACCTTTAATGAAGCGTTTTCAGTAAAAAAAAAAGCATGTTGGACATACGACTTTTTTTGAACCGACCAATTACAACAATCTTTGTTTTTGTTTCAGGAGGCCCTGTCTCTCTACAACAGGAACCCGACCCTAAAGCACATGATCGTTAGGATACGGAGAGATCCGGGCGTTTTCGAAAAATACCAACACAACAAGGAGTTGGTAGCTCTAGTCAATATGTTCGCCGACACGTCCAGAGATTTGCCTACGGGATGGGATACCAAGAAGGACAAAAATTCCAAGGTAAGACATGTGATAATTTTCCTTAAAACATCAAAATTGGTCACGGGAATGCTAACGGAGAAAAATGAAAGAATGACTAGGTTGTTGATACTTGGTATCTTTATGTTTGCTTATGGATGTTCCTTTTCTCCATTTTACAGTAATTTCGGCAACGGATTTTGAGATTTTTTTGTTTGAAATAGTATAGAGTAGATTTATGAAGTTATCATTGTGATAGGTCGCAGGATTACAAAATCAATCTACCTTGGCCAAAAAATGACTTAAGCAGCGTTCACACGTGTCTTACGTTGATCAACTTAAATCGGAACGAATATTTGTTCACACACATAATAAAAATTGATGAGCTAGTTGTTTCTAAAATGGCTGCCAACGAAGTTGTCCAAGCAGGCATAGCAGCTATTTACGAATTACTAAATGAAGAAATCAGAGACATTTTGTCAAAATTTGACAGAAAATCCAGAAAATGTTGGTTTTGGGTCAGGACTTGGATATTGCGAAGAAATAAATTGGGCGTTTCAGGAATCCTGTTCAAGGAGCTGGCTTTAGAAGACAAGGATGCCTACAAAAATCATTTGAGAATGTCCGAAGAACAATTTCAATTTCGCTAACTCTCGAGCAGGGTACTCCATAAACTGTCATGCTGTTGATATAAATCCAAAAAATGTAGCACAATACTTTCAGACCACTTCATGCTCATTTTATGTCTTTTTTCCACACACAACAAGCACACGAGCCACTAAATCAACTTTATTCAATGCGAAACTCGACTGACTACAGTTTACACGCTTCAAATCCGTTTCAACTTGTCTGAAAATCGCCTATGACGCACTAAATTGATCGATAAGTTTTGAATGGATCAAACTTTTTCGGTTCAACTAAAATTGTTCACAACTATATTGTTATTCGATTTTTGTTGATCAATAAAAATCGTTCTACTAAAATCGACTCGTGAGAACACTGCTTTAGACAATTCCATGTGGTATATTTCAGAGCCTGAATGCGGAATTTCTTATATAGGCAACTCTACTTACGATATGCTGTCACGTTTGTTTCATACATTGCGCCAAGTTCTCATGGATTTGATATCTGCTGCTCTAATACAGGGTGATTCACAAATCGTGACCAAAAAACATCATACACAGGACCTCATTTTAAAGGATCTATGTAACATTTTTTCCTCGAGGGCTTCATTAAGAAGATACGGGCTGTTGAAGTTTACAAATAAAAAACAATTGATACTGTTGCGTCTTGTAGAACTTCGGATTACCCTGTTTTTTTACTTGAAACTTATAGAGGGTAGTCTGATAAATTATTTTACATCATAAAAAGTGTGGTTGAAGCACGCTTTTCATGAAATTTTTTCCCAAAACATTGTATTTTTTAGCAGTTATTTCCCCCATTATTTCCACCGCCATCTATTATATGACGCTGACGTCTGTAGATATGTCATATATATGAGAGGCGCTTGTCTGCGGTGTTGCCGGATTGGGCTCCGTATTTAGGGAAAAATATGAAAAGTGGAAAATTTATATACGAGTACATTTATATTAATGAAACACAAAAACAAAAAACTGAAACAAACAACAGTAGTAAAATTAAAAGTGATTCTTGCTATGTTTAAAACAAATAATAACAAACAGCAGTAAAATAAAAAGCAAATCTAAGTTATTATAAAAAACAAAAAATTAAAACAGTAGTAAAACAAAAAACAATTCCATTTCATTACAAAAAAAACAAAAAATAACAAACAGTAAAATAAAAAGGATGGAATCAAATTGTTTCTACTACTATTTTACTTTTTGTTTTGTGTTGTCACTTACAATTTCAACATGGAATTGTTTTTTCTTTGTTTTAGTACTGTATTTATTTTTTTTGTTTTTTATAATCACTTAGAATTGCTTTTTATTTTACTGCTGTTTGTTATTTTTTGATTTTTATAATTACATGGAATTAGTTTTTGTTTTACTACTGTTTTTATTTTTTGTTTTTTATAATTATTTATAATTCATCATTTTTTAGCTTACTACTGTTATTTTTGGATCTATACTTATTAGGAATTGCCTTTTATTTTGCTACAGTTGTTTGTTTCAGTTTTTCGTTTTTGTGATTATACATATGTATATAAATTTTCAACTTCTCATATTTTCCCTAAATGCGGAGCCCAATCCGGCAGCACCGCAGGCAAGCGCCTGTCATATATGACATATGCACAGACGTCTACGGGTCTACGTCATCTGGCAGATAGACAGCGGTGGAAATAATGATGGAAAGAACAGCTGAAAATACAATGGTTTGGGAAAATTTTTTCATGAAAAGCGTGGTTCATCCACACTTTTTTGTTTCTAAATAATCTATCAGACTACCCTCTAAAAGATTTAAGAGAAAAAAACAGTGAAATCGGAAGTTCTACAAGAAAAATTAACGTGCACCAGTGGCGGAGATATAGGGGATTAGTAGCATAATTTTTTCAAATATTTTACTTTCAATTTGCTACAAATAATTACTCCTGTATTTTTGTCCTAGAGTGGACTGTTTTCGTAAAAATAAGAATATAATAAACTAGATGATTCATGAAGAGCCGAGATACAATTAGTTTCAAAATAAAATAGGAGGCCTTGATACCAACTTGACGGTTCTTGGGAGATAGTTTGTCAAAGTTATGTGTTATACGGTTGTTATCGATTATCGTTACTACTTCCATTTCCAATCAAAATGCAGAATATCATTAATTTGGTTTCAGATGAATCGCTTTTCACGAGGAGTATAACCTTTGATTCTCATAATGAACATATTCAGTCGTTTAAAAATCCTCGTTCTGTAAGAATCCACGCGTTTCAACACAGATTTTCTAGAAATGTCTGTTTATGCGCTTAATGCCACAGCGTTTAAAAACAAACTCATACTTAGCTTTTATAGAAAATTACATAGAAAATGTGTTAGATATTCCGTTAGCAACGAGAGTATGAATGTGGTATCATCACGACTGTGCCCCACTGCATTGTCGTAGTGACATAACGGCATGGTTAAATAATTATTTTAGACAACAATGGATTAGTAGAAACGGACCCGTGCATTGGCCTGCGAGGTCACCGGATTTAAACCCTCTGGATTTCTTTTTGTGGGGCGCTTTCAAACATCTAGTGTATGCTGAACAAATTAATACTGTTGATCAGTTACAAGAAAGAATCGATAATGCGTTTCATCAAATTTAAGTCACAACAAATTTTGGGGAAATACGTTTTTCTTTATTAAAAATATGCCGCACTTGTGTCCGTGCGTCTTTTTGAACAATTGTAAACTTTGATTATCTAATTCCTTTGTTTTTATATTTTTACGAAAAAAATGCACTCTAGGAGAAAAAACACAAGAATAATTATTTGTAGCAAATTCAAGGTATAATTGGGAAAATTGCGCGTTTCGAAAAAAAAAACAGTGATGTACTATTTTTATTTGGAAAAATAATTCCACTAATCCCCTGTTTCTCCGCCACTGATGCACGTTAATTTTAAGTAAAGATTTTTGCATGTGGACAATACTTCGGTAAATCCATGTACCAAATTTTAGAAGATATTGAAAAAAATTGTTTTTTATTTTTAAACTTCAACACCCCGTATCTTCTTAATAAAGCCTTCAAGGAAAAATGTTACATAGATGAAACCTTTAAAATGCGGCCCTGTGCATGTGGTTTCATTTTTGGTTACGACTTGTGAATCACCCTGTATAAATGTGATTGGAACTTTATAGATGTGTTACGTTATCTAAGCTAAGAAAATACTTTGTGAGTTCATAGATATTAAACATCCTGGAATAAAACGTTACCTGACGTGATATTTTGCACAGAAACAAATAAGGAAAATGCAGATTTGATAAAGCTTTTTGACAATATAATTTGATATAACGAACATGTTTAACGTCATCTGCAGTAGCACATTTTTCTATAGAAGAATCTCGCCACAGTTGGCTGAGCCTTATTGGAATAGAAATCTTCAATATCACAGCAATACTATTCCTGGTAACATCAACTAAACTTTTACCATTCTTCTGTTTTTCTCCTTTTTCGATATCAACAATCTAACAAAACTAACGCTTTTTGAATATCGCATGCAGCAGTTCTTTATTGACCACAATAACAAGAGGACTACTTATATGGATCCCAGGGTTCCTACAGAACCTACTTTCCCAAGGAGATTGTCTGATGAGAATCAGGTGGGTAACTAATGTCGTTACTAACAAACATGTTTGGTCTGTGTGTATTTGTAATATACTTGTTCCTAAGACGGTATATGGAGAAACATGAGTACTTCATAATACTTTTAACCAATAAACCATCGAAAAATTCCGTGAATCATCTAATAGTTCGATAAGTGTAGTGTATGTATTAACCTCATGAAAAAATACAATAATGATAGATTTTTCCACAATGCGAGACCACACTTGTTACATGTCTCACATTTTTCAATGACTAATATATTACCATCCTATTAGAACATATATTAAATGGAGTGTAAAGTATGGATTAGCACTTGCTAATATGTAGGAAGCAAAATTAAATATAACACTTACTGCTAAAATGGCAATACTTACCTTGCTATATTTGGAGATTCTTTTTTACAAAATATGTCTATTCAAATATAAAGCAGAGATATCGGCAAATGATAACTTATTAGACAAACTGCAGGTTTCCAAATAAGGCTATATCTTACATATCGTTTAGAATAAGCATTGATTGGTAAAATCCGAAAAATACTGGCAATTCCAAAACATTTGAAACATTTCAAAATATGGATATACGATCGAAAATTGATGAATCAGTTTTACGTTAAAATGTGCAAGCTGTGTTGTTGATTTTTCTAAACGCCGACAGTTTTTTGGCATATAAAATAATTTTGAAATAAAATTCTTAAGAATACCAAGCACTAAAAAAGCCTACCAATTTCTTGGTAATTTTGGGGTGTAAATACTTTGGAAACTGTTAATCCTTCTGGTATAGAGGATTTTTAAAAGCTCAAAAACAAGATGTATTTGGATTTTCCTGAAAATAGTTGGAAAAAAGTTGTTTAAACCTTATATTAAAAAAAAGTTCACCAGAAAAACTATTTAACGATATAGAAATATACAGAATGTTCCGTTTGAAAATTTTGAGATACCTGTACAAATAGAAAGTTTTTTCAGCACTTTTTGGAGATCAGCTTAAAATTAATGATATGCATTAAGATTTATCTAACATAGATATCTTTAAAAAATCGTGGAGCTGCGCCCTCAAATCTAGACATTTTTCTAGACTTTTGACCAAATATTTGAACAATACATCAAACAAATATCTCGAAAACTATTAGCTTCAGACACTTCTAACAAGTAAATCTTTTTTGTGGTGGAAATACGAGAAAATAAGATTGTTTGGTCAGTTGTGGTAATCAGGGTAGCACAAAAAAGTTATAAGTTGTTTACCGAAATAGTGCTGGAAGTGGCGCCGTCTAGAAGTTTGTCCATAAAAAATAATGGATTCTTGTTTCTAATACCAGAAAACCTCCCTATACAGAGTTTTATGCTAAAATCGGTAATACTTCTCAAGCAATAAGGAAAAATAGAAAATAAAATTGTAACTTTCGAAAACTAACAACTTTTGGACTAAGGTATGTTTAGGTCAATTCACATATTTTGGTCTGTAGTATCTCCAGTTTCGAGATTTCCTAACCTGTCGCAGATATGATATGATATGATTGGGATAGACGATAGACAAACAAGGGGTATTATCAACATTCATATTTTTTCGCTGAAAATCGCTGCATTGTCAAACTTATTTGATAAATGCGAAAACAGATGTCAAAAGCTGTAAAGATCATAGGACACTTTCTTTTGGTGAATCTACTCCCTCGTTTTTAAGAATTGGTTCCCAGCAACTTGCAAGTGGAATCTGTCTCCCTCAAATTCAACCGACTCATAAAATATGAGGAAATATAACCAAGCCAAAAAAAAAAAATAGAAAAAGCACGCATATAAGAAACGAAATAAAATAGTACTTCAACCATCCTCCTTCTTCTATTCCAGGCGCCGATTCCACCACCGCGAGCCTCCCCTTCCGCATCATGTTCTACGGCTTCCGCTACAACCTGCACCACCGTTCCCGTAGTGGACATCCCCGCAGCTTACAACGACAAAGTGGTCGCATTCCTCAGGCAGCCCAACATCCTGGACATCCTGGCTGAAAGGCATCCAGCAGTGGGAGCGGCCAATTCCACCCTTAGGGACAAGGTGAATGCGGTCAGGGTGGACGGTACTGCGGCGTTGGATAGGCTCAGTCATGATGTTGATTTGACCATTTTATTGAGGTAGGATTGCATGCGAATATTTTCTGTAGTTATTGTTAGCTTTATTAAGGCCATACAAGATTTCTTAGACGACCAAATACGCGAATTCGCAACATTTGCCCCTTTTTTCATTAGTTAACTGCAACTTGATTCCTAATCAAAAGTTACCTACGAAAAAGCAAGTCAGGTATACTTTATCTGAAGTCACTTGAAATAGCATAAAAACCTTTGGTCGGCGCGTCCTTTGTAATTTCATGACGTATCATAGGCGTGCGGTCATTTATTTAGAACGATAATAATAATGTTTTTATATCACAATAAATGGATTTTACTATCTTCTTATTTTTTTGATTTGGGATAAAAAATACTTATATTGGGAGTTTAATTTATGTTGACTGAAAGTTAAGAAATGGAAAATTTACAGGATTCCAACGTTTGACATAGGCAAATATTTACATAGCAGGTAGGTATATAAAAAGGTATATAAAGACTTACATCATAGGTATTTATATATCATCCTCGCCTTCGGAGCTGTCGCTAGAGTCATCTTGTAGAGGAATTACAACGGGATTTACAGGAGGCAAAACACAATATTCATTTTCTTTTTCAATAATATGCCTAGAACACTGCTTCCATAGGTCTGTGGCAGCAATATGAGATACTGCATCTCTTATTGTGGCCAATAGCGATTCACTTAATTGAGGGGTCTGATTATGTTTTCTTACTTTTTTTTAAAGCAGCCCAGACCAACTCAATCGGGTTAAAAATGCAGTAATAGGGAGGTAGACGTAATACTTCATGGCCATTTTGCTGAAGCAGATTGTCAACAACATACTCTTTTTCAAATTTTTGTCTTTTAATAAGATCCAATAATATGGCTTTGGTTGATTTTTGTGGTATTTCCATTCCCTTATCCTTCATAAAATCAATAATGTCTTGTTTTTTTGTGCCTGTATTCGGAATTTTGTTTTTCTGTCGGGAATGGTATGGCGCATTGTCCATAATAATCACTGAATTTGGGGAAATGTTTGGTATTAACTGCTGCTCTATCCACTTTTCAAATAAGTCGGAGGTCATGTCCTCATGATAGTCGGCACATGATTCTTTGATATTTTTGGCAGATAACAACAAGGCATTAGGTATAAATCCATTTTCACTGCCAGCATGGAGAATAATGATTCGTTTTCCCCGGTTGCATGGTGCATTTAAAATGCACTTGTTGCTGTCGTCAACCCAGCCGTACTGCACAACATCATGGGTATCATACCACGTTTCATCCAGGTAAATCAGATTTCTTTTCTGCTCTCAATAGATTTTAACTTTGTGCAAAAATTCTTGGCGCAATTCAACGATTCGAGAGACTCCATAATCACCATTCTTTTATCTAATTTTTTGTATTGAAAACCACACAGTTTTACAATACAGTGCAGTGAGTCTAAGCATTTGTAATTATAAAAATCTTCAGGATAATCTTTTAATTTATCCCGTATCATTTCCAACGTGGGCACCAAATTTTCTTTATAAAATCCGTATATTATATATCTTATCTATTATATATCTTCCTGAAAACCCACGTCTATTCTTTTTAATTTTTGCCCTATGCGCTTTCTGTGGAAGGAATGGTTGACTACATCTCCCCTTTTTATAACCCGATAAATGGTAGACCGACTGATTTTTGTCAGGATACAAATTCTGTTTAAAATTTGATTTTGCGAGGAATCTGGATTTTCGTTTTTCAGACAATCATACATATTTAGGATTGCTCTTTGGGTCTGTTCCTCTAAATCTTTATGAAAGAATTCTGCCTGCACAGGTTCATCAACCATCTCCTCGTGGCTTGGAGCATTTTCCCAAGGTCTCCAAAGAGCCATATTTAGGACACACAAGAACAATCAACACAACAATTAAATCAACAAGTAAACTGAGTATTCAAAAGTCAAAAACACACAAACTAATAAAATCTATGAAAAAACACGGACAGACTAAAGAAAACACGTTTATTCACCGCTACACGGCTCTGGCTAAACTGTTTCAATTTTCAGTAGCCACCTGCACTTGTTCGGAGCTCTGAAATACACGCTTTCTCATTGGCTATGTCCACGCATAGGCGTGCTTTACTCCACGTGGACCGGTGAAACTGCCTTTGATCTTATACGGGGGATATTTGCTGCGAAATTTGGCGATTTTTGCAGCAACAGAGCGTGTTAAATATAGATATATAAAACGCACCCGGTATTTCACAGTGTTTCAAGTGACTTCAGATAAAGTATACGTCCTAGAGCGGTTGTTCAACTAACATACAGGGTGTTCATTTGAAAACTACCCATCGCGAATTTATCGAAAACCACTGATTAAAAGAAAAAACGCCGAGATACGTCAAAAGATTTGTCAAGGGGGGGCAACTTTTTAACCAAAAACTGCTTCACCCCCTTTCACCCTTAGCTCCCCTTAAAAATTTTAAATGACAAGGGGTATTGAGTAATAGCTTGTTTGAAAGGTCTTCCGAAGTCATTTATTTTGACGTTTGTTTTATTAAAATCAGTCGATTGGTTTTCGAGAAAATTATAAAAATCTTTATTTATTTTAATTTGTTCAGATTGCAAAACAAACATATGAAAATCTCACTTTTTATTTGTGTTCAAAATGTTGCCCGTTAGGGTTTGCCAAATCTACAATTCGTTTATAATTTGAAATGGAACTACCAACATAAACAGCACTTCGGAAGATTCGAAGTGGCAACAACCAAATAACAACCCGAATTTTTTCCGCATTCTTTTCATCAACCCAGATATCCTGGGCGAACTGTATTTATTGTTATACCTGTTTAGTTATTTGTTGCTAAGGGAAAGACAGAATTTAATTTGCTGTCAGTTACCTTTGTGCCAATCTTGGGATAGTGAAAATTAATTTATTGATTCGGAATTTACTTTCGAAATGGTTTATACACTAGCCGAAATAGTGGAAATGATTCTAATTTATGGTGCCCAAAATCTCGTTTGATAACTTCGCATAGGTATGTTTTGGATCTTGTTACTAAATTTACTCAAACTGGATCTGTTGCAAATAAAAAACGTGGTCATCGGAGAGTTTTAGGTGAAGCCGCTGAAATTGTTGAAGAAGAAGAAAGTTTTGGGTCATTTTGGAGTAAATCGTAATATTTCATTACGCAGAATTGTTGCTGCGACTGGTATGTCATTAGGCGCTGTACATTCAGTTACTAAACTCCTTAAATTCCATCCTTTTAAAATGAAAATGTTGCCAGAGTTAACCGAAGATGTTTTCAATAGGCGAGTTGAGTTTTGTGAACAAATGACTGCAGCGATTAATGATAATACCATTCATGTAAAGAATATCTACTTCAGTGATGAATGCACATTTTATCTGAATGGATCTGTTGGTAAGCATAACTGAAGGTATTGGAGCAAACAAAGTGATTGGGCCATTGTTGATTAATGGAAATTTGAATAGACACGTTTGTTTGGATGTGTTGGAAAATACCATCTATCCGCTTATCACTGAAACCATTGAAAACCAAACCGAAGAGACCCTATACTTGATGAGGCTGAAATGTATTTCCAGCAAAACGGCGCTCCTCCTCACTATGTTCCTCCGGTTCGGCAATGGCTAGACGACGAGTTTCCAGATAAATGGATAGGGCGAAGAGAGCCTATGGAATGGCCTGCTAGATTTCCTGATTTGACGTCATTCGACTGAAGGTTTGGATGAATATCGACGCGGGCGAGTGCCCTACTGGGGTATTTTGTGATCTCAGCAGGGCATTCGACTGCGTTGATCACAACAAATTCTTGGAGATTGTTGTTAAATATGGTTTTGTCGGTCAGTCTCTTAAATGAGCCAGATCGTTTTTAGTCCAAAGAAAACAATATGTTTCAGTACATCTTGATGCAGGGAACAATATGAAAAACTTTGTATCAAGTACGTTGGACATTTCGATTGGGGTCCCCCAGGGCTCTATTCTTGGACCAATCTTTTTTCTCTTATACATTAATCAGTTTGATAATGTTCATCCAGATACTCATTTTTCAGCATATGCTGATGATGTTTCAGCCATAATATCAAGTAATTCAAATATAATTTTGGAAAATAAATGTAACAACTTAATTAGGAATATCAATACATGGTTTAACCAGTACTGACTTTACTTGAATCCTTCCAAAACAACGCTTATTCGTTTTCATCATGCTCAAAAAACTGTAGAAGAGTTTCAAGTTAGATTGGGTGACGATGAACTCGATTTCAGAGGAGTAGTAAAATTTCTTGGAGTTCATTTTGATTCGAACTTAAATTGGAATTCCCACTGCGAATTTCTCACATCAAAAATGTACTCTCAAAGCTATGTGTTGAGGCAATTAAAAACCATCTTAACAGCTGAACAATTGATATAAGTTTATTTTGCTTATGTGGATTCGAGATTAAGATATGGAGTATGTTTCTGGGGTTCTGAAGATGTATTTGTGTCTCAAAAAAGATGCATCCGATCATTAGCAGGCATCTCACCAAGAGAAAGTTGAAAAAAATATTCTATAAGTTTCAACATTTTAACTGTCCCTTTGTTGTATATATATGAATTGAGCTTACATGTTTTTAAAAATAATGAAAAGTTCAAGCGAAATTGTGATATATGCATAATTATGATACACGGACTTGTAATAATTTATATGTAAACTTCAGCAAATCAACAGCGGCATTTCGATCACCTAATAAAATTGGTCCGCTTCTTTTTAAGAATTTACCATGCCACATTATCTCGGTTAAAAATATTAACGACTTCAAGTTCCAGTTGAAGCAATTTTTGATAAACAAGTGCTTTTATCGTGTTAATGAATTTTTGAACATTGCAATTTGAGATTAGTTGTAGGTTTGTAGCGAACGAAAAATTGACAATTCCAATACAATTATATATTGTCTGTATGGAAATAAAGGTTATTGATTGATATTGATTGATTGACTTCGTCAACGCATCATTGAAAGCTGCCATGATATCCCACAACATGTTTTTGAAAATGTCCGTCAGGAATTTGAACATCGCGTATATCATTGTTTGGCCAATAACAAATTAAGATAAATAAATATTTGTCTAATTTTCTTGTAAAACGAATCGACCGATTTTGAAAAATCGAACGTCAAAATAAGGGATTTCGAAAGACCTTCCAAACATGCTTCATTCATCATCATCATCGTCAAACATCTTATTCAAAACTATTCATGAAACATGTTCTTTTGGAGGACATTTGAGTCAAATTAAAGGACATCTAGAATTTCATATCTAGTACAGCTCTACCTAAACTAAAAAATAATGAAATATTGTTAAGTAGCTATGACAGACTTCCCTTATCCAAATTGGGTATTTTGCTGTTTCAATAGGTATAGAAATAATATATGAACTTAATACGTGTGGTTTAGCTATTTTAACCTCTATAAGATTATTCTTGCAATCAAAAACATTTTTTTCCAAGTGGTTCTATTAGTCTTTTCTCCCCAGCGTTTTTCGTTTCCGAATTTATATTTTCGGCCCAAATGCCATTTTCTTTCGAAGACCGTGAATAGAAACATCTTTTTTCAATATTTGCCAAAACAATGCTTCGGGAAAAAAGCGTTATCAAATCTTGCAACATTGGGCAATCGATCTCGTGAAACAATATCCATATCTCTTCAAAAATACTGAAACAAAAAACGAACTGACTTATCAAAAACGTTGAAAATGATTTTCACGAACTATACCGTTTATCATATCTATAATAGATCTTTTTAATCGATTCTGCTATGGTATCCCTTAAATGCCGCGTATAAAAACTGTCCGTAATGATATTGTCAGCGCTGTCGAATCGGTGTAAAGTTCCGCGCACACAATATTTATAACCTTGTTAAAGGCGGTAATGCACGCAAAATGAAAATGAATAATTAAAACGTGTACCGTTACAATTTATTTATGTGTGTACTTTCGATATATAGAACATAATATGTATGCATATTATGACCACGCGTTACCGCAGGCCATCAATATAGTAGACGAATTCATTGATTTTATATTGCTATACTTTCAGCACGTATATATTATATGGTCGTAAGATTGCATTAATGGCATTTCAGTGAGTTTGCTTTCAGATACAAGCTGTTGAAGTGCATTAATAAGTTTTCAATTACATCAGATGATTAATCTGTTCATTTGAGGGGTATTTTTCTGAATTTCGACCTTTGAAATTAATTTCGATGTCGCCTTCTTGTTATACATATGATTCACTATGATAATTTTGACTCCTGATTGTAGCGAATTTCTGTACCGGATGTTTCAAATTCGACACTCACCATTAGGATCTCGGAAACGGTAAGAGATACGAAGTCGCTTAGATGGGGACAAATATAATAATAATAATAATAATAATAATAATAATCCGGCTTTATTTATACAAAGTATAAAAAGGCGAAGTGTCGCTAAAAAGCGTTTTTCAACTTAACCCATATTCGTATTTAGGTAACAAAATGCCGGTTACAAAGTTTCAAAATCCAAATAATTTCACAAAATCTTTTTTATTTATTCATGACTTCATTTGTAGTGGAATTTAAAAATAAATAAACATTACCCTTTTTCTCCTCTACAAGATGGTATAATCAGAATTTCATGACGTTCCATCTATTGTCATCCAACATCAACTTTTTTTTTCTTATGGACACCATATTGGATTTTTCACAGATGAGTAAAAATGTTGATTCTAATTCCCAAAAAATGTATAACGTGTGATACATAGACATTTCCAAACATTAGTTATTTAAAAAAGGCACATAATTTCTTAGGTAGGCCTTGAAATTATTGCATAATCATATTTATTTTTTCCTGATTTTATTTGAGATGTTGTCGTTGCCACTTTTCCTCTTCTACAAGATGGCGTGTTCAAATTTTCAATCCGAGATTTCTTTTTTCGACTTCCATCAATAACTTTGTTTTTTCATATGGACGCTATATTGGAATTTTGTACATTTAAGTACTATTAATATTACTTTGATTATATATGTGAAGTTATGTTTAAATTTGAATAGGGGGTCTATAAGAAAAGACAAAGTTGATCGCAAGCATAAACAGTAAATTGAGAATTTGGAATTTCTTGTAGAAAAGAAAGGGCAGCAATGCTAATATGCAGTTTATTACAAAATCCCATTTCAAATAAAACCAGTAAATTAGCAACGATTTTGCGATATTTCGGTATACGAAACAAATCACTATCGGTTAATTTCAAAGCCTACCTAGGAAATTGTATTTTTTGTAAATAACTGAGGTTAACCAATGTCCATGTATGACATATTTATATGTGGACTTCTTGTGCCTTTTTTTCCTCTCCATCTTCGTTTCCTGAGGCTACACCCGTATCCGGATGTATGGGCATATGTATCTATTTTTGTAGTTGCATATGTGCATTCATTTCGGGCCTGATGAAGCCAACCAGCAGAAATACGTATCGCTCGAGTTACCTATCCTCTTTTTCTGCTCGAATCCACTTTTTGCGGATTTTGCCAATTATTTTCCTATTTTTGTTATATATACCTCTCTCCGCATGATAATTTTCTCTTTATATATATATATATATATATATATATTACAAAACTAATTTATTAGCAAATATTGAGGTATCCTACGGAAGTGCGCTTTCTTTTTGAAAAATTGAAATAGTATATACAATTGATATCCAATTCCGATGAAACTAGTTTATATATACCTCAATACACATGATCTTTCTCTTTTATTTCTATTCTTGCTGCTGCTTAAAAATTGTCAATTGATAAACTAATCTTTTAGTATCACAGTTTGAAACCAGGAACATGCTAATTTTTTAGCATATTTCCTTTGAGCTTTGTTTATTAAAAATATAGAACTGACTTGAAACCAGTGCAGATTTTGTTTTGTTGATATCAAATGATACTAGAAAATATCATTTTATCCAACGTCATATATCAAAGAAAAATGTTTAAAAAATAGCCTTGTTTCGATATATCAGGAAATAATATTAACGCTACCATTTAAATTGTTATAATTATTTCATACGTTTTACTTTAATTTTATGTAATCTTATCAGTAACGATTAGGAGGTAATTTTTTCGGTTAACAAAAACGTTCTGTATATCAGTTATTTACAACAAAAGAGATACGTTTTTGCTAATAATCTTTTTGCGTTGAATAACTACTCTAATTGTGTAACTTAAGTTTTGTTTAACTCAAGACATTTTACGCAACTAATAAAAAGCTTTCAAATCATAAAGTATTTTTGTGGAAATATGTATGTATAGTTTTCTCTCTACTACTGAATTATTGACTTGTTTTTATTGTTGAATACTCTTTAAACTTGGATGCTATATAAATGTATGGTATATAGATGTTTTCTGCTCAACTCAGTCAACTTTGACCCATAATTTTGGTGCGACGTTTGTATTTCCAAATCCTTCGTGGCAAGTAGTTGTCAAGAAGGTTATACTGTTGTATATTTTTTCAAACACAAATTGAGCTGTTTGGGATCAACTATATGTCAACATTTACCGTATTCTGACAAATAAACAATGGTTTATCTGTCATAATAGTGGAATATTGGTAAGTACCGCACACAGCGCCGTTATGATCAGTCCATATCTATCTCTATTATGAACTCTGAACTCACATTATCATGTTCTTTAAAACGTCTGATATGCTTGTATTTATCAAGCTCTGGTAAATCAACCTGCTGGTCAACAATGTATCGGTAACCTAATTTTGTGTAGTTATGTCGAATATTTCCCTTACGTATAAAAAATGCCATAAGAGGTGTGGAATTATCGCAAAATTATAGCGAAAATTGGTAGGTATCGAAAATTTCCTGATAGGTCCAGATCTTTACTTCGATTGATTAAATGTACATTTGTCATCTTGATAAGCATAAATATCGAATTTTAAACTGGGGAGACATTCTACCGAATTACACATGTCAGTAAAAAACTGTATTTGGTTATTTTCATATTTTGTTTGATTGTTTTGATGTACTTGTGTAACTACTTCCAATAATTTCAGGTGTTTTTTATATTTGCGTTTGCCATTTAAAATTCTTAGCATGCTGTTAAAAGTAGCTTTATGGCATAAAACGTACCTTCGTTCTATCTAACGTTCATGTGCTATCCTAATCACAAACTTACTCTCTGCAACTCATATACACTGAAAACCAAATTTGTCTGACACGAGAGAGAAGTGTGTTTTGCACACGTATGTTAGAAAGAGATAGAACGACCTTCTGCGTCACCGTTGCTGGGCAATGTGGTGATGTCCTTCGCTCTTCAGCCGGCTTCTATCTCTTTATAACATGTGTTGATACACACTTCTCTCTCGTACACATTGAACTCAAGCCGTCAGAACAATTTGGTTTTCCCTGTATGTACTTGATCGTGTTGTGATTTTGGTTCTTTCATTTCACAAGAAACAGCAGCAAACTCCAGAATTAATCACTTGTATTGTATAGTGAAAAGTACGTAGACGAAAGAATCCTCTGAAAATAGAGTAAGGTCATCGCGGTTTGCAACCGCATAAATATATGTCACTATTTTTAATGATTTAAAACATATGTCTGAAGCACATCTGCAAATTAAATATTTAACTCGCGGATTGTATTCGAATATATATCAACGTCGGAAATGTTTACGAATCGGAATCGGATTCTTAGAGGCTCACACTATATAAGGCCGAATGCTAACTATATATTTTTGTTCCAAGGAACTACACCGTTTTCCCGTACGAGATGCGTGTTAGAAAAGGATCATCTTAACTTTTTCTAGTGGATTTCACGCTATTCTGAGTAAGGAGAATGTTATCGTAACGTGATACCCTTGTATTTTGTTTCAACTGAAACATTTGCGACCAGGATGTTTTATATACGAGTAGCAATAAAATGGGATAATAATAGACGGACTTGTTATAGAAAAATAGCGTCAAGTAGGTTGACTCTGCACTCACGCACCACCGTTGTCAGTTCATACAGGATTCGGCACAAGTTAGTCCCGTTGAGCTAGCGACAAACATGTTTAACAAGAAAATTAGAAGGATCAAGTTAGAAAAACAGGTCCATATACAATTAGTCCATACTCCATACTCCCCACCGATTTGATAACGCTAAGGCTAATTTCTTCTTTGACCATCTGGCAACACTGCTGAACCCCACCGGTCAAACATGTCATAAGCGCCCGTCTTGACACTATAACTCGAAATTGAGAGCCCGGGCGATTATCCACGCGTCTATAAATGTATCTCTATTTTTTAAGGATACATGTATGGCAAAACCTTTGATCTATGAAATATGTACTGATAGGTGCGTAAAATTACTGGAGCTGGAAACGTATAGATGTACCTCCACCAGAAAAATGAGAGATACCCTCCCCCACCCGCGAATTTCAACAGCGACAATTTTTTTCCGAAAAGCCTGAAACGTCAAAAAACGAAGTTTGGACGACTCTAATTTTTCTCGTGTTTTTATTCCTACTTCCTCGCTCAGTGGCGTATGCCGTATGAGGTAAAAGGAATGCCATTTTTTAGATGTTATAAATATGCTAGACCGATTTATTTGATCATTGTTATCTACCCTAGCATCATTTCTCGGAAACACACGTAGAAAAAGAGTGTGTATAATAACTATTTTATATCCACAGCAGGAGTCACACCTTAGAAATTTGATCTGTTCTAATCAACGCTGCTATTAAAGTACCATTACCCGTTAGCTCTTTATGATTACGAGTTTGTTTTTACACTTCATTATATTGCAGGTAGCACTCATACTGCCTCCCATCAAAACTAGATTAGCAATTTATTTTTGGAAGTTAATTCTAGATAAAAAAAACAAAGGTGTGTTATTTAAACTTGAGCAGCCAAGTACACCATGCAAATGGGTAGTATTGTAAAGGCGACAAATTTCGAAAATGGGATATGTTTTTTGGATGTTATATGACATGTGTGACATTGTCTTTGAAATTTTCACAAAAGGTTGCCACTATGCCAATGACAAAAAAGGTTTTTATTTTTTGAGGTTTTTTCATATCGATAAATTATATAGCTGCACAGCAATTTTCTCACAAGGTTTCTACTATGACACGGAAAAAAGTTTTTGAAAATTTATCCAGTGGCGGCGGTGCTACGGGGCAAAAAACGAAGAAAATAGAAATCGTCCCAACTTTGTTTTTTAACGTTTCAGATTCTCCTGATCATTTTCAGTAACATTTTTGTAGGAGTTAAAAATTGCGGATTGTAGAGGGATGTACGAGAGGAATGTTTTTGATACGCATCTTTGCTCTCTGGATTCACCGGAGTGCGAGCCCGTTTCGCTAAGTGACCTGCTTTTACTGCCGCGCTGCCGTGTTTGACGCGTCAAGTGGTCAGGTATGGAGGAGAAGCGACGTTGTCAGATGGACGGTAGGACAAGGAAATAATGTCTGTGGACTAATTGTATGACTTGATCCATTTAATTTATTTGTTATACATGTTCGCAACTAACTTTTTCTTCAGAGGGTCTAACTTGTGCTGAACATAGTCATTTATGAACTGATGACAGTGTTCCATGCGAAGTGAAGACTTGACTTGACTCAATTTTTTATGTTTCTTATGAAACAGATTCGTAATTTTACCGTGAATAAACAAAAATGACCGAAAAATCAAGCAAAAGTTTTACTTTTTTGTATCCTTAATTGACAACTGAAACTCCAAATGTCCAGATGTATAACAATGGGAACTGAAAAATCAAGAGGTAGCTGATGAATTTTGAAAAATATTTTTTTTTGTATTTCTTCTTTAACCGCTCCCTCATATGCTGCAAAGTTAGTTATTTCATAACATGAGCATCGAATAAAATAATATTTTCTATCACACTGCTTCTAAAATCGATTTTATTTCCAAAAATTGTAAATTGGTTACGGTAGTTCTAGAGTAGCTCAACAACGCATTGACATTGTGTTGCTCCTAGGTTATTTTTTAAAGACAATTGATTAAAGATTATTGTAGATGGTTCACGGAATACATTTTTCAATATTGACAGCTATTAAGCATCGGTTGCTCTATTTTTTGTTTCATAGACTATCCTCATCGCACTACTTATCCCGTACATATTTTATGAAGTAATGGATGAAGTTGGCTTTATATTTGAACTCATTTTTTGTCCATCCCTATGTGATTAAATATCTCAGACAGTTGAAATGCGCTGAAGATATTTTTTCTTATTTTGTGACTAGATAGTTAGTGTGCTTTATTTTCAATGGAATCCAGTGTACTTACTCGTCGAAGCCCGTTTTAATAGTGACTACGATCTCAAAAGAGACTATGCAAGTAAGGTTAAAAGTGCACTATATTATTAGCGAGGACTCGAATCAGGTCAGCAGGCGTTTTCATTAAAGGAGCAGCGAAATAACTAATTTATATTTCCTATACAAAAAACGATCATGGTTTTTCTTTCGATGGGTGATCGATACCCAAGCTTGTTTTTTCCTGATAGCCGAACAGAAACCTAGTGATTTATGTTAATGTGTTGCGCTGTTAACTGTTGCATAAAATTATCGATTGATCATAATAAATAATAGGCGAAATGCAATCTGCGTATGGGCAACAAAGACTGTTGGTGACTTGACGTAAAAATTATTCTAAACAATGAAAGAGCTAGTTAACGACAATCAAAATAGTATGGTCACATTCACGACACGAATTATTAAACATTTAACGATCCGGAAAATTGTGAAACAATACAGGGTGGTCCACATTTAATGAACTGTCTTTGAGATAAATCAGTAGACTGTGCGATAGAATGTTGAAATGTAAATGATCTCGCAAAAGGGTTTTTAATAATAATTCCTAATCAAAGATGACACGGTACTAGAAAGGAGGTTGTAACTTGGAAAAGCGAACAAAAAAAAAACCACCTGCAAATCATAAAAAAATCAATATATTTCCTTTCCTCAGAAATCTACGATTCCTAATTTTCAAAACGATGTCACACATACAACACCTTTAGCTGTGGAGAAATAACATTTCGAGAATCAATATTCGACAAATTGTCTTATAATCCTAGACACTAAATTCAGATCTTTTTACTTCCGCTAATCCTTAGCCCATCTACAACTTGGGAAGTACTGCTCGGATTTTTATGAAATTTTCACACAAGATTACTGCCAAAGACGAAAAATCTTTGTAGTTTTGAGGATGGGTCCAATGCCCCCGGAAAAAAGGGCCAAAAATGAAAAAAAAAATTTGTTCAAAGAAGTTTCAGAAGAAAAATGCAAGGGTAAAAAATTTGATGCTGGGGTGGGGAAGAGAATATGTCAACTGTTTTGTTGCTAGGAATGTGTGCGTTTTCAACCTCGATAATTCTACACATCTATTAGAAGTATTTCATACATCTTCAATATGCGCGTGCCGGACTACACAACAAGCGTGTATTTATTAATGCAAACCGGTGCTGTGTTGCCACATTGCTGGATGGTCGGTAAGGCGGTAGACTAGATCGCATTCTTATCAAATCTGCGGGAACTATGTACTAATAATTGATGCCATTTTTTTGCTTAAGTGACGTTTGTATGGTCCAAACTTAGCAATAAAACCGTAGTTATTCTAAAACTGTCGAATCTGATCACACCTTTACTTAAAATCACTGGAATCCATCACTGTGTTAGGGAAATTCTTACAAAAGCCTTTTATAACGATATCTTGTTATTTTGAACATATTATCATAATGTGCCATAGTGCATTGTTGTTATATACTAAATGACATAGAAAATGCAACACCGACTAAGAGTGCTGTAATTTTGAGCAAATATGTTTACAAGTTTTTATCAAAAGTCAATAAATAATTCTGGGTGTTACATTTTATATGTCACTTAGGGCGGATTTCAAAATTTAACAAACCTTCTGCACCAATAGGGTACGACTACTAAACAGTCCGTCAAATATACCCAATCAGCCTCAAGATCTCTCCGTCCAATTTTTGTCAGTAAATAGCATCAAAGTATTCAAAACAAAACACAATAAAATATGAAGTGACAGCTTGCCATTGAAATGTTTTCAGTTTATTAAATATTATGAAATTATATAAAACTGAGCCAAAATTTAAAAAAAAATGCTTGATGGCTGAGTAAAATCCATTATTTTTAGTTTAGCTGAAGGTTTCTCCATGTTTATTGCAACTTTTGTAATTCATATGTGATTATATTGACTCAACATCACCTACTAGGTGTTAATACTTTATCCTACATTTGCAAACTTCCAATATCTTATACGAAAAAGCCTTTTCAGTCAAATTTTTGTTAGGTGTTGCGTTTCAATACACTTCTTTCCAGTTCCTCAACCGACATTTTAATACCACTCTTCCGAAACTGTTAAAGATTTTCAACATTCATACATACAATTGCAGTTGCAGTTTTTTGTTTTGATTTCAGTGTATAATCAGTCGCACCATCGGTGATGGTACATGGTACACTCAATATAACCACGTATTTGGGGGTTAGTGCAGATTTAGCGTGTACCCGACAGTGTAATTTGTAATTCTGCACAAAACAAATCTTGGAGGGAGCACTTTTTATACGGAAATTTGTTCTTAAACAATATAGTATATAAATATACTAAACGATTGAAAGACCAAATTAACTGAATGCACCAGTTTGTTCATTCTATTATTCCTGTGCTATGAAGTATAAACATTTGAAGTATCGTAGAAGGAAATGGAAAGGCTGGGGGCCCGGTGGTGTGGCGATTTTGGTCTAGATATCGCGGCTGGCGTCTTTGTTATCTCGCCCTAAAATCAGGTCACACAGCTCGGTATGGTGGTGCGCCGCGCAAAAACGAACAATGGATTAATATGGTGGTGTTGAGAATATTCTGATAAATGAACTCTCTTAATTTAGAAAATGAAAGTTGGTATTTTGTTATGGCCAGCATGAGGTAAATGTCCAAAACTTCGTGATAGTCCTTAACTTCGTTAGTTTTTGTTTGAAGTTTGAAGCACCAAAAAAAGAAAGTCGTGGTGTATTTTATTAAATTCAATCTATATCTATATTTTGTATACAGCAATAAAATGAAAACCGCTTATACAAGGGCCTGCGAAAGGTTGGGAAATTTCGAAACTGGAGATACTACAGACCAAAATATGTGGATTGACCTAAACATACCTCATTCCAAAAGTTGATAGTTTTCGAGATACAGGGTGTCAAAGTTACAATTTTATTTTCTATTTTTTCTTATTGTTTGAGGAGTATTTAAGGTTTTGGCATAAAACTCGGTATAGAGAGGTTTTCTAGTATGAAAAACAAGAATACGTAATTTTTTATAGCCAAACTTCTATTTCGGTAAATAACTTATCATAACATTTTTGTGCTACCCTGTTTACAAGTGTCTAAAGCTAATAGTTTTCGAGATATTTGTATGTATTCATAAAAAATTAATGTTACTTATTCAAAATTGTATACCCAGAGTCTATATCATGAAATATGGGATATAAATTTACAAGTTTAGGGAAAAAGCGAAATTCTATCACGAAATAAGGTTCAAATGAAGGATTTCTAAATAAATTATTTGAAAAGATAATGCGAACTAAATTAACATAGTTTTTGCACTTGAAACGCAAAATGCCTGCATTTACAAAAAAAAGTAGTATCGCCAGATCTTATCAGCAGTTTATAAAAAAAATCTAGAAATAAATAGTCCCGTAATATGCCGAGATTTGGGACATTTACGTTAGTCTAGTTTTATGCCCTACCATCCGCCGTACTATTTTGAGTTCCAGTAATTACTACCAACGACAAGTTTAATAGTAAATAATTACCAAGTTTACAACTTACACTTATATCGTAGTTTGTTTAGAGGTGCGACGATTATTTTTTGTTCGCGTCTGCACCTATGTGAAGTACGCAAATACTTTTTTAGCAAGAAAAAATGCTGCTATATAAATTATAGGATATTTTCTCTAGAATAATTTATGATACTACTACGTTTATCGTAAAACAAGTCGAAATGGAGATATTAGAGAGTTCTTAGTGCAACAAAAAAAAAACGAATTGTTAAACGTGTGGAAAAACAAGAGTTTTCATGACTACTAAAGTGAACCATGATAATTTTACAAAATATGCTCTCCCTTATTCTCCGTAACTAACGGATGTTCTTAGTCCGAATAACAAAAGTTATAACTAAGCAGCAAACTAAGAGCCATAGAAACTCTCTATTGTCGAAAAAGTGGAAATAGAGGATTCAAACAAAACGATATTTCGAAAATTAAAAGACCAATTTTAAAAACTATTTTACAATTTCCCGTCTTTAAATCGTACTACCCCTTACGAAAAACCCTGGATTGTAGATTATAATTGAATTTGCGATTCAACAAAATATACTTTCAGTAAAATGTGCTGTGGTCAAAGAAAAGTAAAGGTATTTACAATATAATATATGTTAATATTTTCATTAATATCATGTCATAGTAATAATGCGATTGACAATATAAATGAGAAAAATGACCCATTTCACAAGTCAATCAAGTATAAAATGACATTATAAAATTCCGTCTATATTACCCGACAGCGGCAGGTAGGTAATGAGAGATATTACGGATTATGTTCATTGAGAGAAGCGTGCAAATATATACAGCATGTTTTCGAGAGCGTTGCACAGCTGATGAAAAATAGAGTGCTACCACATAAACAGTGGGTGATTTAGAAAAGCGGGCATAAAGTCGAGTCGCCCGTCGTGTATTGATATAAATTCATATCAAATACTAGATGATAATTTAGACTTTCAACCACCTGATAACTGTTAGATCTATTCTATATTTTTCTAGATCCTCTCTTTATAGTTTTCTAGACTTAGCTACTTCAGTGTTGTGATCTAGGACTAGATACTCTCTTGAATCGGTTGGGTGATATAAAATCGTAAATAGTATGTCTCTTCTTTATCTAGTAAACGAATGCTGTCAACATCTTCCAATTATTCAATATCTATACATGTCACATTCAGGATCTAGATAATTTTCAACCATGTCATAGGTCAAAAACGTAATTTAGCGTTAGAAAAAATTTGAATTGCAAGCATGTATTTTTGTTTCCCGCGTAGCACCCTAAAAGTTAAATGGCATGACATACAGGTTTTGAGAACAATTTATGTTTTCAAAAAGCGCGGACCGCCCGTGAAAAGGATGATTTATATTTATAGCTTTAAGAAAACAAGTTACTGTCAAAACCATGTCATCCCAAAGCAATTTATTTTTTTGAGCCCTATACGGAATATTACACGATCTTGGTTAGTAACAATAGAGAAATGTATGCTTGCAAATCAGTTTTTTCCAACGTCAGATCGCGTATTTGACCAATCCTCGGTGTATTTGACATGTTTGTCAGTCATCTAGACAGCCTTCACTTAAGCGCTCCTCTTAAGGTAGTTGGGTAATGAGCCATATTACAGAATATAATCATTAAACTCGTCCTTGCTGTTTTCCCCAGTTCGTCTCGTTTTTTCCACCAATGCATAATTGATGTAAAATGGCTTCCGCACGATATGACATGCAATGCCTACTGTGACTGTTTATGACTCACATCAGGTGTTCTGTTTATATGTATGCTACTATTTTATATGCAGGAAAATACCCATAAGGGTCGGTGCTGACTCAAGGGTGACTAAAACCTGTTTGATTGTTCCGAAGCATCGTCTTAGTTTGTCATTTTTATATTCAATGGAAATTTATGATTATATGTACAGTAACGGACAAAAGTATATAGACAAATTAATATTGTGTTGTATTTCTTTTTTAACTTGTTTTATTAATTCACCAACCTGTATACATAATTCGTTATAGCATAAATAAATTCATTAGACTCCCTTCATGTCGACTTGACGTTGACCATCTTTGTATAACTCAATGATCTTAGTTTTTACATCGAAAGAAATTTCTGGGCCACGTGGAATGGTCTTAAAATCACTCAACTTATTCCACAATACTTGATGAACACATACTAGTCCTCTTCTGACACGAAACTGTTCTAAACTAATGTTGAAAAGAATTTGTCTACATTTGTTTGTCCCTCATAAAAAATGCTTATATTCAGATTTGTATTGTATTCATTGCAGATAATGTAAAAACAAGGAATTTAGTTTTTCTACTAATAACGCATTTGTTTATGGAGCAATGAAGTATCAATTCGTTTTCTAATGGTATGTAGGTAAATATTCATATTTGTCTATACAATTTTGTCCATTACTGTATATTAGGTATATGATACATTGAAACATTTTTGAACTTTGATGAAAACATGTTTTTGTGTATTATTTTTGGAGAGTTGCTTCGATGTTTATTTTGGAAGGACTTCTTAAGATCTACGTAGATCCAAATTCCATACTAGCTTATCCACAGCTGTGCTGATTAAATGCCACCCTGTATTTACGCGCTATGAAATTTTGTTCATTTTTACTAACTATATGCCGTGTGAAGTCCCAACATCGGGGGACACCCCTGTTGTGAACACCGATCTGATTCTTGTCTGTTTTTGTTTACCAAAAATATACCAAAACAGTTCAATTTCCAGAAACCAATTTTAAATAGTTTGCATCAGCGCTTTCCATTGAAAGTCCTTCAAAAAATCTGGTTTCTAATAAAAGATATATACACTATAGGTGTCAGTGTCGATACCATCGGAGCCAATAAAAATCGTTTGAAAACTAGTCGTACATTATAAGATTCCTTTCTTCTTCTAATTGACAATAAAATTTTCGAAGAGGCAATTTCCCCAGGTGAATAAATAAGATAGAAGGACCGGAATGCCGTCGTGAAAAGAATTTACTTAAATGAGAATTCATTCCTGTTCAAGATAAATTGTTTTCATTAAGTACATGCATTCACCGATCACATAAAATTTTATTTGCATTCATTATGAAACGGTGATTTCTATAAATAGTTTCCAGATCAGTGAGCGTATTTTTTATGCAGTTCAGACTCTTATCTTTTGATCATACAAAATATTATTAATAAATGTTCAAAGTTAATTTCCTCCCGGCTTAAATCACCTCTAACATTTTTGCCTATCAGTGAAATATTAATATACAATAATACATTTTTGATACGTGATCATACGTCCTGATTTTGGTTCTCACAAAATTGTGTCGCTTTTCGAAAATTTGCGAAAATAAACGGGCCTGTTAGTCAAGGGCCCCCGAATTGGATTTTGAGCATGCACAATCGTTGACAACTGCCCCCCTCTGCTGTTTCGAATACCAGGAATTGGGCCTGCAACTTAACATACATAAACCGTAGTCCCGCTTTGACTCAAAAAATAAATGATCACGTTGGTGATATTCAGCTGTCAATCAGTCTATTTTCTATATAATGGTTTTTGAAACGTTTAGTTTTATTATCTTTGTATGCCCAAATACCATAACCATCTACCCTAATAAACCCACGGTTCAAATCCGGTATAAATATCAGCGATCATCGGAAAAAGACATTTAAAAAAATGAATTAACAGTTCAGTTTTATTCACTCTATATGGTTATCATATACTAAGTGACATATAAATCCGAACACCCAGTTTAAATGGTTTTATTTTAATAAAAGTTGGTGAATGTATTTATCTTACTGTAAATAACAAGTGAAAAAATTTTCAGCCTTATCAGTTGGACATTCCCGTTTTTATACTGTTTTTTTTTTAATTCACTAACGCTCTAAAAATGAATATTTCAGCCGCAGTAAAGAATCAACGTTGGCGGATTTTGGTTCTTGACATCCTTTACGGTCGGTTACGATGCCTAAAGTACGTAGACCTGTACGATTTCGTCAACTTAGTGAGTTTGATAGGGGCCGTATAGTGGGACTTCGGGAAGCTGGACTTTCTTTTCGGGCAATTGCAGTTAGAGTGCAAAGAAGTGTAGACACTGTGGTTAGGTGTTGTCAGGCATGGCTTCGAGAAAGCTGTACGCAAAGAGCAAGGGGCACTGGACGCCGCCGTAGAACAACAGACCGTGAAGATCACCGCCTAAGATTATTGGCCTTAAGGGACCGTTTCTCCACTACCAGGTCCATTGCAAATGAATGGTTTGCAGAACACGGAAGACCTATTGGCATGCGAAGTGTTTACCGACGAATGAGAAGTTTTGGCTTGTTTTCATACCGGCCACACTGGGTCCTCCCTTTAACTCGAGAACACCGACGTAATCGCCTTGAGTGGTGCAGACAACGGTCACTCTGGGATCAGGAATGGAACACAGTATTGTCTTTAGTGACGAGTCTCGATTTTGTTTAGGCATGCACGATGGTCGTGCCAGGGTTAGAAGGCGACGTGGTGAAAGGAGGAATCCACAGTTTTTTGTTGAAAGACATGTTCATCACACTGTTTTCTAGTTATGGTTTGGGGTGCTATAGCTTATGGTTCCAGGTCACCTTTAATCTTCATCAGAGGTAACATGAACGCGCAACGTTATATCCACGAAGTTCTAGAACCCCATCTTTTACCCTATCTTGACACCCTAGCAGATCCAACTTTCCAACAAGATAATGCCCGACCACATGTTGCAAGAGTCACAATAGACTTCTTTCAACATAATGATGTCACATTGTTACCATGGCCACCAAGATCTCCCGACTTATCCCCAATTGAGCACGTGTGGGATATGATGGGTAGGAGATTGCTCAATTTGCAACGTCCTCCTCAGACTCTAGAAGCACTTCGAGAGGAGTTGGTGGTTGCCTGGAATGAGATACCACAGGAGGACATTGACCACCTGATCAGAAGCATGCCTAGGCGCGTTGGAGAATGCGTAGCACATCAGGGTGCATCCACACATTATTAAAGGTCAAAGGGCTTTAAAGCAGTGCAATCATTTTGAAATTTTTATCATTTACTTACTATGCTTCATTAAGTACTTATACAAAATTTTATTAAAATAAAACCATTTAAACTGGGTGTTCGGATTTATTTGTCACTTAGTATATATGGTCATCATATTTCATTTTTTTTATAATCAGTAATACTGTTTTTCACCGATACTCATTCTGCTCTACGATCTTTTGTCGAGGTACACGGACTTTCATAGCAGTCGAACAATAATACCAGAGTGCGTAAATGTTGACGTAGATACTATGCATGCTGCATATGCAAAGTCCATTTGTCTAGAAGTGCATTGGAAGTACAAATTCAATACTCGACCCCACTTTTTTCTGATTAAACAAGAGTTTATCGAAATAAGATAACGCAAAGCGCCATCTATCCCACCAGAATCGACCACTGCGGAGAGCGTATAGGTGCTTTTAGTTGGAACTGATAGAGATCTCAGATCACGTTTAATAGCCCAGTCGTGACCGTTAGAAGCCTGACAGTTCTGGCTGTACAGTCTACTTGCCATTGAATAAGCTAAACATGATGCTTTCTTCTGTTTGACCAAAAGACAGCCTACCGTGGGCAGCTGTTTCGTGCTTTTTGGCTACTCATCAGCTTGGACTAGACTTGGTCTCAAACAAGCGAAAGCATCGCAACTATCCTCTATCTAGTAGATTTAGTTTAAACAAGAGCTTTGCGCACATTTTCTGTGGAACATTAAAAAAGTCCAAGCTCTCAACAGAAATTGAGTTAACAAGGTGTCTTTAAGTTTCGTATATCAGTCGCGGTTTCAGCATTGATTAACACATATAGCAGTGCGATCTACAACACGTTAATCGGTGGTTTTAGACAAAATATCCGATATATTCCTAGGTGATCTATGAGCGTATTTTTAAACGTTGGAAGACGAAAACCGACAGTTAACCATCCGCGATGGGTCGATAAACGGTGCCGCATGTTCAGTCCGTACACCAATCAGTGCGTGACCAAAACCTCCCGTACGAATGCAATCGCCCTTTCAAGCTAAAGCGACATCAACTCCCATTAACACGAAACACTACATCGATTCGGCAAATGGACTTAGTTGGACATCGTTCTGCCTGGTTGGTGTCCACCCACCCTTTAAAAGGAAGTCGACCTCACTTCCGTACGCCACCTGCGTCTAACTGTAGTCTAACAGTTGCGCACGGGGTTTCGTTTTTGCACCTTTCAGAAAAGATATCTTGCGATTATTATTCGGGGGATTGTATTCAATAGGAATGTATCGTTGTTGAAATTGAACAAATAGATTGTTAGCATAATCTTATTCAAAAAAGGCTCAGAATCTGCATCTTCCCTGCAGAAAATTTTGTTGGCAAATCTAAAAAAAAATTAAACAGATCGCAAAAATTGTTTTGTTTTGATCGTGTCAAAGTGTATCTGTTCTTTTTTTGTATTCTAAACAATAAAGATGCTTTAGAACTTTTCTCTATAATTGATATTTTTCGAATATGTCATCTTCAACTCCGAAAAACAGTTTGAAAAAATAAAAATTTCAATATTCCCAACCTTCTTCAAATATCCATTAGCAAAATCGTAAAGCACTTAAGGACGTATTGTTTTTGGAACAATGAGACATATTATACATATACAGGGTTATCCAAATTAAGTGTCCACCATTAGTAACTTTGTTATTAGTGAAAATACAAAGTTGTTTGAATTAGCAAACTAGTAGCATTTTTAACGCTGGTAAAAATGAGAAATAAAAAAAACAATTGAGAGTCGTTATTTTGATCTTTTTCAGTAAAATAACATTTTTTTAAATGGAAACCCCTGTATATTATATTTTTTTCTGTTAAAGCATCAAATTTTAAACAAAAAAGCTTACAACTTTTCTCCTAGGTTACAAATTGTTGAAGTTATGGCCTCCAATCTGAAACAATTAAATTGTATCGACAAACTTTATTTTCAACATCAACTTATAATCTTACAAAATACAATAACAATTTTTTTTAAAGAAGATGCTCGAAAACACCACCTTGTTCTTCAATACATTTTTGGGCACGTTTTTCAACTGCTCGAACTGTCTTAAGTATGGTCCTACCATCTATCTGGGTTATCTTTTCCCTAACTGCAGTCTTTAACGCGTCAAGGTTATCGTACCTTCGCTTGTAAATTTGGTTCTTTAAGTAACCCACAGCTAACAAGAAGTAATCAAGTGGGTTTAGATCTGGTGATCTGGGAGGCCACTGTATTGGGCCATTTGTTCCTATCCACTGATCATTAAAAGTAGTACTTAGAAAATGATAAGTACCTCTGGAGTTGTGGGCAGGTGCGCCATCTTGCTGAAAATGCAGATGATGTCTACTTATAAGATCCAATTCGTCTAAGAAATTAGTCAGAATTTCTGACATAAATTCCACATATCTTTCACCAGTTAGGGTTCCCTCATAAAAGAACGGGCCAACAATTTTTGAACCAATTATACCGCACCAAACGTTGAAACTGAAACGGACTTGTGGGCCTCTTGGATGTACTAACAAAAGATTTTCTCTTGACCAATAATGGTGGTTTTTTCTATTAAACATTCCAGAATTTGAAAAATTTGATTCATCTGTCCATAAGAGGTAACGAAAGTTATTTACATTTTGGCGACAGAAGCTAAGATACCAATGGCAAAAAACAAGTCTTCTCTCTGGATCCCCTGCCAAAAGCGTTTGAACTGGTCGGTACTTATACGGAATAAATTTGTATTTTTTTAAAATCCTTTGAACAGTACCATAACTGAAATTAGAGTCCTTGAGAATATCTGCTATTGAATTCTCACGATAAGCTTCAAAATATCCAATAACTGCAATTTCCGTGGCCTCGCTTATTATGAATTCTTTTTTGCCCTTGTTTTAGCAAAAACATTTTCGTTGCCCCTAAATTTTCGATAAAGTCTCAGAAAATATCGTTCATACGGTTGAATGCGAGCGGGATATAATTCACTGTAGTATTCTCTTGCTCTCAAGGAGGATTTTCTGCACACTAAATAGCATTCTAACATATCACACTTTTCTTGGGAGAACATTTTTCTTTAAATTAATGACACAATAAAGCTTATAAACAAGTATTTACACTAATGTTTGACATTATTTGATTTTATCATTGTTTTCCAAAGCCTTCTAGTTGCGAGTATGTCCAGTTTAACAATTTGTCGCTTATCTTAATGCTGTCAAATCGCGAACGCCATGTTGTTTTCATAGCCGTCTTAATATTATAATAATGCAAATAATTAAAAATATTTATCGTTATTTTGACTTTATTTTTGACTTTAGCGGAAAAGTCATTATGAACTTTTTTGTTTAAAATTTGATGCTTTAACAGAAAAAAATATAATATACAGGGGTTTCCATTTAAAAAAATTTTATTTTAGTGAAAAAAATCAAAATAACGACTCTCAATTGTTTTTTTTTATTTCTCATTTTTACCAGCGTTAAAAATGCTACTAGTTTGCTAATTCAAACAACTTTGTATTTTCACTAATAACAAAGTTACTAATGGTGGACACTTAATTTGGATAACCCTGTATATGTATCAGCTTTAGATAAAAGTTATAAAGCACCTTTCAGCAAAGATATCTTGCGATTATTGTCATGGGCTGATTTACGAGTATTATATTGTTGAAATTGAACAAATAGTCCGGGCCATATCTTCGCATCTGATCCGAAAATATTCTTATTCAGATTTCTAGCATAATCTTATTCAAAAGGGGCCTTGAATCTGCATCTTTGCAGGAAAAAAATTGTGACAGATTAAAAAAAAATTGAATAGATTCCAAAAATTGTTTTGTTTTGCTCCTGTCAAAGTGTATCTGTTTTTTTTTTTGTGGGGGATATTCTGAACATAAAAGGTGCTTTAGAAATTTTCTCTAAACTTGATATTTTACTAGATATAAGCAATAGAAAATTTGAAAAAGGGCGGAATATGTCATGTTCGACCCCGGAAAATAGTATGAAAAAATGAAAATTTCAAGGCTATCAACATTCCTAAATATTCTTAAAGCATCCATTAACAAAATCCTAAAGCATTTTAGGACGTATTTTTATTGTAACGTGACATATTTTGCACTTTTTCAAACATCCTGTGGCTTATATCTCTAAACTAGTGCGAAATATGGCATCTTTGACCCCGAAAAACAATATGAAAAAATAAAAATTTCGATATTATCAATGAGACATATTTTGCACTTTTTCAAATATTGTATCGCTCATATCTCGAAAACTATCAACTTTAGAGAAAAGTTATGAAGCACCTTTCAGCAAAGATATCTTGCGATTATTGTCATGGGCTGATTTTTATTCGAGGTTTTGAATTCAATAAGAATGTATCGTTGTCGAAATTGAATAAATAGCATTGGTTGGGAAAATATTCTTACCTAGGATTTTTAGCATAATCTTATTCAAAAAGGGCCCCTAATCTGCATCTTCCTGAGAAAAAATTGTATCAAGTTTAAAAAAAAAATTGAACAGATTCCAAAAATTGTTTTGTTTTGCTCCTGTCAAAATGTATCTGGTTTTTTTGGGTGCTATTCTGAACAAAAGAGGTGATTTAGAACTTTTCTCTAAAGTTGGTATTTTACTAGATATAAGCAATAGAAGATTTGAAAAAGTGCGGAATATGTCATGTTCGACCTCGAAAAACAGTATGAAAAAATGAAAATTTCAATGCTATCAACATTCCTAAGTATTCTTAAAACATCCATTAACAAAACCCTAAAGCATTTCAGGACGTTTTGTTATTGTAACGTGACATATTTTGCACTTTTTCAAATATGCTGTGGCTTATATCTCTAAAACTATCAACTTAAGAGAAAAGTCATAAATGTCCCAAAAAACTTTGACGGGAGCGAACATTTTTTTTTCGGAATTCATTAAAAAAAATGTTTAAACAATGTTTATTTCACATTTTGCTCCTGGTAACATGGAGATTCGCTAAAAGGCGCCATTTTTGAATAATATTATGCAAAAAAATTCGATTCAGAAATATTTTCCACATGCGAACATATTTCCCAGACTAAAAATAAGGCATTAGAGACACCTCGATGGTCAAAATCTATCAAATTATGCAAGCGCCCGTGGAATAAATGTTTCAAGGTTGAAATGTTCGACTGGAATCAACCATTTTCATTTTATAAAATTCTGATCGTACTGCTGAAACGAATCCAATAACACGTCATGTGTCAAAATCTATCAAGCGGTTCGGACTGTAGCTTGTGAAATGGAAATTTTTGACCACATACATAAATACTCAGGCGCGAAAAACATAACCTTCCTTTTCAGACAATCGGGTAATAAGAATTATTACGGAAAGTGTTCTTCCTTCCAGTTTCACATGGGAAGAATAAATCCAATCGCAGAACAAATTAGAGAAAACCAAATGGTTTATGAGTTAATTAAAAGACTCAAAATTATCTTTATTATTATTTAGTGAGTTTTTGAAACAATTTCAATTTCTCTAGTCAGACAGTCATTATTAGCATTTAAAAGTCAGTATACCTGATACATTTACTATTTCCGATAGTTAGAACAATTATTGCATGTCGAAAAATCATATTCATTTTTTTCTCGCAGCATGGAACGCGTTCAATGTACTTCTGGTTTTGTTTTAAGGATACTGCAATAACACAAATATCCTCTCAGATAAAATTAAGATGTAAAACTTTACGATTTGTCGATGTTTAAGATCTATAAACATGAATGTGTTCGACCTAATTTCAACAATGCCCCTCATTACTTTTAGATCGCGTCTGCAAGTCGATTACAGACACGTGATTAAACTTTTTTTACCAGCAGTGAAGATTACCTCTAAACTAACTATTCGAAAAGTACGAAACGGTTTTGACTCTTCCAAAATTCGATACCAAAATGATTGATGCTCAAGCCGGCATTCCATTCCAACTAAAAAAAAATCGGTCGATGTGCTTTTCACACTTTAACGCGTTACGCCTATTTTTTCTATAACATATCAGTATTTTTCGTGACCCCAATCATGAATATACTGTTAAACGTCGAAAAAAGCCGCTTATGTATCGATCCGTTGGATCAACGCAACATATATGCCAGAAAAAGCGTTACACTTTAATTCTACGATGTTCGTTACAGTCTAGGAATCCATTTACATATATTCGGATTCTACATTAAACCAGCAAAGAAAATGTTTGTTATCCTATGCGATAATTTCAAATCCGGCTTTATTAGGGTGAAATTCAGCCAATGGTCAGTCTCACATTTAACCCTGTTAAAGAAGTACAGGAACATTATACAGGAATTTAATGTTGAATAGTGACGAGGTATACTTAAGTTATCTCCACGTCTCAAATTTATAGATTGTGTTTCTTGCATGTATAAGTTCTTCAAATAAATAAGATGGTGTGAAAGTCATAATTAATTTATGTATAAATGTGTGGCACTGTAATTTTACAATTTTTTTTACATTCAGCCTAAGGCTTCATCAAGTCAAGTAGCATGATATTCTCATAAACTACTTGACTTGACAATAAAATCATTTGAAAAGTTAATGCTTGACTCAACTTGTTTGTTCTACCTGGTGTCAAGCATTTTCAAACTACGTGATACTTGATGGCAAATTATATTTTTGTTCTGCTGAAGACATTCAGTTTTTGATACCGCTAATAACGGGTATGAATCAATTACCCGCTAAAACTGTTTTGATTTTTTGAATTTCGGCCAGGTATTCCGGTACGGGTATTATGTAAAAAACTTATAAAACGTCATCTTGCAGACTAGGTAGTTTTTAGGATGCAAACAGTCATTCCACGTTTGCTCACTAGGATGGTTGTGAGCGTCCATCTATGGAGAAATAGCTCAACTACACACATTGTTGGTTGCCTATGTTTTGTAAAGCCGAGTAGTCTATAGTTTTCATCTCTGAGAAGAAAGTTGGTTGAATAGCAAGATCGCATCTGGATGATTATGTGTATTGGTCTTCATGTGTATAAAAACAATGATATTTGCTGTGTGAAAAAATCATTACTGAATATGCTGCCAGTAAAGTATATCTATTAGCTGTGCTCGACGGTTTATTTATATGGTGTCCTTTCTCAAGACAGGTTATGTTCAAAGTTATAAATCACGAGCTTTTACGTTTTTTTTTTGTTTTCAAAAAGTTTGAGGAGAATTACGGGAAATCACCACCGCGCCCGCATTGTGTGTAATTACTGTTAGCATGTATATGACTTATAATTTGACAGTGTACAGTGAATATAATTATTTCTTATGACTCTTATTTTTTAAATTCAGCAAATTTCCATATGTAATTTCCAGAATGGATAAATAAAGTGGATGCGCAACTAATTTCTAGCTTTGAATCTCAAGTAAGTGCATTCGAGACAAGAATCCAATTAAATTATCATCAACACATATTATTAGCACACATCATATCCTCACTATGTACCTATGCGTTGCCGTTACCTCCAGTAATGCCATCTCTGAAGCAGATTCTACATCACATCAGAGCCAAACATTGATAACTAAAGCCTCAAGACGTTTAGGCAACACGTACGACTACAAAACGAGTTCACAATGTGTCCATCAGCTAGTGCTATGTTAACATCTTGTGGAAAAACCTACATAATGTCATAAAAACCAATATAATGTCAAAAAAATCGACATAATGTCACTTTTCAAGATACGTAATACCCGGATTCGACCGCACTATGTGTGTCAGTTGTTGATGAGCTATTCACATCAATAGACGTTTGAACATGATGAAGTTGTGTGAAAATAGGTTACCTGTTTTCCCATCTTATTTTGACAGTTTCATTTCCAACCACAACAGCGCCTCCTAGTGGGTACTAAATTCAACATCGATACTTTTAGGAATAGAGTTGATACCATGTAGGACCCAAGACTAAAATGTTCGGTACAACTGAGCTTATCTCTTCCAATATTATGCTGTTTTCACGAGATATCTCCGTATGTTGTTGAAACCGATTGTATGTGGTTTATGTTTACAATATTGAATGGGAATATACTTTGTAAGCGAGGACAAGCTGGTTTTTTACATTATCTGTATTTGTTCAAATTGTCTAATGATGTGTATAAATAGTGTTTATCGGATTTCTGTGTACCCCAGCAGGAAATTGTTATCATTTTAACAATTTCGATAAGTGGTGATATTGTTAATGGAAGTCGTTGTGAAATTCATCCACAATATGCATTTCAGAATTACAAAAAGTGTGGAAGAATTCCATACTATACCAACTTTTAAAATTTGCTCAGGGTTTGGTATACTACAAGAACGAGAGTAGATTCATGATGGAACATATGAGCTTTTAACATGCAGATTCTAAGGAATCATAAATATGCAACAAATAAGATTTACATTTTAAGCCATATTCAAAAACTGCACGGCTTTCGAAGTATTTTGACCCTTTTGGTGAATCAATAAAATGGTATAGTATGAAAATTACCAAAAGTGTATATCTATTTCAATCCTCTGCACATTGTGCAAAAATATATATTTGTTGAAAAATACCACCTTATCGGTCCCAATTTTGTTGAACTACTTATACATGTCACTTTTGATTGAGTCTGCTTCTGCTTAATTTCTCACATTACTATTTTGTATTATTGTAAAATTCGGATATTGGCAGATGATACATTAGTATACATATCAGATGAAAATATAAACACTGCTTTAAAGATGCTAAATTCTGACGTGGAAAACATAAATTGGTTAAATGTGAATAAGCAAAAATTGAATGTTTCTACAACAAAATATATGAACTACCTTATTTCAAAAATTGCAAAAAAACAAATTACTTTTATAGTATAGCTCCTCATAGTCTTAGTACATATTCCAAAAAAATTAGTGTATCGCATTTACTACATTGTTCAACTATCTTGTTCGCTGTATTCTCAAAATTACAGGTTCTACAAAATAAAGCTACGAGTAATAACTAGCTAGTCAGCAAGCCTTGGTTTTGTGAATATTTGTATATTATGTCATTGTTGTAGTTTTCTAAAAAAAATATAATTGTAGCAATCATGCTAAACAAATCTTAAACAAACAAACAAACTAAATCATAATTTTGCTATAATTTTGACTAACCAATAAACATAATTTTTCTGATGTCATCTACCGGATACCTACCTTTTTTATTTTTTATTTTACAACCAAATGATTCGACCTTGGCGTGTCTAAAGTTTGATAGCCTGTAGTAAAAAATTGTATAATGCCATCGGCAATCTGTGATTTATAGGCAGATATACCTGACAAAATTACAGGGTAGAAATCGTAGGAGGTAGCTTCTTCTTTTGCCTTGACAGGCATATAAAACATTCTTGGAATCTTATTTAAGCATAAAAAGTGCAGTTCCAATTGTTCCTATCCGTTGGCCCATCAATCTATTTTTTTTTTTGAGTCTTTGACAGTATAAGGCATAATGTTAGCACTCTGCATCAAACTTCACCACACTTGAATACGCTTTATACAGGGCAGTACAAAAAATAATCGCAATATTTCATACCTTCTTAAAAATGTACAGGTTACTGCTAGTTTCTACGTTACTAACTGCACTGATTGCGAATATAAAATTAATATTTTTCTAACTTTACTGTTAGTGAGCATTACTTCTCTAGCATGTAGAATTTTCAATTGCAAACCTCAGAGAATTTCCAAATTAGAACGAATCTAAACTGTCGTGCAGATTTTACCTCGTATAAGCAAAATAATATTTCCAAGCGAGATAATTTATTCTAAGCTATAGCTTATAAGTTTGTCTCGAATTCGAAATTGTAACAATATTAACATCATAAAATATATATATATATATATATATATAACTTGAGACGTGGTCATTGTCGTCTAGACCAGTTAGGTGAAAAATTAAAGCTTCTGCCTTTTGTTGGGTACTTCGACAAAATTTAAGCAAAGAGGACTCTTTATACTTTTTTAATTCTCTCTAGCTTTCAATGGACTTTGCCATCATCATCAGGAGCTGCAATTACAATGATAACAGTAGCAACAAAAGTGTAAAATGAATTTAAATTGACTCAACTTACAGTAGTATGTGAGGATGTTGCTAATTGTTGTTTACGTATAGGATGAGGGAAACGTCCAGTAACATGGTGAGAGCTGGATATATGGTACAATGGTCAAAATTATATAAAATATGACAAGAACAAGTTAAAAACAGATTAAAAATTATTTAAAAAACATTAGAGCATTACATCGTGAAGCCACTTGATGATTGCACAAAATGGTGGTCATGGAATAATGAGTGAGATGAAACCCTTTGACAGAAGGCCGAAGGTTGTCAATGTCTGTGTTGAAAGATGGAACGAATTGTGGGCGTGTGCCAAACGTTGCCAAATCACTTCAGATGATGTGATTTTCAGAATGTTATGTAAGAAATTGTTAAACCGACCAGAGGCAGTGGAATCGGCCAAAACACAGATTCTATTTATGGTTGTGAAGAGTCGAAATTTGGGGAGATATGTAAGTTCTCCAATTTTTCGCAGTTTAGCAAATATGAGTAAATGACACTCAGTTGTTTAACATCTGTCTTTTTGTTGATACAGTTGTTATTCATGAAAATGTGGGACATTTCCAGGAATAAACGTTTGGAAATGTGTTTTTCTTTATCAAGAACTTTGATACTTGTGTAATTCATAGAATGCCCTGTTGTGTTAACATGAGATGCCAGAGCGTATCTTTCAGGATGAAGCCTAGCATCACTTTTGTGTGATGTAATCCTTCCTTTAAGAGATCTGGAGGTCTGACCTATGTATATTTGGTTGCAGTTGTTGCAATTGATGGAGTAGACTGTGTTGGTTAAGCCAAGCAGCGGGACTTTGTCTTTCATTTTTGAAAAAATGCAGTTTATAGTGAGGACGGATTTGCAAGCAATTCGAAAGTTCAAAGGACTACACAATCTGATCAGCTTAGGGGTCAGTTCCTTGATATAGGGCAGGACAGCAAAACCAGGTCTGTAGTCCGGGTTGGTGCTTGTACTGTTTGGATTGATGTTATTATTGGGAATTACATCAGTTCCGTTATTAGGGGTTGTGCGACTATTACCTGCATCACCAGAGTTCGGCAAAATATTGGAAGGTGAACTAAATAAGATCTTGTTAATCAGACACTTCGGATAACCATTATTGATGAACAGTTTTGATAGTTTACGTAAATTTGAGGTGTGGAAGGTATTATCTGAGATGCTGATTACCCTTGTTTTCATCTGTTTTACCAAATTGATTTTAATCCCTAGCTTATGGTATGACCTAAAATTGAGAAACCGACCTGAGGCCATAGATTTCTGGTACCAGTCTACCAATAAACTGTTGTTGTTGGTGCGGATGAGTCTTGTGTCTAGAAAGGGGACAGACAGGTTCTCATCTTCTTTTTCAATGGTAAATTGGATGTAGGGCAATACCAACTTTCTCAGCAACAACACCAGTAACTTTGGCTGCTGTACTAGTAGCACATTCTGCTACCTTCATAGTTTTAGATAGAGGTCTTGGCACGGGAGCTGGTTGTTGCGCTGGCGGCAGCTTACTGATCAGTTTAGGTTTGGTAGAGTTAAAAAATTCACCAGCCTTTTGAGATGATGTTTTGAGATAGGTGCCAAGCTCCATTAACAATTCTATCTGAAATTTGGCTGCTATAGTCTTCAGCTTCTTCTCTACGTCTCCTCCATTCCTGAATGCCTTCTTCTGTCACATGACTTATTATGCCAATTTATTAATAGTTGTTAATTTAAATTCCCATTAATTAAAATATAGTTTATTCAACTGCCCCTGGTCGGTTTAACAATTTCTTACATAACATTCTGAAAATCACATCATCTGAAGTGATTTGGCAACGTTTGGCACACGCCCACAATTCGTTCCATCGTTCAACACAGACATTGACAACCTTCGGCCTTCTATCAAAGGGTTTCATCTCACTCATTATTCCATGACCACCATTTTGTGCAATCATCAAGTGGCTTCACGATGTAATGCTCTAATGTTTTTTAAATAATTTTTAATCTGTTTTTAACTTGTTCTTGTCATATTTTATATAATTTTGACCATTGTACCATCTATCCAGCTCTCACCATGTTACTGGACGTTTCCCTCATCCTATACGTAAACAACAATTAGCAACATCCTCACATACTACTGTAAGTTGAGTCAATTTAAATTCATTTTACACTTTTGTTGCTACTGTTATCAATGTAATTGCAGCTCCTGATGATGATGGCAAAGTCCATTGAAAGCTAGAGAGAATTAAAAAAGTATATAGAGTCCTCTTTGCTTAAATTTTGTCGAAGTACCCAACAAAAGGCGGAAGCTTTAATTTTTCACCTATATATATATATATATATATATATATATGATCTATGCATAGAGGAAGTTTTCCCGTTATTATTGTAGATGCTTTCTGTTATAGAAATGTTGCCAGTGTTATTATACTTTTTAAACCTTGACTGAAACCAGTGAAAATCATTGAATTCATTGAAGAAAATAAAATTTTGACAAAATATCAATCTGGATTCAGACAAAAAAAAATTTACAGAAACAGCAATCCAAATAGCGGTGGAAGACTGAAGAAGAAGTATAGATGAGAAAAAATGTTCGGCGACAGTATTTTTAGATTTCAAAACGGCGGTTGAGACTATAGATAGGAAAGACTGTTAATGAAATTAAATCACTTTGGTTTTAAAGAATCAGTATTTTCCAAAATTATTCAGTCAATAGAAGTAAAAAAAAATGTATCAGAAGGGGTGCCACAGTGGAATAAATTAGGCACATTATATGATTATTTAAAAGATATCTTTGACAAATGCAAAACTCAAATATTTCCAGATGACACATTGACATAACATTAACATATGGATACTGCATTCGAATTGTTAAATAGTGATATTAAAAAAATATAAATTGGTTAACTGTGAATAAACTGAAATTGAACACTAATAAAACCAAATGTATGTCAATACGGAAACATTTAGGTGACAATAAAATTAGACTCATGAGTAATGATGAAAAAATTGAATCATTCAAATATCTGGGTTTCAAAAAAATCGTGTTTAACACCATAATTCTTCCCCATTTTTTAAGTTGCTCAACTATTTTGTTCACTGCAAATGAAGACATATTTTAAAAATTAGAAATTCTACAGAATAAAACTATAACAATTTATCCAAATATGCTAAAATTAAGTCTATAATAGAAGAACTGCAGTGGTTGAATGTAAAAATTTTTTATGTTATTTAGTTCTCATGTTCATATTCATATTAAGACATCATCTGTTACCACCACATTTGGAAAACTTCAAGAAATTAAATATACGAAACTAGAGGCAGTATAGATTTTGATCTGCAAAATTGTAATAGTAGCATAAGTAGCAAATCTGTATTTCAAAGGGAAGTATTTGAATCTAATAAATTGAATAATGAAACAGTGTTCGAATTTAAACATGTTTAAGATGAAATTAAAAATCACGTCATGAATACCCAAAATGCATAGCGTAGTAATTTTAATAGACAAGGATGTAAAATTACAAAAAAATGCGTAAGATAGTAATCATACAAAAGTAATGCTAAATAAAGCTTTAACAAATAAACAAACAATAATCGAAATTTCCCAAATTTTGGTTTGTATGTTTCATAGTGTTTTGTCCTTCTTTTGTTTCAAAAATACTTTAACCCTCTGCCGTACCCCTATATGACCCCCCGTCTATGGTAGTACCGTTACTGGCGGGCAGGTAGTTGAGAGTCCTTTCCACATGGCATACCACAATTTGCACACATTGTGAATATGTTGTATGTCAAGACAGGATTTTCGCAGAATCGATCCGTTTCAAAAGAAAAGCTAGTTGACACGTGAAGAAAAAGCGACATTCTGTAAACGAGCAAAAGGGTGGAACGGAACTTTGTCCTTTGAAGTCTTCTGTCTGTCGATGTATGTCACCTGTTGAATGTCTAGCGTTCAGTAAGCTGGAATATGCCTCTGTCCCACGTCACGTTCGATGGATGGGTGTTTTGAATGCTACTTTTACAGGTCAGTACTCGTTAAGGGACGTAGAAATCAGGTTACAATTTATTATACTGGCCTTAGCTCGTGGCGGCATGGAGGTTGTGAAGTCATTCATTTTGCATTAGTGTGAAATAGATTGGTTTCGGAGAAAGGTATGGAATATTCATAGTAACGTAACAGTTACTTCGAAAATGGATATTTTTATTCAACATTTTAATATAACAATAAATTAATATCTAATGTGTAATCAGAAACACAATAAATAATACGTGGAGTATCTCACAGATTATTTGTCATATCTTAACATATCCTAAGCCAATAATTATTTATTTACAGTATAACATTTGAAGTAAAACAAAACACCAAACTAAATCAAAACGATCACGTCAAGAAAACGAATTTCGAAATGCAGTAAAGGCACAATGCATATACAGGGTGGTCCATAAGTCCTTTGAAATTTCAAATTTGAATAAAATTTAACGGGTGAGCGTGAGCGGCGCGGGCGAGGTGGGGGCAGTATCTTCAGTGTCTGGGAATTCAGTCGCCATGGAGTGTTTCACTGGAGCGGATCGTGCTTTTTGTGTGCGCGCGTTTTATCAAAATAATGATTCGGCAACCATTGCGCGGCGTAAATATCGAGAATACCACAATTTACACAATTTTACAAAGTGTCCAACAGCTCAAACGATTAAGAACTGGGTTGCTAAGTTCGAAGAGACTGGTTCGACGTTAGATAAACAGCGGTGGGGTCGACCAAGGACAACTCGTATTGAAGAAAACATCAACATTGTGGCACAGTCTGTTCGTCAAAATCCCAGTCTACTCGTAAGCGTTCCAGTGCACTAAACGTACCCAGAACATCTTTACAGCGGATTTTAAGGAAAGATTTACGTCTGCACGCTTACAAAATTCAGTTAGTGCAGGAATTAAAAGATAATGACACTATTCAGAGACTAAACTTTGCGAATGAAATGTTTAATCGATTTTCTTCGCTCAATAATGTGTTGTTCTCGGACGAGGCTCACTTCCATTTAAACGGGCATGTAAATAAACAAAATTGCCGTTATTGGAGCCCCGAAAATCCAAGGCGTAAGCATCAGAAGCCCTTACACAGCCCTAAAGTTACAGTTTGGGCTGCTATGTCAGCGCATGGCATCGTAGACCCTTATTTTTTTGAAGACGACAGAGGTCGCGCATTAACTGTTACTTCGGAGCGGTATGTAGCAATGATAGAGGAGTTTTTGACAACAGCGTTGCAGAATTTTCCAGGCTATAATGCGCTGACCTGGTTTCAACAGGACGGAGCAACTGCCCACACCTCCAACACTTCTATGCCCGTCGTCTGTCAACTTTTTCCCAGCAAAGTAATTTCTCGAAGAGGAGACATTTCCTGGCCACCACGTAGTCCAGACTTGACCGCAATGGACTTCTTTTTATGGGGCTACCTCAAGGGTAAAGTGTACGACACCACTCCGCGATCAGTTGATGTCCTGAAAGAAAATATCCGAAGAGAAATGGCAAGCATTACAGTGTTGACTTGCCGCGCAGTCATCAACAATTTTAGACGTCGTTTATATGAGTGCCGTGATCGTAATGGATTGCATTTAGACGATGTGATTTTTAAAACATAATTCCCATTCAATAAAGATGATAACAAAATATAATAATTCTTCATAATGTAACTAGTTTGGTTTTATTCCTTTTTTCCAGCTCAAAGGACTTATGGGCCACCCTGTACATTTCGGTCGGTCCAGCGATTGAGCGCTTCCGCGTTAGTTACACCTCATGTGAAATTCGATTAAGGCGTTTGGACCGTAGCCCGTAAAATAGATATTTCAAACTTCCCGGAATCATATTAGACGAAAATATCCCTGGTTTGCGGAATAATTGTAAAGTCTGGTTTTATTCCTGCAAGTTGTTCAAGCGGGTATTGAAAACATGGGCGCACAAAATGGGTACACCATTTTTTGTGAGAAAACTTTTTATTCGACAACAAAGAATGAGAACAACTCTCCATATAAGATTTTTAGGTATTTATGAGACCTTCAAAGTGTGACAATACGTAAAAAGATCCGACTAATAGTAAAAAAGTTATGGCGGAGAACAGAGACAAACTGCAGGTTTTGGCACTTGTTGGTAATGCGACGATGGTTTCTCGCAGATATTTGAAATTCTTCAAATTCATAGGATTCGTACTTCTAAGTAACCACAACAAAATTGGAGTAGATTGGTCAAGTAGTTTTTGAGAATTTCTAATTATCTATCCCAAAACACCTGTTTTCCAGCCATCACTACTAGCTTATTGAGCAATATACAAGGTTAGTTCAAAGGACATTTTGAATTTTGTTGTTGTTATTTAGAAGTATGAATCCTAGGGATTTGAAGAATTTCAAGTAGTTGCGTGAAATTATCGTCGTATTACCAACAAGTGCCAAAGCCTGCATTTTGCCTCGTTTTTCGGCCATAACATTTTTGCTATTATTCGGATCTTTTTACGTGTAGTCTCATTTTGTAGGTCTCATAAATACCTAAAAATCTTATATGAAAAGTTTTTCCGTTTCTGTCAACACTTTCGATTGAATCCCAAAAAGCATGTGGTGTACCCATTTTATGCCTTCAGACTTTACAATTATTTTAGGGAAATTTGCTAATATGATTAGACTAGGGTAAAAAGTAGCCTATGAGCTATTCCAGATTATAACCTGTCTCTGTACCAAATTCCACCCAGATCCGTGCAGCCCTTTTGGCGTGATTGAGTAACAAACATCCACACTTTCTCATTTAAAATATTATAAGAAGGGATATATTAATATAAAGAGGAAAGAAGGGTTATATAGTGGGGAAGGGAGGTTGGGATTGGCGCTGTATTAGAACGTGTCGACTTTAGTTGCTTGCTGTATCTTACTCTATTTTAAAAAAAATCACTTAATTTCGAAGAACTAAAACTACTAATAGCCCAATAAGTATGGCGTGACACAAGATTACAGACATTATGTTCCCAAAGGAAGAACCCAATGTTAATTCCGATGAATACTGAATAAATGCTACTCAAAATCCTTCCACTGTTCACATTAAAGAATGTTTCATCATCATTGATTTTGAGCGCCAGAAATGAAAACTAGACTTTGTAAACTCTCGTGTAAATACTGGATAATTCCACCCGCTTGGGGCGAGATGGATTATTTTTGGCTCTGAGGAAAGTTGTCCTATTGCTCGATAGAACTTTCCCAATGGATTAATCTTTTACCTACATGCCAGAGAACTTTGCTCGCCTGGACTCCACTGTACCGTTGCGCGTTAGGCTTACCAGATGACCCCGCTAGACCGTTGTTACTTATTCTAGGTAGTTCAGAAATCGGATCAACAAGGCATCTTTAACCTCTTTATAACATTGAGTCGTCTAGCGAAGGTGTCGAATTCGATTTCCTTAAATCCGCCCCTGAAAGTCACCTCAATAAAGAAATTCCTGTCCGCTACACGATGCGAATATGGATTGTAATAGAGTCCCAGACCTCATATTGAACTAAATCCAACCCTTGTACCGATTCACGCCTCCACCTTGCCCGCTTTTCAGTCCAGGTAGATGCCTGGTAAATGCCGATACCGTTAGGGGCGTTATTAGTATATTATTAGTGTAAAGGTGAATAAAAAAATCGGAAATTGGATACGAGTATACCATATGTCGGGGTTGCTACCCATTCTATTCTGTTTCACACAAAAATGTGTAGGTACGGTTAGGATCGAGGATCGAATGGTATTTTCTAATAGTTGCCTCTCAGATTCCTTGGACGATTCGAGAGATTTCCCATAAAATTACTATCTGGGTGGTAGAATATGTAGAGTATGTTAGATGCGTTATATATTATAGTTATATATAGTTTTTTCATTCTGGACTAGTTGTGAAGCAGCGTCTGAACATCGAGGTACTCCTATTCTCTAGGATAAGAACTAGTGGTAGTGCTGTTAACTGGCGGTGGAGAGGCGCAGCTTGGCATTTAGACCACCTTTGACCCGTTTTATCGGCCCTGTGTGTACCAATACTATCGTCCACTGTGGTTACTTTTTTGTCGAACCTTGTACTTTCTTGATTTCCTAATGATGATTGCGATGCGCGGCGCAAAACCTAACAAGTGGATCCCCGTCTCGTCCTCCTCCCAGCGCACAGAACAGATGGATCTAGTATTACCCTGAGGAGAGACAACTGCCTGTTCAGTTAGTAGAATTAGGGAAAGTCCGTTCTGTCAGATTGTCTTAGATTTTGAATACCTTACGAGCAATAGAGTAGCTAGTTCTAGATTTACACGATCCGATGGAGTTATCTTAAGGAGCCGAAGCCTAGCGAGACCGTTTAGCAGGTTTAGAACGCAGCGGTATCAAGGAAGAGGGCATGAAGGAGCAAATTCCGTTGGCAAATTGGTAGAATGGGGATAGTTCACCCGTCGACATAAAAGAGACTTGTCTTAATCTCGTTATTAGAATCACAATAATAAGGCGAAGTTTAGCCAGTTGGCTACTCTTACACCCAACCCTACCGTGTGAGGAAATATATACATACAGTGCAAAATAAGATACATATTAGCCTAATAAAATTTTTATTTTTTAATTCGATTTATCAATTATTATTTTTTTTTAATTCATATTAGTTATTTCTATTTTAATCAATAAGACTTTATAATTACTAATTCTTTGATCGTATTAAATTCCTTCTTTATCGACTATAAATTCAAAGCTTAGCTGTTTGCCAAATTTTGTTCCATTAAAATAAATAGATTGAAATTTATGTTCTGATCATTTTGTTGTGAATAAAAATCCTTTTGTGAATTACGGTTATCATATAATACAGGGTGTCGGTAAAATAACAACAAGCCAATCTGAGTCGATTTTACTATAGGAACTACTGTCCGAAAATTAGCCGTTTTCGAATTATACTAATTTTTAAGATTTTATAAAATTAACGTCCTTTATACGTTAACCAAGTCATAAAACTTGAAAATTGGGTGTTTCATTTGATTTTTATTTTGTTTTACAATAAAAATATTCTAAAATACGAAAATTGATACTCAAATGTACATTATTGACATTTATCTCATGCAGTAAGCTTCAAAATAGTTCGATTTTTGTTAAAAAAATCTTTGTTCATCTCAAAAGCTTCAGTTTACTAGAAAAAGTCGCATACAAATTTTGCGTACAAAGTAATTAAAAAACATCTACGTTTCATTACCTTTCAAATGAGGTATAAAAATCACAAATCGAGCAAGAATTGGAAAAAATATGACTATTATAAGAGGAGGAAGGAAAAAGCAATAAAAATACTACACTTACAAAATCATACCTTAATACAGGATAATTTGTTTGAAACTACATTTTTTTATTTTTATAATACATTTTCAATATGGCGCCCTCTATTTCTAATGCACACACGTGCTCTTCTTATGACTAAGAGAGGCTTGAATTTCTTGTGCTGCATGTATTATCTTGTTTCTGAGCTCTTATATTGTGGGTACAGGATTTTGATCAGACTATAATAAAGTTTTCATGCGACCCCACACAAAAAAGTCCATAGGTGTGAGTTCGGAACTGCGTGCTGGCCATGGGATTTTTCCGAAAATCGATGGATCGGTAGCAGTTGTTTTGAGTCAAAGATAACACCAGGTTTTTTACTTGTTCCACAATAGGAATGAGCTCATTGTTGATGATCAAAGCAATCATGTCCCCTTATTCTATTATACAAGTGCTTATGAGAAAAAAGCATGTAAGTACTCTCATCTGGATTGATCATCAACATGTGTCTCTGACAAAAATCAGTTATATTATTTACGTTATATGTCACTGATGGGACAAGTGAAATTAAATGAAAGATGCCTATCATCTGCGTAAGTTTGTTTGTTCAATACATGAATGTAAATCGAAGGTGTATATCAAATACAGCAAGGACCTAAAACTATACAGACCGCCGAGGCCTGACGTGTTCCTGCCAAATTAAACTAAACTCTTAAAAATTAGAGAAGAAAATTGGCTTAGGTTTCACTGTAAAGCTCGATCATCCATGGCTTTTATTAGATATGAGTAAAGGTATGTCTGATTGTTATGATCGTTGATTTTTAGATCTTTCGTCAGTTAGTGGGGTATGTATAGTTTCAACTATTAGACACCAATATCAAACTAGATTCCACCCTTTCGCATCAATTGCTAGGAGCTTTCATCTCATCAGTGAAATACGAGTTGTTCCGATAATAAGGCAATATACCTATAAAACAAGCTACATCAGAAGATTTATAGCTCCAAACGACTGTTATCTAGCACGATGTGTAGAATTTCATGTTATTATAACCAACAGAAACCATTACGCTTTCGATTGTGGCTGATTACAAATTAGGTTTTGTTAAATGCATCTAGGGCTTCGCTTCAAGTCTTAATTTACGCTACATCTGATTGGAACGATTATTTTTAGCAGGGTAAACGTATTTAGTGCAGATAGACAATTCCTATGGTTTCGCTAATAAAGGTTATTAGTCTAACTGGGTTCATCCATTCTATGAAGACAATACAATTAGTGGAGTTTTTTTGTAAAGGAGCATTCGCCTTATGTTGAGTTACTAAAGCAACTGTAGTAATCATCAAAAGTATACTAAGTGACATATAAATCCGAACACCCAGTTTAAATGGTTTTATTTTAATAAAATTTTGTATAAGTACTTAATGAAGCATAATAAGTAAATGATAAAAATTTCAAAATGATTGCACTGCTTTAAAGCCCTTTGACCTTTAATAATGTGTGGATGCACCCTGATGTGCTACACATTCTCCAACGCGCCTAGGCATGCTTCTGATCAGGTGGTCAATGTCCTCCTGTGGTATCTCATTCCAGGCAACCACCAACTCCTCTCGAAGTGCTTCTAGAGTCTGAGGAGGACGTTGCAAATTGAGCAATCATCATATCCCACACGTGCTCAATTGGGGATAAGTCGGGGGATATTGGTGGCCATGGTAACAATGTGACATCATTATGTTGAAAGAAGTCTATTGTCACTCTTGCAACATGTGGTCGGGCATTATCTTGATGGAAAGTTGGATCTGCCAGGGTGTCAAGATAGGGTAAAAGATGGGGTTCTAGAACTTCGTGGATATAACGCTGCGCGTTCATGTTACCTCTGATGAAGATTAAAGGTGACCTGGACTATAAGCTATAGCACCCCAAACCATAACTCCAACAGTGTGATGAACATGTCTTTCAACAAAAAACTGTGGATTCCTCCTTTCACCACGTCGCCTTCTAACCCTGGCACGACCATCGTGCATGCCTAAACAAAATCGAGACTCGTCACTAAAGACAATACTGTTCCATTCCTGATCCCAGAGTGACCGTTGTCTGCACCACTCAAGGCGATTACGTCGGTGTTCTCGAGTTAAAGGGAGGGCCCAGTGTGGCCGGTATGAAAACAAGCCAAAACTTCTCATTCGTCGGTAAACACTTCGCATGCCAATAGGTCTTCCGTGTTCTGCAAACCATTCATTTGCAATGGACCTGGTAGTGGAGAAACGGTCCCTTAAGGCCAATAATCTTAGGCGGCGATCTTCACGGTCTGTTGTTCTACGGCGGCGTCCAGTTCCCCTTGCTCTTTGCGTACGGCCTTCTCGAAGCCATGCCTGACAACACCTAACCACAGTGTCTACACTTCTTTGCACTCTAACTGCAATTGCCGAAAAGAAAGTCCAGCTTCCCGAAGTCCAACTGATAACATATGATGGACATCTAATGTCATATGGCACATGAGATCCCCGAAGAGAGTAATGACTGATATTTATTTAACAAATTAAAGACATCAAACAGGGCAAATCTCCAAAGTAGACATCCACAGTATAGCTAAGCATACTAAGTTATGAGCACTGTTATTTATAATCTACGTATATGAAAACACAATTGTATAAACGAGAAACATGAAACTGAAACGTGGAGCATAACTTACTAGGGGATGCCCAACGTCACAAGGAAAAATATCTGCAAATTTACCACATTTGTTCAGCTTTCTTTGCATTCGTACCAGTGAAGAGCTTAAACTAATATTAGTTCTGCAAAACCGAATATTGAAGTATGTACACTGTATATGATTCACTCTTATCGATACATTTATATTGATTTTCGATAAAAGGTGCAAGCAGTCGATTTGATTGTTCAATATTCTTTGAAGAAAACAAATTGGATAATATCCATTTCTTAGCTAGATGTATGATTTTTAAATGTTCCATTACGAAGCTTGAATCGTGATTATGAACATGATACTCGCCCTATAAGCCAGAATTCGCAAGAACCTATGCTCGACAGACTCAATTATCCTTATGTGGACTTCGTAGTGTGGGTTCCAAATAATAGACACGAGAGATTTCTATGTATAAACACATAATATAGTGATAGGAGGGTAACAGAATTGTATCCAAACTCCGACTTCTAATAAAGCCTGATATCTTACCCGTTTTATTCATTGTTCCTTCTATATGGTTATCAAAGCTCCGTTCCGTATCATTTTTCTGATAATAATCGTTGGGTTTGTCGATATGAGGTTATATTTTGACGTATTTTTGAAGGCTTTTTAACTAAACGATACATCTTTGTCATCGGCGTAAAGAAGAAATTGGCAATGGCTAAAATATTGTGAGATATCATTTATACAGATTGAGAAAAATGATTGAACATGACAAAGTTATTAAATGAAATTTTTGTCATAGTCACCTTGTCAAATATTTTAATTCAGAATTGCTAGTTAGAGAGTGGCGATGTCGATAGCAAAATGCTCTTGGTGGTTGAAATACAATCAGAAAAAAATTATGATATATTGTCCAAGTCGAAAAAAGCACAAAGAGGTGAAAGTAATATAATTTTTAGTACGATTATGAAGATAATAGAAAAAAATCTAATCTACACAAGGAAAACAATTCCGTTATAAGTATTTTAGATACAAGTAGTGTTAATTTCTAAACAACACTTCCTTGTAAAATATTCTGTTAATATACAACAATTAAATTATATTAGAGCCATTATATAAACTACACATAACTATGATTTTTTTGTCCATTCGCGACAACCTTCTTGAACGCGTATGTGTACTTTTACGCGGTAAAAAATTGTTTCATTAGCACAGTCAGTAGCGTAGTATCGATCAACCTTATCGATAAAAATTAATTGACAAAATTGGAACATTCTATAACTCATAACATATCCTCCATGAGCTGAAAGAGACAGAAAGGTGACGTTTTCCTATTTTTACTCTCCACTTAGATTGGCAAACGAGTATTGCGATCGTCAAAAATTAATTTTAACATTGAAACATTATGTTATCATGTTGTCATATCATATACAGCACAAAAAACGTTTTGTTCATCTGTTATATCTGTAGTATGTCCGGTACCCGCCACTATAACTCGGAACTGGAAGCTCTGTATGGTTTTAAAAATTTGACGAATGGCGGCACAGCTGCGGGTTCTTAGACGGTCGAGCGTGGAGGAACAACCAGTGGATCCGTGTGATGTACACCCCCCCCCCCCATCTATATATTCACATGATACCCGTGAGTATTTAGGCCTTAGAGAAGTGCGGTGGCTCAAGCTTAGGCGAAACACTGAAAATGTCTGAACGTTCTGCAACTTTGCTTTCCGATCATCGTTGACCGTTTCCAGTTTTTTTAGGGTGCTGGAAAAATCTCGAATCGCAAGTCACATATTTAACTTACGGTAATAACTCTTAGGATGTCATTGTGGCTAGGATTTTCAATAGATACCTGAAGGTAACTGAGTCAATCTACTTGACTTAATTTTTGAGACTGGAAGGATTTTAGAACAGTGTTCGAAAAAGCATGCCAAAAAAGTTGTACCAAAGGTTTGTTCAGATAAGATGTATCATAAACAATCCCAAGGACACGTTGTAGGTATTTTTTGCGAATGTCTAGCATAGCATAGCAAAATTTAAACTATATTGTCCATAATATCGCTTACTATACATCTCTTCTTTCAAATCTATATTTTTCGTCCAAATATATGTTTTTTTCTATTGTGTATTCGATAGTTATTGTTTAGTAAACTTTCGATGGCTTCTGCTGACACTAGTATAAAATGGGATATCTACCATTAGGGTTAACTGCTTGAATAGGATTACCAAAATTAAAATCTTTTTCAGAATGATGTTAATATCACATATCTACAGATTTTTTGCTTCTCTGCAATTAGAAAACGAGTCGTCACTGATCTATATCTATCGCGCAACTCTAGTAATTATTTTCTGAAGGCCTTTTTTATATATTTCATTTAATTGTAGGCGATTCTCATTTAAACTATTTAGAAACGCCTTCGAAACATTAATGTTTGCTTCCTGTGTACGATCAAAATCTTTTGAAAACAATTTTTTGTTTGGCCTGTTAAAATTGAACCTTATTAAAAATTATGGTGTTGATACGTACTAGACACACGGTATCAAAAAAGGGCATCCTAACTGTACGTGTCACGGATCTTAACGATATTACTTCCCGTATAGTTGGTGGTGTAAATACGTGACCTGTTTTGGAAAAACGTGTATACAAGTTGTAAGCTCAGAGCAGGACAGAACTACCAGAAAATTTCCTGCGGAAATCCATCTTTTTGTATAAATTTGAATCAGCTGACATTTTTTATCTTATTGTTTATTTTATCTTCCCCAGTTCCAATTACAATTAAAAATCAGAACAAAAGACAAACCGATAATAACGTTCTTTTTCCTTAAATACAGCGATTTGATTTGACATACATTTTCCTTAAATATAACTTTTAAGTATATTAGGAAACAAATTTTGCTTCCCAGGCCAGTGATAATGGTGAAAAATTGGAAATCGAAATTGAGATATGATGTTTTTTGGATGTTATAATATGACATCTACATCACAACCATGTCACTCACTTCCGTTGGTGTGTATGTCAGCCCGTCCGCTAATTTTGGGCAGTCTATAAGTTGGAAAGTATCGCTCGGATTTTGATGAAATTGGTGCAGTAGCGCCGTAGCTAAATGCAAAAAAACGAAAAAAGTAACAAAGTTTATTTTTTGACCTTTATAGAGGCTCCTGATCATTTAAAAAAAATTAAAGGGGAAAAATTGAGGGGTGTCTCAAATTTTTGGTAATGGTATATTTATAAACTTCTAACAGCAGTAATTCTCGCGCCTGCTATGTATACGTACATTTGTCAGTATATTTGCCCTTAACACGTAGGCTGAAATATTTTATACATACTCGTAAAAGGCAATAGCCGCTACCTCGGATGCACAAACACGCGATGAATTTTTTACCTAAACAGCTAAACGCCGCCCTGGCGATGCAACAATTGTGACTACCAGTTACACCAAGAAGTCACCTCCAATCTGCCCTAGTCTAACGAACATCAGGACAGTGGGAACTTATATATGTTAATAAAGACAAGGATGGTTCAACTTCATACACTGTCCAAGAATATAGCTGAATAATTCCTGCCTAATATGGTACGCAATGAGTTAACCGTTCCATGCGCGGGACCTTATTTCTTATTATGTCGAAAAAAGAGGTTCAGCTAATCAACAGATTCCCGCTGCTGTAGGCCCGAGGTCAATGTTCCTTGCACGCGCTTTTTTCTAAACGATATCACATACGTACCGAATGTGAATCAGTGTATCTGTTATATCATTCTGTGCATCTCTTCATTAACTGCAACGATATACTACAGTAATACGAGCACTTGTTTTGAAAAAGTGTTTACTTCTTGCACTAGTAGCAGTGATCAACGGATTTCTCGAATAGATACCTCAATCTATAAAAAAATAATGAATTGGACAATTTTTATGTACATTTTGCGTTTTTAAAAATAAGTCTATTATAGGCGGATGATTATCTTAAAAAAACACTTTTTTTAATGAAAAAAGCAGCAGCAATAACATATTAAAGGCTTAAAATGTGTTTAACATGTATTACATAAATAAAGATACATACAAAAAAGTTATACGTAATTTTGAAACTACACACATGGAAAATTGAAAGTTCATACTGCTGTTTCGCGGTGGGATCTCCGCATGTCGTTAAATATCCTCAAATGACTGGATTAACAAACAACAAACACACATCGTTGATGTGCTTTGGCTAGGTCCCATAAATTTAAAAGGGCCGTTGTGTCGTGTCGCTATTAGAATTAGTGACCTACATTCCCATCATGCCGGTATATTTATACGGGATGGTCTTGGGTTAAAGAGGAATGTCTATTTTTAATTGGGATGCATTTAATGCGAGGTTTAGGACAAGATACCTTTTGAATCGATGACATTGAATGATAAATACTTTGTTTCTTCAACAAATCATGATCATTATAAACGCTCCTTTAAAATTTGTGTAATATATAAACGGGATTTGCAATTGCCGCACTATCAGTTGACCAATATGTTAACAGAAAATAAATAAACTTTAACGAACAGCTTTTAACGAAACAAGCTCATCAGCAAACGGAATGTTTCCGAGAACGTTGAAAAAAGCACCAACATTTGTAACCGTCTTCTTTTTGTGATAATGAGCGTTAAAATGGTTCAAGGTCTCAACGGAATTATCACATTTCATGTATACATTATTATCCACATATTAATATTCATTTCAATCGTATTGTGGCGGTTTGGCAAGAATACATACATTATCTTTAAATTCTTACACCAGGAAAGGGAAACCTTGGGATCACTTATCTTCCACTTTTTTCAATCGTTACGCCTCTATACACCCGTTTTTGCAACAATTGTGTAATTGTTTGTATTTTCGAATTAGAATTTTGGTGTTATGTGCAAGGAATTGTGGCTGGATAACAGCAGTTAACCGCAAGTTTTCAAAAACATGTTTGATGATACGTATGGCTGTATATTTTTTAAAAAGTGCTGTATATTTGTTGACCTTAGTTATCTTTGTGATAAAATAACGAAATGTTATATGGGTGAATTTATTATAATTAGGATGTTCCGCCAAAAACATCTTAAACAAATCGACGAATTGTGGAAATAAAAAATTGTGTAAAATGTCGTGCTTTATTTGGAACATACGAGGGATGTCTTTTAAGTTTTGCATATGGAAATAAAACAACAGGGTATGTAGTTTTAATTGACTTTACTGTTTTTCGAAGTATTCTCCATGAAGATTAATACTACACATCTGCATGCGCTCGAACCAATTTTCGAAGCACTTATCCCACTCGTTTGCTGGCAGATCTATTTCTGAATGCGTCAACTGCTTCTTCTGGTGACTAGAACCTTTGATCACGCAGTCTGTTTTTAATTTTCGGAAAAGTAAAGGAATCGTTAGGACATAGATTAGGACTACATGGAGGATGGTCCAATAATTCCACGTTTTCTTCCGTTAAATACTGCCTTGTTTTTTGGGCTGCGTGCGAGCTTGCATTGTCTTGGTGGAGGATGATTCTTCTTTCGGGGTTGATTTTTCGAAGCTCCGTGATGACTTTTGGCAAACAAATGCTTTTTATACTAATCCGCAGTAACAGTTCTTTGCTCATTAAGAGGAATTGTTTCAATATGACCCGCTTTTGACACAAATGTCGCGACCATCTTTTTCGAAACACTTCAAGAACGCACTTATGTTGGCTTTTCTTCACCTTGGAACACCCAAACTGCCGACTGTCGTTTATTTTCTGGTTCATAATAGTAAATCCACGATTCGTCACTACTAACAATGCTGTACAAATTTTTTGAGTTTCCGGAATTGAAACGGTCAAGCGTTTTTTGACACCACTGCTTTCTGCTCTTCAGTCAACAGCTGGGGTATCCAACGAGAAACTAATTATCTTACTCCTAATTCTTCATGTAAATTTTTTTGAATTGCTGTCTTTGAGATCTTCAAGGACGCCTCAATCTCGCGATATGTCACATGTCATCTTCAATGATGAGTTTGCGCACAGCATCGACGTTTCCCTGCCTAAGATTTAGGCCCGTATCGTCAGTCGTCCCTACAATTGTAGGGCGCCTTTATGGCCTCCTTGATTGTCATAGTTTTCTAATTCTCTATTTTGAGGTTATGTCACAAACATCTATTTGCATCAAATTGTGCTTGCTTTTGAGTTATATCATGTTTTATCAGCCTGAAATTTCCTACAATTTAAAAAGAAAACATATCGTCACAATAGGAGAGCGCTGACGCTGACACGGGACAAGTGTAATCTAGAAACTTTTGAAGGAGAGAAAGGAGTATGACAATCAAGGAGGCCATAAACGCGCCCTACAATTGTAGGGACGACTGGCGATACGGGCCTTAGGTACAATATGCGTGGAAATTAACAAAATGTATACTCCCAAGGAGTACTCCATTCTCAACTTTCACTCCAAATATCAAAAAATCTCTGTATATGTAACAATATACGAATACTCATCGCATTGCTAAGTATACATATACCATATTTTCATAAAAAGAGACAATAAATTTTGTATAAATGCTTAAAAACACGTTTTTAGTGGTTCCAAAAAATTGTATCACCTTCACGGGGCGCAACTCAAATTATATATTTTCGTTTGAATCTGATAATTTGCGATTTGGCCTTGATCAAAGCGTAGAAAATCTAAAAATGATAGTTTGAAACTAGGGTGATTTGACCTACTGAAACCAGAAACGCGACTGTAGCTCACTTAGAGTCAGCAGATCCTTTTTTGTCAGTTGTTCCAGTATTTATCCTGATGCGTATATCTTTGTGAATTTCAATCTTACAGTATTACAACTACGTAAAAATCTTGCTGGTGTACACCTTCATCCGAAGAAATTTCTCTCTAATATGATACTTTGTCACACATCTTCCTGTAAGGGATACGAACCAGACGATGGTATAATTAAGCACTTGCTTTCCAACGGTCCAGCTGTTCTAATAAACGAGAATCCTTTTTGGGATAGCGCTGTCCAGGGTTAATAATAATAATAATAACAATAATAATAATAATAATAATATTTATTTACTCTAAAATACAGGGAACATGAAACGAGTAAATAAATATAATATATCCATAGGAGGACAACGCCTGTGCATGGAATTGCAAAATATAATAAAATAGAGAGAAAAAAGAAATTATTGGTAAGAATGGTAGAGCATTTATTGTGTAATATTTGAGATTATTTTATTAATTTGATTTCTCCCAATCGTGTTAATAAATTTTTTAAATTTTTTTTGAAGCCTAATGTATTGCGTAATTGTTTTAAATTATTTGGTAAATGTTCGTACAATTTTGGAGCTATATACAGGTGACATCGTTTCATTAGGGATTTGTTTGGTTTAGGAACATTTTTTGCGCGTAATTTATATCTGGTTTTATGATTATGTTTAATTATGTCGTGTACACTAATAGTTTTGTGATAATGAGTGATGGTATGTAAGAAGTAAAGTTGTTTAGTATCATATACTTGTGCATCATTATATAAGTCATTAGTTGGGTATAATTTTGATTTGCCTAACATTGATTTTAAAATTCTTCTTTGAAGTACATCTAAATCGTTAAAGTATGTCGTGCATGCAGCACCCCACACTACTATACCATATTTTATGTGTGGCTCGACTAAAGCTTGATATATTATTCGTAGATAATATTCAGTTAATATACCGGTTAGAAATTTTATTTTATATGCTATGAATCTAATTTTCTTTAGTATGTGAGAAATATGTACATCCCATCTCAAGTGGGGATCTAGATAAATTCCTAAATATTTTGTATCATTAACTCTATTGATTTTTATATTTTTATCATTTACCTTAAACCGAAGGTGGTTATATTTTGGTAGATGATTAGATAGTGATGAAAATGGTAAAAAATGAGTTTTAGTAAAGTTAATTGTTAATTTTCGGTTATTAAACCACTGAATAATTTTGCAAAAGTCATTTTGGATAATATCTTTTAAGTCGTTCCAATCCTTACCTTTATAGAGTATAGCAGTATCGTCTGCAAAACTGACTATTCTACCAGTACTGTTAATTTTGAATATATCGTTTAAATAAATATTGAATAACAGAGGACCCAAAATTGTACCTTGTGGAATACCACATTTAACAAACATTTCTTTACTATACGAGCTTAATAATTTTACTGATTGCGGTCTATTTGATAAATAATTTTCCATTAAAGTATACATCTTTCCACGAAAACCTATTCTTTCTAAGATTTCCAAAAGTATATTGTGGTTAACTGTGTCAAACGCTTTTTGTAAGTCCACAAATACGCATATCGATGGTACTTTTCCATCTATATTTTGGGTTATATCATCTACTATACTTAATACCCCATCTGTTGTAGATTTGCCCGCTATAAAACCATATTGATTTGAATTTAGAATTTTGAATTTATTAAGAAAATTAATCATTTTATTAAGGAGTAATTTCTCAAAAACTTTAGCTAAACTTGATATAAGTGAAATAGGTCGATAGTTAGTGACGTCCGTATTATCATTAGATTTATAGCTAGGTATGATGATTGCTGTCTTGAAAGCTGATGGAAATACTCCAGATTGGAAGGATTTGTTAATGATATAAGCAAGTGGTTCTGTTATTTGTTTGGCCAGTATCTTTAGATGTTCAGCTCTAATTTCGTCAACTCCAGGGCTTTTTTTATTTTTTAGAGTCATAATGGCATTGAAAACATCTTGATAGTCTACTTCAGTTAATACAAATGAATTATTCAGTCTTGTTTCATGCAGATGAATATCAGCATTTTGTTTGATATTATTTGCTAAGTTTCCTCCTATATTCGTGAAAAATTCTATGAACTCATCACATATTTGCTGATTATTGTCTGTTTTCTGTCCTGTTTTTGTTTTTATTTCATTAATATTGTTTTTTGAATAGGATGACTTATTGAATATATCATTGACAGTGGACCATAGGTGTCTAGAGTCATGTGAATTATTATTCAATTGTTTTATATAGTAATTTTTTTTTGCTTTTCTCAAAAGTTCTATAAATTTGTTTTTATACTGATTATAATGATCTATATTTTCTTTCGTGGGTAAATATTTCATGATTTTATACAGTCTTTCTTTTTCGTTTGCAGATTTTATTAGTCCTTTGGTCATCCAATCATTTCTGCTTTTTTCCTTGTGACTTATTTTAACCTTATTAGTACTAACTTCAATTACTTTTTGAATTTTGTGTATTAATAAATTTGTAGTCTAATCATATTAGCAAATTTCCCCGAAATAATTGTAAAGTCTGTTTTTTTTTGGTGCAAGTTTTTCAAGGGGGTATTTTAAACATGGGCGCATACAATGGGAACACCAATTCTTGTGGGAACTTATTTGACAACAAAGAATGAGAAAATGCGTTTTTTGGGATTCAATCGAAAGTGTTGACAGGAACGAAAAACCTTTCATGTAAGATTTTTAGGTATTTAAGAGACCTACGAAAATAGACCACACGTGAAAACATCCGACTAATAGCAAAAATGTTATGTTTCGGCACTTGTTGGTAATTCGACGATAATTTCACGCAACTACTTGAAATTCTTCAAATTCGTAGGATTCGTAGTTCTAAATAACAGCAAATAGTTTTTTGAGAATTCCTAATTGTTTATCCCAAAACACCTCTAACTCACTAATACAACACTCTGAGAAAACCATCTTTCCATTTTTTTCATCGTTACGTTTGCGTACATTCATTTTTGCAACAATGTTGCAACGGTTAGTATTTTCTAAGTATGTTTAGCGGTAGCCTTTGATGTTAAGAATAAAGGTGGTTATGTCTTTGCTCTATATTTATCGTTGTTGTTTAAATTACAACTTAGAATTATGAAAGTTTGCAGAACAAGTTCAAGCCCAATTGTTCGTGACATTGGTCAACGTATTTCAATTGATTCAATAGGCTGTATTTAAAAAAGCCTTATCTTTTGCTTTAAAACAATAAAGCAATTCCTACAAGGTACGTCCATAAAAAGGGAAGGAAGATGTTTTGCTTCGAAGATTTTGTTATAAAATACGAGGTTTTAGGTTCTTCGTATTTATAGAAAGAAGCTTTTGCCCAGAAACTAAAGCATTTGATTCTAAAGAAAGTAATCTAGGTTCAAAACAACTTTTCTCATTCTTCGGTAGTTGCCCAGCTATCACACAGCTTACAATGCAAAATTTTGTATTCATAAGTGCTTTTATATATTAAAGTCTGCCAAGAAGGGCTTGTGTAATATCGAGTGGTCATAGTTTTGTGTTTAGTATGGCTAATAAGATGCATTTACGTACTAGAAGATACTATAAACCAAGACGTATACCGTGTGAATCAGATTCCAAATCGTTATTTAGATTTGAGGATGAGAGTGTGTTCTGGTTGACAGCCCACTTTCTTGGTGTGGATCCCAAAACTCGTGGAGCAGCCTTGGCTCATCTGCTAGAAATTGAAGTATTTCTGGGTAATAATGCAAAATAATGCGAACCCTGGATCCCAAACCGGAATTGCTGAAGGATTAGCATGTTCGCAACCTACAGGGTCTCGAATATTTTACTCTGTTTCAATTTGAATCCTTTATTTTGTATAGATCATGTTACATACATGAGTATGCCTTTGAGTTTATATACAGGGTGACTTTGAAGTTGAGTCATTAATTTTCAGATAATGATTGTAGAAGGAATATAAACCAAAATATGTGTGTAAAAATAAAAAAAAAATTAAAAAAAATTGTTTACCTTGTTTTATAAAGTATCCTCCCGACAAGTATTTCAGTGCGGACCTGTATTTGATCGTGAGGTCCCCTGTGAGGTCTTAAGTCACCTGATTCACGAGCCCGTTGTACTACATTAACAAAGGCACGAGGGGTTGGTTGCACTCGATTGGGAAACCGATCCGCATAAACATGTGCCATTTTTTATTTCGTTTGAGCCACGCAACAGATACAACTATTCACTGACACTGACTGTATACAAATGAATGAAATAATTCGTTCCAAATTCTTTCGCTTTTTGTTTCCGATGCGATGAACCGATACGACGGATTATATCCGTTGTCGCCAAACACGAGCACATTGAGACAGGGCGGTACTCAAACTTCCAAAGGGCTATAACTTTGTTACTTTAATTTTACCAGAAAAATGGTAAAGGAAAAAAGCATTTCTTTTGATCAGATCTACTCACTGTTAAAATAAATGACTCAACTTCGAAGTCACCCTGTATAAACAATGAATTGAATGTTTCACGGAGTGCTTGATGCAACGGGCCAGAAAATTAAATCATGTAGGTTAAGGAGAAGTGGTTGATCAGAGGCCAAACTCAATTTTGCTCGTAAAAATTAATTTCGGAGTTGCCTGGTATTTTTGATCCGGCCCCAGGTTCCATTTCCCAACAACTATCACAGCTGTTTACTGCGCGCACATTCGCATTGGAAAACCAGACCAATTTTAAGACAAATATGTAAATCGGAAATGTGTTACAAGTCTTAATGTGCCACTAGAATTTTGTTCTAACTGTTGGTCTGGAATCTGTTCATGATTATCGCGCAAAGAAGAATTCAGCAATGCGTGAAATCATGCAAAGGGCGGAACAATATCCTAGAGGACAGTAGATGCTGCCATCTCTAATGATTTGTTTGATGATATAACTTTACCTTTTACTTTATTTATTTGAATCATTGCCTTGCAGGGAAAATTGTGGTGATTATGGATGCCAATTGAAGTAAAACGTTTTGCTTTTACCTTTTACTTCAAAGCAAGTGCTTCATTTTTATAATCTTCGTATTAGACGTTTTATGATTGTCATATCGATACTTTTCTCTTCAAATTTGTAACAGATTTCTAATTCTCCAGATGAAAAGGTTACTTTAGAAAAGACTGGGTTGTTTAGTTGAGTTACTCTGTCAGAACAAAGTTTTTATTGCAATGCTGTAAACTTTATGGGTTGCGGTGGTTTGGTCCACTTCCAGATGTAGTTACATCTATTTCATTATGTAAACTTTATAAAATGCACCGATTTGTCTCCATTTTACAAGTCCAAACTTGTCTGACTTTTCTTACGTTACAGATCTTTCTCAAATCTGCGGTCATTTTGTGTAAGTAGCACTGCCTCTAAGACCATATCGTCCTATGGGGCATAAAGAAGAACGTGAGCTGAAAAGTAGGACTAATTGATTAAAGTATTCTAGCTGACAAAAAATTATCTGACATGAAGCTATGTTCGTCTTCTCCTAATTAGAAATCTGCTTTGAAAAGGTTGAGAGTTTCTTATCCCAAAATGCTAATACGAGCCCCTTCCCTCTTCAGTTGGCCCACTTCAAGATTTGTACCAAAATATGCCTTTATAAACTAAACATGACGAAACTATTTACTTCTAAAACAATTTATTTTCTCAAAAACATTTTAGATACACCCTAGTCGTAAAAAATACATATTTGAAATCACTTAGACCTATAACTAATAGAAGATCTGAACAAATAAACAATGTGCGAATAAATGCGCGAAGTTAACAAAGCAACAATTTTGGCTTGGAGGGCGTTATGAATAATAATTACAAAAAGGTTGATGTAATCCACGAAATTGTAGATATGAAAAATCATTATCAAAATCAATAATATTTTACTTACACTAGCATCCATACTTTTACTTTGGGCCCGTATCATCAGTCGTCCCTACAATTGTAGGGCGCGTTTATGGCCTCCTTGATTGTCATACTCCTTTCTCTCCTTCAAAAATTTCTAGATTACACTTGTCCCGTGTCATTGTGAAGATATGTTTTCTTTTTAAATTGTAGGAAATTTCAGGCTGATAAAACATGATATAACTCAAAAGCAAGCACAATTTGATGCAAATAGATGTTTGTGACATAACCACAAAATAGAGTTCTGACACGGAGAAGTAGAAAACTATGACAATCAAGGAGGCCATAAAGGCGCCCTACAGTTGTAGGGACGACTGACGATACGGGCCTTAGTTATAATTGTCTGGATATTTTTCCTGACATCACTATAATAATTCGATTCACCAAATTATACAGTATTTAGTTTTTTTTCATGCACTGACTGTACTTTTAGTTTTTATTTTTAACATACCCAAACACAAGTGCAAACTTTTTTGGGTGATTTATGTTTATTGTACACAATATTTAATATTTACCTGTATTTTGTGACAATAAACATTATTATTATTATTATACATGGAGCCACGTGTAGTCCAAAATCATAATGCCATTTTTTCTTCTCCCAGACCTTTTGAACTTAAAAACAAACCCATGGGGCTCACATTATCCTCAGCGGTAAGCTACAATCATCCCCACCCCTGTCGTGGCTAACTGCGATAGCGCCTAGCCACACGTTGAGCCAAGCGTCGTTTTTCCGTCAACGCGTCGGCGTCGTTCACGCCACAACGCGGCTTGATGCTCTTCTGTTTTCATTCTCGCCGAACTTTTAGTGAGTGCGCGCCGTCCGTTCTTCTATCCCGGTAGGCCATGGGCTAGCGCGAGCCGAGCTTTGAACAGCTGACGATCAACCGGCATTGCTGCATCGGTCAACGCACGCTTGATTTGCTCGAGGTTTTCCTCTTCTTTTCGGATGGACACACGTAGACTTGCATTTGTCCGGTGTCAGGTGGAACATGAACGATTAACTGTTGATTTCTTTCGAGGATTTCCAGAATTACGAAGGATTTTCATAATACTGAAGTGCGGCACGACTTGAAGCAGATGAAAGCTTAAAAGTGTAATCGCACATGTGGATAGTAGATCCTGTTTATGATTGGATATTATGTGGTTTTGTGGCTGAATTGGTAATCGGACTGGATTGTAGTGATGCCTTGAAATTCGGAAGATGGGCATTGTAACGAAAACGATTGGAGTTATATTCAGTCTGTAAGTTTGTCTTCAGTTTTAAATAACATCCACGCCTCCTACGATGTCTTACAAAACGAATCATGCTTCAACTTTGAGTTGGATTTACCATTAAAAAGTTGATTTGTTGTGAGCTTTTTCAAGTTTGCTACTTTTGGTAGCATGATGCGCTCTGAACAATTTTTATAGCGCCATGGGAACAAAGAGTCAATCTACTAGATGCCATTCTTTAAAAGCACTGAGAACAGTTGATTTTCTAATGAAATTTAAAAAATCCTACTTTCGTTGAAGAAACTTGGCGTTTGAAATTACGCTATATTTTTACGTTAATACTTTCAAAGAGCTGAAGAACGGAAATTAGGTAAAGTGGTTACCAGGGCACAAGTGAAATGAGAAGGCAAATATCGGAAAAAGATCCGCTGTATTCGCATAATAAGTGCAGATATTTAACAAGAACTCTCTTTAAATAGTTCAAAGACTGATCAGAGGAAAAGTCCCTAGAATGGTGGAATGACCAGTCATCACGCTATGTAACAGACTAATTAAGGGGGGTCACTTCTAGTTCACTATTTTGCCTTGACTCGATGGGCCCAGGCTCAGCTCCCCGGCTTGATGGGGAGCTAAAAAATGACCGAAAATCAAAGTCTGAGTACCGCTGAGTACCTCTGCGGCAAAATGAGGCCCTGGATTCGTCTTTGGCCTGGGGCCTCAAGCTTGCTGTGGTCCCAGGGGCCCTTACATACAGGGGACATATAAAACAATAAATTTATTTAGATACTGAGATTGTCAGCTGTCATATGATCAGTGATGAGAAAGCAAATAAATACTATAATATCTCTTTAACTAACCGTGTAAAACAATTTGGTTACATAGACAGTTTTGCTCTCCATTCTGAGGTCTACCATATAAGAAATATAACAAAATACGAAAGTCCTAGTTTGAAAGACAACTAGCAATTCTCCGACCTGATAGCGTTAAGCAAAGCAGCCCATAGGAAGACAACCATACTTTTTCGATAAGCTCGCATTTTTTTCATATGATTGAAACCGGATGTTTCCAAAGATGGATCCCAACATGACGAACCGATTACGTACAATTGTATAATTTGCATATTATGCATTTCTAATCAGAAAATTTGACTGTATAATAATTCACATGGTTCGGAGGTTCTGCATTCACTCCGTTTTTGATGCATTTTTCCAACTGAATTAACCTAATTACCTTGAAATGCGCATAATATATTTATACTTTCCAAGATTCACTTTTCCGTGAACTTTCATTCATTACTATTGCAAAAAAGTTCTCACAAGCTTATAAAAAATGAACGATAATAATTATGTGCGCATTCTTAATTAATAGTTAATTGATATATACGACAAAATATACTGACATATAAATCCGAACACCCAGTTTAAATGGTTTTATTTTAATAAAAATTGGTGAATGTATTTATCTTACTGTAAATAACAAGTGAAAAAATTTTCAGCCTTATCAGTTGGACATTCCGGTTTTTATACTGCTTTTTTTTAATTGACTAACGCTCTAAAAATGAATATTTCAGCCGCAGTAAAGAATCAACGTTGGCGGATTTTGGTTCTTGACGTCCTTTACGATCGGTTACGATGCCTAGAGTACGGAGACCTGTACGATTTCGTCAACTTAGTGAGTTTGATAGGGGTCGTATAGTGGGACTTCGGGAAGCTGGACTTTCTTTTCGGGCAATTGCAGTTAGAGTGCAAAGAAGTGTAGACACTGTGGTTAGGTGTTGTCAGGCATGGCTTCGAGAAGGCCGTACGCAAAGAGCAAGAGGCACTGGACGCCGCCGTAGAACAACAGACCGTGAAGATTGCCGCCTAAGATTATTGGCCTTAAGGGACCGTTTCTCCACTACCAGGTCCATTGTAAATGAATGGCTTGCAGAACACGGAAGACCTATTGGCATGCGAAGTGTTTACCGACGAATGAGAAGTTTTGGCTTGTTTTCATACCGGCCACACTGGGTCCTCCCTTTAACTCGAGAACACCGACGTAATCGCCTTGAGTAGTGCAGACAACGGTCACTCTGGGATCAGGAATGGAACAGTATTGTCTTTAGTGACGAGTCTCGATTTTGTTTAGGCATGCACGATGGTCGTGCCAGGGTTAGAAGGCGACGTGGTGAAAGGAGGAATCCACAGTTTTTTGTTGAAAGACATGTTCATCACACTGTTGGAGTTATGGTTTGGGGTGCTATAGCTTATGGTTCCAGGTCACCTTTAATCTTCATCAGAGGTAACATGAACGCGCAGCGTTATATCCACGAAGTTCTAGAACCCCATCTTTTACCCTATCTTGACACCCTGGCAGATCCAACTTTCCAACAAGATAATGCCCGACCACATGTTGCAAGAGTCACAATAGACTTCTTTCAACATAATGATGTCACATTGTTAGCATGGCCACCAAGATCTCCCGACTTATCCCCAATTGAGAACGTGTGGGATATGATGGGTAGGAGATTGCTCAATTTGCAACGTCCTCCTCAGACTCTAGAACCACTTCGAGAGGAGTTGGTGGTTGCCTGGAATGAGATACCACAGGAGGACATTGACCACCTGATCAGAAGCATGTCTAGGCGCGTTGGAGAATGCGTAGCACATCAGGGTGCATCCACACATTATTAAAGGTCAAAGGGCTTTAAAGCAGTGCAATCATTTTGAAATTTTTATCATTTACTTATTCTGCTTCATTAAGTACTTATACAAAATGTTATTAAAATAAAACCATTTAAAGTGGGTGTTCGGATTTATATGTCACTTAGTATACATAGTAGGCTCTTCTATCGAGGATTGATAGTTTTGATTCCTTGAATTGAAGAGTTCCTCACACTGGACCCTACATTTTTTTTAAATGATATTCAGCCCCTGAAACCTCAAAAAAGTAGCTTGAACGAATTTTATTTTTTCAGTCTTTTTATGCCGCTAGCTCCGCCGCCACTGAACCGATTTTCAAAATCTATTAAGCTTTTTCCTCCTTGACATAGTAATTTTGTGTGAAAATTTAATCATCTGTTCTTTCCGAGTTATAGACAGGCCAAGGATTAGCGGACTGACGAAATCAAGTGGCATGTATTTTCTTAGTAGTTCTCATAACAACCAAAATCATAAAATCTCATTTTCGAAATGTTTCACGATTACAATACTTCTTCGCCTTTGCGTGGGAGCTTACAGAAAGAAAGGGAGAGAGCAAAGAGGAGGAAGTGTGTGACCAGAAAGATGACATTTTTAAATTGGCCTGGAAATTATTTTTGAGTTTTGCTATGAAAAGTTTAATTCAGTTGAACAAAAAATTGCACATTGCGGTTTTCAGATTTCCATCTACTTGCGCACTATGAAAATAACCTCACATTTGCGTGTAACTTTCAAAGTGCTTAGCGTTTTTGAGAATGTGAATACCTTTCCTGGTGTTTTACTGCAGCATCTTCCAAAGTCTTCCAGTTCAAAACGAGTGAAAACATTCTATATATATTTGTACAATTGAAGACCTCGGTGGAAAAACCAGGTAAATCATATTATAGAAACTTTTGGAAAATTAATAAAAAAAACTGAATATTTTGCTGTCTCGATTCGGGTCTAAAACCGTCGTCGGTTGGAATTTCTTCCTAACGTTTCGCTAGCACGAGTGGCAAGCTTCTTCAGAGGCCCTTCCATTTCCAATGCTGGATGTAGACTGGCGATTTCTCTTGCGCAGGTTGTATTTATACCGGAGGGTAGGTAACGTGGCTTTTTCCGGATGTCGATTGGCACTGCTCGAGCGTTTCTGAGGATTTAGGCCTTTAGACCCGAATCAAGACAGCAGTTTATCAACTGGCCGCGGAAGCCTTAATCAATTTGTCACTGAATATTTTGTTTTAAAATCATGGAAAAGAAAACCATTCTATAACAATATTTTCGGATTCTCCGGTGATCCTTCGATAGAACCATAGATTGGCGGCCAAACGTATTTTGATGATAAAAGTTTAAGCAGCCTTCTTTTCATTAAGATGCAAAGGATAGGATTGTAAAATATATGTGAACTTGGAAATCACAATATCACATTTTCTTTTCCTATATAAAACCTTGTAAAAACTGGGATGGATGTTGCAATACTGCATTCAACATATTTGAATCCTTATTGATACTGGAAAATTCGGTAGGTTGAAATGCTAAACTTATATTTTTCTTTGCCAACAAAAGCAGATTTAAAAAAAGCTTTAAGATATGTTGCAACTTCAAACGTTGTTGAAGTTGAACAGTAGTTCCTTCCATTCATCGGGAATATTTATATGGCCATTGTTCAGGGCAGCGTCATGCGTTTCTTGCCTTTTTTTTGGGGGGGAGGGGGGTTTGCATGATTTATGCTACCAATACTTGACCATGCAAGTGAAATCCTATGCTATTTCACATTAGATGCATTGGAGTTACTTGATTTTTGGACAAAACGATCCGCATTGATCCAAATACTTAGAATATTCGAACTAGCAATTTTTGAAATACAGTAGCGTTTCACTCTGAGATAAGTTCTGGGTCTAAAAAGTTTGTCATCAGAGCTCTCTTTAGTTGGAGAGCTGTTTATGGACCCGATTATGCCTTCATCTTCACGGATCCGCTGAATTTTTTACCCCAGGATATATGATTTTACGGCAGAAGTGATAATCCCACTTGTCCTCTAACACCATACTTTTATTCAAACTACATGAATGGATAAACTTTTTCTTGCCTTGATATAATTTTACGAAAATCACTACAGGACGAAGTATTCTTGGAATGGTCCCAGGAATGTTTGCTCCATATTTATGAAACATCCTGTACACACTTCGGCTACAATGGCAATGAAAAGGTCAGTTTGTAGAATCAACGGACATTGTGAAATTGTAACCGAAATCCACAAGGTCCCTTGATATACGCATAGGCCGGTTTGAACTGACAGACGGAAATATTAAATGGTCACAATTAATTTTTTTTTCGGCAAGATTAGGAAGTTGTGTAATTGTTTTAATTGCTAATGTTAACTTTATTATGTCGAACGCGTACTTAAATAACAATTGCTTGGGAAATGGGAGTTATAAAAATTTGTTTTAGTATAACATAAAAATATTTGAGTCAGACATCGTAAAGCTTTAATGACGTTGTTCTCTTTGAATGAATGTTCTTTGTATTCCAAGAGCTTTTCCAATCTACTCTTTGAACTGGTTGAGTATAATAGGCATATATTGAAAGCGACGCTAATTAAATAACATGTAATAGACATTTGTCAACAATTACTTATACAAATATTAGTCCTAGAAGCAATACAGTAAAATGGAGTGGAGTAGATAGCAAAATTGTAAGGGTCTTAAGTTCATTTTTGGTATTCTCCTTAATTGTCCTAGATAGACCTAAAAGTTGAAAAACATCAGATACATGCAATGAAAAAGTTTCTCGAAAAATGTTTACCGCTTCAAGTAAAATTGTCAGCAGTGAGCTTCTCGCCAAGCACCAATTTCAGCTGCCTCTGACAATCATCCTATCTTCTATATTCGAGTAGATGATTAGGAATATCCTTCTCTTCAATATTTTCAATTCGCTTACTCTCTCTTTCCTCTCCAGATAGCTGTCAAAACAACCATGCCTTGTAAAGATTCTCTATTTTTGCGCATTTCCCTGGACAGTATAAAAGAGCTAGGCTGTAAAATTATTTCAAATAGATATTTTGACTGAGAGCTCGTAAAAAATGATGGAGTATGAATGTAAAATGTTGGTGATCAACAGAAACATGAAAAATGTTCAAAATCTAAATTTTGATCTTTTTTGTACCAGTAAAAAAAAAAATAATGAAATGTACCACTTTAAAGGTTCTCATGACACATCAAATGGTGTTTTGTCTTTTAAAACAGATGTTTTCTAAATTATCAATAATTGCTGTATTAATCACATATTGCATCAAAATGCATAAATTGCGTTCTGCACTTGTTACTCACTCACTTGTTTTCCTCAGTAATACCTAAAAATACAAATAATCGTAATATGTGGTATAATAGAATGACTGAATACACCTAATAAGGTTTAATATTTTAATTGTGGCTTGTAGTTTGCCGTTGTAAGATTTACAACAGCTTATGATAATTTATCTTTCAAGATTTAGCACCTTCAGCTTGTACATGACAGCTTCGAGTCCTTTTATAGAATCTAGAGTGAGATTATGTACTTAATACTGGATAAAATGCTACTTTGTGCTTAGTTGATAAGTTATATTGACGTGAAACAAAAATAAAACAAACATGTGGCCTATATTTCGATATAAATTAAGTGTAAAAATCATGTTAAAAGCAAGCCCTGGGTCAATGCTAGGTATTAGTAGATTCCAGGTCAATACTGCCCTGAATAATTTGGCATATACAGAGAACTGGCGACGATTTAAAGAACATTGATACTATTTCTGGGGTAAACAGTAGATTCAAAAATAAGACGAAAGGTTCCCACAAACATTATACATACATACCTACATGAACAACATAAACATTGTATAAAAATATTGTGACTCAAGCCACACTATTGGCATTGGTGCAGAATCCGGGTTATTTTGATCCCTGCAAAAATAGTCAGAATGAGATACGATAAATGTTCAATTTGACACCAATTTGCCTCTTAAGAGAAATTTTTGGTAGACCACTGCTTCTAAAAAAATTGGTTTGATTACTCGAGATCGAGTCCGCTGTAGTTTGAAAAGGTGTAAAAATCTCCATCACCCGGTATCTCGGCAAAGGGCATTCAGGGAGCTATTTTTAAAGAAGCTTTTTTGTTATGTTTAGATGTACTTCCGGTCCTAAAAAATCTTACCGATATAACACCTGCCATAACTTGAAAAAAAAAACAAAGCATTAAAAAGGAATGAAATATCGTGGAAATTGTATTTTTTTGACAGCTTTTTGATGCTATCTGGTTTTGAAGGTCTTCATTAATCACTGTAGATTGAATGTAGATTTAAAATTACTATCTTTGGTACTAATTTTAAGTGGCAACCTACAAAACAATGCAAAAATTACTTAGAAAATTTGCAGGTACCAAATTTAATTTGTAGTATCTGATTATTATTCGTATTGATGTTTGTACGAGTATTTCCCATAATTATTTTTTCTTCAACTTGCTAATTTAATTATCTCTAGTTACAAGCAAAAGTAAGTATAATTTATTTGATTGCTATAAAAAGGTCTTTAAGTGCATTTTCCCACGTATTTTTCTAATCTTAAAAGACCTACTTACTCGCTATTGTCTATCGTATGCATCCAAGCGGGAGTGTAATCAGTATATTTCGCAAGCGTTCATGGATAATGAAGTAAATGTTTACAGTGTTTTTGATAATGAAGATAGAGAAGTATAAATAAAAATTAAAAAAAAAATATACTCCAGAGGGGTAAAACTTACACATTTTATTGTGGTATAGCTGAGAACACTTAATATTGTCATATGTGTCTAACAAAAAAAGAAAAATTAGAATCGCTTCGCAGATATGTACTTTAAATTTTATAAGGCCCATATTTTTCAAAAATGGTATCAAAATCTTTTTCTGCATCTGTCTAGTTGGTTAACATTTGCTGTAATAATTGTGAAAAGGTTTTTTCACAGCTCGATTGATTTTGGATATTAAAAAAGCTGTTTACTTTTGAACGATTGTTGAAAATGTTGTACATTTTATTACACAACCAACGTTGGGGCAATCCTTTCACTCCATGTATCGTTGATAGCAAAACTCTTAGAATACATGTTTCAAAAAACATCTCCATCTGAGATCATACACTGAAATGCAACGACAGTATCGATATTCAATAAAACATTCAAATCCATCATTTTTTTATGTAATATTTAAACCGTATCCTGTGTTTTCATAAATCTCCATGTTTTGCTTTAAAAAAGGCCACCGGGGTGGCCGGAACGTTACTAAACAGTTAATTCAACATGTATGTAGTTTCATTTGACAGCCAGCAAAACTGAATATCACGAAACTTCCATTGACCGGAAAATGTGATTGTTCCGTAATGTTTATTTAGTTTTCATGCCACTGTTCGCGAAGAACTTTGAAAATGAGATATTACGATTTTTTTTTGATGTATTAATGTCACGAAAAAGCATGTCACAAATTTACCTTGGTCTGTTTGTTTATTGTCCGCTAATCCGTCTCCCGTCTATTTGGTCTAACTTGGATTTTGATGACATTTTCATACATCATGCCAAGGACGGAAAGCTTTGTAGTTCTTAAAAACTGGTCCAGTGGCGACCGAGTTGAGGGCCAAAAACGAAAAATGTACAAATCGCTCATACTTCCTCTTTTGATGTCTCAGATGATCGTGATCAGTTACAGAAATGAATTGTTGGGGTTCAAAATTGGGGTTGAGGGTTATAGGGAATGGGGAAACTATATCCTATGTTGGCAAATCTTCGCATCTTTTTGATATACATATTTCGATCATCATAGATTTCCCCGTAAATTTGCCTCTAAAATGGAAGAGAAATTAATGTGAGTATACCTTCTACTGTCGGCAGAGATGGGGAGACATTTCTAAATCAAAACTTTATGGATGGAGACTGTGGGCTAAATGCATGTGCCTGTTTGACTGACTTGATCCGCTTAGTTTTCTTGTTATACGTATTCATAGCTAATTTTTCGGAGGGGCTAATTTGTGCCGAATATAATCCTTTATGAACGGATAACAGTGTCATAGTTACGCCATATTATTTCATTTGCCATTATGATGTCTGATCATTAAATGATAAAGAACGATGTGTCTTTTAATGAAATTTCGACACCAGTTTGCCAAAAGATGAAGAGCGGAAAGTTTGTAGAAATTGATTTAGCTGGCCGCATACGGAAGTTTTTGCTTTCCACGCCACTGAAGAGGAAGTATTGTAGTCGCCAAAAATTTCGAAAATGATATCACTCAGTTCAGTCGGTCTTTCTGTCGGACTGTCCCCTACTCTTTGGACCGCCTATAACTTGGAATGTGCTGCTTGAAATTGGATGAAATTTTCACACAAGGTTACTACTATGCTAAGGAAGAAAGGCTTTATAATTTTTGAAAATCACAGCAAAGACACGATAAAATATCCCACATTTTTCGTATTTTGGCGTTTCAGAGGTTCCCGATCATTTTCAGAAAATTTTTGTGGCGGGGGTGGGGATTGTAGCGGCAGCATACTCTTATCTTTCCAGTCCCAGTGATTTTATAAACCTATCATTACATACTTTACACATCAAGGATCTCTCCGTATATTTGCCCTTATATATATATAAGCGAGATACGCGGTCAGTCGTGATGTTGCGATGCAACGGCGAGTTTCATACGCGGAATTCTGCCTTGTTAGCATCGTTGGCAGGGAATCTAATTGTTTATGTGTTTATTTGGCTGATTAGACATTTATTTTTTTGTTATACAAGTTTGTAACCAGCCCAAAGAGACTAACTTGGACCTAACGTAATCCTTTATGAACGCCTTGCGTGGAAGTGCAGAGTCAACCTTCTTGACACCATTTTTTCTTAAGCTATATTATTTATCCGATAGATAATTTCTGATCTGCATTAGCAGACCTTCAAGTAGCTTTGATATAATCTAGTGCATATTTCCGACGAATGCGTTAGGAATTTTGAAGAGACGCAGTGTTACAACAATAATATCGCATGCACAGTGCCGGTGCATGCCGTGCAGGACCGGTTTCACTTTTCTCGCTCGGACACGCGCTCGCCGACCGCGTAAACCAAAGCAAAGTGAGTAGTGAACACCGGCTGGTGAAGTCAGCTGAGAAATAATTAATTGTGGAGAACGAAAAAAAAAAAGAGACATGATCAACCAATGAACGGCACGATAGCGATTGTTCAATAAAAGGGCGCGGCCGGAAATACACTTCGATGCTAAAGGTCTGTTCACACTTGTCATTCAACATTGTTGTCAATGATGCCACTCCTTGTATTATTGTAATAACATTCCTCTTATTGCAACGTAATCAGATCGTCTAAAAGTTGCAGACAAATTAGAAAGATACATTTTAGAAACAATATCACATACCAGGGATATTTATTGTATGAATGACACAGTTTTGTGTACTTTTTTTTTAAATTTAAATTTATATTTTAATAATTACAGCAATCTTAAGCAAAGGGGATATCGCGATTATGAAAATCTTCCAATTTTAGTGAGGAAGTATTGTTTAACGTTTCATAATGCCTCCATAACTAAAAATGATTTCACTCATTTCTGTTGATCTGCCCGTGTATTTCTAACCACGTAATTTCGGAAACTGGTAGGCAATTTTTGAAAATCGTTACCGTGACGGTGGAGTTTTAAGCAAAAAGAAACCAAGATGTCAAGATTATCTTTGTTTTCGTCTGCTACACATTTTTCTGATATTCGGGTGCACTCTTGGCATTTTTAATAGGTTCGAAATTTTTATTTTTTTTGCTTTTCGCTGTTTTCAAGCTTCTAGTTATTTGAAGGTGTAGTGAAGAAATTATGGAGTTAAGACAATTTTAAACATGGCACGCTTAAAGAAGAATCTAAAATAATGTCTGCACTAGGTGTCTTCAGAAAATAACGAGAATTTTCTTTTTTTGAAAAATTATTGATTTATTCGTCTAGATTAATATTATCCAGTTATTCCAGCGTATCTTCCAATCATCGAAACACTTCTCAAACTTGATATTTGGAATAGCGTTTAGCTCTTTCAGCGATGCGCTTTTCATGTCAACTATGTATGTAAAATCATGGGCCCTTAAGGTTCTCGTTTTTTTTTGGAAATTGGAAAAAGTCGCATGGAGTCATGTTTGACGAATATGTAGGCTGAGGAGTCGTTACAGTATTGCTTTTGGCCTCAAATTCACGACCAAGCAATGAAGTGTGTTCAGGTGCATTATAGAGGTGCAAAAGTCTGACTCGCTTTTCCACAAATTTGTCGGATTGCTTTACGCAAAAGCCGTTGGACTTGTAGGTGGTACTCCTATTGACCGTTTGACTTCATGACAACAATTCATGACGACGTTTTTCAGTCTAGTCCAACCAGGATGCCTCCAATGGAACGACTGTGTCTTGGTTTCGACGTCACATCGATAAACCCATATTTCGTGACTCCTGAGCAACTTCCATTAGCCGCTGTTTCAACAATTTTGGAAGAAATTTTGCTGCCACGTGTTTCATATCCAAAACATTCGAAAAATTTCATGGCATGAGCCAGTCGATATGCCAACATCATCAACGACTTCTATTATTACGATTCGATGATCGTTCGTAACCGCCTCTTTCACTTTTTCCACGTTTTCTTTAGTTGCCGGGGTGTCTGCGGCGTACTTTGTCTTTAACGTTTTCATGGCCATATTGGAACCACTCTTAAACTCTTGTTTTACTCATAACATTCTCACCATAGGCCTTTGTTAAGATTTCGCACACTTTGTTGCGCTTTATTTAATTTTTTACAAAACACGTTTAACCTTAGCGGCTGTCACAGATAAAGTGAATAATGAATACAACTGAACTTTTGATCATACTTCAGGGATATGTATACCGACATAATAAAAAAAATGACACTCGGGATCTCCAAACCCGCTAAATATAAAAATTCTCGTTATTTGTATTGGAACCTCTAGATGGTTTTTTCTACATGTAGTTTATGAACATTTTTCTAGGTGATCCGATTGGCAAGATTTAGATTTGTACCGTATATTCATGGGATAACAATTCCTTCATCGAACACCTACATCTTAAGTGAGATCAAAGAACTCGTGTCCAGGGTGTTGAAAAAACAAATACTCACAGGAAGCTCGTTACTTTTTCTAACATCATTAAAGACCGGCCATGTGGAGATATGTTGGTAGCGGAAACAGAACTTCAATTCAAGCCTGAAGAGATGTGTTCTGGCGCTCATGCGACGAGATTCCCTCTGAAAATAAATCGGCATAAATAACGTAGAATTGCAGAGCGCAGATGGCCCGTTTCGAAGTGGGATCCAGAGCAAATATCTATAATTAAACAGCCATTTGTGGAGTGAACAGACAATCCGTAGTGCGTACCGGTGGTTTACTTAACTACGAATAGTTAAATCGCTAACGTGAAAACCAAAGAGAAGATACACCAAGATAGGGCATTGCGCGATGGCTTTGAAGTCTGCCGTTCGCCTTCATTGATCTTGCCCCTTTAATTGGTTTTGTTTGTTCACATTACTGGCTGCCTAATTTACCACATTTTGCTACGAAGAAACGGCGATCTATTAACGAATTGCGTTAAGTTTGACGGTTCGTTCATCGATGGCTCAGTATCTGCTGGACTAACACCTGTGCGGTGTTGCCAAGCTGCCAGAAAATATTTAAAATCTGCTACACGGGATGTCCTGAAAGTTGGGACTTTCCTCTCTAGAGTCAACTACGTTTGCAATACCGAAGCTAATGTGCGGCAAAACTACACTGAAAGCTCCGCTCGCGGAGTATCAATAGGATCTTGAAGATGTTCATTTCAAATCGATAACGGTTTTTCAAATGAGATTTGCTTATAAATTAGTTTAACCTAGGTTTGGATACTGACTCGCATAGTTTTAGTGTATCATACGTTTTGTCGTAGGAGGGAATTGTGGGAGGGGAGAGTGGCAAGGTCATATTGGCTCATTTATTGCTTTTTTGGAACCTAATATCTCGGTTATCTTGAAGCTTTGGTATATATGTTACTAAAAAACATGCTTGTTATTGCCTGACCTACTCGTTGTGTAAAGAAAACTTTGAAGACACATACTGAGTTGCATGAAGCAACAAAGTTGTATTATTCATTTTTCCAAAAAATGACTGACACTTTTATAAAATATTTAACTCAGCACGAGCCGTCTATTTACCGTAAATTGGCAGTTCTGGTAGCACTGCCGTTGAGTGACCCTACTACTGGTATTCTGTATACTTTGGCAGAATGGAACATTCAACATGCCTACCTTGCTGTGTGATGCTCTATAACTAGTTTACCACGATTATTTGCGTACCTACACGGCATCGTACAGTTTCAAATGCTTTATGAGGCTGCGGTGCACCACCTAATCAAATAGTCATGCAGAATTTGAAATGAAAAATGATGACAAGCAAGTTGACTTGTGTTTTCGCGTAAGGGTATTAAATTGAAAATAAGGTTGTAACTCTGAACTATGAAGAAAGTATCGTCACTTTAAGTGATAGTTCAGAAATTCATTGTAGTTTGTCCACCTACCCTAACAACAGAGCATGAGTTGCTATTCGAGCATTGGGAGTGTTACGATGTACATCATAATATCTGGATTACTATTTTTCAAAACGATGTTTAATTTTCATAAGTTTCTGACTTTCTTATGTATCCAGGTAAATTTGCGATAACAATACAGCCTCAATAGAAACATTACACAAATCTTTCAGGTTAAAGTTATTAACATTTATTAATTACGATAGGTAAGGAAATTTTGTATTTGATATATTTAAATTGTTTAGTAATATATACTAAGTGACATGTAAATCCGAACACCCAGTTTAAATGGTTTTATTTTAATAAAAGTTGGTGAATGTATTTATCTTACTGTAAATAACAAGTGAAAAAATTTTCAGCCTTATCAGCCTTTACGATCGGTTACGATGCCTAGAGTACGGAGACCTGTACGATTTCGTCAACTTAGTGAGTTTGATAGGGGCCGTATAGTGGGACTTTGGGAAGCTGGATTTTCTTTTCGGGTAATTGCAATTAGAGTCCAAAGAAGTGTAGACACTGTGGTTAGGTGTTGTCAGGCATGGCTTCGAGAAGGCCGTACGCAAAGAGCAAGGGGCACTGGACGCCGCCGTAGAACAACAGACCGTGAAGATGGCTGCCTAAGATTATTGGCCTTAAGGGACAGTTTCTCCACTACCAGGTCCATTGCAAATGAATGGTTTGCAGAACACGGAAGACCTATTGGCATGCGAAGTGTTTACCGACGAATGAGAAGTTTTGGCTTGTTTTCATACCGGCCACACTGGGTCCTCCCTTTAACTCGAGAACACCGACGTAATCGCCTTGAGTGGTGCAGACAACGGTCACTCTGGGATCAGGAATGGAACAGTATTGTCTTTAGTGACGAGTCTCGATTTTGTTTAGGCATGCACGATGGTCGTGCCAGGGTTAGAAGGCGACGTGGTGAAAGGAGGAATCCTCAGTTTTTTGTTGAAAGACATGTTCATCACACTGTTGGAGTTATGGTTTGGGGTGCTATAGCTTATGGTTCCAGGTCACCTTTAATCTTCATCAGAGGTAACATGAACGCGCAGCGTTATATCCACGAAGTTCTAGAACCCCATCTTTTACCCTATCTTGACACCCTGGCAGATCCAACTTTCCAACAAGATAATGCCCGACCACATGTTGCAAGAGTCACAATAGACTTCTTTCAACATAATGATGTCACATTGTTACCATGGCCACCAAGATCTTACGACTTATCTCCAATTGAGCACGTGTGGGATATGATGGGTAGGAGATTGCTCAATTTGCAACGTCCTCCTCAGACTCTAGAAGCATTTCGAGAGGAGTTGGTGGTTGCCTGGAATGAGATACCACAGGAGGACATTGACCACCTGATCAGAAGCATTCCTAGGCGCGTTGGAGAATGCGTAGCACATCAGGGTGTATCCACACATTATTAAAGGTCAAATGGCTTTAAAGCAGTGCAATCATTTTGAAATTTTTATCATTTACTTATTATGCTTCATTAAGTACTTATACAAAATTTTATTAAAATAAAACCATTTAAACTGGGTGGTCGGATTTATATGTCACTTAGTAGATATATTTGACTTCCTATGGCACTGGGCGAGGAAGTAAAAGAATCGCGAAAAACTTCGAAAATGACATATTGCGTATTTTAGATGTTGTATGACATTAACATCACGAAAAATCATATCTCTGATTTCCCACGGTGTGTCTGTATGTCCGCTAATCCTTGGCCCATCTATAACTTGAGGAGTACCGCTAGAATTGTAATGAAATTCCCACAGAAGCTTACTACTATTCCAAGGACGATAAATGTTTCTGGTTTTTGAAAATCGTTCCATTGGCGGCACAGATAGGGATAAAACACGAAGAAAATAAAAAACGTCGGCTTTTTCTTAACGTTTCAGAGGCTCCTGATCATTTTCAGAAAAATTTTCGTAGGTGTTAAAAATTGAGAGTTGCACGAGGTGGGAGAGGGTGTATCTCAAATTTTTGATGTCAGTATATTTATACGCTCCTGATGGCGGCGTTGCGTATGAAGTGTAGAGTGAACCTACTGGACGCTATTTTTTAATTATCAAAATGAACAAAAAATGCGCCTCAGACTTATCTTTGAATGCTTGAATCACTGTCAATAAACATTCCACCGCGTAGATGGTTTTTAACGGTCTTTACAATTAAAATACGAGCAAATAAACGCATCAAAATCATAAATAATAATAAATATGCACAAGTTGTACGATAACGAGCATTATCGAGAGTGATTTACGGTGTTACGATTCATAATTACGGCCAACTTCTACTGGTCTTTTTCAAGCAATTAATTTTTCCTTTGATAATGATGCGCCATTTCTTACAACGTAAAGCAGGCGCGACGGTTCACTTTTGCACCCCTGGTGATTTCTTGAGCACATTTTGATAAACGTTAGCTGCTCACGCTCGAAACCTGTTTTAACACGTACACTAATGTTCAAAAGTATTGCATTATCACTTTCGAGAGAACAGGAGCGTATTTAAAGATTCAGCGCCCCGGGCATCTTATGGCTTGCCACCCCATAAAAGGACAAAAAAACTTTTAATTGAGGCGGCTTGAGTGGATATATCCTTTAAGACAGAGGGGGACACTTTTGCCCCTAGGGTAAATACGCCACCATAGGAGAAGTATTCGGACATGGCAGCTTCACTCAACTGAATCACCGCTTTACTCGATAATTGGCGAGGATAATTACAAAAAAATGGGGTCGAGATATTGCTTTTGCATGTCGCACAACACGTACACGACAAAAAATCTTTTATCCGACCGATGATCTTTGTCATCTCTATAAATTAAAAATGATGAATTTTTTACACAATTTTGCTGCCAGGCTAATGTTGAAAAAGTTGCTGATTTTAAATCGGTCCGAGTTACAGTAATGGATAAAAGTATATAGACAAATTAATATTGTACTGTATTTCTTTTTTAACTTGTCTTATTAATACACCAACCTGTATACATAATTCGTTATAGCATAATACTCACTTATACATAAATAAATTCATTAGACTCCCTTCAATAAAAAATTAATTAAAAAAACAACAACAATTATAGAAAAAAGAAGCAAAGTTCATTGAATTATAGAAAACCAACCATGTTTGTGTTAATATTTTGTAGCATAACCATTATTATCAATCACCACCTGGCATCGTCTCGGCATAGATTGTAGAAGTTTCTTGATATAAGATTCATCAATCTGTCTCCACTTTTGCTCTAAAGCGGCAAAAAGATCATCCTTATTTGAATAATTTTTGCTTATCTAAGTATTCCCCTAGATTTTTTATGGGGTTTATATCGGGAGACTGTGAAGGCCATTTGAGAACTGGTATTTTTTCATCCAGAGAGAATTTCTTTGCGAGATTTGAAGTGTGCTTCGGGTCATTATCTTGCTGGAAAATTGATCTTAAGGGCATATTGTCTTCCATATAGGGTAACATGACATGCTTTAGTATGTCTGTGTATACAAACTTATCCATAATGCCATCTATTCTATGTAAAGGCCCATCCCAAACCTCGAAAGGCACCCCCAAACCATAACAGACCCGCCTCCATGTTTGACAGCGGGCAAAGTGCACTTGGGGTTCAATCTTTGTCCACTAGGACGTCTAACGTAATGAACACCATCTGATCCAAACATATTGAACTTGGATTCGTCACTGAAACATACCCTCTTCCCGTCTCAAATGCTCCAATCAAGATGCAACCGTGCAAATTGTAATCGGTCCTTACGGTTTTTCCTCGAGATTAGCGGTTTCTTACTCGGGTGACGTGCAAATAACTTCAAATCATTTAATCTTCTACTTATAGTTTTCGTAGAAACACTGACAATTCCTTTTGTCTCGATTTCGGCTTTTATTTGTCTTGGGGTTTTAAACGGATCCTTGGACGAAATTACTTTTATTAATCTTAACTGATCTAGCATTTAGTTTTCTAGGCCGACCACTTCTATTAGAGGCTTCTAAGATACCTTTTTGTTTATATTTGTTCAATATTGCCCAAACTGCTTTACGCTTGAGCTTCAAATTTTTGGCAATGTCGACTTGACGTTGACCATCTTTGTTTAACTCAATGATCTTAGTTTTCACATCGATAGAAATTTCTGGAACACGTGGAATGGTCTTAAAATCACTCAACTTATTCCACAATACTTGATGAACACAAACTAGTCCTCTTCTGACACGAAACTGTTCTAAACTAATGTTGAAAAGAATTTGTCTACATATTTTTGTCCCTCATAAAAAATGCTTATATTTAGAATTGTATTGTGTTCATTGCAGATAATGTAAAAACAAGCAATTTAGTTTTTCTACTAATAACGCATTTGTTTATGGAGCAATGAAGTATGAATTCGTTTTCTAAAAGAATTTAGGTAAATATTCATATTTGTCTATATACTTGTGTCCATTACCGTATGTGCAAATAAATTAAAATTCCGAACGTCCGCTAACTTTGTTTTTCCTTGTTTTGCAAATCGCTAATGGTTTTTTGTGCAAAAGTAACGAATCATTTCTATAGAGGACAACAGTTTCCGCTGATCTCAAACGACGTTTTCCAACTTCTTGAAGGCATAGCAGAATTTTTTCAATTTCTCTTATTCGTTTAACAAAAATGGTGAATGTGCACATGAAACCTAGTGAATTAAAATAAAGCTGGGATCTTAGATTGTACACTTTTATATAGAAAAAACAAGTTAATCTTAGACACAAACAGTATCTAGGTGTGTAACTCATCACGTCAAAAGCGATTATTTTGTACTTTTAGCGAATTTTTGAACTGAACTGTACAGTAATGTGATGTGCCACATGGCGACTATTTCATTATAAGAGTGGTAATATTGCATTCAGAGATCAGAAAATAAACGGTTCACACATAATATATATTCGAACATCGATCAATTCATTTCCAGTTGGTGTACTTATTTATAAAGCTCATCTGAAAATAGCACAAATATTGCTTTGTAGATTATGAGTGAGTGCACTGACATTTGCCCCCATATTATCGACTATTCATTATAAACAGACACTATCTATCTTCAATATATTCAATCCTTCGCATAGTGAATCATCGGCGCCCTATTTTATTCAGATAATATGCAAAGTAGAAACATAAATAATCTGAGTTGTGTGCCTTTTTCACTTATACAGGCTGTTTCAAAAGTGAGGTAAAATATTTAATTGGCGATTCTTGGATTGATTCCAGGAAATAATTTCTTATGAACCCATTGGCTAAACCATTAAAATTCGTGAATTGATAAAATTATAAGGAATTTCATCAATTAGGAAGCTCTGACGGGTCAAATCATGCGTTGCTCGTTGCCGAGTGCCTAAGCTGTCTTCTCACGCCGAAGCACCGAAAGGGTCCAAGACCATCCTTTACCCGCTTTCCTTTGATAAACGAAAGCATACCAGATGTAAGCAACTTCAAAGCACTTAAACCAAAAATACATTGTCGCTCTTGAAGAGATCGATAACACGTCTCAAATTTTTAGATAAAGTTTTACATTCGAGCTTAGTTTGGTTCGCCACTACTTCAAAAAAAACATGATTCAGCAGTTCTTATGCTTTGCTGTACCATTTATCTATAGGATTTCATACTTTTTTAACGGTAACTGATGTTTCTTATTTTTTTTTTGCGCGAAAATTGCACTGGGGTAGTAAAACATGAAGAGATCAAATTTATATGCTCATAAGTAATGGAAAATTGTAAAATAAATTCTGTTACAAAAAATTGTGTTATTTAGAATAAATTTCGCACGACAGCAGTGGAAGAAAAAAATTGTATGTTAGAAAATGCCAAAGAAAATGCGTCTTAATGCATAATAGCTGTGTATCAATCACGTCGCAGGCATTTTTAAAAATAGATTTTTTGAAAGATTGTTTAGGTGACTTCATAAAATGGACCCCATAAATTTCACCTTTAGAAAAACACGAAATTCTGTAGACACCTTCTCGTGATTTAACGGTCAACACGAGCAATGTTTCGAGATTTTGCAGGATAAATAGCAGCGATATGTTTTCTTAAACGATTCAAAAATAGCCGAGCTTTTCATCCACGAGTTTCCCACACGTATCGCTGATGCATTTACAAGAATAAGAATTATTATTCATCACTCCTGAAATACCTCTCCCACAGATTAAGCACCCGTTCAGAGATGGCCTTACTACCAACCGCATCGTATTTATTTTCATTTCCGCTACAAAAATATCGAATATATTTTTGTTTTCGGCAGCTGCGTTTCCTCTTTGCATGGGTTTATTTATGAATGAAACGAATGAAAGTCGCTAGCCAGCAAATATCAACCAACGTGAGCATGGGAAAGGATACGCTAAGGTCGCTCAGGCACGTCCGATCATATACTACTGAGCCAAAGGACGGTTGCAATGACCTTCAGCGATTTGTTACACAATCGTTTGTATTACAATGTTAACAGAGACTGAACCACTTCCTGTACGTCGCGTACTTTTCAAATTATAAGCTTTGAAAAAATCGGAAAAATCTTCACCCTGTGATGATCTTTTTGCCCATTGCTACAAATCTCATGTTTTTCTTAGACTTACAGTGTCATTCTATCCCGATAGCATTAAATATTTTTAAAAAAATGATTGTTAAATATTTGTAGCGACAGATTTTTTTAATATTTAATAAATATATTTCTTATATATTCATAAAATATGCATTATATATATTTGTAGTATGTATATATAATTCAGATATTTTTGCGATATTTTTTCCAAATACTTAGAAAATATATGAGGAAATATTTTTAAATATCAATTTTATATTTTGATGAAATATCTAATATTTTTCGTAAATATGTATGGATTTTCAAGCATTAATCTGATACATATTTTCAGTGTATATAGAAAATTCTTCATTGGTTATTTAAACAAAATCTGTAGGAATGCTTATAAAAAATTCATTCTAGATAAAATCGTTTAATTTACTAGAAAAATATCATAAAAAACATTCTAAGCCTCTTCTGCATCTTGCAAATCCACTCCTCTGAAAAAAAAAAACTTACTGAGTATGAAGTATTATTGAATACATAAGCTGCTTTCCAGTGGACTTTGGTTTGAAAGAGATTGTCCCAATAATGTAACAGTTGGACGAACACATGAAGCATGCTATCATAGTGAAACTCACAGGCAAAATGGATGCTGGCAAACGGGTCGGCTTGCCATTATGCCATTAGTCGCTCGTTGTCACACGCACATGCGCCGTAGCCGAAAATATTTAATGAATGTTTTCTAAATAATGGAGATTTAATATTTTCCATTGATTGAAAGGTAAATATTTAATGTAAAAGAAATATTGTTTTTAAAATATATGGAATAAATATTTAATGAATATTTCGTGCTATCGGAGTACGTAGTAACAGCAAGGCAGATAGTAACGCCACTTTCATTCATTCGTGAATGTATTTATGAAAGTCTCAGTAAATTTTCAAACTGCCTTTGGTAAATGATTTTGTAAAAAGTCTAAATAAATGTCGCCATTGAAGAACTCTGGCAGCTCAAAGGTACATTTAGAATCTCGGTCTACATGATACAAATAATTCACGTTTTTGACTAAAGTAATCATAATATGTATAATAAATCCGTAAAAATGCGACTAAAGTGACTAAAAATATGTAGGGTGCTCAATTTAAAAAGATAAAACTTCATTTTATAGCATTTTTGTATATTATATGAAAGACATTACCTGGACAACTTTTGAGTACACATTTCGTTTCTATACAAAAAAGTGAAGATGGGATCAATTTAGCGTAAGGTTACTGGTACCAGAATGTTCCCAAATATCTGCTGCTAGGTTTTTAAATTTCTGCCATAAAATTTTATTTTGAGGAAAAAGATCACAACTTCGGCTTTCGATGTTTTTTAACTTTCCGGTTACAAGGTCATTATTTACCGCAGAAGCTCTTTAACCCCTTTCAGCAGATTTAACAGCTGACTTTGATTTGTTTTCATGCTTCAGAGAGTAAAATTTAAGGGGTCGTTACGACCATAGACGGGTGTTTCAAAGGCTTTCCAAAAAATCACATCAAGAAAAGAGTAAATCAAATAGAAAATCGCTGGATAGAGTGATTGATCCTAGGGGAGGTTATAATGACGAAAAAACGTATTCTTATAGATCCTAATTTTTTTGCATGTCGAGTCCAGAAATTTTTTGATTAACTCTTTGATTAACAATGTCTCCTCCTTGTTCCAGCCTGTTCGAACAGGAGATAATGTCGTACGTCCCTGCGTCTACGTCATCGACAACGAATGGTCGTACAGGAGGCAACTCTCCATTGACCTCCTCTCCCGTAGCTTCTCCAGGACCTCCCGGCAGACATCGAACGGCAGCTACTGCAGCTGCCGCAGCTGGAGGACCTCATCACCACAAGAGGGACTTTGAAGCGAAGCTGAGGAATTTTTACAAAAAGCTGGATGTTAAGGGGTATGGGCAGGGACCTGGCAAGTTCAAGTGAGTATGTTAGAATATATATCGGAGATACTTGTTACAACTTTTGTGTGCTTAACCAATCGAGTACGGCGCTGTTTCGTGTTTATTGGCAACCATCAAGACAGTCCAGGTAGGACAACGAACAAAAGCAGAGCAGCAGAGGCGTGAAGTTGATAAACATGCGATAGAATGAATGGTGTTTGTGTTGTTGTATTTCTGTATGAGTTTATTTTCCAGTTTTTTTACGAGCTGAAAGAGTGGTTTATGGTTTTTACAGGGTGTTAAAGAATGTCGTCAGGAAAATTTTAGGACGGATTCAGTACATAGAAATAAAAAAAGTTCATATTACTTGGGTTCAGAAATTGCAAATTTCCATATCTGTTGTTTATTTTTGGGTTATGGGTTTTGTAAAAATAAGTAACATTTTCCCATATTGTTTCTGTTTGGAAAGTGTCACTTTTCGTTATATTCGTTAAAAAAATTACTTTCCCAGTTACTTTTTTTTTAGTAACAATAAACAGATTGAGTGAAACAGGATCAATCTGACCTTAAAGGTCTAATGCTAATTTTGCAAAAACATGTAATAGACTCATAAAAAACGTGACAGGAAATTTTCCATTTTCGTCTGTAGAAGTCTTAAGTGCAATATCCCAGTTTCTATTTTCCTTGTGGAGTTCGAGACACATTTTCCTGAAAAATACTTCATCAAAAATTCTACAAATACTTTCGTTTTAGTTAACTTGTTCTTCCTAAATTCACTGTTGGTTTCTTGATGCATTTATCCTCATAGACACCTCGCTTAGCGTTAAGGAACAAAAAATGTGTGTTTCATACCTGGTTTTAAATTTTCTATAAAGTTGGATGCGCGAAAAAAGATTTGAAAAAGGAACCAAAAAATTATATGGGCACAAAAAAAAATTCGATATTGTTGCACAAGAGGCCATTCATTGAAAACGAGGGACTAGAATAACAAGAACGACTGACGTTGTTCTATTTTTTTTTCGATACTTTTTGTCATCTTATGACTTTTAAATTATAGGCAATTGAATGCATCCATTTTTGGCAAAATATGTTCTCCGGTCTTTTGTACTTAAATATGTCATGAGAAAATTAAATTCGCCTTTAGAGATGAGTCTGGTGTTCTATAGTGAGGCTCCTGTACGTTATTCAGGGTTCAAAAAAAACCTTGAAAAAAACAAAAATCGTATTTTTTTTGTTTAAAAAATTCAAATTTTCGCTAAAAAAAAATGTTCAAAACACTGTTAATACATTTTTCAAACTGTAAAAAAAACTATTGCCTATATAATGTAGCAACGTTAATGTTAAGTTTCTTGAAAGTGTTATTACTATTTTTGATCCAGCTCTATCATTTTCGTCTGTAGAAGTCGAAAGTGCAATATTCCAGTTTCTATATTTCTTGAGGAGTTCGAGACACATTTTCCTGAAAAATACTTCTCCAAAAATTCTACAAATACTTTCCTTTTAGTCAACTTGTTGTTCTTCCTAAATTCTCTGATGTTTTCTTGATGCTTAAGGAACAAAAAATGTATGTTTCATACCTGGTTTTAAATTTTCTAGAAAGTTGGATGCGCGGAAAAAATTTGAAAAAGTCACAAAAAAGTTATCTGGACCCCAATGTTGTTGCACAAGAGGCCATTCTTTGAAAACCAAGAACTAGAATAACAAAAACAACTGATGTTCTATTTTTTTCGATACTTGTTTGACATCTTATGACTTTTATATTATAAGCAATTGAATGCATCCATTTTTGGCAAAATATGTTCCCAGGTTTTTCGTACCATTAAATGTGTGAGAATTAAATTCGCCTGTAGAGAGTAGTCTGGTGATCTATAGTGAGGCTCCTGTACCTTACTCAGGGTTGAAAAAAAACGTTTAAAAAAAAACAAAAATCGTGTTTTTTTTTTGTTTAAAACTGTTTTTTTTATTTATAAATTCAAATTTAGCTGAAAAAAACATGTTTAAAATACTGTTAGTACATGTTTCAAACAGTGAAAAAAAACTAAAAACTATAGCCTATATAATCTAGCAACCTTAATGTTAAGTTCATTGAAAGTGTTATTACTATTTTTGATCAAACTCTATCAGAGCACATCTCTAATTCAAAAACGGACGTCGGGAAACTACCGTGCGGACTTCGGGGAAGTACCGTTTGCCTTTGGGTAATTTTTCGCGTTGCGATCTCCAGCAGTCAAATGTGCGAAGTCGTAGCGTGGTGGTGTGTTTTGTTTTTTGTGCATTAAAGATCGGCAAAAAAGGCAATTACAGGGAGGAGAAAGGATCCCGTGTGGAAATATTTTAAGGAGACTGATGCCAAAGCTGACTCGAAAATAAATAAAAGAGCAAAATGTTTAATCTGCAATATTGATATAGTGCCACTGGTGGCTAGAATGCGCAAGCATATTAAATATTGTAAACAACTTAAACGAGGAAGTTTGTTAGAAAAACAAAATATTCATATATCAGACAGTTCAAAACAAATTGGTTTAAAACACCTTCATTGTTTTAAACAGTGTTCAGGAATAACTTTTTCCATCAAGCAAACGTTAAAAAAAACATCTCTTCTCGAGATGTAGTTGAACTGTATTAACCGTATATTAGCTATTCTACTTCCTTGTTTTCAATAGTTGTCCTCCCAGACTATAGCTATTGACAAAACTATTTTAAAGCCATTACACTACCAGCTCTCAATGTTCCTTTTGTTTTCAGACTACATATAAGGCGAGATCATCTGCTAGAAGATGCTTTTCGTAGAATAATGTCTGCTGGCAAGAAAGAACTCCAGAAGGGCAAACTTTGCGTGGCATGGGACGGAGAGGAAGGCTTGGACTACGGAGGACCGTCCAGGGAGTTTTTCTTCCTACTGAGTAGGGAGTTGTTCAACCCTTACTACGGGCTGTTCGAGTATTCTGCGAACGATACGTACACTGTGCAGATATCTCCTATGTCGGCGTTCGTCGACAACTATCACGACTGGTACGTATCAGAAAACGTTTAGCAGGTCGCACAGTCACACCTAGCACGTCTAGCAGTACTCAGTTTTCATACCGAGTGCCCCGAATAGTAGCTATTGAGTCATCAAATTTCTTGCAGAACATTTCAACAAGCTTGTAATGAAGTGTTTGTGAAGCTCATGTTTCATAGGGTAATTTTTAATCATTTATGGGATTGGTTCTCTTTATGTATTGAAATGTTAAGGAAGAAGTCAAAACAACGGAAACTGCGAATTTATAAACAGGAGACGTCAAAATGTGCTGGATACTCGGCTTACTCAACTGTAAAGTTACCAAAACCAACGTACATTTTAGGTTAGAAAATCCTCCTTAAGCCGAGGAATTCCTCGACTTCGCTCATCTGTTTGTTTGAGTTCCACTCAAGTTTTAAGTGTATCTGGTGCAACAAAAATATCGGATTTAAGAATCAACTCATCTCAAAGTCGACCTTAGCAAGGCAGTGGAAGCAGTCATTGACTTGTCATCCGTAGGTTGTTAGCTAAGTTAGTCTAAGTTACTTTTTAAACCTGACGTAAGTGCCTAACTTTACTAATTAATTTTATTTTCAGGTTTCGTTTTAGTGGTCGCGTGTTAGGCCTAGCGTTAGTTCACCAGTACCTTCTAGACGCTTTTTTCACCCGTCCTTTCTACAAGGCTCTCCTCAGGCTACCGGTGGCTCTCTCGGATCTAGAGAGTCTCGATCACGAGTTCCATCAGTCTCTAAGGTGGATTCGGGAGCATGATGTCTCTGCTGTGCAGGTAGATACAAAAACTATTATGTTTGAAACACTTTTATTCGTATAGGTTGTCACTAAGGAGAACAAACACGATGCCTTGTTGGTCTAGCACAGTTAGTTGTCTCAAAGCGTGTTCTCACTGGTCGATTTCAGTCGTATGATTTTTAAATATTGTCGTATTGGAACTTCACTCAATTAGTATAGAACATATTTGAACAATCGATCGCAAATTATAAAATTATCAGGACATTATATTTCAAAACATTTAAATATAAACGCTAGTTTAGCTTACGATGGTGGTCCCATAAGTACCCGACCCAACGAAGAAAACACAAAATTTTTGTAAAAAATGTATTTATTTTTCAACATAATCTCCTTTGAGCTCTCTATACACTTTTCCCAGCGATGTTCAATAAGTTCGATACCCTTTTTATAATAAGAACTGTCTTGCTCCTCAAAATAGCCATTAACTGCCGACATCACTTCTTCATCGTTCTAAAATCTTTGACCACTGATCCATTTTGTGAAGTTTGGAAACAGAAAATAATCTGAGGGGGCTAAATCTGGTAAATAGGGTGCATGAGGTAGCAATTCAAACTTTAATTCGTTAATTTTGGCCATTGTAATAACGGATTTGTGAGCTGGTGCATTGTCTTGATGAAACAACACTTTCTTCTTAACCAAATGTGGCTGTTTTTGCTTGATTTCATCGCTCAAAAGTTCGCATAATAATCGCCGTTGATAGTGTTACCTTTTTCAAGATAGTCAATGAAAATTATCCCACGCGCATCCAAAAAAACCGACGCCATAACCTTGCCTGCAGATGAAACGGTCTTCGCCGTCTTTGGAGCCGGTTGTCCCTTTTGAATCCATTGTTTTGATTGTTCTTTTGTCTCGGGTGTTTCATCCATGGTTATGAAACGACGCAAAAATTCTGCTTTGTTGCTATGAAACTTCGCTAAACACTGAATTGAAACATCTTCACGACACTGTTTTTGCTCGATTGTGAGAAATCGCGGCACCTATTTTGCACACAGCTTTCTCATGTCCAAATTTTCAGATAATATGCGATGAACCGCACTTTTTGAAATGCCTACTATGTCTGCTAGCTCGCGCACTTTCAGTCGACGATCATTCAGTACCGCTTTGTGAATTTTCTTCACCATTTCTGGAGTCGTCACCTCATTTGGTCGACCACTGCTATGCTCGTCTTGGCAGCTCATACGGCTTCGTTTAAACTCTGCTACCCAATATTTTACTGTTGTAAACGAAGGAGCAGACTCACCCAGAGTAGAATCCAGATCAGCTTTTATATTGGTTGGGCTCAGGCCCTTGAAATAAAAGTATTGTACCACATAACGATGACCAATTTTCTCCATTTTCACAAATTCGCTGCAAACGTTCAGTATTGATGGCTGCCAAACAAATACTAAAGAACGTGGCGTCTTCAAACTTGACACATATGCTTTATAGGTTGCATACTTTCTAACACAATGATATTTTTCAAACAACTATCGCCATCTCTAGGTCAGGCCGGGTACTTCTGGGGCCATCCTCGTATATCAACGATTCAATAAACTTGAACATAAATGGTAAATTCGTAGTTTTCAATCAAAAATCGTGTAACAACAATTACTTGACTTTTAATGTTAATGAGGCAAAATTTATGACTTTTGAATGCTCCTTTGATTTTATAAGTTTAAATGATAATTGATCATAAATTAGATCTTACTAATCATGAGGACAAATTGCATACCTAACTATAATTTATCCAACTAAGTATGGAGTAATAAAACAAGTGTCAGGGCAGCCCGATTTACACCGCCCAACTACCTGGAAAACCGATAATGCGTTATCTCCAGTGGCGGATAGGTTTTAAAATTCATTAAGGTAGCATTTAATTTATTTTCACTGTTTCTTCTATCTTTTCATTACTTTCAAGGTTTATTACATTGATATATTAAATATGCTACCCCAGTTTATGATTCTTTAACTTTACATCTTTTTAATATAATACCTAATAATGATGCTTCCTGGATTCATTACCACGTTTTAAAGATATTCCGCTATGAACTTGAAAACTTTTTATATAATCATTATTTTTCTTCTTCAGGGGGAATTAGAATTAACTTTTGCTGTAACAGAGGAAGTTTTCGGCCAAGTGACTGAAAGAGAGCTCAAGCCTGGTGGCAGAAACGTACCTGTCACGGAGAAAAATAAAAAGGTAAGACATTGTTGTGATTACCACTATGATATCGCTGGATTTTAAAACACTTGTACTGACAAGTGCTCATTTTAAACATTAGGCCAGGCGCTGGATGGAATTGAGTTTGCAAAATATACGGACCGTACTTTATGAAGAGATAGCAACCGAGAGGAGGTCAAATAATAATATTCCAGATTCCAATTTTTTAATCTCATCCTCTTTTAACTATTTACAAAAACGTTTTCGTCACTCAGACCATTTTTTTCTGATTTGTCGGTTCAATCCGAACAAGCACGGTTCGCAGTTTTCGAGCTATAAGCCACTTATTGTCTGAAAAACCCTGGAAATCGTCATCTTTAATGAATAAAACTGCGGTTAGAAACCATTATTTTTCAAGCTGCCAAGTATCTCGTTTTCCCTATTTTCTTAAAAATATTTACTGTAACGTGCGTCAAGAAACAATAGTTTATGTCAAATTCCACGCCAGCATGCGGAAAATTTTACTTTATTTACACCAAACTATGTAATGTCTTTTTCACGAGTATCCATTACGGTAGTATAATGGTTCAGTAACTGAGAGGTAAACAGTCCATTTTGATTCAATTTTGAGGTATTCTAATATATTACCTCAAAATTAAAATATCAACTAGACTCTTTTTTGTTAAGCACCACCTTTTTAATGTTGATGTTTTTAATTTTGAAAATACGATATGCCCGTTGTTGAAGCTGTATTGAAATTTTTGTTTGTTTTATGAATTACTCCAAACTTTTAGTTTTTACACTTCGGATACAGGTACAAATATTTTGCATGGTGATGCAGAAAATTAATATTTTTGAAATCTCAACTAACAAAGAACAAACTATATTTCTAGCCTGAATTCTTTTTTGGGTCCTAGCTGTACCCTCAAAATCCTTGTATCATTACCAGTCAGTCAATACTAGCCCCGCTCTCCATTTTTCTTGAACAATCTGTATGTTTCTATCACATGATGATTCTTTTATTACAGGAGTATCTGGAGCGCATAGTTCGTTGGCGGTTAGAACGCGGCGTTGCAGAGCAAACGGAATCGTTGGTTAGAGGCTTCTACGAAGTGGTCGATCCACGATTGGTGCAGGTGTTCGACGCGAGAGAATTAGAATTGGTGATCGCGGGTACAGCGGAGATAGATCTGGCCGATTGGAGGGCTAACACTGAATACCGGGGAGGATATCATGATCAGCATCCTGTCGTCGTTTGGTTCTGGCAAGCCATCGAAAGGTAAGCCAACACTTTCCAGAAACATGTTTCGTTGAGATACAGTATGTGTTCCTAAGGGAAAAGGAAATTGAAAGTATGTCAAAAGTACCTATGAAAAGAGTTAAAAAATAAGCACTGGGCAATGCCATCAGGTAGTAGTAAAAATATTTAGCAGTAGAAATATGCATTGAGCACTTTTGTACAATTGTAGATTAACATGTGATTCCTCAATTTTACTTTAATTTGGTCAAAGTATTCAGGTCTTTTGTTTCAGTGTTTAGGTTAACGAAATTCTTTTTGATATTTGAGTTTTATATTATAATATAAAATCTGCGGTAAATAGTACGACAAAAAAATGGGGAAGATTAGCGAAAGGCAGATCTACAACATACCAAAAAATGACCCTAGTGAAAGTGTCACTGTTTTTGAGATATTGATTTTTTTTCTTTTTCGAATTTGTTTTTCGTTTGATCTACCATTTGTCGCAGGAATTTGCAGTAGCAGCATTTTTATTTCATTGCTGAATACCAAAGTTGAGTAAAGTAGTTTTCTAAAATAAAAATTACGAAGAAGAAGTTAGTTTGTCAAGTTTACCTACTTGTATTTATCGAAAATGATAATTCAAATGGCACACTAACTGTCTGAGAGTATTTTGCAAAAAAAAACATATCCTGTTTTTTCTATGCATAGTTAAAAAAGAGAGATAAAAAAGTAATATCTCAAGACATTTACTAGTCATTTTTTGGTATGTTGCAGATTTGACCGTCGCCTGTCGTCCCTATTTTTTGTCGTACTATTTACCGGACACCCTGTATAATTATACTCCATATATGTGTGTTTGATTGGGCCAGACAATCGAGTCCTAATGAACATAAAATCTGCATGAAGTTTGAGGAGATGTCATATTGTGAAGAATACCTATGTCTGATATCTGTGGATTACGGCTTATTGACGTAGATCATGAATTCGAGTAGCCCATTAAATTAACACTTTTGACCTAACAAAAATTCTACGTATAGTATGATAATGAGATATTGTTCTTTAGTCTAACGGAAAGTTCAAAGATCCTGCGGTAGGCGATACATTAATTCCAGTTAGTGGATCAGTAGGAAAATTCAAGATGTAATGAATAATGAAATGGACAAAGAATGAATTTAATATGAAAAAATATTTAAATTTATGATCATAGGTTCGAAAAATAATTGCAAGAAATCAGTGTATTTAAATTTGTCAATGAAAATTGAAGGAGAGGTGCTTGATTTTGTAGGTAGTTTTACATATTTAGGTATTATAATAGATCAGCAACTAACCTTCAACAATCATATTGAGTATATCTGTCGGAAATTAGGCAAAAAGATCGATTATTTTCGTTTGAGACGAGTCCCTGGTGTAGAAGGGCAGTCTAGAGTACAATAATTTTTCACTTTTGATTACAAGCACAAATGAGAAAAAGCCAAGGGTACAAATTCTAATAAATAATCTTTTTCTTAAATTGTGCCTTGTACACCGCTATCCGGGATATTTCTGTTAAATACATTGAATTTTTCAAACATACACCAAATCATTCAAGATGCAAATTTAATTCTTTTATACGAAACTATCAATAATCAGGCTCCATCTGATCTTGAACAGTTTCTAATAAAAGATTTGAAATGCAAGGATATGACATTAGATCTAAAGAAAATTTCCATATACATACAAAGATTTAAAGCTAAAGGTTTAGAAAAGTCAATGTTTGTTGAAGGTCTAAAAATGTACAACAATCTTCCTGTTATTATAATAACATGTAGTAATGCTATAATTTTCAAAAAGAAACTTCGGAGAGACCATTTTGGTTTGAATTTTTAAATTTAACAACTTTTTTCTAAATATATTATTGCTTGAAGTAGCTTAAAGCTAGTCTCTAGTCTATTCTGTTTCCTTGTAGCAGTAATATTATCACGATATATCACACAAACTGTCCCTAAAATGTAAAGGTCCTATCGTCAGTCGTTCCTACAATTGTAGGATGGCTTTGTGGCCTCCTTGATTTTGATAGTATTTTTCCTCCTTCAGAAAGGCTGGAGTAATTCTAGATTTCTACTTTCACACTTTCCTATTGTGCAACTATGTTTTCTTTTAAAATTGTAGGAAATTTCAGGCTGATATAACAGATATAAATCAAAAGCATGAACAATTTAATACAAATAGATTTTATAACATAATCTCAAAATAGAACGCTGACATGGAACAGTAGAAAACTATGAAAATCAAAGAGGTCATAAAGGCGTCCTACAATTCTAGGAATTCTGACTGACGATACGACCCTAAATTGATGAATTGACAGAAGCATACAATAGTAGTTCCTAAATACATACTGCTCTTAGCGTAATCTTGGTTCAAGTATCGTGGCTTTACTATACGCTGATGAGGTCGTATAACATAAAAATAATGTGTTCCCACGACTCAGGAATTAGGGGCAAGGCTTATAACATCGTGAAAAGTTACCTTTCCAACAGAACACAGTGCGTTCAAATAAATAATTCCTTAAACACAAACAAATTGATAACGTATGGTGTCCCACAAGGGACAGTGTTAGGCCCCTTATTATTTACACTTTACATTAATATACTGCTGAGCTTAAAATCTGAAGGGATAATCATATGTTTTGCAGACGATACTGCTATCATTTATTCAGATAACAACGCGTGGGATGACCTAAAAGTGAAGGTTGAAAGAGACTTGAGAATAATTGCAGGCTGGTTCAGACATAAATGCCTAACTTTTAACTTTCAAAAGACTATGTTCATGCCATTCACAAATCACAGAAACAAATTACCATCCTTTGTATCTATACAGATTAACTGTGATAATATAAATACTCAAATAAATTTAACAAACAAAATCTACACAAATATTTGGATAAAAAAAAATGAAAATTTTATATCATGCTATGATCGAAAGTCGTATAAGTTACGCAATATTAGGTTGGGGTGGAGCACTTAATAACCAAATTAATAAATTAGAAATTATCCAAAAACAATTTAAAAAAATAACCTTTGACAAGCCACTCTGATCTGTTGTATTCTGAAGCAAAACTATAGGCAACAATTTTTTTATATAATTATAAATAATCCATTTCACCATAGAAATAATCTTATTCCGTTGGATCACTTATATCAAACTAGAAACAAAATCAACAACATAAAGCAAACACCTTTCACTTCAAAAAGTATAGGCCAAAGATGTCATATTTACCTTTCCAGTAGATTATATAATATATTACCAAATTATATAAAAAATATTTCGAATAAAACAATTGAAACAAAAAAATTTATAATTGAAAAAACCGGAATTCAGTTTATTTACGTATACCGATGTTAGTTTTAGTTATTTTGTATGTTACGTAAATAAACTTATTATTATTATTATTATTATTATTATTTACCAACCAACTGAACCTATCTTATGTTTTATTGCAGGTTTACGAACGAGCAGCGTCTTCGCCTGCTCCAGTTTGTCACAGGCACGTCGAGCGTCCCTTTCGAAGGGTTCGCCGCTTTACGGGGCAGCGTGGGCCCACGCAAGTTTTGCGTGGAAAAATGGGGCCGACCGAACAGTCTCCCACGTGCGCACACCTGTTTCAACCGGCTCGATTTGCCTCCATACCCCACTGCAGAAACGTTGTACGACAAGTTGCTGTTGGCTGTTGAAGAGACGAATACGTTCGGTATCGAGTAGATTCGTAGTATGAATGTGGCTTTTGCTCTCATCGTTTATTGTATGTATGCGCGGATATGATAAATTGGGTAAATGGCGAGGGGTACGTGCTAGAGATGCCGCTGCTCAATTAAAGATGGCGGGTAGAGAGGAGTTGATTGGAATTTTGTAATTTTAGCCTCACACATAACGTCGATTTCTCGACTATCAAAAACGGGTTGAACATGTCGTCGCCCTATGTAACAAACTGCTCTGAGACACAAAATGGTCCTAACAGACGATTTATGCACGCGATTTGTTTCACATGACAACGTCGCACGACAAGATCGTGCGTTTTGAAAAAGTCGTACGATATTTCTCTTGACGTGCGGTTTCTAGATTATGTCGCACGACAAGAAATCTGTCAAAAGGCACGACCTTGTCGAACGATACAAATTGCATGAATAAATGTGTTCAAAGTTGAAGAGGAAGTCGTATTTTGAGCACGTCACATAACACCATTTATGGGGGAACTCCTATGTAATTGTAATCACATTTTTTGGACAAAACAGTAAGGAAATTTCTCACAAATGTTGACGCGGAAAGTTGTTGTAAGCATAATACTGGAACGCGCAAAATTTACATTTGGAGCTTGATCTCGGAAATGTAAACCGAAGTAACACGAAATCATAGGAAACACAAAATCACATCTAATAACTTTTTGCCCATTTTTATGACCTATACTGGTTGCGTTTTCCTCAAGCAACCACACACACTTTCAAGGTCTAGACACAATATTAACCCTAAAGTTGAACATCTTGTTCAACATAATATCCTTGAAATTCCAAAGTGCCCAGGATTTTCAGTCACTCAAGTCTCAAAGTAAAATGAGTGTGCAACCATACCTCAAGTGCTTGATCTTTTTGGTGGGTTGTGAAAGGATAATGTAACTTTATTTGGTGCTTTGAATCTAGGACCATATATATAACAAACGCGGGCAACTTCTTGAATCCACTTTTTACTAATAAAACCTTGTCCCAATATAAAATCTGCCATCGTTGATACTATGCGGATAAACATCGAAGGTCACGATATCCAAGAGCTCGATTTTCCCTACATACGTACCTCTCTCCAAAATTGAGATATTTAAAAATTATATCTTTATCTCTGTTTTCAGTGTTGAAGCTTTTATTGAAGTTGCAGGATCAATTTCTGTATGTAAAGCTCATTGTGCATATGTTGCATAGGAAATCTACGAGAAACAAATCACAGAACTGCATCTTTTCGTATATACCGTTGACTCTTTAATTGGCCTTTATACTTAGGGCATATGTTTTCTATGGATTCTGAGAAAGTCAGGGATATTCGAATTGTTTTCGACACTATTTTGCTTACCTTATGGTGGCTCTAAAGTATCGAAGACCACACGTTCTGTTTCTGACATATTTCAATAGATCTTTTAAAAATGGTTTGGATCTTTGGATGACGAGATAAAAAATCACTATTATGTTAAAATTGAGAATCGCAATCAAGCCCACGCATAAAGGAGTATTTAAGGTGGCACGGCCCTTTTTTAGATTTCTTTTGAACTTCGTTTCCTTTGCATCTGATATTTTGAGGGTGTGTATAGAGATCACTAAAAAACAACAATGTTTTTATTTTTTTGTCATAAATGCATTTTTTGCATTTTATTCTGCATTCCTTCTTCTATCGGAACTTACGTTAACAAATATAAGGGCAGCTCTGAAATTATGTTAGAATGAAACGTTGATTGCTTTTCTTCTTATCACTTTTCCTTTTCGAAAAATCTTTGCTTTTCTTGAAAACTCAACTTGCTGCGAGACGAGGCTTCAAGAAAATCAAAGATTTCTCGAAAAGGAAAAGTTATAAGTACAAAAGTAATCACTCGTTTCATTCTTCCATAAAAGAAGAATATTTACACACAATTTCAGAGCTGAACTTACATTTTTTGTTAACAAGTACCGATTGAAGAAAAAATGCACAATGAAATGCATAAAAATGCATTTTTTGATAACAAAAATGAAAACATTGTTTTTTAGTCATCTCTACACATACCATGAAATTATCAGATGAAAAGGATTCAGAATACTGCGCAAGTAGGAAGTTGAAAAAAAAATCTAAAAAAGGGACGTGCTACTTTAAGAATTATGATTTATTAGTATATTGTTTGATATTGCGATTACTTGAACCTTAGAAAGGCATAGTGAATTCAAATGTCGTGATTTTGTCGAAACACCTGGTTTTAATCTTCCTTATGGGTCATGTCTTTTTCGGAATTTTATATTAACAACGTAATATTATATTATTAATTAATAATATTTTTGTAATCTGAAAACATCAGCCGCAGTTTTAGCGGTATCGGCATACCAAATACTATTCCGTCCATCCCTTGCAAACAAATTAAATTACTATAGCGCTAACGTGGGATTCGATCTCAGATTAAAAAAAAACTTAATTACATGATACTAAACTCAGAAAAAAATAAATATAACCTGCTATTCCGACATAACCATGACGTCATCTGAATTCACTGTGGTGTTCCATGTGAAAGCAGCTCACCTTTGCAAGGGTCGTGTAGTCGCAATGTAAAAAAAAATATTTTTGGATCAATAGTCTCAAATCCTTGAATCTCGCTTAAGATATTAGCTTAATTACGACCCTTGATGTTGATAACAAACGTTAAGGTGAAAGCTGCTTCTGTCTCAGAAGACCCAAAGGGGGTGACTATCCTATTAGGGTCCGGTAAATTCTCGGTCAAGGAGCGACTGCCCTGTAGGGTGGAGTGTTAATGACCATTGAGATTAAAGTGCTGCAAAGCTATCATTGCTTGAATGCACCCACTCTTTCAGTATACAATGCTGGCCATAGACTTTTCTCTGGCCGATCTCCATGTGTGCAAGAGAGAGAAAGAGATGCGTGCAACACGTATGTTAGAAAAAGTGCGCCACAACCACGTTATTGTCGTTCTCAAGGAACATGATCACTACACTTGGTTGTCGCACCCACTCTAACGCGTTGCGTTGCACGTTTCTTTCTATCTCTCTCAGACAAACACTAAAATCAACCAGGGAAAATGTCTACTATTCATTTCTATGTATGCACTTCAATTTCAATTACTAAGTGTTTCCATAATCAAAAAGAATTACCTTTTGATACTTCCTGCCTGTCTATTTTTGACTATTATAGATATTTTCCACAAACGCTGATTTCTTATGCCGTATGCAACCCTGCTATTCAAAGATGCATGGAACATTTTTATATTTTCTATTTGTGTACGTTCATAACTGTATTGTAATGATGGAACCATGTGCTCGATACTCGCGTTTATTTGTTCATTATTTGTGAATCGCTTATGTGTTTTTGTTTGTTTCATTTTGTAAAATAGGAGTATTTATTTTCTGTTTCCATATTATATTTTGCATATTGTCAGGGAGATTGATACTATTATTTATTTGTAATTCTTATTAAGTTACCAATGATTATTTTGTACGTAGTGTAGATATATCGAATTAATGTGATTTATGTTATTCTAGTCAGTAAATTATGTAAAAATGACAGCATACCACGTGGCACAAAAATTACTGACGTACTGTATGCTGTTTACCACTTTTCTATATTGTCGGATTCGAAATATGAAGCTTTAATACCCTCTCCAGACTCACGCGCGAATCACGGCGTGAAATCGCGGCTCGGATCGCGGTGCGAATCCCGAAATTTCTTCCTACAGTTCCACACTCGCAGATGTTCGCGCCTGCTTCACAGTATAGTTCGCGGTCTTGACGAGTATGGATGGTGAAATTGCTACTGCTGCTGCAGTGCTACTTTGCGCTTTGGCATTTTATAATTACGCATATATAAGTAAAACTAGAGCAATTGAAAATAAGTGGAAAAAACACAACCACTCCCGATACTCGCTATGAGGCAACTGAACCACCAGCGAATGTGGAGCCTAGTCATGTTCGCGCCTTGCGAACCCTTTGTCGCGGGACAAAAAACCGACAACAAACGGGAACAACGCGCGAACGCGACGTGAAGCCGCGAAGAATACGCGAATGGGATCCACACTCATGGATCGCGGGTAGTTCGCGGCTTCGCGCGCGAATCGCGGGTGAGTCTGGAGAGGGCATTAGAGATGTTTGTTTCTGAAACAAGATATGTAACATTCCAAAAAATAAACTTGTTATAACAAATCGCTTTTTATTGTCAACCATGGCCATACCTAGAGCAGCTTTACAATAATAACAGAACTGCCCTAAGCTAGAAAAATGGTGACTGCTAAACAGCCCAGAATCATCCCGAACGATACCGTCAAAAAAATTGTCAAATTTCGCATTCTCCAACGTCCAAGATCAATATTACGAATTAGATTTGGCTTTGTTGAAGAACAAAGCGTCCTCCACCTTACATGAATTGGAGCTTACTAAATGGAATTCAGCAGCCCAAGCCCGAGGTAGTCATTCAAAATGTTGGACTTTGTGGTGGCTACCGATAATCAGCGCCATCTATTGGATAGTAGCCGAATAAAAAAAGAAATTTTTTTAATAGTTTTAATAATGGCACGTAGATGGAGCTCTAAAAGCTTGCTATCATAGGCCTCATAAAATTTAACTAGTCAAATGAATGTATTAGAGATGGTCGGTCGGGGCTTGGGATGGTTATATGGCAACGCATCCTCCAATGATCAAGAAACTTAAATTGCCGTGAAGGGGGTTTAAAATCACCCATTTTTAGTGTAAGTAATTGTATTAATAGAAAGAATAGCGTATTATTTTGCTTTGTTGGAAAACAAAGATTCTACCCCCTTTCCATATTCGAGATTTACTGAAGCTTTGTTCATTTGCTCCAGGTAGTCATTGAAATATGTGAGGCGTGTGATATAAAGACATTAGCATCGCCCTCTGTTGCACGATAGCTGAATTAAAATTACACTTTTCGTAGGCAAGTTTTTGCGGCCATGTTAGCAGCTAGTTTGGATTTTAAAAGAAAACAATGTACCTCAAATTCTCCAAACGACTCTTCCTTTTGAGGTGTTTGCAAAGACAAACTTGCAAGGGCTAGTTGTCAGTTAACAAACACTTAGGCAGCAAATTTCACCAGACTATTTCCATCCGCGCCATCGACTACTCGGTGCACGTACCTGGTCAGGGTTAGAAATGAAAAACATCAGATTCTTAATTATAATCTTTATTCATATTTAAATCATACGATAAACTGTGAACGTAACTTAGCAGACCGACTTATCTATTAAGTGGCACTGAACAGTCACAATTCGGATCATCCACAAAAAAATGCACAAGTGACATACACTCACAACATGTGATAACAATCGTGACGTCAACCCTCCAACCAGTCTGATCAATACAGAAACAGAGTAGGCTGTAGTGTTAACGATACAAACATGATTAAATTCATAACAGGAATTTACCGATCCGTCTTATTTTTGTAGTCGTTAAGGCATCCTTAAATTTTTGAGCGGATTAAGTAAGCAAGCTGGGTGGTATAAACAACAACTTGAAAGATAGGAAAAATGGGTACCAGCGGGATTTGAACCCTTTCCGTGGAGTCGGCCTAACCAGTTAGTCTACGGCACCAGCTGCCAACCAACTTCCATAATCGACTGTTAGAAACCAATTCAATCCTAACTACGCCACTGTTCTTTGTTCTTTCAAGCTGCTTGATTGCCACATCTTTCGACGTTCAAGTGAAACAAACCGGTTCCAATCGCTTTCTTGTTGCACCACGGCGTCTCGTGGGCACACACCACGGTACCCACCTTGAATACGTAAAAAATGTTCCAAGGATTTTTTTAAACATATAGCGACATGTAACGACCCAAAATAAGACGTAAGGAAAAACTCATTTTGAATACAACATACGCACAGGTGACATATTCGTACTACCCCGCTATGAAAAACTGAAATGAAATTGAAAAATCATCTGTTGAAAAGTTAAATGAAACATACGGGTAGGAGTTACGAATATGTCTGATATGACCACAGCCCAAAAATATTTTTCCATGCATAACAAAGTACTATCACCTAAATTTATACAATACGTCTAGTAATGATACTAAAAAATAAAAAATAAAAAGGAAAATATCGGGAATACAGCTATCGATATTTGAAGTGTGGTAGCTGTAACGTTCCATTCAAGTTGTCTTATACTTTGCAATGCCTCACTCACTATCAATTTTTTTAATGGACGGATTCAAAATTTTTGATGGTTAATTTCTTTTGAAATCCCTTAAAATCAACATACAATTAAAAAATTTTCAACAGTTAAAAAACCAGGTTTTCAATTAAGAATTTTTTATCCAGATATTAGGAGTATTTACTTCTTGATACTACAATACACAACTGATTCCCTTCAAAATGATGACTGACTGAAAAATTGCAGAGTACAAAATTAGCTAATAAGCATCATCTTCTTGATAAACATTCTTGGCAGGTCATACTGAGTTGCTGTATTTTAATATATTCTGAATATCTACTATAACAAACTGGAAACCTTCATGATTTCCAACTCTTAAATCTCTCTGTACGTAATTTCGATCTAAAAATTCTCCAGCACAAATCTCGCCTTTAGAAGATTTTTCCCAGAGCCTGATCTCATGCATAAACTAGGCCTAGTCAGAATCTTTTAACCGCGGATTATGCTCTCTGCAACAAAACTCAAACGTAATTTATATTATTATATAAAATGTAATGTTATCATTAAATATATATATAATAGTATGTATATCTGAACACCGCTTTACATTATTTACTTAACTAAGTAATACCTTGGCTATGTACAATGAAAACACCCTGTGTAAATAATAATTTAAAGAGGCACAACTTTGTGTGTTCATGTACAGAGCATCTCAAAATATATACGGGCAAAAAGAAATAATAAGCATTCCCATGTGCAAGCGAAGAGCCCTCAGTGGTCCAGTACTAACTGAATGATTACATTTTAGAAAATAATCATAGTACCATAGTTTTTTCTTACAAGGGTGTAACGTCTTATACCCTTCGGTGCCGTAGCTTCAGGTGTTGGTAGATACTTGGTAGTGTAGTACATATTCAAAAAGTGCACAACTTGACAGAAAATAAGAAAGATATTTCTCTCGAAAGGGTCAGTATCATCAAATGCTTCAATGCGAGAATTGACAATGTGTTCCGTAAAAATCTGTCAACCATGTGGTTTACTTTCACCGACAAATTAAAAATTTTATTAAACAAAAACTAGAAATGCTCATATTTAGTTGCACAAAAACGCGAAATCTCATCGAGTGAAGATTCCATACGACTTCATTCATCATCACCAATTTCCCAGAAAATGATTAAATACGCATGATTTACAATGAAATTTGCCAGTTGAATTAATGCTGTATTTTTTTACGGCAATCATCATCCAATAACATGAACAAACTATTAAATGAGGTAATTAATACAAATGACAACTGATATTATATTAATATAAAAAAACAGCAATTCCGCAATACTTACAATTAAATGATGATAAATACTTTTGTAAAATCAGCTAACAAAAAAAATTACAGGCTGCCTGTTATTATGTAACGAGAAATTTCTCCCTTATTTAAAATTGTGCACCTTAGCACTTTAGGAATATATGACACTAGTAAGTATCTTTCAATACATAAATCTGCGATCAAATCGGCGACTCGAATGGAGTAAGGGCTCCTTGTTTGAAGTTGAGCTGTTCTTTGATGATAGAGCATTTTATTCTTGAATTCCAGAATTTAAGTTGTCTTTATATTGATAAAATATTTTGAAACGCTCCATATCACAGTTTCTTTTCACGGTTAGAATGGAGAAAAACCACTGGAAGTAAGTGACTAGTGTAAACTAATACAGATATAGATATCGTAAACGGTTTCCTTCAACAAACTGAAGTTATACAGGGCGTTCCTCAATGATGTGTTTCTTGGACCCATTTTAAGAAAAAGATTCATTCGAACGTATGTCGTAAACGTCTCAACTTTTAAGATGCAGGGTGGAAATGTTTTCAGACAAAATCTTAATTTTATAATAACTGATATCTTTATGAAATTTGGTGAACGTTTCCTATGCATCAAGACGGATCTTATGATGTACAATTTTATTATTTCTACTAGTGGCGTCCGTACGGGTTTTGCATTGAATATCTTTCGAAAATCATCTCCCATTTTTGAACAAATTTGATCTCTTGATTTTCTTTCGTGCGACGCACAGTTTTTACTTAAAAAAATAAAAATCGTTTTACTTCACGATAATGGTAATTAAATATAAATTCTACGACGCGATTTTTTAACGGTAAATACTTCAGTCTGTTGTAGGCAAGCTGCTACGATGCATTTTGTTGATGACATATGGAAGCGAAAGGATATAAATGAATAACAAAATAAATTGTAAATGTGCTAGAGATAAAGGGAAATATACAGCAAAAACATAAATTAAACATTCTTTTGCGCATTCACTCACGTAAAAATATAACTGATACGGCTTAGAGTGAGACGGTGGCAAATTTTTCGTTTATATTGAAAATGGACGAGGAACTAGTACTGATAAGTACGATGCAGTTGTTGTATACAGTACGTAGTTGTTTGTGAATTGTACGAGATCCTAAAATGGACTGTAACACCATTTTGGTGTTATTAAAAATCTAAATAAATGCATAAAAATGTACGTTGGAATTCTTTAAGGCAGTACACGTTCTATTTTAAATGCGTTCTTTACTATTTTAACGTTGGAAACATTTTATTTTTTAACTTGTATATAAATTTTCCTAAGTTCATCTAAGTCTTCTACATACAGTAACACTTACATATATATTAAATTTTTGCAACAATGAAAATAGCTACTTTTATAAATCCGCATAATTCCTGGATAATGTTTAATGATCCCACATATTGAATACGAGTACAGGGTGAATACTAGGGTGAACTGCAGTTAGTATATTGGCGAGCAAAAATACCCTGTTCATTAAATTGTTAAATATTCGGAATAGATTCCGAATATCAGTAATAGAGACTCTGATATCGAAATCAAATAACTTGGTTCCTAAAATGGCTGGTTCATATTTGTGGCAGTCTAAATACATGAATAAACTATCGATACTAAGTTGTCCACCCAACTCATTTGAAAGCTGTCTGTTTGTTTGGGTCGAAATTGAAACACCCAAATTACAAAAAAACATCGAAAAAGGAAAGCAAACACCTGCATTAGGAGGTGGAGACACAACTGAACCAAATAACCAGTTTAAGAATGGCATGTAATTTTGATAAACAGTTTTGAGGTGTACGATCGAAGATGCAATTTTCTGAGAGACAGTGACCTCAGTAAATCAGCTTTCGAACTTGGTGAGCAATTTGGTTTCCGACTTCGTTGTTTCAAATATGTTGTCAAACCAAAAGGATGAAAATATTTATGCCTGATTTTAAAATTAACGTCCTTTTTTTCGCTTTTTTCCAACTACCTGTTTGCAACAGCTTTCTAAATAATTTTAAGCTGACTACTTCATGATGAGTATAGAGATGACTGAAAGACATCGTGATTTTGTTTTGTCATAAAACGCATTTTTTGTCAATTTTATTGTGGATTTTCTCTTCGATCGTAACTTGCTAACAACTATTAGTACAGCTTTGAAATTGTATGTGAATATTCCACTTTTATGGATGAATGAAACAAGTGATTACATTTATTCTTATCATTTTTCCTTTTCGAAAAATCTTTGCTTTTCTTCAGAACTCAACTTGCTGCGAGGCGAGGGCCCAAGAAAAATCAAATATTTTTCGTAAAAAAAAGTGATAAGAACAAAAGTAATCACTTGTTCCATTCTTCCATACAAGAGGAATGAATACACACAATTTCAGAGCTGTACTTATATTTGGTGATAAGTTTGAAGAAAAAATGTACAAAAAATGCATTTTTTTACACAAAAAATTAAAACATTGTTTTTTTAGTCAACTCTATAGACACCATGAAATCATCAGATGAAAAGGATTTAGAATATGGATGCAATCAGGTAGCTGGAAAAAAATCTATAAAAAGGGACGTGCCACCTTAAAACCTAAAAGTCACTATTTTTATAAATATTACATATCTGATTACGTATGGACTACGGGACTTCTCTTGATAGTTGGTGGCTTGATCCTCTTTCAAAGATGCCACTTGGATGTGTTTAGGACACTGCAGAACCGGAGTATTTTGTCAGGATTCATTTGACATATAATTTAATTTGTCTATGTCTGTTTGTAGCAATTCTGACCCAATATCCTATGTATTCTGACATGAAGCACTCCAAATCTGCCACCAATAGTGAATCTGTAGCCTTAAGAAACAAATTTTCGTCTTTTTTTTTAAATTTCTGTTCCCCAACATCCCTAACTGCATCACCTTGCCTTCTCACCTTGTACACCAAGTTCCATATATCAACTACCCGCTGCCGCTGTGGCCATAGTCACCACCGTATCACCCCTACGCCCTTGTACAACCCACCACCGCTAGCACAATATGCCCCTATCCAGCGCCGCTGCGGCTATAGGGGGCGCAGGCGATGCCTTACCACCCGCAACTACCCCTACCCTAACACCGTGGTGGTGATGGTGGTGCCGCCTGCAGGTGGGTCCGCACAACAGGCATTGAAGGACCGCTGTGGCTGTTGCGCCCTCGTTGCTGCAGGAGAATGTCGTTGAGGATGAGGCGGCGGAGGAGGAGGAGGAAGGTTTAGGGGAAGCGGTCGCGGTCACCGTGCCCATGGCGCTGCTACTGCTGCCTGGAGAGGACTCTATGGAGGGCAGGCACGAGAAGCTTTTGCGTTGCGTCATCGGTGTGGACCTGCAAACAAAAACAAATGTTCAAAATAAATGAAATGAGACAGGGCTGTATGACGCCGTTCGTAAATCAAAATAAGTTAGATTGCAACACCTTATTTATTAAGGGAAAAAAGTCAAATGAGCTTCTGTAGGTACAAAATCTGAAAAAGTGCTATTCGCTGGGGGCGCGATGACAGAGCCACCGACCGGAAAATGGGCATAAGGATTTGTGCTGTATGCACTATAAAAACAAACAGATATTAATGAAAATAATGGAAAGTTAGACGATTTGAGGTTAGGGATACTTTGAAGATTAATAATAAATAATAATTTTTATTAACAAAGGTACATAATACAATAATACACGTTGGTAAATACCTTGTGTGCCGTTTAATATTATATGGAATTAAATATATCGGATGATATAGGATTTTCACAACTATACAAAAAATGTGGAATGGTAATTTGAAAATACAAAAAGTATGTAACGTTTTGGCGTGATGAATCTATGTTACATAGGAATTGAAGTTGAGGGGTTAAAAAATTTATAGTAAAGTATGAGTAAATTTTTAATTTAGGTAGGTCGTACAAACACTATTTCATTTGCCAATTGTTAATAAAATTATGTTAGGCAGCCCTGGAGACACAATTTGTTCACTGCTTTAATACGAATTCTCTATGTATACTTTCAAGCGAGCTAGGTATACAGTTATACAGGGTGTCCAATAAGTACCACGACAAACTTAAGGAGAAGGTAGGCTGTGGACTAACCTTCAAAATAACAAAATATATAAAAGTGTCACCGTTTTTGAGATATTGAATTTTTTCTTGAATTTAAAAAAAAAACGAACCTTTTCATCTGTGGTCTTTAGCTGCATGCACAAATAAGGTTGTACTTTGTTAATTTTTTCTATAAAATACTTCTAGATAGTTGCTTTATCATATACAAATGCAATGTAGTTAAAAGATATTGAGGAACCATGATAAAATAAGGACTGTTTTGGGATTTATAACCCTCTGATATTGTTTCCTCAACTGCCATAATACCATATCAGGATCAGGTAATAATAATGTATCTATGTACTATTCAGCATGTCACTGATCGGTAACCAGTGCAACTTGAATTTAAATCCACACCCTGTATAACTTGGGAGCCTAACAGTGATTTTGGTATAAAACAACAAACAACATGGATGTGTTGTATTTTCATCTGCTCATCTTTGTTATGATATTTACAGTTTGTAGAAAATGTAATTGTTGTGTATCAAGTTTTCGCTTAGAGATGTCGTATAAATTAGAAATAAGAAAAATTATCTACAAGTTGGTTGTGCGGGTACCAAAAGCTGAAATCTGTCAAATATTCCAGAATGAAAACATTTCACGCAGAATAGCGAAATACGAGCAGGGAATACCATGTCTGAATCTCCCAAAAAGTGGAAGACCAATTGCATTTACTGCACAGAGGTCAGAGAGATTGGTGAGAAGAGCAAAAAATCAGGTTGCAATGTCAACAAGGAGACTGGCTCGTCAATACAGATCTTGTAAGAGTACGATATTGTTGGAATTGAGGAGGAATGGTCTTGAATTTCGAAAAGGAATAAGTGCTCCAAATACTCTCAATCGCAACTCCTTCATATACCAAGATGCTGTCCGTCAACAGATGCGGGTACACTTTGCCAATGGAAGAATCATTACTTTAGATGACGAAAAGTATTTCACTTTGAGTAATTTTGAAATGAAGTGAAACGACGGATTTTATACGGACAACGTAGAGGCATGCCCTAACAATGTTAGATACAAACATAAAAAGAAATTTGCAGATAAAATCCTTGTCTGGTGCGAAATTTCTAACAGTGCTGTATCCCAACCTTTTGTGGGAAGAGTGAAAGGTGAAGCTTTGAATAGTCAGAGCTATATTGATAACTGCCTTCCCAAATTGCATCAGTTTGTCCACCAACATCATGCTAATGACCATATCATGTTTTTGGATAGACCTAGCATCATGCCATTACTTAAGGATACCCAAAACTGGCTTCGATAACACAAAATACCTTTTGTTCCCAAAAACGATAATCCTAAAAACTTGCCGCAGGCTTGCCCAATAAAGGATTTTTCTGTCTAGGAAGGTTTATCATGAAGGGGTGGGAAGCCCAAGAAGAAGAACAATTAAGACGGTGAATTTACGAAAAACAGAGAAATTGATCTGAACTCCGTCAAGGACCTCAAGACATTCGAAGAAAGTTGCGTCTGGAAGACCAGAAAGTGCCACTCCATATAATTCGATAGTATAGTTGAGTTTAAGTATTGAGTTGTAATTTATGATAACTAGTTAGTGTTTGAATTATTAAAAAAAAAATCCGATAAATATTTTGTGCCAATACTTTCAGGACATACGTTACAGCATCGGTTTACAGAACATAGTTTTCAGTACGAGTCGTTGGAGTATCATTATCAGGTCGCTGATAACATTCAAACTTGTCATATGATGTTGGAATACATAGTTGGACTTATTGAAATTGTGGGAAGCACATACCTTGGTTGAGGTAGTGTGGATGACGAAGATGAGGATGTCTGGTAGTGTCCGTTCTCGTTTGAGGTGTTCGTTGTCGACGACGGCAGTTGGGCTGGCAGATTTGTCTTTAAGGAGATCCACGGATGATCCAGCATCTCGTGAATCGAAGGCCGGTCCCTAAAACAAAAAAAATTAAAATTGCACTGAGGAACGGCTTTGCCAACCTGTGACATCATGATACAGTAGACTACACAGTCGATCAAGTTCGCAGACATTCCAGGCCGCGCCTCGCACTGTGATCAAAATTAAATTGTGCACTTCAGACCAGCCAAAATTATTTCAAAACCTTTTTTGAGAAACAAAATTATTCGTGTAGTCAAAACAATAATACTTAAGCTATTTCAAATGATTTACTTTTTTTCTTTGCTCTATTTCTTCCTTTCTTTCCCTTTTCCCCTTAAACATGTTGTATCTGGGTAGCCAGACCTGACAGACCGACCAGACTTTTAACTAGTACCATGATGCAGTAGCTTGAAGTAGGTACATTATGTATATTTTAATAGCTCTCAACAAATATTATGATTACGCATTTTAACAATTAGTCTAATCAAATTAGACGAAAATACCTCTGGTTAGCGGAATAATTGTAAAGTCTGGTTTTATTGCAGCAAGTTGTTCAAGGGGGTATTTATGGTATTTATGAAAGCTACAAAATGAGACCACACGTAAAAAGATCCGACTAACAGAAAAAAAGTTATGTCAAACTGCAGGTTTTGGCAGTTGTTGGTAATGCAACTATAATTTCTCGCAGATTCTTGAAATTCTGCAGATTCGTAGGACTCGTACTTCTGAATAATCACAACAAAATTGGAGTAAATTGGTCAAGTAGTTTTTGAGCATTTCTAATTGTTTATCCCAAAATACCTGTTTTCCGGCAATCACTACTAGTTTATTGAGCAATATACAGGGTTAGTTCAAACGGCATTTTATAGCCCAATACACTATTTTACCTTGCCGATGATAATCTTAAACCATTCCGGAAGATAAATGTTATTTTTATGTAAAAAGAATGGGTTACGTTTTTTCTTCTAAACAAATTCAAACACTTCGTATTCGTGAATAATTCGCAACAAAAGATGATAGACACATCCGCTTTGTTTTAAAATGTATATAGTAATGCTTAGAAGAAAAAAACGTAACCTTTTTTTTCACACAAAAATAACATTTATCTTTCGGAATGGGTTATGATTCATATCGGTTAGGTAAACAACGTGTATTTTGCTATTAAATGCTCTTTGAAGAACCCTGTATATTGCGCAATAAACTAGTAGTGATGACCGGAAAACAGGTGTTTTGCGATAAACAATGAGAAATTCTCAAAAAACTACTTGCCCAATATACTCCAATTTTGTTGTGGTTATTTAGAAGTACGAACCCTACGAATTTGAATTTCAAGTATCTGCGAGCAACCATCGTTGCATTACCAACAAGTGCCAAAACCTGCAGTTTCGTTTTCGGCCATAACTTTTTCGCTATTAGTCGGATCTTTTTAAGTGTGGTCTCATTTTGTAGGTCTCACAAATACCTAAACAGTTTTTTCGTTCCTATCAAAACTTTCGAAAAACACGTTTTCTATTCTTTGTTGTCAAATAAAAAATTGGTGTACCCCTGTTATGCGTCTATGTTTTAAATACCCCCCTGAACAACTTGCTTCAATAAAACCAGACTTTACAATTGTTTCGGGGAAATTTGCTAATATGATTAGACTAAACTAAAACATCAAAAATTCAATCAGCTATACAATATAAAATAGAAAATCCTTACCTGGGGTTGACGACCAGCGCCGATTTGATGAAATCCACCGCCGCCGTTGAGACGTCATCGAAATGTTCGGGTTCGAAGCTAAGCGAACATCGGCTGATATTCAGGAAAGTCTGTTGCTTGTCGTCAGCGCCGAAAGGGCTGAAGCCGGACAGAAGGACGTACGCCAATACGCCGATGCTCCACACGTCCGTGCTGAGGCCGATCGGTTCGTACGACAGCACTTCCGGGGCTACGTAGTCTGCAGTACCTGAACATTAGAAAAAATGACGTTACGTAGATTGACTATGTACTTCCAATGCTGTTAGTAGTATATAAATTTCACAATTTAGCCCTTCACAGAAAAAAGTTAGCTAAGGACATGTCTAAGAAGGAATTAAATACTAAAAACGAAAGTCCGTCCACAAAAATGGCAAATGTGAGTGCGGCCGAGCTTTAGTACTTTTTCAAACAAAGTGCATTATAGACATCAATCGTTAAAACACGTGTTTTTCCTCTAAGAAGGTTAATACAAATATGGAATAAAAATAGAACAATTCATTTCAAAAACACAACGTTGAAGTATGGCTTAGTACAGGAACATCCTGTATGTTTGTGAATATTTTAAGGATAACATAATAACCACAAACAATTTTCTTCAAAACATCGTAGTCGTAGTCCGGGGAGGACACCGTCCATGTAAGGCTGGATCGCCCTGTATGACTACCGCAAAGAATTTACGATTTTTAGGAGCCTAGGTGTATAGCAGCCTAACAAAGATGATAAACAAATATTGGAGCAGTTATTGGAAGCTTATGTTCTGGAACAACGAACATTGCGGGAGTTCGAGAAGCCGTAAACGGAAAAATAAATTTTTGAAAATCGACCGGATTTTGATAATATTTTTAACGACTTATGACAATAAAACAGTCGGAACTATGTTAGAATGTTAATCAACTACAACGATTACGAATGCCAGGAAGACATTACAGAGTTCTGACAATCACAAACACCGTATACCTAAATATTAACGTTGACATTTAAGTAATGAGATGTCAAAGTATTATAGGTTAAACTGTTGCTGTCAATTTCATATAAAATTATGAAGCAATGTATTAATTGTGTCTACTTAAAACTAGTAAAAATGTCCTTATCGACATTATCCTGAAAGAGATTTTTCAATATATGAGAAAAACCTCAAAAAATCGAAGGTTCTTATTTTTTTAAACAAATTTCTGCACCAAGCTAGACCGGCCGATATAAGTCTTCTTATGTGTTCTGGAAGACCCTCTGATGGAAATCTACTTCAGAAAACATCTACCTAGTCAAAATCTACCTCATGTAAAATTCTAAGCAGATGCTTCAACAGTTTCAACCGCTTTTAATGTTCTAGATATACTGACCTAATATTTCTCGTACTGTAACACCAGGTTGTAGCACTTTGGAAATGCCAAAATCACAGAGTTTGATGTCTTCACATGAGTCTTCAACTGATAGTAGGAGGTTTTGTGGTTTCAGGTCCAAGTGTGCGATATTCCTATCATGAAGGTAAGCTACGCCTTCTAATATTTGTTTCATTGCTTTCCTAGCTTCCACCTATAACAAAAAAAAAATAAATTAATAGACAAATAGAAAAATACATAAATACCGTGCAGAATGGAAAATATAATATACTAAGTGACATATAAATCCGAACACCCAGTTTAAATGGTTTTATTTTAATAAAAGTTGGTGGATGTATTTATCTTACTGTAAATAACAAGTGAAAAAATTTTCAGCCTTATCAGTTGGACATTCCGGTTTTTATACTGCTTTTTTTTAATTCACTAACGCTCTAAAAATGAATATTTCAGCCGCAGTAAAGAATCAACGTTGGCGGATTTTGGTTCTTGACATCCTTTACGATCGGTTGCGACGCCTAGAGTACGGAGACCTGTACGATTTCGTCAACTTAGTGAGTTTGATAGGGGCCGTATAGTGGGACTTCGGGAAACTGGACTTTCTTTTCGGGCAATTGCAGTTAGAGTGCAAAGAAGTGTAGACACTGTGGTTAGGTGTTGTGAACAACAGACCGTGAAGATCGCCGCCTAAGATTATTGGCCTTAAGGGACCGTTTCTCCACTACCAGGTCCATTGCAAATGAATGGTTTGCAGAACACGGAAGACCTATTGGCATGGGAAGTGTTTACCGACGAATGAGAAGTTTTGGCTTGTTTTCATACCGGCCACACTGGGTCCTCCCTTTAACTCGAGAAGACCGACGTAATCGCCTTGAGTGGTGCAGATAACGGTCACTCTGGGATCAGGAATGGAACAGTATGGTCTTTAGTGACGAGTCTCGATTTTGTTTAGACATGCACGATGGTCGTGCCAGGGTTAGAAGGCGACGTGGTGAAAGGAGGAATCCACAGTTTATTGTTGAAAGACATGTTCATCACACTGTTGGAGTTATGGTTTGGGGTGCTATAGTTTATGGTTTCAGGTCACCTTTAATCTTCATCAGAGGTAACATGAACGCGCAGCGTTATATCCACGAAGTTCTAGAACCCCATCTTTTACCCTATCTTGACACCCTGGCAGATCCAACTTTCCAACAAGATAATGCCCGACCACATGTTGCAAGAGTCACAATAGTCTTCTTTCAACATAATGATGACACATTGTTACCATGGCCACCAAGATCTCCCGACTTATCCCCCAATTGAGCACGTGTGGGATATGATAGGGTAGGAGATTGCTCAATTTGCAACGTCCTCCTCAGACTCTAGAAGCACTTCGAGAGGAGTTGGTGGTTGCCTGGAATGAGATACCACAGGACGACATTGACCACCTGATCAGAAGCATGCCTAGGCGCGTTGGAGAATGCGTAGCACATCAGGGTGCATCCACACATTATTAAAGGTCAAAGGGCTTTAAAGCAGTGCAATCATTTTGAAATTTTTATCATTCACTTATTATGCTTCATTAAGTACTTATACAAAATTTTATTAAAATAAAACCTTTTAAACTGGGTGTTCGGATTTATATGTCACTTAGTATACATAGAACTAGTTCGTTTCAGTGAGCGCGAGCTAACGAACTAGTTCTAGAAACGAAGAAACTAGAAATCACAGATATAAAGGTAACAATAAATAATAATAATAATAAATGTTATTTTTATGCGAAAAACAAGTGTTGCGTTTTTTTCTTCTAAACAAATTCAAACATTTCGTAAACGAACAAATGCGCTACGATATTCGAAAACATACGTTACTACGTATATTTTAACAAAACTGATGTGTTTATCATCTTTTTTGACTCACAAGTATGCAATGTTTGAATTTGTTTAGAAGAAAAAACCCAACCCATTTTTTTGCATAAAAATAACACATCTACTGAAATGGTTTGTGAATCATAGCGGCAAGGTAAACTAGGTTATTTTGCTATAAAAAGCCCTCTGAACTAACCCAGTGTATTGCTCAATAAACTAGTAGTGATGGGCAGAAAACAGGTATTTTGGGATAAACAACTGGAAATTCACAAAAACTACTTGACCAATCTACTCCAATTTTGTTGTGGTTATTTAGAAGTATGAATCCTACGAATTCAAAGAATTTCAAGTATCTGCCAAAACCTGCAGTTTGCCTGTTTTTTTTTATTTTGCTATTAGTCGGATCTTTTTATATTTTGTAGGTCTCATAAATACCTAAAAATCTTATTTGAAGAGTTTTGTTGTTCCTTCCAACACTTTCGATTGAATCCCAAAAAACACGTTTTCTCATTTATTGTTGTCGAATAAAGTTTTCCCACAAAGATTGGTATACCCATTTTATGCGTCCGTGTTTTAAATACCCCCTTGAACAACTTGCAGCAATAAAATCAGATTTTACAATTATTTCGCAAACCAGGGGTATTTTCGTCTAATATGATTAGACTATAATAATGCATTATTTGAAGAGGCTCAGCCTGCCAATATCACAGCATAAACCCCTAACCTCGAAATTCTTAAAAAATAAAATTAACAAATTAAATCTTTAATTTACAGAAAAAAAGTATGCAAATTTATAATAATAAGGATAAAAAATGTATTATGGGAGAAAAATAATATAAATTAAAATTTGATATTAGAGGAAAAATTTTATCTTTAGTAAACAACTTCATTAAAACAGTAAAGGAACTTTGAGTATGGCCATCTGATTACCTCAAACAATAGCTGTACCAGCTTTCAAAATTACACGAATCAGTTGGTTCGATTTCCTGCATTTTACTACTTACCTCTTGCAAGCAGTGCCCCTGGTCCAGTATATGCTGCAGCTCGCCGCCAGCAGCCAGCTCGAGCACCAGCACCATCTCGTGCTGTTGGTCGTACACCTCGTGCAGCCTGACCACCCTTCCAGTGCCCCTGCATTGCATCAGCACCGCGATCTCGTGGTGGATCTCCCTCTGTTGGCACTGAGCCCTGCGACGTTTCTTCACGAACTTCGCGGCGAACGCCGAACCTGTCTGACGATGCACGCAGCGGCATACCGTCGCGTATTTGCCTCTGGAATGGAAGAAAATGAGGTCAAGTTTATATAAATTCAGGACAATAAATAACTATAACAATGGTAAATAGTACAGAGGCATGTGTAGAAGAAACTAGACTAAGCCCGAGTGGAAGTTGTATACGTCATTCGTTTTGCATTACTGTGAAGGAGATTGGTTTGGGAGAAAAAATGCAATACTCAAAGTAATTCAATAGTTACTCTGGCAATGGTCGTTTCCATCAATATTTTAATCAATATCAAATGTGTAATCACAATCACATAAGTAATACGTGAAGGTTTCTCTCAGCCTGTGTGGCATATCTCAACATATCCTAACCCAACAACCAGTTATTCACATTATTATATACTAAGTGACATATAAATCCGAACACCCAGTTTAAATGGTTTTATTTTAATAAAAGTTGGTGAATGTATTTATCTTACTGTAAATAACAAGTGAAAAAATTTTCAGCCTTATCAGTTGGGCATTCCGGTTTTTATACTGCTTTTTTGAATTCACTAACGCTCTAAAAATGAATATTTCAGCCGCAGTAAAGAATCAACGTTGGCGGATTTTGGTTCTTGACATCCTTTACGATCGGTTACGATGCCTAGAGTACGGAGACCTGTACGATTTCGTCAACTTAGTGAGTTTGATAGGGGCCGTATAGTGGGACTTCGGGAAGCTGGACTTTCTTTTCGGGCAATTGCAGTTACAGTGCAAAGAAGTGTAGACACTGTGGTTAGGTGTTGTCAGGCATGGCTTCGAGAAGGCCGTACGCAAAGAGCAAGGGGCACTGGACGCCGCCGTAGAACAACAGACCGTGAAGATCGCCGCCTAAGATTATTGGCCTTAAGGGACCGTTTCTCCACTACCAGGTCCATTGCAAATGAATGGTTTGCAGAACACGGAAGACCTATTGGCATGCGAAGTGTTTACCGACGAATGAGAAGTTTTGGCTTGTTTTCATAACGGCCACACTGGGTCCTCCCTTTAACTCGAGAACACCGACGTAATCGCCTTGAGTGGTGCAGGCAACGGTCACTCTGGGATCAGGAATGAAACAGTATTGTCTTTAGTGACGAGTCTCGATTTTGTTTAGGCATGCACGATGGTCGTGCCAGGGTTAGAAGGCGACGTGGTGAAAGGAGGAATCCACAGTTTTTTGTTGAAAGACACCTTTAATCTTCATCAGAGATAACATGAACGCGCAGCGTTATATCCACGAAGTTCTAGAACCCCATCTTTTACCCTATCTTGACACCCTGGCAGATCCAACTATCCAACAAGATAATGCCCGACCACATGTTGCAAGAGTCACAATAGACTTCTTTCAACATAATGATGTCACATTGTTACCATGGCCACCAAGATCTCCCGACTTATCCCCAATTGAGCACGTGTGGGATTTGATGGGTAGGAGATTGCTCAATTTGCAACGTCCTCCTCAGACTCTAGAAGCACTTCGAGAGGAGTTGGTGGTTGCCTGGAATGAGATACCACAGGAGGACATTGGCCACCTGATCAGAAGCATGCCTAGGCGCGTTGGAGAATGCGTAGCACATCAGGGTGCATCCACACATTATTAAAGGTCAAAGGGCTTTAAAGCAGTGCAATCATTTTGAAATTTTTATCGTTTACTTATTATGCTTCATTAAGTACTTTTACAAAATTTTATTAAAATAAAACCATTTAAACTGGGTGTTCGGATTTATATGTCACTTAGTATACTTACACAACTCAAAAGTTCTATAGATAGTCTTATTCTAGCGCAATTTATGGAAAATGACCCTATATTGCTATCAAGTAGAGGACGTGCATATTAGAAGTATAGCTTTCAATTTATTCCTCAAATTTCTTAGACTGAAATCAATAATACTATGTTTAAGTGCCGTTAGGTCGAAATTCTGATGAAAAGATAACATTAAAATTTGCCCTCTTACATCCTGACAAAATCTCTCAAAAAAAATGGACAATTTGGTTGCGGTTATGTACCTGCAGCATTCGGCACTGCCACAAGAAACCAAAGCTCAAAATTTCAAAGTTCATAGTTATTCATCTCGTCGGAATTTGTCTACTGAATTTACAAAACCTCTCGACTGAATAAATAATAAATTTTTTCACTTTGCATACATATTCATGCTCAAGTATGGCATGCCAAATACAACAACGCAATTTTTTTCAATAACAAAAATCGTTCACCTTTTAGACGTGGTCGATTTGAAAAGATTAGCAAACATAGTACATAGAAAGACAATATAATTGTAACCACGAGTCAAATTATAAACCTACGAACATCAATTATTTTTTTAATTCGATAATCGCCGCTGAGCTAGTGGGCGGTTGAAAAATTATTATTAAATTAACTTTAGCCATTTACTTCGATCAAGCGTTATTGTTGTGGAACAACATCTTGCGTTTTAAAACAGATCATAGCAAAAATATTTTCCTCTGATAAAAATTAAGCCAGTAACTCATTTTATAGATGAATGAATGGTAAAACGTTACCACAAATATTCGAAATATTGGCCGTTTCAGAAACACATTCTAACTACAACCAAAAATTGAGTAGTGGTAGAATAGCGAAAGCTAAACTTGTTTTTGGTTCATACCGATAACCTCAGAGAGGAGATTTTCAAAGACGAACTAGCACTATCTTCTATGATCCCACAGCACATTATTCCCAAACTTTAATCAAAATCGGTGCAGACGTTTTCGAAATTGCGTTAAAATAATGCCAATGGACAGACAGACCGACTGACAGAAATGAATGACTTTTTTCGTCTTGTAGATACTATGAAACATCTAAGGAACTTGAAATTCCAGATTTTTTTTTAGATTTCCAGATTGGATCTGTATGAAAACTTTTTTTTTAATCAATCTTCATTCAACAATCCACATTTACAAATTTTATAGCTAAAAAAGTTATCTAACTAACAACGCGAATACTAACAATAATAATAAAAAATAACCAATCTTTATTCTACGCAGAAATAGTTAATACCGATGATGAGAAAACTCAACGAACTTATTTAATCATCATGAAAATCTCGGTTCTATGAGACATCATTGCTCTTTGTAGGTGTTTTGATCCCCCTTATCTCAAGACTAAGATCTCTTGAGACAATAATCATATAATTAGCTCACAGCCATAATAGGTAAACATATCGTACATTGAACATTCCTTAAGCTTTTCCAAAGGTCGTTAGCACGAGGTTATAAAAACCACCGTGCTATACTTACTATATAATTTGAGTGGCCGTACTTGTACTTAAGGCTCACCGCACACAAAACGAACAAATAATTTGTTTCTGCATCATCATGTTTCAATGATTCAAAGGGTCATCGGAACGAAGCCAGATTACGAATTCAAACAATTTTCGGAATAATAAATACTAGGTTTACTTTGAGGTTCCTCTGGATTTTATCAAAAAGGTTATTTTTATTTTCCAGAGGTGAGAGAAGTTTTGCAATCATCAAAAATAAACGGAAAGACCAATATTTGACTAAAATATAACACCGAAAGAAAACTTTACCACATGGTTATTACAATGTTTCGAAAATCCATCCAATGAAGGAGGAGTTATTGACGAATAACGAAAAACAAAAATTACAAAAACTTCGTCCCTTCATGGTTCAGAGGTCCCTCATTTCACGAATCTTTTGGAGGGGGCTAAAACTGGGTATTAGGAGGTGTAAGGAGTGGGGTTTGTAAATGTTGCAACATGATATCAGTAAAATACATTCTTTTCAGCCATTTGGGCCTTTTAAACAGACTTCACTTATTATTTTTTGTGATACATGTTCTTCTCAGCGGGGATAATATTTGTATTGCTTTCGTTACAACAGATAACTTTAAATAAAATTAGTGCCAAGTACAACAAACAATATGCAATGGATCAAGTCAGTCAAACAGGCCCGTAAAATTAGTTTTTAGTCAACAGTAGGGACTCCGCACCCATCTGCAACGTTGTGATCTAGAAACGTTGCTATGATTAACCTTGCCACTCTAGGTATATCCAGAGATGTATGCGTTGAAAATATTTCTTTATCAGTTTTAAGCGCAAATATGTATGTACCGGGAAATCATGTGTGCAATATGACTAATAGCTGGGTAGAATTACTAAGCGTATAAGTATAATAAAGACAAAAAAAATTGATACATAACCTCTTTCGCACCCTACAAGTCTCCCACACCCAATTTTCAACACATACAAGATTTTTTCTTAAAGTTCGAGCGATTTTTTTTTCGTTTTTTGCCTTTAACTCCTCCGCCACTGGATCGATTTCCAAAAACTGCAAAACTTTTTGACCCGAACATTGTACTAACCTTGTGTCAAAATTTCATTCAAATCCGAGCGAAATTTTCCAAGTTGTAGACGGAGCAAGGATTAGCGGACAGACAGAAAACCGTAGAAATTCTCAGTATGCTGAAAATCGGTGAAGACATCTGTGAGTGAAAATATGCCACTTTTTTCGGTGTGCGATGGGCCTAAGCTATTCACACTCATACGCAATGATACACGCAGAGGGTTCATTTACCCAATCACATTTCAACAGTCATCATCGAAGAGGAGATACAATCAAGTGATCCTATGAAGGAAACACACTCTGTCAGTTTTTTCAACTCTAGGATCGCTGAATCATAGTAAGTGAGTGACCCCTGCACCTGTTCGAAATTATGCAATCAGATGCAGCAGACGAATTTTCTTGAAGCAATCATAATTGGACGATATTTTATTACAGACAATAGAGAAGAAATTACATTGATGTTACAAAAACGCCGTCAATGGCATAAACGAGTTATAAATCGATAAATCTGGTATAATAATCTGGCCAACCAAAGCACATGTGTTTAAAAGCTTTCTTTATTGGATACGTTTCGGTCCCAACGGTAACCTTGAAAATAGATAGGTACTATCTTGTCAATCTATCTGATTTATCTGCATTCCAGGTGACACTGGGTTTTCTTTTCATTTTCACATTCCTATACAATACTCGTAGTCTGAAAAGTCCGTAACATGCTGAGATTGTGCGAAGCCATCATTCCAGATTTTAAGATAGCACTACTCAAGATCACCAAAAACGACAAGGGAGCATGAGGTAATCTGTCGTATTTTATTGAAACAAGATACGCCACCCCCGAAAACGCCAAAAGCCCTCCAAAAAATGGGAAAATCCACCCTGCACTGTGTTCGTAACACACCTAATTGTTACACAATCTTCGACTAGAATGTTGCAAATACAGTGTTTACGGATTTGCAACGCGAGAAATAGTACTTCGACAATTAAAGGGAACCATGCTGTTTGTCCTGTGAGAAAATAATCTAAGCCACTACAGTTTAACCTTGAGATGGAGAAGTAAAACATCTGCGTGTTTGAGATCCAATTACAGACCATGAGAAAAAACCTGGATAAACAATTGGTCCATTAGTGAGGTTGGAGAATATCAACGTTCTCTCCTTCAAGGATGTTCAACCACATTGGGCCAGTTCACATTAGACCTACAAAGGCAATTGTTGTTTAATTTTATTTATAAAATGTGTATACGAGGAGGTACCCAAAAATAACCGGAATAGCATTGTAGTGGGCGGAGCTTGTGTAGTACACATTCCTGCCCCTAGAGGCAGACATAGACAGATTCATTACCAGTTCAGTGCCACATGAGTCAAGAAAAAATGAGTCAGACATTTCTAAGGAAGAATTCAAAACATGTTTCGAGCAGTAGAAGCACGGGTGGGACAATTGTATTAGTTGTAGTGGACAGTATTTTGAAGGAGCTAAGGTTACTTTGTGAAAAAGTTGAAAAGAGATAGCTTTTAAAAAATAGTTCCGTTTTTTTTGGGTATGAATATTTGACACTTCCAATTTTTGGTTGCTCAGGAACTCAAGGGTTTCTAAATACATCAAGAAGAAGATAATATTGTGATCAAAACATTAAAAATACAACGAAGCTCAGAAGTAGATCAGAAATTTTTACGGGGTGTTCAAGAAATAAGGAAAAAGTTGCAACCGCACGTAACCATTGAACTTTCACTATCGATGTGTAATTGACCGAATCTATAAAAACGTTCAATCTCGAACAGCACGGAGGAAGCAGAACAATCCTAGCCTTGAGCGAAGATGCCCCGGCGACAATTGAAAAGCAAAAATTCAGGAATCACGTCCGCACCTCGTAATTCAGCGAATGGAAGGTTGAAAATAAAATGTAGACCTGCGATGAGTGACGCTGTAAATCGTGTGTAAAACGAGCAAAGTGGTATAAATCAGCCACGGTCGCGTTTCAGGCCAGCATTGCTGACATACTACTACTAGGAAGCAAGTACAATAATCATAAATATTACACAACACTGTTCTCATTCATAATTAACACGAATTTACGGCATACCGTACGGAAATGGGCTGGGAACATGACCCAAAAATGTAGCCGTTTCACTTGTACATGCATACTTCTCACGCCTTTGTAAAACAAAATAGTACTGAAGTGTGTCTTACAAGAAAATTCGGGATTTAAATTAGCGCCAACGACTTTAACTATAACTTTTATGGGGGGCTTGTGTCATTTAAGCCCGATTTTGCTTTTGACCGATGAGAATCAACATTTGGACCTTTAGCACTAATTGCACCGATACGAAGTCCTCTTTGAAGTAATGGAACTAATGAGTTTGGTCGAAACTAAAGAAAATGAGAAACATTATACGATCTGTGTATATTAAATGGAGAAATGCTTCATATATCACATAATTCAGCTACAAAAACCTATTTTCCATGTGTGTCCGGACACAAACGTTGGCGCAAATTCCATCAATCAAAGAGGATTTGTGTCCTACTCGGAACTGGGATCAAACCTGATACAATAGATCGACATTACGTCATTACTGAGCATTTTATTGAAAATAAAAGTGTCTCACTGTTGCTGTACAAAATTATGTTTAATAAATTCTTTGAAGACATAAATAAAATTTCAGATGTGGCAAGGATAGAAGTCGTTGGTCTACTGCCCAGTAGAGGGCGCGATGTGTTTGTTAAGCATTCTGTAACTTCATGCCCTTAAGTAATTTATCAAGCAGAATTTTGTACAGCAACGGTGAGCCACTGTTATTTTTAATAAAATGCATATTCAATTGCTGTCATATCAATCTTGATATTGTATCAGTATGCTAATTAACTGTGCGGACGCAAATGAAAAAATAACTTCTTGTAGGTGAACCAAGTGATTTTATTTATTTCTTGATTTAACATGGGGACTAAGGACTCATCTTACACAAACCATATAATTTTTCTCTGATTTGAGACATTTCACAAGAAATCGACGATACCAATTGGATCCATCACTTCAAAGACGCCTTATTATTGGTCGAATTTGTGACCTACGAGATTTTTTATACCTGGCAGTTTCATTAAGGATTCCTGTACGACGAAAGTTCGGATCAGAATTACTACGAAAATTCACTTTCACCAAATTACGATGATGGAACGGTACTGTTAACGGCATTCGGTTACTACAAATTCTCGCGTCAAAAAAATTATTCAAATGAAATGACGTACCGTAGTATCACCTATGACAACTTGTCACAGATATGTTTCTGGTCTTCGCAATAATTAGAAATCTACTTTGTAAAACGTTAGTATCTCATAGATGGCGCGGTTGCCAACGATATTAGTATAGGGTATCCGCAAAGTTGGGGTTTTCCTTTACACGACGTGTAGATCTTAAAAACATAAGCAATTTTTCTTAGTACCATATACACCAATGTCTTAAGGGAACCGAGATAAAGGGCTCTGCAACATAAAAAATATCTGAATACCGTCCTGTAGCCGCGACATCACCGACTGGTACGAGGTCACTGGCTCAACCCGACGACAGAACTGGGTCGGGGTCAGTGTGTCAGGTCAGTATGCAACCTTCAACCGACGGTTACGGTCACGCGTGTAGAGGTAATCGCGTAGATGAGAACCCCTCAACAAGCTCTAGAGACGTGGCTAGAGAAGTGCAAGTATCAAAAACTAAAGTGTGGCAAACGCTGCGTGAAGAGGGGCTGTATCCGTTTCACGTCCAACGTGTACAAGCCCTTCAACATGACGATTTTCCAGCAAGAGTGCGGTTTTGTGAGTGGTTGTTGCATCAACGTGACAATAATCCGGACTTTTTGAAGTGCATCTTGGTGACAGACGAATCTACGTTCACGCGTAATGGGGTGAATAACTTTCGCAACACTCATGTTTGGTCAGGAGAAAATCCGCACGCTGTCCGTCGGGCACATTTTCAACAAACATTTTCGGTGAATGTTTGGGCTGGCATGGTGAACGGTATGCTCATTGGACCATTTATTCTCCCAAATCGATTGGACGGGATGCAACACCTAGACTTTTTACGCACCATTTTGCCTTCCTTGTTAGAAGATGTGCCATTAAGTGTAAGACAATCAATGTGGTTTCTGCGTCTGCTCGATAGCGCATCAGCTGATTTCATTTTCTGTTGGAGCGGTATGATTTCGGCCAGAGACGTACTTAGCCCTTCTCGTCAACTGGAGAGTGAGTACTTTTTCCTTTATTTTTTTTTACTTGGTCGCCCTCGTTTCACTACACATTACCTTTGTTATTTCAAGGGTAGTTGTTTCTGAAAAGGAAAACCCCAACTTTGCGGACACCCTGTATAGCCTACATTTAGTTTGACTTATATAAACTTCACATTTTGCGAACATAGCCTACTAAGATCACCTGCTTAGCTGGCAATAACATTCATCAAATAAATATCTGAAAAGAGATCAGAGGCGAATCACAGGGATCATAAAATAGGTCTAAAGAATTTATTGGGACATTAAGTGTAAAATTAATAATAATCAGAGGTAATAATGAGATACCAGTTCGAAGGATGCTTCGATATTTGACAGCCAAAATACGGCAATACGTAAAATTTGTAATCACTAATTGAAACTGAAGATGGTACTCGTATAAGCACGGTTTTACCTGCAAAAATATATAGGCTGTTTAAAGTATGGTTCGATCGAAATATCTCGAAAAATGCGTTTCCTAGAGAAAAATATTTTAAACAAAAGTTGCACGGTTTGAAAAGATTCATACATTGGTAACTATTAACCTGGCCTTGACTATAACCTTCAATGTCATCTGAAGGTCACGACAGCTTTCTTATATGAAACGGCTACATTTGATATCCGCAATGTGAAGAGCTGGAAATTTTACCTTAAAGTATATTTTTGTCCATGACCTTGACCATGACCTTCATGGGTATTTGGGGGTATACAGAAAGTAGTGCAGGGACCAAATATCTCGAAACATACGTTTCATAAAGAAAAATGTGTAATAAAATCATAAGGTTTGAAAAGATTCAACTACTGTTGAGTTAGGTCGTGACTTCGGCTATGACTTTCAAGCTCATTTGAAGGTCCAGGAATTTCCTAAACAGAACCCCGATTTTTGACAACGGAAATAAAAAGAGAAAGAAACAGTATCATATTCAAGTATGTCAATGACCTTCACGAAGACCATTAAGGTCATTTCAAGATCAAATGAATTTAACGGGAAACATATATTTTAAATTTATGGAAGGCAAATTACGGTCAACACCTCTTTTTGCGAATGAACCTGAATGTGACCTTCAAGGTCATTTTAAGATCAGATAAATATTCAAGCAGACTCCTTACTTTTTATCAAGGATCTAAAAAAGGCGAACCATTGAAATTAATTTATTGTTGTGTTAAAATGTTGGACAAAAAATTCTCATCGCCAAAGTATAATAATTGCATTGCTTTAATATTGCATTTCTTTTTCCGAAACCAATCTCTTTCTCACTAATGCGAAATGAAGGATCTTTACACAACTTCTATGCGAGCGGGGATATCTATAAATTTTATGTTAATTTGACATTTGTTTTATGACAGGACTTAAAAACAACCTTATCTAATTTGTTAGAAACCATTTAAACTCATGTAATCGGTCCTAGGAGTGGCGTAGTTAACAAGCTGCATCACCGCGCTATTATTACTCGTACACTACTTCATCAAGGAGAAATCATGGAATTAACAGAATTTCGCTTTTTCTTTATAGCAAACACCTCATCTATACGTGTGGGAAGTAATAATAATAAATCGTATACGATTCGCATCGATCAAATCAGCAAGTAAGATATTGATGCATCGACGTGTTTTGAAGACCGAGAATAACCTTGCAGAAGAACATTTCATTATCGGAAACGCTGTATGTGATTGTGTGCATATCCGATGTACGAGTATACAGACATCGCAAAGTAAAGTCTATCGTGTAATTACTTTTCGGACTAGAGATGCACTTTATAGATCATTTCGGTGAACTAGTTCAATCGGGAGAACTAGTTGGCGAATGAACTATTTTAAGCAATAACACCACATAGGTAACGCCTATCATCATATTTTTTCGTTTTGTTAAGATGGATGCTTCAAATTTGAATAGTGCACATAAACTGTCGCTCACATTTAGTTATCAGATATATGTAGGTGTACGATTTCTAGCAATGTCATTATAATGTGGGATACAATTTTGTTTTTTGTTTTCTGTTCTGATTTTCAATAAATAATAGATACCTTTGATTAGAGTTGATAAATGTCCGTTTTTCGGGAGAACGGTTCTCCTTTTTAGCATCACATACGAAAGCCATGATGAGCCGAAAAAGTAGAAAACAGACTCAGGCCCCTGTTACCATTTTGACTTTTAGGTGAAAGGTTTTGCCGGGGTTTAAACTTCCCTGCAAGGATTATAGAACTGGATAAATATTTTGATGAACCTGAAGCGGTGAGAGGAAAGAGCAAAAATATGTCCCAGATTATTTGAGATGGTTACAAAATGTTTGTCTTATAACGACATAATGTGGCTATGCAAGTCTTGTCAGAAGGAAGGTATAGACTGGAAGCCACTAAAGTTCAAAAAACAACGTTTTAAATGGAAATTTGTAGTTAATTTATATTTCCATTTTAGTAGTGTTTGAATTTCTTCATTAGGCTCAATATGTTGTAGAAAAACTAGTTAATTTTTATTTCTTTCAGGGTAGTAATTAACAGCATTTGTTATCTATTTATATTTTAATAACTACATTTTGACATATTCCATATCCACGTCCTAAGCTACGATCGTAACCAGGCAACCAGTTATACAGCCTACTGCTTTCTTGGTTGCCTATGCTTCTACCTCGTTCTTGTTCGTTCACTTACCACTAATTCGGTTGAATCATCGTAAATACCAGACTTCCGTATTAAACGAGTTTTCCAATTAATAATAAACTAGTTCACTTAGTTCAGTCAGAAGAATCGTTCGTCTGAACTAGTTCGTTCGTTAATCACTATTTTGGACTTCTTAAGCTGCAAAATTCAAAGGAATCAAATGCTGTTCAGTTCAGATCATCGAATTCAGACCAGGTAGAGGGAGTGAGTCGATTTGTTTGTCTCTCTTATTTTCATAGTCTGTGAGCAATCAAGTGCACTTGACATAAGTCAATTTTTTGACAGTTATGTCATTAAATTCGTAGTTATAGTGTTATTTTTTAAAAGTGCGAGTGTTTGCAGATATTTGTGGTGTTAGACGATTTCTTCTCACATAATTTGCAAAGAGCAGCATTAAAACTACGAAATTTCGGTGACAAACAATGCAATGAAAATATCCGATTTCTTTGGTTCATATTATATACAGGGTGTCCAATAAGTACCACGACAAACTTAAGAAGACCACAGATAAAAAGGTTAGTTTTTTTAAATTCAAGAAAAAATCCAATATCTCAAAAACGGTGGCACCTTTATACAGGTAAGTTTTTGTTACTTATATATACAGCGTGACTTTGAAGTTGAGTCATTAATTTTCAGATAATGATTGTAGAAGGAAGATAAACCAAAATATATGTGTAAAAATGAAAAAAAATAAAAAAAAATATTACCTTGTTTTATAAAGTATTTCAGTGCGGACCTGCATTTGGTCGTGCGGTCTTGGAGCACCGGCATGCCCTCCCCTGTGAGGTCTTAAGTCACCTGATTCACGAGCCCTTTGTACTACATTAACAAAGGCACGAGGGGTTGGTTCCACTCGATTAGGAAACCGATCCGCATAAATCCGTGATGCCGCGGCAGCATTTTGTAAATAAGAATCATGTCCACAAGTTCAGCATTTTCGTAAGCATGTGCCATTTTTTATTTCGTTTGAGCCACGCAACAAACACCACTATTCACTCTCGCGTTAAAGACTGACACATTGACTGAATACAACTGAATAAAATTGTAATAAAAACATCGTGATAAGCGTTACAAATTCTTTCGCTTTTTTGTTTCCGATGCGATGAACCGATAAGGCGGATTATATCCGTTGTTGCCAAATACCAGCACATAATATTATTATTGAGACAGGGCGGTACTCAAACTTCTAAAGGGCTATAACTTTGTTACTTTAATTTTACCAGAAAAATGTTAAAGGAAAAAAACATTTCTTTTGATCAGATCTACTCACTGTCAAAATAAATGACTCAACTTCGAAGTCACCCTGTATATAAAGATTGCATTCTGCAGCTTATGGTCAATTTTTGAAGAAGAGAAGAGAAAGCTATGAGCAAAATGCAAAACCATGGTTGCATGCAAAGCCACAAGTCAAAGCTGAGAAATGTTACAACGTTGAAAGTTGACAACATTAGCACAAAAGAACATAAACATATTCACTGGTTTGGTCGAAAAAACATAATATACAGTGCAACACGAGTTTGACCAAAGTACAACGCCATAAAATATCCACGAAGGCTAAGGATAGGAGGTTAAGCTCATAGAGTGGGGGTGAAGCCAAAAGTGTCGACAACGAATCTCGTAGTACACTGCGCAAGAGAATGTAATTTCAGGTTCTGCGCATATGGCATCTGTATCTTAAGTACGCTGTCCCGAAAATGAATTTCAGGCTTTGCGAATGTAAAATCCCTCTCTCTCTCTCTCTCTCTCTTGGTTGTCATGGCGACAGGACTGGCTTTATACGAATACGAGTAACCCTTATGCGTTTAACCTCCTTTTTCTAGTCCAGTTTGACATAAGGAATCTGTTTTATAATAAAGGTGCCGAGTGACACTATCTGCGGTCTGTACACTTTGGCATAAACTTGTATGTAATCGACATAAATGAAAAGAATGACGCATTTTGTTCATTGTTATCGAGCTGTTGGACGACGCCGTTCGTCTTGATTTTCCGGAATTGTTTTGCAACGTGTGACTGTGTCAGTCAGAAGCATCCATACCGGTCATTTCCTTTGTTTCATCACAAGCATACGAAACCGGGTATTTGACATTATTTGTATTCTCGGTAGGTATTTCTGTTACAAGAGAACACAGCAAGGTTCATATCTCATTCACAATTTACATTTGGCCGTGTGATCGAAGAATTCAGATCGCGTTTAACAACATGCTTTGTTTAAGGACGTTTCACAAAGGATCCATATCAGCTGTGTTAGTACTCAGAAGATGTAGAATGGTACACCTATTTTCAAATTAACATAATGAAAATCCTCAATACACAAGATCCCTGTGAGTATTATGAATAACACTTTTTTATATTGAAAACATATATATACAGGGTGTTTCAGTTTATTGTTGCATAACTTTAAGATTCGATAGAACTTCTAAAATTAATGCATAAAGTCTATATAAACATGGGTCGAAAAATGCGTGGCTTCCGAAATACAGGGTGTTCAAATTTAATTTCTAAAATAGTTTTTTTTTTTAAATATTTCAAACAATATTTGATGTATAACAGTGAAAATTGGTATACAAGGGTTTTTTGGTACGACAAAAAGAACCATGGGCATAGTTTTACTGTAGCCGCTAGAGGGCGCTCTCTACTGTACCTGTAGTGTATTAAAATGACCAAAAATTTTTTCTTAGTGCAATTTTTTGCTTTTTGAATAAAAAAACTGATTCCTCGCACTTTTCAACATAAAAAAGCTCTCTTGTGAATTTTCGTTATAGTTAGCCGTTTTGTGATATTTCGATTTTTAAGGTTCGATACATTTTTAATTATTTATGATAAAATAACGTTAAAAAGTCAGTATCTCGATAATTTTTAGAACTAGGCTGTGCCTGCAAATATTTTTGAAATTGAAAGCAGAATAAGGTTAAACGTCAATTAGTTGACAGTTAGTTTTGTTGACTGTTGAAACCTGAAATGTTTTTTTGCAATTGTGAATGCACGAAATTTAGTTTCTTTTACCTGTTTTTTTTTTTGTAAGTTTTATAAAAATGCAATTTTTATTCTCCAATCAAGAGTTAGCGGATATTCATTTTGTGTATGGCTTTGTAAATGGAAACGCAGCAGAAGCAGCCAGAGAATACGCACGAAGATTTCCAAACAGACGACATCCAACTCACTCAGTATTTGTAAGAGTGCATCACCAAATAATTGAAAACGGTTTTGGAAATCTCCAAAGGGATAAAAACATAAATGTTTGTCAGCGCAGATTTACCCGTATGATTCTGCGTGAGTTTGATAGAGATCCGACCACAAGTGTTAGGAGAGTTTCTGGTGCCTTGGGAATTTCAGCAAGCCATGTTCACCGTGTTCTTAGAAATGTCCATAGACGTCCTTACCATTTGCAACCTGTGCAAGGACTACAGCCAGGGGACGGAGAACGAAGAATCACATTTTGTCAGTGGATTCTTGATAGAACTGATAATAATAGGGAGTTTTTAAGTAACGTTTTATGGACCGATGAGTCATGCTTCCCTAGACGTGGAGTGGTAAATTTTCATAATCAACATATATGGTCGCATGAAAATCCGCATGCAGTTCGGGAAAGAAATTTTCAGCATGAATTTAGTGTAAACGTTGGACCCTACCTTTTGCCTGCAAGGTTAAATGCTGCGACCTTCTTGGAATTTTTAAAGGCTGAACATGCAAATATGTGGGATGATGTTATGTTAGATTTAAGAAGATTGGCCTGGTTCCAGCTTGATGGTTGTCCAGCTCATTATTCGAGAATAGTTAGAAACTGGCTGGACGAAAATTATCCAGAAAGATGGATCGGCCGTGGAGGATCAGTCGCCTGGCCTCCACGATCCCCTGACCTAAATCCATTAGATTTCTTTGTGTGGGGATTTCTAAAAGAAAAAGTGTACCAGACTCCCGTAGCCACAAGAGTTAAGCTAATAGACAGAATTAGGAATGCATGTGATGAAATAAGGCCTTATTTGAATAATGCAATACCACGTTCGATCATTCGTAGATGTGAATTGTGTATTGAACAATTGGGTTTACATTTCGAGCAACTACTTTAGATTTTGTATGTTTATCCTAACTATCCAATAGCATTTTAGTTGTAAATAATTAATTTAATTTGTTAAAAATAATATTGGAAAATTAAACAAATTAATATTCTGTATTTTTGTGTTTATTTGGAGTTAGGAATTATTGCTGTGTTTAAAAACACAATCTAAACGATCATCTTAATTACTTGTAATGCCCAAATCGAAAATGTAAAAAAAATATTATTTTCCCATAAATGATTAAAAATGCATCGAACCTTAAAAATCGAAATATCTCAAAAACGGCTAACTATAACGAAAACTCACAGGAGAGCTTGTTTATGCAGAAAAGTGCGAAGAATCAGTTTTTTTATTCAAAAAGCAAAAGATTGCACTAAGAAAAAATTTTCGGTAATTTTAATACACTACAGGTACAGTAGAGAGCGCCCTGTAGCGGCTACAGTAAAACTATGCCCATGGTTCGTTTTGTCGTACCAAAAAGCCCTCGTAAAGCAATTTTCACTGTTATACATCAAATATTGTTCGAAATATTTAAAAAAAACTATTTTAGAAAGTAAATTGGAACACCCTGTATTTCGGAAGCCACGCATTCTTCGACACATGTTTATATAGACTTTATGCATTAATTTTAAAAGTTCTATCGAATCTTAAAGTTATGCAACAATAAACTGAAACACCCTGTATATATATAAGCCCTGCTATACTTAAACATTTTTGTGTCATAATTTTTTGCTGCACCTTTAACTGATTGGAAGCTTGAGGAAGGCGAAAAACGGAAAAACGAGGTTTTTAAGATTTTGTTTTTTCCAAGAATGCAAGAACCATCAGATCACATCACATTACCAGAATTGGCGGAGCCGTTTCAGAGAATATGATACGCTGATAAAAGAATGCCAACGGACTGATACGACATACAGACCAATGGAAATGAATGAAACCATCGCAAAATGACAACACAATATCTAATATTCAAACACAGTTTTGAGTACTTCAAAGATTCTAGATAAAAAATAGCAATTAATAAGCCGCACTTAGCTTTCAAAAAAGCTTTCATAATACGTTCAGATGGACCTCGATTTCAAACTATTTATACAAATTATTTGTGACAAAAAAGTCGATTTGCAGAGTTTTGAAAGAATTAATCGATGTTCTGTTACTATTAAGTAACTAAAATGGGGTTGTATTAAAAATACTTGTAACGTAACTACGATGTCTGCAAATTAAGTAATGAGACTGGCAACGAAGTGTTCGATCAGGCAACTCTGGTGGCGCCGAGCGTGGAGGAGAGATTTGAGTCCTTGTGACTTTTTTCACTTCTCGTAGTTCCCCATTTTGGGACAGTCGAAAACATTCAAACAGCCGTAACCGACCTGCTGAAGATTATTCCAGTATCGGAGTTCCAGCACTGCTATGAGAAGTGGAAGAACCGGACTCCAGCGCTGTATGGCTTCAGAAGGAAGTTATTTTGAGAAAGACAATATAAAATCAAGCTTAATAATGATGGGCTTCCGATAAAAAATAAATCTAAAGCATTTTGCATACGGTATCACGTACGCAACGCTAAACAATATTATAAAAAATGAAAGTTCAAAGGTGTCCGAAGACGGCACCACAGCCATAGACAACAATGGTGGCGACAAAGCAGTGTAGGTACTTTTCCCAATAAATAACAAGTATCGATAAATCGTACATACATTACGTATAGACGGTGGACAAGGCGCACCGATCGTTGGGTGGTCTTTGCATACGAAGAAATAGTAGACTCCGAGTTGTTGCGGCGCAGAAGAATCGTCGAGTATGTCAAGAGGCAAACAAATAAAGCTTCACACCAGTCGCAGTCACACACATTGAAGTATATACGCCCGTGCGCCGGCAAATATAAAAATAAAGTTGTTTGGTTCTCACAGATTCATAAAAATCAATATTTATCTTCGCCTTTTATGGATATACCAATTCTAATGGTTCCAAATTCGATACTGCATCTCAAAGAGACTAACAGCTAGACCAGCCTGCAGTTCTAACAGAAGCTAGATCTTTGATAGTGCCATTCTTACTACTCGTCGTTGGTTCTCAAGGCGGTCCGAAGGACGTTAGCCTTTAGGTCATAGTCACTGTAATGTCAGTGTCTGGTGGCCCAGAAACCAGACAAGTTGTAGGGGAAAGGGGAGAGGGAGAAAGAAAGGAAGGAAGTAGCAGCAAGAAGAGAAAGAAAAGGAATTGTTTTATGTAAATATTTGACTTGTCCTGAAATGAATTTTGGGACTTTGGTTTGTAAAAAAACTATAACTTTTAAAGGTCTAAACATAATTTTGTTCACAGTGCGAGTCGCGGCCTGGAATGTTTGCGTATCTCCTCGACTGTGTAATCCACTGCTTCACGCAACAAAGGGTTGCTGAGCGATTCCGCTTGCTGGTAGCGCCGCTGTGCCATACCTATGATGTAATCTCCAAGGTAAAGGATGTTAAGATCTCTATGGATGGTTTTGTTTGATACATACCATGGGGCATTAGTTATTGTTCTGTGAGTTCTACTCTGAAGAACTTGTAGTTTACGCATATGTGACTTAACTAAAAAGCACCAAGCCGCACATAGGTAGGTTATTGCAGGTCTGTTGATGGTTTTGTATATCCGAATCTTATTGACCAAACTCAATTTTGATGTTCTACATAAAAGAGGATACAATTGCCGAAAAATTTGGAATTTAATTTTCAGTTGTTCGATGTGTGACTGCCAAGTCATTCGTTCGGAAGTTGAAATTACCGCTGACTTAATGATAGGTACTTAAACTTCGAATCTGAACATCCTTCAAGTCTCTATAATCTTTTAGGTACGTTAAAGTGAACTGGGCTAAAACATTATAACGTTATTTTAATATAGGGGTGCGTATACTTCTCGTCAAAATAAGCAAATTTTTCCAATAACACAAACACCCAAAGCAAAATATCAGGTTCCGAAGAACTCATACGATCTCAAATATGGCTCTGGCTTCAGTAGATGATTAGTTTAAAAGACACAAAGCGCGTCAGTATCATACCTAGATACCTTATAGGTAAACCGAGATGTTTGTTTAATCTCGTAGCAATAACCAATTTTTTCGATATGGTGTGAGTTTAAGGCAAGTGTTTCCAAGATGCTGCTGGTGATTCGCGAGTGTATACAGATTGTTTTCCATGACTTTTCCATCCTGTGCCGCGTAGATTTTTCTTTTTTAGTTTTTCGCTTCACCATACGTTAGCCTTGTTGTTCCAGGCATAAAAGAACACCCTGAATTTGAGTTTACCCATTGATTATTTACCTACACATCCATTAACGATAAAAACGAATATTATAAGTTTATAGACACTAGACAGACATCTATCCCTGTTTGTTTTCCATGATCATTACCGAAACGAATTGCGCAACCATAAAATAATATAGTTCTCGGTAGGCAACAAATGACAATAAAACTAAAGATAATCTGCTATACAACCGCTGATCTCTGTTGTCGGTAATAAAAGGTAATCAGAAAAGAGACCGACTACGATGCTGTTTCCGTTTTCGTTCGTTTTAAGCCATTGTTTCGCGTCATGCTGATGAATCGACGTGGATGTGCCTGTTGTGCCTTGCCGCCGCTGCAGGTACAAGCACAGGAAGGAAATGGTACTCATTAAAACAGAAAAAATCGTTAGATCGCCACGGAACAGATGGGACTTGTAGATCGTACGATTTGTTCTACGTGTTTTACAATAGGAGTTAGTAACACCTTCCAAAGGTCACGACAAGTGGCTATGGCCTTGAACGGCTAGCGAAGACGAAGTTCTTGACACTCTAGGTCTAGGTTATCCCTTAGCTGCGACTTTTATCGCTAAAGACTGTTTCATAGACAAAACTACATATAGAAGCTACGTACTATACATATCAACAAATCTGGTGTTCCAGCGATTTACATATTTTCCATATAGGATAGTCACAAGAATTTCTGACCTCGAAATTTTATGCTTTTTTATGACTCTTCTAATCGGGCAATCTTTTTCTAGCCTGGGGGAGTGATCTCGAATCTCGCATGCGACATATTTTTGCATGCGACGCTGGAACTTTAGTCTTGTGATTATTGTAATCGCTTGTCACTGTGCTGTTATTTTTGTCAAGTTATTTGATTTTAAAACGGGAGCAGTTAAAAAGGTAGTCGATAACGGAAAAAAGGAAGTATTTTCACGACAAGCTCTCAAGATTAGGGTTGTTTCGATCCACGAAAAGTATCGACATGTATCGATTCTTATCGTTTTAGGAAGTATCGATACTCTTAAATATTTAAGGAAACAGGGAAAAAAAGTAATCTGAAGTTATGCACTCTTTCTGACAGTCCGGATCGAAAAATGATGATACTTGTGAAATGTATCGATACACCCAAGTGTCGTATATAAAAAAATTGAGTTTTAAAATGTAATAATCAGCTGTTATTCAAATAATGTCTAATATAAATACAACCTAGAATGTGTACTCAGTGAAATAACAAAGTTATTGCAAATTCTATTTTTCTTGCAGGTTTTAAGTTTGCCGGTAGCTTTACGACATATATTTGAGTATCTCTTAATCGCTGTAAATATAGTGTGAATGTTTGTTCAGTTCCTGAACAACCAAAAAATATTTGACTTTATGGATGTATGGATATCAAAAATCCTGAATGGTCTTGTGGGAATATCAATCGACGGTGCTATAATGGTACCGATGAACGGCAAGTAAATAAATGAATGCTTGGAAACGAGCAATATCTATGAAATTTTTGGTAGAGCCTGTTATCAAGTAGGTGCTTAATGGCTATCTGAAAGAGGTTTATAGGAAAAACACACCGTGGGTGATGTAGAATCAGTAAAATCGTATATCAATTGAAGAAAATAATATAAACGTGAATAAAAAATCGACAATATTAAAGGAAAACATGAATTTTACTCAAAAATCGAACACCTTTTTAAATTTTGACTAAAAGATATGGAATTTCTTTATATTCAATAAGCAGGTGATGTGTCAATGACAAGCTGTCATCTCATACTCTGACAGTATTTTGTTTTCAACATTGCATAACTATTGGTTGCTAAAATTTGTTGATTGGAACTTGAAGCTCATTCGCTGTATTTGACGGACTGTTTTTTTTATACTCCAACTACCACGAAGGCCTAAGGCCTAAACACCCTTTGGGTACCGTGGGGCCATAGGAGGATAAAGGGGAAAGGGGGAACGCCACACGGACTCTGGCGAGGGAACACGTGTGCATGCAACATGCAAACATTCTGGCTCCGTCTACGAGATCCGCCGGGTGGTACCTCCGCGTTCGACAGTCAGAGACCGTCTACCACCTACGGACAATCACAACATCCAAAGCCAAGAGAAACATTTCTCTTGGAACGGGATTCGAACCCGCACAGGGTACGGCGACTGATCAGGAGACCGAAGAGTCTACTACTGCGGCCAACGCTCCTGCCTGTTACCCTATAGGTGGAGAATAACGGACTGTTGATTTGACAATCCTTATGAAATCCACCCTTAGTCTAACAAGGTTCTTAACACTCGACTCGCCCACTGAGGAAACAAGATGTTCCTTACAGGCGTCAATCTCAGATGATTTTTGTACCTTGTAATTGAAAAACAATTTTGTTTATTGGTCGTATTGAGCAGTCTGGAATGCATTCTCTCAGCGGTCGCAGGTTTTTATACTTAACTACACAGGTTGACCGCGCCCCTCTTTAAAGGTCTAGGCGCCCCCCACTTTGAAAACCGCTAGTCTAGCAGATGATATTTCCCACTATGCACTTCGCTCCCGGCGGATACCCAGTTCGTAACGTTCTCTATTTAAAAAAAAAATGTCAAGCCGAGAATCTCGTTGTTCGACGAAAAATTTCAAAAAGCAATTAAGGTTATTTATAGATAGTGAGAGTATAATTACATCGGCGGCGATATAATAAAATATGTGGTATTGTGTGTGGTGAGACGTTATCGCACAACATTTTTGTGGAAACCTTGAAGTCCGTTTAACGGCTATACCGAGCAAAGCAGACAGCGTACGTTTAAATCTGCCTTGTTATGTACACAAGCCACGGCATCGGCACGCGCATCGGAAGGTTAGACTGTTTAAGCATCGAGTTTGTAAAATGGTCAAGAATGTGTCTATGAAAAATTCTTTTCAGAACTATGAATCGGTCATTATTGCAATACACCAAATGGAGACAGTCCACAAAGCACCATTCTCAACTTCTGTTTCCAGAAACAAGTAGGCTTGAAATAGCAAAGCTAAGAAACAAGTAACATGAATTATTAAAGAAAGTACTCACAGTAAATTTGATGAGAAATTTCAACCCTGTCACACGATGCTTATAAATACTGTTTGAAGTGGTAGCCATTAAAGTCCAAAAATAAAATTTTGTGCCGGACTTTTGCAACGTTTGGGATGACTTTGCAAAAGCCATGTACCTCTAACTCTTTGTACAAAGCGCGGGGTGGAAACATCTAGGAAAACGATCTGAATACATTTCCGAAGCTTCAGTACCGTTTCCAAGGTTCCGTCAACTGATATGAGATCGACAAGTTCATTATTGCTGTTATATGTGTGTACCATTTTCGTTTTTTCCAAATCGCTATGATAGCGATCTGATTGCCATAATTTGCAATAAGTACTAACTAGTCGGATAGACTATGCCACGCCTACTTGCCGTGAACAGCATTTATGGAGGAATTGCTAGTACAGAATTTACAACTTAGGCCATAGAAGCTATGAATAATATCCGCCAATGTCATCTCTGAAGCAAATGTTAGATTAAAGTCAGACACACGACACCAACAGAACATACACGGCGTTTAGGCAGCACACAGTTATTTCTAGGTTGTAGAAATGAAGGAGATCACGAGTGTCAGATTGCGTCTGACAATATATTGTCAAGAGGGTATACAAACCACTGTACCGGCCTAGAGACACTGGCATGCATTGGTAACTGGCAAGTTACTAACTATTCAACCAGTATTGCAGACAAACTTTCATGAAAAATCTGACTGATTTCAAATATTTTCTCGGAACCAAATATTTTCTGCGTTACTGTTACAATAATTAATTACCGTGTAAAAGAACACAGTCACCACCACCGAAATATTTTTACTAACTGATAAGTACGTACTATGCAACGCCGTTACTACTTGATGGTTACCAAAACCTACTCAGGCGCCAAATGGCCTAGTGTCCAGCCCAAGCATCCTGTACTGATCAAAATATGATCTTTTTGATGCCAGATTAGACGAGATTAGGTATTCGGTTTGACGTGATGCATATGGCGTAAAAATCGCATCGGAGCGGAATGAGGTGACTGCTGGCGCCAGAGACTATGTATCACCGGTGCCGACTTGCCGCCAGCGCATAGCTGATGCAAAGTATACGGAATACGGAATAGTAGTACCCAGCAGACAGGCTAAAGGCTACTATGGAAATTTGTTTCTAAACAAAACCAGGAATTTTGGAAAAATATCGTGTAAATTAGAATGTAGAAGTATGCGAGTTATGGTTTTATGAATAATAATTCTAAAAATGCCACCTCAGCTATTTTATTCTCGGACTAAATTTTGACAAAACTGGATTCCAATTTTACCAATAATTTAATAGTTTCAGGAAGTATCTCCGCATCTATTCAAAAAATAAAATTTAATTCAGTTTTTTGCGTAATCGTACTTAAAAGCGACTCCTCTTAACGAATCTGCATGTTGTAAGGCCGGAAATTGCGTCAAAAATTGTTAAAACAATTATTTTCTTAGGTTATATCGAGTTATTCTTAAAAAGAAAATTGTAATTTTTCGAGATATATCTCGAGATATATGCCATAAAATATGTGTAAAAGTGCAAAACGTGCATTTTTCGAAACAATCTAAAATTTCAATGTTGCTAAAGTTTTTAAACCTCCTAATAGATTAACAGATATTTGAAGAATATTTAGGAATTTTCCCAACATTGAAATTTTCGTTGATGGGGAAGTATTGTAATCGAGAAGATTTTCGAAAATGAGATATTGTTTTTTGGATGTTATATATGACATGTGCGTCACGAAGAACCATGTCACTCATTTCCGTCCGTCTGTCTGTTTGTCGGTCTGTCCGCTAATCTTCTAACCGACTTGAGAAGTACCGCTCGGTTTTCGATGGAATTTTTACACAACGTTAATACTATACGAAGGAGGCAATAGCTTTGTAGTTTTTGAAATCTATAATTTTTTGCCGTAGATTTACCCTTAAAACTTGGAAATATCTCCTACAGTCGGGTGTCGATAAGCGAGACGTAGTCCCCCGATGGACAAGCGGCGTCGTCGGTGGTCGTACGTCAGTCGGCAATCGCTTCCGCACTGCTGTGGACTGTGCGTATCGTCACTGACGCAGGATTGGCCATCGCAACGATCATGTTCGCAGCAATTCTCTCAGGGGGAGATGGAAGGTCATATAATTTTTTGTTTTAGGTTCGTAGCTAACTTTTTTCTCAGGAGGGCTAACTTGTGCCAAACATTTACGAACTGATGAGAGCGTAGCGTGGAAAGTACAGAGCCAACTAAGGTACTTGAAGTCATTTTCCATATTGTTTTTCCTGATCGAAGATTACATATTTTGCCCTTTTTCACATATTAAATCGCCTATATCTCGAAATCTATTAACAGCTCAAACGAACATTTTTTGTTCAGAATAACAAAAAAAGTGTCTAAAGCGAAAAAGCAAAATTGAAATATGTTTAAAAAATGGGTGCAACGTTTTGCTTCTTACCCATGATCATCGAGGACTGTTTGAATAGACTTTCTTTTGCCGCATGATATATGGCCCTATATTGTTGTAAAAACATATTTTTCAATTGCATATAGAAACATAGTAGGTCGCGCGGATCGAACGTCAGTACTGAATCTTAACCTCACTCTATAGTAAACTTAAATTCAAAGTTTCACAACAACACGTGCAACCGAGAACATCTTCGCGCCATAATTTATTACATCTTTCAGAGACAATTATCGCAACAAGCATGCCTTGCTGAATTACTGTCTGTTTTCGGCAACGAAGCGCCACATCAGTCGACAATTTCCCGTTGGTACGGAGAATTCAAACGTGGACGGGTGAGTCTTAGCGACGATCACAGGGTGGGTGCACCAAAAACGGCAGTCACCCAGGAAAACGTCGATGCTGTGCGCAAACTCATCATTGAAGATAGACATGTGACATATTGCGAGATTGAGGCGTCCTTGAAGATCTCAAAGACCTCAATTCAAAAAATTTTACAGCAAGACTTTTATGAACCAGAAAATAAACGACAGTCGGCTGTTTGGGTGTTCCAAGGTGAAGAAAAACCAACAAAAGTCATCCGTTCTCGAAGTGTCTCGAAAAAGATGGTCGCGACATTTGTATCAAAATGCGCAAAGAATTGTTACTGCATTTGTTTGCCAAAAGTCATCACCAAGCTTCGAAAAATCAACCCCGAAGGAAGAATCATCGTCCACCAAGACAATCCAAGCTCGCACACAGCCCAAAAACAAGGCAGTATTTAACGGAAGAAAAGGGTGAAATTATTGGACCATCCTCCATATAGTCCCGATCTAAGTCCTAACGATTTCTTTACTTTCCCGAAAATTAAAAACAGACTGCGTGGTCAAAGTTTCCAGTCACCAGAAGAAGCAGTTGACGCATTCAAAAATGCCGTGTTGGATCTGCCAGCAAACGAGTGGTATAAGTGCTTCGAAAATTGGTTCGAGCGCATGCAGATGTGAATTAATCTTCGTGGAGAATACTTCGAAAAACAATAAAGTCATTTAAAATTACCTACCGTGTTGTTTTATTTTCATATGCAAAACTTAAAAGACATCCCTCCCTCCTATATGGCCTTATTGTTATAAAAAACATATTTTTAAATTGCATATATTCTAATTGGGGCTAGGAAAAGTCCATATTAGTCGTAGCGCTTGCTGTGACCATTTACCGTTCCATCATCGTAATTTTTATAAAAAAATAAAAGTTGTACGTTTGAACAATCCTGATACCTTTCCGTGCTTAAAATGATCTGTAAGTAAATTCCAAGTCCTCTATATTGCACATGCGTATTATAAAATGTCTAAGACGTTGAAAATCTGGAAGTACCTTTTTGTTCCTATGTAATTCTGATAGGTATTGTTCAGCAAGGGCTCGATCGCCATACACATGTGACTACCATGAGTATTTTTTTTTGACATAAAAAATGAATGGAGATGAGACGACATATGTTCGTTGCGTTGGGGTCAGATCTACGGGGACATATACTTAATAGGTGTGTAAAATTACTGGTGTTAAAAGCGCATAAATATCTAGCGCCATGAATTGAGATGTACCCTCTCCCATTCTTTTGCAACCCCAAGCCTCAATTTTTAACTACTACAAAAATGTACCTGAAAATGATCTGGGGCGTCCCTGAAACGTTAAAAACGGGGTTTGTTTTTTTCACCTATTGCTCCTGCTCAGCCGCCACTGGATCGATTTACAAAAATACATAGCTTTTTCGTCCTTAGCCTTTTTTGTGATGCATGTGTCATATAACATCAAAAAAAGTCATCTCATTTCCGACATTTTTCGCGATTACAATACTTCCTCTCCAATTGGCGTGGGAAGTAAAAGAGAGCGGGACCCAATCGGCAGAACCAACCGCTTTGCCGAGACCACCACTAAAAAATTCTGATTTCTGGGGAGTCTATCGGTTTCGCTTAAGAATTTCGAATAAGGAAGGCAAGTGATCCAACTATTCGCAGTCTATAAGCTTTTGCTGATGCATCAACGGTGCCTGTCTGATCACCTCTTTGCTCCCAACACTTCACATCTAGAGCTAAGTGCGTGTGTGTTAGGCTATTCTTGTGAAATATAGGACGCCCTAAAAAATGCGATCGCCGCTCATATACTCGCATTCATCTATGGATAAGCCAGGAAATATACAGGGTGACTTTGAAGTTGAGTCATTAATTTTCAGATAATGATTGTAGAAGGAAGATAAACCAAAATATGTGTGTAAAAATAAAAAAAAAATAAAAAAAAATTTTTACCTTGTTTTATAAAGTATCCTCCCGACAAGTATTTCAGTGCGGACCTGTATTTGATCGTGAGGTCCCCTGTGAGGTCTGAAGTCACCTGATTCACGAGCCCGTTGTACTACTATTAACAAAGGCACGAGGGGTTGGTTGCACTCGATTGGGAAACCGATCCGCATAAACATGTGCCATTTGCCACACGCGACTGACACTGATTGTATGTATAACTGAACTGAATAAAGTAAACATCGTTCCAAATTCTTTCGCTTTTTTGTTTCCGATGCGATGAACCGATAAGGTGGATTATATCCGTTGTTGCCAAACACGAGCACATGATGTTATTGAGACAGGGCGGTACTCAAACTTCCAAAGGGCTATAACTTTGTTACTTTAATTTTACCAGAAAAATGGTAAAGGAAAAAAACATTTCTTTTGATCAGATCTACTCACTGTTAAAATAAATGACTCAACTTCGAAGTCACCCTGTATATGTTTTCCTACAATTTTAGCGACAGTAATTTTTTTGTCGTCCTCAGGATATCTCAGCTCGAATGGAGTTTAGTAGAATAATGCTAAATAAAGTGGAACTTGGATGCACATGTACTTCCAACATGACGGCGCACCTGCGCATTATCATAATCGTGTGCGTAACTATTTGGACATCTGGAGTAACAATCGTTGGATCGGTCGTGATGGGCCTATGTCTTGGTCTCCTAGATCACCTGATATGACACCGATGGACTTCTTTCTATGGGGCTACGTTAAGCAAGAGGTTTATAGATATCCACCATCTAGCCCGGAAAATATGAAGTAAAGGATTAAGGATGCTTTTCTGAACATAAGGGAACACATGCTGAGGGATGTGCAAAGGTCATTTATCCAAAGACTACGGCTGTGTATTCAACATGGTGGAGATATTTTCGAGCAGTTTTTGTAGATTAGGTCTTGAGTAGTCATAGTTGTTCGTTTATGTTGTTGTTATAGTCGTTTTTCTCTATTACGCTTGAAGCTGATTGATACTGTTCTGATTGTTATTAGTTTTTACGTCAAATCTGTACTCTTAGTGGCAATATGGAACTAGCCCACTGTTTGTCTGTTGTTTCCATGGATGATGTGACTTTTTCCCTTAATTTTGATGTGTTGTTCTATTAAAAGCTTAATAACTCAAAATCTAGTGATTTTATCTGAATCAAACCTTATACAAAAAAGCTTATAAAAAATGGAATCCAACCTTGCACAAATATACAGGGTGATGCATTTGAAATTTTTGAGAAAAAGTACAATTGACCACCCTGTATGAGCAAAAATGAAAATTCGAAAAAGTAACAAATAAGATAAAAGCTGAGGTGTTTAAGTTTTTTTTATACAAAATTCAGCACTCCAAATTTCAAAATGGCGGATTGAGGGGTTACCGAAGTGGACGGTTTTTCTGGACAAAACACCTTACATCTCAGTAGCTAATTACCACAACCCCATAGTATGTTATATCAATCTTCTTCCTTTGAATTGGTTTATCCAAATATGCAATAAAATTTGAGACATTCCATTTAAAAAATCACAACTTTGATATGTAGGTCAAAATTGGTATAATGCCAATATTTTAGAAATATGCCTTCAAATATTAGGTATAACATGCCATAAATAGCTTTTCCCAAAATGTATTTGTTTATGAGTAATATTCCGTCCACACATGCATGGGCCACCCTGTATACGAGTTTCAACCGTTGAAATTGATTTCGATGGCGCCTTGTGACGATATACTTGATTCGCTATGACATTTTTGACATCTGATTATATTGATCTACATTCAAATGATCACGACAGTGTCAAAATTATCATAGCTAATCAAGTATATCTCACAAGGCGCCTTCGAAATCAATTTCAACGGTCGAAACTCATTTAGGATCAAGCCATAAAACGTGGAATCGACGACTAAGATGGAACCCGCACTATGATGGACTACGGTCCTTTTTCACCTAAGGTTCGACAGCTGACGTGATTCCAGGAGAAGAACTTCACCATGCCGACGACGAAAAAAACAACAGAAGAAGATACACAATTTTTATACAATTGTCTGGCACACATTTTTACTTGTTACAAGGAATAAATCCTCAAGTATGTGCGTGTTGTTTTTAATCCACCCGGGGTACTTCACCCCACCACAAGTGGTTTTCAACGAATTTGTACATCTTTTATTCTTCCAGCAACAGTAGCACATCTGGTAGCAAATATGTAAATGATATCATTGAAGTATTCAATTACGTTGCGAGATTAATAAGCTAAAGAGAAAATCGTTAGCTGATATCATGCGACAAATTATTCCACGTGAAAAAAGTCAATTGTTTCGTTAGGCAAGCCAATGCTGCAACAACAACGCGGTTTTATTTTCACTTATCTTTCCATTCTCTAGATAATAGCTTGGGAGATAGTGACGTATATACTGCAATCATTCCTATAAGGCTTGAATGTTTTCAATGGATAGATGGTATAAATTATAAAGGTGCAGCTCTAGCGACCCATATTTACTGCGAAAATTACTGAAAAAATGTTGACTAATCTAGCTTTTAGATAACAAACAATTTACAATTATTCACATTAATAATTACATTTCACATATCTGACTATTTTTCAAAATTGATATTTACTGGAAAATCTGAAAATATTTTTTCTAGATCAGTCTCGCAGAAAAAAGCTGCTAACACTGTTTATGACCATTTTCAGTTGTAGCGCCAATCTATGTCCACTATTTTCGATAAAATCTTTCACCGTGTTCATCTGACACCGCACAAGGATTTGCGAAAAAAATCTATATGACAGCCCAGACAATTAGGTACATGGATCAAACGAACTTGCATGTAAATGATATTCGATCTTAGTTATTTGAAGGCCTCGTCGAAGTAACTATAAAAGGTGTACAGTAGCGGAAAAAAGTTTGGAAACAAATATTAACATTGTTAAATTCATATTCATATAATAGGACGGAAAAAACGATGAAATCTCCAAGGAATTTAAAATAGTTGATAGTTTTAAAATGTTTTACAAAATCAATCAACGTTTAAAGAAAAAACCTTTTCAAAAATAAAAAAGAAACAACTATAATTTGCCATTTAATAATAAAATAATTCCGTCCTAATCGAACCTGATCGGTCCAGTTTTTTATTCGTCGACTTCACTGTTGTTTAAAAACAATGTCAGCAACAATCTCGCCGACTTAGTAAGTAACTATTTTTCCTCCTAATTGTTAATTGTTGCTATCGTCAATAAATGTTTCCAGCTCCAGACGATGAAGACATAGATCTTCGAAAGCTTGAGTTTAAGTTATAAGAGTGTACTTTTGCAATACTTTTCCTTCTACCCAAAGAAATTCAAGGAAATTTTCTCATAACAGTTAAGGCAATTAACTATGTATAATACTATATATATATATATACAAAGAGAGATAGAGAGAAAATGGTCATGCGGAGAAAGGTATATCATAAAAAATAGGAAACTAATGGGCAAAATCCGCAAAAAAAGAAGGAAAGTGGATTCGAGCAGAAAATAGGATATGTAACCCGAGCGATACGTATTTCTGCTGGTTGGCTTCATCAGGCCCGAAATGAAAGCACATATGCAACTGCAAAAGTAAATACACATGCCCATACATCCGGATACGGGTGTAATCTGAGGAAACGAAGATCTCTTTGTAGAGCCTTTGGGCTTGAAGTACCACAGCAAGTGGCTATAACCGGCCGCGTGGTTGTGGTTAGATGTCGCCTTGAAACTTCGAGGTCTTTTAGCCATTTTATACTACAATGTGTAGGTTGGCTCTTGTTGTTGAATTCGTGTGATTTTTTTCCCTCTCCATCTTCGTTTCCTCAGGTTACACCCGTATCCGGATGTATGGGCATGTGTATCTACTTTTGTAGTTGCATATGTGGATTCATTTCGGGCCTGATGAAGCCAACCAGCAGAAATACGTATCGCTCGGGATACCTATCCCATTTTCTGCTCGAATCCACTTTCCTTCTTTTTGCGGATTTTGCCCATTATTTTCCTATTTTTGTTATATATATATACATATTATTTTTATTCTGCTCTATATTTGAGAATTCAAATTGATTTTTGCTACAGGTATGAATTTGGTTCAAAAATGATCAAAATACGTGTAAATTAAAAACAATCACTATACTTTTTTTAAGGAACTGAGAAAAATTGCGCAGCCGCTTGCGATAGTATAACATCGACGTCAGACAATGTTGTATCGTTCTATTTCTTTCAATAAGTGTGAACTAATTCTGTGTAGATAAATACAGGAAACATTATATTTCTGTTTAAAGAAGGATTTTGTTGCAGACGATTGGGTGGCACAGAATTTCCTGCAGACAGCTAAAATGTATGTATGCAATAATGCTATCATATCTCGTAGATATTCTAGATCTAGACCAACCATCACACCTACTTCAAAAACGTGTAGCTACCTCCTCGACTATACTGTAATATGCGCACGCCAACAAAAAAGGCTCTGCTAAGCGCTGCACAGAAGAGTGATTTCGGTTTAGAAAGTCAATTCTGATCAGCCGATTATACCTGATAATACAGTTTCAATTTCAAAATAATTATTCAATCGATAATAAACTGCGCGATATTTTCATTTAAACAGGTTTCAACAAAAAAGGAGTTCAAAAGGAACTGTGTTAGTCATTGTTCCGGATTCGGGAATTTGTAATTATCTTAAAGTCCATACTAAAATGCAAAACAAAGCAAATATTATGTAATGCCGGGCATTTATTAAGCTAGAAAATTTCATCAGAGGTACTGTAACATACAAGGTACAAAAGTAAAATGCAGGGTACAGAAATACGATGGGCGTCAGAATTAGCATTCATTTCTTTGGAATCTCATTCTGACTTCATCTTTCTGACGAATTCCAAACGACGTGACTATCTTTTTCAAGATTTCAGAATTATCAATTACAAAGTCACATCGAATCACCTTCAGAAATGATAAAATGATGTCAGTGGAAGAGAGTTTCTGCTTCTCACAGACAAATGAGGTCTCTGCGTGTAGTCTCCAACGATTCGGTATGATTTTGTGTATTTGTTGTATTACGGATTGATTGTTTCATTTATTGCATACATGCAATTTCCTACAATACCTCAGACTGAAACATACTTTAGGCAATCTAGTAGTATCGAGTGTATGTGCGTTCAAAGTCTTGTGTTATTTAAATTTACATCATCAATGATTTATTTAGACTCTGAGTTGGTGTGCCAATCACATCTAGTCTTGTAGTGCTAGCTGCACAAAACCGAGCTTTGTAAACACAATAATTGCCCCTGAAAAGCCAAAGACAGGACTAGCGTGACAGTTGAAGACATTTCTCGCAAATCATCAGCAATTACAACACGCTTATCTACAAAGCGATTAAACTATCAATTTCGCAGTGACGTTGTGAGAACGGTGGCTTTTCTTCAAATACTTCAACGTTTAACGCCTTAAAATATAAGCGCTGTTCTTTCAACTTATTGTACAACAAATTCATCATAATCGGTACTAGTGTATAATTATGGTCCCAACAAATAGCAACGGTACTTGACGACTTGATGACACGTTAACAATAAACGGAAGCCCAATATATTCATCTATTTTGTCTACCGCTCTGCTAAACCGTTTGTTCACAACATCGATCGTTTTTTAATGAATGCAAGACAGCAAGCAACGAATTAGCGAACATGTTACGTGATAGTTGACCTGGTTTTTTTGCCAACGTACTGAACTACTGCCGTTTGCGCTGTTGTAATCGAAGTAGCAACAAAACGCAGCGGTGGTCTTTGTTAGTTTTACATAACTCAATTCATTGTTGCAGACTGCTGCTTTTTCTTTCGTGAAACTTTCGCACAGAGATTTTGAGTTTGAACTCTGGGGTTATACTTATTTCAACCCTACTTCCCTACTAATACGAGGGATGTCTCTTAAGTTTTACATATGGAAATAAAACAACACGGTACGTAGTTTTAAATGACTATTGTTTTTCGAAGCATTCTCCACGAATATTAATACACATCTGCATGCGCTCGAACCAATTTTAGAAGCACCTATTCCACTCGTTTGCTGGCAGATCCAAAACGGCATTTTTGAATGCGTCAACTGCTTCTTCTGGTAACTGGAACCTTTGACCATGCAGTCTGTTTTTAATTTTCGGTAAAGTAAAGAAATCGTTGGGACTTAGATCGGGACTATATGGAGAATGGTACAATAATTCCACGTTTTCTTTCGTTAAATACTTGTTTTTGGGCTGTGTGCGAGCTTGCATTGTCTTGGTGGAGGATGATTCTTCTTTCGGGGTTGATTTTTCGAAGCTCGGTGATTTTTGCAAACAAATGGTGGTATACCAATCCGCAGTAACAGTTCTTTGCTCATTAAGAGGGATTGTTGCAATATGACCCGCTTTTGACACAAATGTTGCGACCGTCTTTTTCGAAATACTTCGAGAACGGATGACTTTTGTTGCGTTTTCTTCACCTTGGAACACCCAAACAGCCGACTGTCGTTTATTATCTGGTTCATAACAGCAAATCCACGATTCATCGCTAACAATGCTCTACACATTTTTTGAGTTTCCGGAATTGTTTTTTGACACCAATTAACCCTGGCTGCTTTCTGCTCTTCAGTCAACAGGTGGGGTATCCAACGAGAAACTAATTTTCTTACTCCTAATTCTTCATGTAAAATTTTTTGAATTGTGGTCTTTGAGATCTTCAAGGACGCCTCAATCTCGGGATATATCACATATCTATCTTCAATGATGAGTTTGCGCACAGCATCGACGTTTTCCTGGGTGACTGCTGTTTTTGGTGCACCGACCCTGGGATCGTCGCCCGTCCACGTTTGAATTCTCCATACCAACGGGAAATTGTTGACTGATGTGGCGCTTCGTTGCAGAAAACAGGCAGTAACTCAGCAAGGCATTCTTGTTGCGATAATTGTCTCTGAAAGTTATAATAAATTATGGCACAAAAATGTTCTCGGTTGAGTTCCATTTTTCTAATAACTTGACACTTAAAAATTCAGTAGTGAGACGTATTGTTGTGAAACTTTGAATTTAAGTTTACTAAAGAGTGAGGTTAAGATTCAGTACTGACGTTCGATCCGCGCGGCCTACTATGTTTCTATATGCAAAACTTAAAAGACATCCCTCGTATTATGAATGAGAAAGTGTGGATGTTTGTTACTCAGTCACGCCGCACAGTGGTTCAAAGGGCACCATTTCCGCGAAAAAAGTATCAAGATTTCTTATTTTGTTACTGGTGAACCGATTTTTATGAGCCATCTCATTAGAAAGCTAAGGAAATTGTCTACAAAAACTTGTATCAAAAATTGACCAATGTCAAAAATTGAAGATGGCGGCACTATAGAGCGCGTCCCTAAAAAGTCTTTACAAAATATTAGCACATATTCCTGAGTTCAAAATAAGCCGATGTGAAGTAATTTACCTTAGTCCAAATTGCTCCGATTCCGAGATACAGGGTAAAGTTAGAAAATGAAAATACTTGTTTTAATCATGAAAATTTCTTAGAAGTTTAAAAACACTGAGTGTGTGATAGATTCCATCAAAATGAACAGTATTTTTTCCTATAATAAAGATGTGAATCAAATTTAGCTGTAGTATCAAAAAACTTATGACGAAGAACTGATATTTTTTTATCTGTTATGTGGCAACTCTGATGATGTGTGTTGAATCTTCTTATCTCTATATAAATGTGATCGATTATCCAGTCTGTCAGCATCACGTCAATGCGGAGATACGTAAAAATTACTAATTGCTACCCAAATAAGAAACTTCTGAGTAGCGTAACTTTGTCCTAATCCATGACGCAGAAAGTCAATGGATAATGGAGCATTTGAAGACTGATGTATACAGAAACTTTTTTCCAATCACACTAATAACTTCCACGCGTTCACTTTTTTATAGCGGTAGTAGGAACACCTTCTCCTAGCTAATTTCTCTTTCAAGTATGTCTAATTTTTTCCTTAACCGAACCGAAACTACATATTGAGGCTATGGTCGTTACCACCCCCATCCCTGAGAAGCCAATTGTACCTAAAAATTTTCATTAGCATGATTTTGCGTACACTTTTGGGTATTTTTACAATTTGTCGCTCTTCAATTTTTGAGGACAGGTACACTTTCACTACAAGATGGTCGGAACCCCTGAAAAAAATTCCTGCTGGCGCCCATGCTGGAAGAATAACATGACCTGTATGCTGCTGTTTGCGAATATCTTTCTTATCTTTCTTACCAATTTGTTTTTCAACTTTCCTTACTTAGCCGGGCTGCACGTCCCTTATTCGAACAACAAAAAAATTGTATTCATATGACATTTAATGAAAAAATACTGCTGCTAGGAATATTCCGAACGCCACCCATGGTCAAGCGAATGTGAATACGCCTTATTTAATCTTGTTACTCGCCCGATCGGATCAAAAAGTGCCAATTGCGTTTGGCTTGTGCATGAAAACCACCACGGTAGAATGGACATTTATTTTTATTGCAGTGCCGTAACGTAAAACGTTCTAGTATAATTTTATTGTTTGTTATTTTGTTGTACTACCCACTGTCATATGTAGGAAGGTTCACGTGTCGACCTTCGGTTCGTCTCTTTTTGATTCAAAGAGTTTTGCTTTTCTATACTTACTAAAGAACACTAACTTTGTGGTCCAGTCGTGATTTGAAGATCGGTTGAAAACAAGTTGTAATTTGTCCCGTCATTGTTTCTCAGAACCGTCCGTATGACCTTTGCTCTTGTAGGTCTGTTAGGTCTAGTTACAAAACGAAGTCAGAAAGAAAAAGTGGCGTCAAGGCTTCAGGAATCCATGATGGTCAGCATTTCGAGTATTTACGGGGGCTTTAAAACCTGTCTATTTTAAATCGGTCCTTTTTAAGGCCATAACATAATAGTAAAAGGAAAATCCAGAAAAATTAGTTTAAAAAATAAAGATTTTAGGGATTTCCGTATAAAATTTTCTTTGGCTTAGAATTTAGGTTAGAAACAAGATATCGAGATGCGGTTTTTGCGAGCTTATTTAGACACCATTTAGCTACTTTTTCTTAGAAGAAATCATACCAATGCATTTAATTTTTTCGGGAAAATTAACCATTTCTGTCGGGATGTCGGAAAAAGTCCTCTAGCGGTCACATGTGAAACTAAAAAAACTTCAAATACTAAACATTTGTAGGCCAAGAATAGCTCTTTTCAACTAGCCCAAATTCGTTGAAATCAGCTCAGTCGTTTCGAAGATACAGGGTGTTTTTTACGGAAACCTTTGAATATCCCCCCACCACTTTATTTTTAGAAATACAGCAAAAATTGTCATTCAACAAAGGTTCAGATTATCCTCGAATTTAAGAATTATTTATTTTTTGTTAGATTAATATAGCGAAATCACAAAAAAAATCCCTTTTCCGATACAAGATTGCAGTTACGCCCCCCCTAGCGGTAATTTCAGAAACATGAAAATATTTTTCAGGTTTTTCTCTTGGCCATTTTGGTAAAAACTTTTTTTGCCGTAAGTCTCTACGATGGATACAGTACCACCTAGTACCACCTAAAAATCATATCTCAATTTCGAAATTTCTCGCGATTACAATGCTTCCTCGCCAGTTGGCGTAGGAGGTAAAAAGAGGAAAGAAGTAAGGGGGAGTGCAAAAGCGGAGGATGTACGTCGAATGGAAAGTTGCATCGTTAACTACTATTTGGACATTTTAAACTGAGCAAAAACTAATTTACAGTGAAAAAGGTTTTACAGCCTACGCGTAACAGTTCAATGTGATCCACCTTGGAATGTAATGCATTCGATATGGAATTTCTGTAAATTTTTAGTATTATCCCCACAATAAGGCGGTCCAATCCGAGCAAGTTCAGTTTTTGGTTGCCATATACTGATTTTGCATGGACTTTGTATTTGTGAAGAGAGAATCAATACAAGACTTGGAATTAAATTATAATTTCAAATGCATCATCATTTTGTGGATTACCTAATGAGTGCGACTAAAAAGGTCAACCAAAATAGTTATTAGCACGATTCTTTATGCAAAACGCACAAAAACAGTTATTTTTCATGTAAATAAACTGGTTTCGTATAATTTTTCGAATCCTGTGGGCGCTTACAGTTAGCCGGTACTGAAACGTTGAAAAACTGTTTCTTCCTACTTTTTCTATCTTTCGCCCACATTTTGATTCATAGCAAGACAATAAAATATGCGATGATTAATACGATGTACCTTATCTGACACAAAAGATGTCTGGTCTAAAGGAAAATCTTGTATCACAATGTATGTACAAAGATACATAAATTGTATTATCACTCAGTCGGACATTTGAATTTAATTTTACTTCTTACCTAATGGAATTAAAATTACAGATAGAGGTTCTACTATTTCCTCGCTACAGTTTTAATTTTGTTTTGCCTATAAGTTATGGGTGGCCAATTTTCGTATTAGATGCTGCTGGGTTTAAGTACCCACCTTGCGTGTATGGAAATTGGAAATTTCTCGTAGAAATCTAGGCAATCCATCAATTTTGCGACTCTTTTAAAAGACTATAAATTTGTATGCTTAATTTGTATCCGCTGACATATGATGGACATTTATATCTTGTTTATTGCAAGTTATTTTTTGAAAACAACTTGTGAGATAGGAGAAATGGCGCTGGCGTCAGTTGAACCTTCATATCTATTATTCCGTGGCAGACGAGCGAACAAATTAGTCCACAGCAACGAATTCCGACTAGGTAGAACGAGCAAGTATACCATTTGTTTGTAGCCAAAATTATGTAATTAGTACTCAGGATGCAAGTTCATAATTCAGTCGATCAGGCTTAAGTCGCCGTTTGACAGTTGACGTTTCACACTGCTTTTCCGCATTATCCAGATTATCAGTGGAAAAAAAGATGAAATCTCGAAGAAATTTTCAATAGTCGATAGTTTTAAAATCTCCAAAAATTGTTATTTGTTGCTATTGTCAATAATTGTTTCAAGCTCCAGACGATGAAGACATAGATCTTCGAAAGCTTGAGAGTTTAAGTTATAAGTGTGTACTTTTGCAATACTTTGTCTTCAACCCAAAGAAATTAAAAGAAAATTTCCCCCAACATTTAAGGCAATTAACTATGAACTTAACCTCACTCTTTAGTAAACTTAAATTCAAAGTTTCACAACAATACGTGCAGTGTTCTCACTACAGTGAATTTTTAAGTGTCACCAAGTCATTAGAAAAATGGAACTGAACCGAGAATATTTTCGCGTGGAGAATACTTCGAAAAACAATAAAGTCATTTAAAACTACCTACCGTGTCGTTTTAATTCCATATGAAAACTTAAAAGACATCCCTCGTATATATATATATATATATATATATATATATCTATTTGAATTCGTTGGTCCACAATGACAACTGCCAACCGACTTTCAGGGTCGAGGCAAATTCATATCCCTTTCTGTTGCACGCAAAAATATATAGAATTCTACTCACACACATCAACTGTAACACAGACCGACGACACAAATTTACGGTGATAGCGTGATAATGAATATCAGCGGACTTATAGTTTTAAAACAAGGAACGTAGTTAGTCATAAATCTAAAGTGTTGGTCATCGGCGACGAATTTGCAAGACATGCATCTTTTATTGTATTGTATATATATATATTGTAAAAGGTGTGGTCAAGCCGAGCATAATTTATTTAGATTTAGTTTTAACTCTGTTTGAACATTCGTGGTACATGACCGTGTGATTGTTATGATTAGCATCAAAAATATATCAAATTTTAGACAATTATGTGAGAGCTTGAAATATCTGCTTCCACTCAGTCAAGTAACGTATCCACACATTATCACTGAACGAAACCATGTCCAGGACGAAACATTTGAAAAAGTTTACGAGTAAGGTAATTGTAAATTTCACAGTCAGAAACAAAAATACATCAACAAGCTTTCAATGGAATGTTCAAATAAAACGAACACCCTTAATCGGACTGATAAATAATTACATACTTTCTAAGAGTAGAACAAATAAAATATACTAAGTGACATATAAATCCGAACACCCAGTTTAAATGGTTTTATTTTAATAAAATTTTGTATAAGTACTTAATGAAGCATAATAAGTAAATGATAAAAATTTCAAAATGATTGCACTGCTTTAAAGCCCTTTGACCTTTAATCATGTGGATGCACCCTGATGTGCTACGCATTCTCCAACGCGCCTAGGCATGCTTCTGATCAGGTGGTCCTCCTGTGGTATCTCATTCCAGGCAACTACCAACTCCTCTCGAAGTGCTTCTAGAGTCTGAGGAGGACGTTGCAAATTGAGCAATCTCCTACCCATCATATCCCACACGTGCTCAATTGGGGATAAGTCGGGAGATCTTGGTGGCCATGGTAACAATGTGACATCATTATGTTGAAAGAAGTCTATTGTGACTCTTGCAACATGTGGTCGGGCATTATCTTGTTGGAAAGTTGGATCTGCCAGGGTGTCAAGATAGGGTAAAAGATGGGGTTCTAGAACTTCGTGGATATAACGCTGCGCGTTCATGTTACCTCTGATGAAGATTAAAGGTGACCTGGAACCATAAGCTATAGCACCCTAAACCATAACTCCAACAGTGTGATGAACATGTCTTTCCACCAAAAATTGTGGATTCCTCCTTTCACCACGTCGCCTTCTAACCCTGGCACGACCATCGTGCATGCCTAAACAAAATCGAGACTCGTCACTAAAGACAATACTGTTCCATTTCTGATCCCAGAGTGACCGTTGTCTGCATCACTCAAGGCGATTACGTCGGTGTTCTCGAGTTAAAGGGAGGACCCAGTGTGGCCGGTATGAAAACAAGCCAAAACTTCTCATTCGTCGGTAAACACTTCGCATGCCAATAGGGCTTCCGTGTTCTGCAAACCATTCATTTGCAATGGACCTGGTAGTGGAGAAACGGTCCCTTAAGGCCAATAATCTTAGGCGGCGATCTTCACGGACTGTTGTTCTACGTCGGCGTCCAGTGCCCCTTGCTCTTTGCGTATGGCCTTCTCGAAGCCATGCCTGACAACACCTAACCACAGTGTCTACACTTCTTTGCACTCTAACTGCGATTGCCCGAAAAGAAAGTCCAGCTTCCCGAAGTCCCACTATACGGCCCCTATCAAACTCACTAAGTTGACGAAATCGTACAGGTCTCCGTACTCTAGGCATCGTAACCAATCGTAAAGGATGTCAAGAACCAAAATCCGCGCCAACGTTGATTCTTTACTGCGGCTGAAATATTCATTTCTAGAGCGTTAGTGAATAAAAAAAATCAGTATAAAAACCGGAATGTCCAACTGATAAGGCTGAACATTTTTTCACTTGTTATTTACAGTAAGATAAATACATTCACCAACTTTTATTAAAATAAAACCATTTAAACTGGGTGTTCGGATTTATATGTCACTTAGTATAATATTGTATTAAAGGTATTATATATTTTTCTAAACGATCTTCATTTATCTCATGAAGACATCTTTTATTTGTGTTTTTAATTTGTTATGCAGCATTGCATTTTTTAACTGGTTTTATTTATGTCTCAAGTACTTTTTTCCTAGTATATATTGACTTGTGTATTAACATCAATAAATTATTATTATTGTTATTATTATTGTCTCAAGCTGCCTTACTACCCCATCTGGTGGTGTTTTAGTATAATTACCTTTCTATGCAGGTAACTTTTCACGTTATTTGTAAATTTAATTTTGGGGATTACCCCTGTTTCACCTACAAGTCTCCGCTTAGGACTTTGAACAGACAAAGAAAGCTCCGCTCATGCATGGCGAAATTTAATAGTCAGCTGAACCATTTAAACAGACTATTTCACATGCAATTGATTCGATGTTGTGTATTATGAGAAAGAATGTGGAAAAACTGTGTGTGTGTGTGTGCGTAATGGCATATGAATGTATGTTGTGTGCATACACGCCATTTAGATTTCCAATTACAAGCTCGATTTGAGGACGCACAGGTTGCAATTCACCTGCACCTATTGAGAATTATCGTATGAAACTGATGGTAAAAATGGTGTCAAGTAGGTTGACTCTGAACTTTCCACGCAACGCTGTTATCAGTTGATCAACGATTACGTTCGGCTCAAGTTAGAGACAAGCTATCTACGAGCAAGTCTAACTAAAAAAAAAAAATATTTGTAAAAATAATGACACGTGCGATATACCCAAATAAGCTATTAGAAGGTAATAAAACATAGGATGGATAGTTTTTGTGAAAATGTTTATACACATTATATGGTCAATGTATTGTGTCTCAATGTACAAATTACTTTGTACAGTCATCCATACAAATTATTGATATGATGTTTTCTTGTTATGAGTTGCTCTGATTTGGTCTGCTACAAATAACCTTTCGAGAGTATGGGAAATTCAATGATGGCAAGAAGCGATATCATTTTTGTTTTTGTCAAACAAGAATTGTCTCCGGTGACAATAATTTCCTCAGGCGTTCCTCAGGGCTCTGTATTGGGGCCGCTACTATTCTTAATATATATTTACGGCTTAAGCAAAAGTTGTGATAATTCTTATATACAGTCTTTTGCAGATGATGCGCATTTGCTTTATTATTTCAATCCAGATAATGTCAATAATACTAAATTTTACATAACGATGTTTTGTTTCAAGTAAATTAATTGAGTATTCTTCAGACCACAATCTACTTATTATTCCATAAGATGTTATCATTTGGCACCCAAAGGAAAAAAGTCAATATAACACAGCTCTTGAGGATTCCGATAAGTAACCAAATCTTGCAATTTTCTAACTATGCAAAAATACTTGGTGTTATTTTTGAACAAAATGATGGTTTATTGAGCAAGTTAAAGTGGTTAGTCACCTTTTTTATGCTGTTTTTCTGCATTCAAAAATTTTCTATTTTTTTGGTCAAATTTTTTTAATCTTATTTCCATACCTCGAAAAATATCAATGCGACCGAGTTCAAATTTCATGTCCACATTTCAAGAGCCCATTGCATTTAAAAAAATGTTTTTTTTGACAGTATTATCTGATAACTTTTCTAACTAACTTTTTTTATCACGTCGTGGATGGCTCATGACATCTAAACAATGAGATCCTGTTGATATGTGAAACAATTCTCAAATTGCTTAAAAAATGAACGAGATAATATGGAAATACGATGAAAAAATCTACTCGACCACGCCCTCCAGTCGCTCCACCCACTTACCGGGGCCAAGGTGCAGTATCCAGACTGGTTATTTGCTTGTTAGAAATAAGCATATTTCAGAAGCCAGAAACCTATCTAAGGCTACGTACCCTTAGAGCAAACAGGTATTTACTAAATTTTAAGTTGCGTAAAAACTAAGTGAAGCATTAGTCATATCTATACTGAATTATTGTAATATCGTATATGTACTACACATGTTTGAACAATTTCAGCAAAAACGTTATTCAAGTTATTCAAAACAATTGTATTTTTGACTTACGTAAATTTGATCATGAATCAGATAAATATTCCGTTCTAAACCAGTTAAAATTAATGACTTGCTCAAGTATCACTATTCAGTTTTTGTTAACAAATTACTACTCTCGTCAAAACTCTTACATGAGGGAAAAAAATTCATTTAATAACGATCTTCACTGTAGAACTCTCTACGTCTACACTTTCTAAACGCGGTGTTTACTACAATGTTGATTTTATTTATAATGACATTACTAAAGTATACAAAGAATTTTCGTTACCCTCCGAAAAAAAAGTTAAAACAAGATTACTTACTCCCCAAACATATAATTTACCTAAGCAAGCAATTCTTTTTTCATACCTTGTTTTATATAAGTTAATAAATGTTGGTGTACTTGTGTTTGGAAAGTATGCCTTTTTCTATTTTATTTTTTACTTTCGACGTAACTAACTGAATCTGTTTCTTCTTCCCCATATAAGTGTCACATTTGGCTATACTACAATGTAATTGTAGATAAATAAAGACGTCTATTATAATTATTATTTATTGACGCTGTGTACTGGACATTTTACAAGAGTGTAACTTCCGAGTACATATTCTGTGTATAATTTGTGGTCAAATGAGATTACGATTGTGCCGCGTTGGCCGCCGAACTGCACTGACCAGCGACTACAGCAGAAAACATTATATGTAACAAAAAAATATACACTTGATAATTGAGTGTATCCTTCCTATGCCGTAACAAGCAACACTGTGGCGCTATATAGTTACGTAAAGTCCGGTATTCATTAATAAAATACCCATTAAAAGCCGATTTGAGATCTCGCCCGATATATCTTCTGCTGTATGCTATGATACGCCTCTTACACCAGTAATTAAAGTCCATATTACTTCACTGTACGTTGCTTATCTATTACTTCAGCCACTCTGTTTAAAATGTATCAGGGTTTCCAATCGAAACCCCATTCGTTAAGATTACAATGGCGGTCGCGCAGAAAAAACTAACCGTACGTAATCGGAATTCGTCGCGGATTCTAATGTAATGTTTTAATCCGTATGGAAAGTTTTTCAATACTCTATCTCCTTATTACAATATACAAGGTGTTACAGGCAAGCAATCTCTTGAAATAGTTTAGGCCGCAAGAAAACATGAAGAGTGCCTGCGTTTGAGTAAAATTAAAGATAAATACATTCATCGTACCACTTATCACCGGCAGGTTCGTCCTTGCCTAGCAACAGGTGAATAAGGGCAGTTCTGTCACTGCCTGGACGTAGCTAAAACATGCTCTCTCTAGGATATCTCGAGTAGAAATATACGTTGGCCACTACTTTCTATCGTCAAAAGGGTTTTTACAAATCTAGCACGGATAGGGGTAAAAAAGTGCCCAATGGATGTCTTATTTGTAGGTTTACTAGCCTAAACCCGCGTGGAAGTAGTGTAATGAATAGGTAGAAAATAAGAAGATAATTAAAAAAAATATGAGTATAAAGTAAAAAATATATCAAAATTAAAAAAAAACAAAGTAAAGATAAAATAAAAAACAATTGCTGTGCAATCTTCAGACAAAGCGGAAAAGGGGAGGTTATCAAAAAGCATTGGTTAAACAAAAATTTAAACAAAAAAAAAACAACCTGATAAAAAATAGCAATATAATTATTGTGTTCGCATACTCCATGTAATTAGAAATACAATAGTGTTAATATTAAGTAATGGATGTTCAATTTTTTATTAGAGCATGATATTGAAAATAACGATCTGGCCAGTTGGTCATTGACCAGTGCCAATAATAGAACAATAAAAAAAGATAAGGATAAACGCGTGAACTACAATAAACAGTGAAGCACCATAAGATGACGTATAGAGGTATGTTGATGATGGCCCACGTGTACCAAAATCAAAAAATGGCGTCAAGTAAGTTGACTCTGTACTTCCCACGCCACGATGTCATCAGTTTGCATAAGATTATGTTCGGTACAAGTTAGCCCTTCTAAGAACATGTTTAACAAAAAATTAAATCTTCCTACCCTTGAGAGAAATTCTTGCGGGCGCACTTGACCTGCGTGGATGACGATATTGACTTTTACAGCATTAAGCTCGCAAGTGCACGGAAGCGACTGCCGACCATCAGCCGGACCATGGCACACGTATCGACAGGAGATAAGTTTTAAAAGTAAATGGGGGACATCTAAGATTGAAATATGTCTAATAGGTGCTTCGAATTACTGGGGTTGGTGGCGTAAAATATACCAACGTCCGAAAAATGAGATATAACTTTCTCCATCCCGCAACTCCTAACAATCAATTTTTAACCCCTAAAAAAATTTTTCCAAAAATAATCAGGAGCGATTTTCATTTTTTTCGTTTTTGGCCTTTCCTCCGCCGCCACTGGACCGATCTTCAAGCTGCATAATTATAGCGGAACGGGCGAAGTTTAGCTAAATAGCTAAACTAGCACTTAACATTATGATTTTTACAGAAGAGAGAAGAGAAGGAAAGAAAAAAATATTAAAAGAATTTTTTTTAAAAATGTCTATAAATAGTTTCAAAAAACACATCAAATGAATTTTGCTGGCAGTTGCTAACCTTAGCTACAAACTATTAGTTATTACTCTTCTGATAATAAACACAAAACCTAATTTTAGTTACAGATACATTTTTGAATGCATCAGGTTAGGGCATTATACAATTTGACACAATTATAATTTAAAGAACGAGTAAATATAGCCGTTCGATGTTCTCCAATAATTTCTCATACCTGAGTATGCGCTCCCTAATAGACTGTCCGAAAATTTTTTTGAAGACCTATTCGGAAGTACCCGTGATTAAATTATTAATGAATTTCAACATTAAGTATTTACAAGAACCTCCAATATCTAAGAATACAGTGTGATACATGGTCATATTTTTTTAGGGGTGATTCACAAGTCGTGACCAAAAATTAAACATTATACTGAGGACCGAATTTTAAGGGAGGGGGGGGGGCGGTTCAAAATGTACTGTGTCTGCACCCGGCGAAATTTTTGTGAGTGGTTACCGCAAATGCATAATCAAAATGCAGATTTTATTGCTTTGATTTTGTGGTCACATGAATCGCTTTTTACGAGGAGTGGAACCTTCAATTCTCATAATGAACATATTTGGTCGTTAGAAATTCCCGGTTCTGTAAGAATCCACTCGTTTCTACACAGAACTTCTAGAAAAGTCTGGTGCGGCATTTTCAATGGCCAACTGTTTATGCACGTGTTGCCACAAAGTTTAAATGCAAACTCATGCTTAACTTTTCTAGAGAATTACATAGAAAATGTGTTAGATGACGTTCCGTTAGGAATGAGAGTACGAATGTGGTATAAGCATGACGGTGCCCCACAGCATTTTCGTCGTGACATAACCGCATAGTTAAATAATCTAGGCTAGGCAGCAGCGGTGGCCGCAGTAGTAGACTCTTCGGTCTCCTGATCAGTCGCCGTGCGCTGTGCGGGTTCGAGTCCCATCCCAGGAGAAATTTTTCCCTTGGCTATGGATGTTGTGATTGTTCGTAGGTGGTAGACGGTCTCTGACTGTCGAACGTGGAGGTACCACCCGGCGGATCTCGTAGGCGGAGCCAGAATGTGTGCATGTTGCATGCACACGTGTTCCCTCGCCAGAGTCCGTGTGGCGTTCCCCCTTTCCTCTGTTTCCCCCTATAGCCCCACGGTACCCAATGGGTGTTTAGGCATTAGGCCTTCGTGGTAGTTGGAGTATAAAAAAAAATCATTTTAGACAAAGAGGGATTGGCAGAAACGGACACGTACATTGGCCTGCGAGGTCTCCGGATTTGAACCCCCTGAATATCTTTTTGTGGGGCGCATTTAAACAACTAGTGTATGCTGAACAAATTAATTCTGTTGATCAGTTACAAAAAAGAATAGGTAATGCGTTTCATCAAATTCAAGCCACACAGCAAATTTTGCGGAAATACGTTTTTCTTTATTAAAAAGATGCCGAACTTGCATCTGTCAGAATGGTGGTGTTTTTAAACATTTATTGGAATAAAGATTTGATTATCTAAATTGTTTTTTTTATTTTTACGAAAACAGTGCACTGTAGGGAAAAATACAAGAGTAATTATTTGAAGCAATTTGAAAATCGAGTTCGAAAAATTGCGCGTTTCGAAAAAAAAGTGTTTTACTATTTTATTAATAATGCCACTAGTCCCGTGTATCTCCGCCAGTGGTGCACGTTGATTTTAAGCAAAGACTTTTGTTGAATGTGGACAATACTTAGGTAAATTCACACATCAAATTTAAGTTTATTCTAGTTGACGGTTTTGAAGATACTAAAAAAATTGTTTTCATTTTTAAACTTCAATACTCCTCGAGGAAAAAATGTTACATAGAAGACCCGCCTTAAAATGCGGTCCTGTGTGTATCATTTTTGGTCGCGACTTGTAAATCACCCTGTATAAGGCGACAACATGAAATCTGAATCAGTTGGAGTCCGCGAATTGAAGCTTGATTTAAGTAAGGATAGTAAACTTGAAAATTTCATCAAAATCCCAGCAGCACTTTCAAAGTTATTGACGCATTAGCGGACAGACAGACAGACTGACCAACGAAGATGAGTAATATGGTTTTTCGTGATATACACGTTATATAAACAAATAAAATCTCACTTTCGAAAATTTTCGCGATTACAATACTTCCCCGCCAGCGGGCGTGAGAAGCGAAAATAGCGGGATGTAACTGTATCTGTAACTTTGGCAAAACAAAAAAAAACTTCACCTCGGGTATTTTCGTCGACGTTCCCGCATACTTCGGCGTATAAAAGCGATTCGACCGCGCAACGGTGCTTCATAATAATGATAAATGCGTTTTGGCAAAAGTGTCCGAAGCGCTGCTCTCGTAAGTAATGGAGCCGGCGCATACCTGAATATTTTCCGCGGCTGGAGTCGGTACGCGATACGCTGACTGGTTGAGTGGATTGCATCCTGGAATGCTCAGGTATTTTGGCAAACGTTCAAGCATCCGACCGAACAGACCAAACACTTCTCTCGCGATGCCGCTCTGGAGAGGTATTTGGCACGGCTGGACGCGCCAGGATATCGTGTGGCTCAAACTTGAACAACAGAATGAAGGGAGCGCGTAACATAAGGAAGATGCAATAGTTTTGTTGTTACATTTTTTCAGGCCGATATTTGCGCCAGAAGAACCCTACAGGGTAACTTCGAAGTTGGGTCATTTATTTTAACAGTGTGTAGATCTGATCAAAAGAAATGTTTTTTTCCTAAAAATAAAGTAACAAAGTTATAGCCCTTTAGACGTTTGAGTACCGCCCTGTCTCAATAATAATATTATGTGCTCGTGTTTGGCAACAAAGGATATAATCCGCCTTATCGGTTCATCGCATCGGAAACAAAAAAGCGAAAGAATTTGAAACGTTTATCACGATGTTTTTACTACAATTTTATTCAGTTGTATTCAGTCAATGTGTCAGTCGGTAACGCGTGAGTGAATAGTGGTGTTTGTTGCATGGCTCAAACGAAATAAAAAATGGCACATGTTTACGAAAATGCTGAACTTGTGGACATGATTCTTATTTACGGGGGGGAGTCTTTACAAAATGCTGCCGCGGCATCACGGATTTATGCGGATCGGTTTCCGAATCGAGTGCAACCAACCCCTCGTGCCTTTGTTAATGTAGTACAAAGGGCTCGTGAATCAGGTGACATAAGACCTCACAGGGGAGGGCATGCCGGTGCTCCAAGACCGCACGATCAAATACAGGTCCGCACTGAAATACTTGTCGGGAGGATACTTTATAAAATAAGGTAACATTTTTTTTATTTTTACACAAATATTTTGGTTCATCTTCCTTCTACAATCATTATCTGAAAATTAATGGCTCAACTTCAAAGTCACCCTGTAGATGCTCCGGCTATTCTTTTTAATCTCATATTTCTCATTGATCAGATCTACTGATTGTTAAAATAAATGACTCAACTTCGAAGTCACCCTGTATAAATAGGATAGATTATGTTCAAATAAAAGTTTCTTAAATATCTAGCTTTTAAGTGCGATAGAGTCTACGCTCAACCTGGGTCGGACTATCAAATTCTGTTAGACAGATTCAAAATGACGTTTTTGAATGTGAGAAGGAAGCACAGTTGTTATTTTTTTGTTTAAACTCTTGCATGGAACCATAGTTTCTTCGGAATTGTTATCACAACTACAGTTTTTAACGCCAAGATCCGTTTCAAGATGTAATGTTACTTTCTTTTGCAGTCGTGTTAGCACAAATTTGATTTTGAAATCACCTGAAAGGGTTATGTGTTTTAATTATAATAGTATTTGTAAGTTTTGTGAAATATTCTTATGTTCTATTTCGGAGCTGAAATGTGTTCTGCAGGAGCGTCTTAGATAGTTTTATAAGCTAGGCTTTTGTAATATTTCTAATTTAAGATTTTGGCCTATAAATGGAATATTATCTGTTGGGCAATAAAAGCTATAAAATAAAATAAATGCCAGCGCACCGCGGCTGCTATGAGGAGCTCAAAGAAACTTTGTTAATCCGATTCCTGAACTGCCTACGGATAGAAGAGCATGTAGATTGTTTCACGATCACGTCACTTTACGCACAAAGGAGCGGTCGTATCGGTCAGTTCTGGATGTACAAAGATCGACACGGTTAGGATGGGAAACCGACGTCAGTCGGCTCTGATTGCAACCAAATGAAAAACGTGGATCAAAAGGGTGAGCACGGGGAATTTTTGTTATCTCATTGGAATATAGTACAAATACATTTTAAAACTGTATTGTTGTGTAATATGTATTCACTGTTTTTCATCTGTTTAATTTAAAAAAATGGCATTTATACTTCTGACTAATTTATGAATTTAATTTTGAGTTTTGAGGCAATCTAAGGCGATCCGAGGTAAATGAAGCAGATCCGATGGTATCTAGGGTTTGCTCTCCTGGTCCGAGAACATCTGAAAATCCAAGATGTATTTTTATTCCACTGGTAGGAGATCCGAGGCAATCCAAGGAGGATTCCAGACAATTCGTGTATTTGCACATTATTCACAGGAGGCGTGTCCTAATTAATCCATTTGATGCTTGCAAGCTCACTATGATGAGCTTTGTATAAACATAGCGGTGTAATAAATCAGAATAAAAATATAGGTATAATTGTTTTGAGTGAGACCTGGAATATCAGTAATATCGACAGTTATAAAATGAATGGCTTCCAAATTTACTACGAGTATAATGAAGCCAAGTATAATAAATGCGATGGGGTTTGTATGTATGTAAGAGATGACATTTCGGCAAATGTTTCCATAAAAATGATAGATGTAGTGACGGCATTGAATTGTAGCTTTATTTTCAACAATAACAGTTTCAGTATTACTGGTATCTACAGGCCTAATCCCACGAATGTACAGGATTTTGTAAACAATTTGGATTCGTATTTGAGAAGTACTGCAAACTGTGACATTTCGTTGTTGGTGGGTGATATAAATATAGACTTATTGAGAGAACATGAATACAGCAATTTAAGATACGTGAATATGTTACAACAGAACGGGTACATATCTCAGATTAATACACCTACTAGGGTAGATTCTAACTCATCTACGATTATCGACCACTTATTTTTGAAGACAAACAGATTTAAGGTCTCTGAAACAGCAATTGAGTGTAAACCAATACTTTTGGAAAATTGTATGACCGATCATTATCCTGTTTTGTTCAATTTTGGGTATTTGAAAGGAAGTAATTGTATCATTAATAAAAACAGCTATGAATTTAAGAAAATTGATGTGAAAAAGTTGACAGATTATTTGCAAGTGGTGACTTGGGACAGTGTTTTTTCAGAGAGTGATGTCCAAAAAGCAACTGATAACTTCTATAATGAATTATATAAAGGCATAGATCATTCATCGTATTATTTAAAAATAAATAGTAAGACTAGAAAACGCAAGCCGTGGATGACTGACGGTATTCTTACTTCGATCAAGAAGAGGGATGAGTTGAAACAGAGTTTGACGAAAGATAATGATAATTTGATACTGAGACAGTCCTATATCTCCTACAGAAACAGAGTAACTAATCTTCTTAAGATCTCTAAAAATCAATATTATACACAAAAACTCATTTTAGCTGGTAATAACTATAGGAAGAGCTGGGATGTTATTAATGAGGTAACTAATGCTGGCAAAATAAAAAAAAATGACGTAAAATCAATTAATCACAATAATCAGCAGCTGGACGCTCCCACTGATATAGCCTGTGTTTTTAATAAATATTTTGTTGATATAGGTGAGCAAATAACAAGTCAAATTGATCAATACTCAATTCTTGATTCATCAGATCCTCATGTCGTCAACATTGATCACTCTATGTTTCTAACTCCAGTGGATAACATAGAGCTACAACAAATAGTTTGTAATCTGAAAAATAATAGCGCACCCGGAAAAGATGGCTTGCACACTAAAACTATCAAGATGATCATGAAGTATATCAGTCACCCTATAACTCACATTATCAACCTCAGATTCAAATCCTCAGTAATTCCTCGCCAATTTAAAGAAAGCATAGTGTTACCAATATTTAAATCTGGAAGTAAAGACAATATGTTCAATTATAGACCTATTTCAGTTATCAATGTATTTGGGAAGATTTTTGAGAAGTGTTTAAATAACAGACTTTGTTCTTTTCTTGAGAAATATGACATAATATCGAACTGTCAATTTGGGTTCCATAAAAATTGCAATACAGAGCAATCTCTACAAGAACTTACAGGACAAGTGCTTGAAAATTTTCAAGATGGAAATAAGACTGTTGTAGTTTTCCTAGATCTTCAAAAGGCTTTCGATTCAGTATCTCACGCAATTTTATTAAAGAAACTAGAAAGTGTTGGAGTGCGTAGCGGAGTTCTGAACTTATTTGAGAACTATTTGGCTGATCGTTTACAACAAGTTAAGGTAGGGCCAGATTTAAGCAACATTCAAAAGATCAAAATAGGTGTGCCTCAGGGGACGGTTTTGGGACCAACACTGTTCCTCATATACATAAATGAACTACTTCGATGTAATTTCAACTGTAAAATGATATCATATGCAGACGATACTGATTTAGTTTGCACTGGTCATTCATGGGATGACGCAATACGGAATGCCGAGTAACTAAGTATGTAACGTTTTCTCCAACCAAAGCAGGCATGCCATTACACCACCGAACATTAATTATAAATGATAGTGCTGACACTGTCGAAAGAGTTGAAGTTATTAGATACTTAGGAATCACTATTGACAGTAATTTAAAATGGCAGAGTCATGCCGAGCTTTTGGCATCGAAATTAAGGAGAATTATTCATAAGTTTTTCATTCTTAGGAATATTTTAAGCAGAAAGAGTCTTCTCTCAATATATAACTCGTTCGTGGGGTCTCTACTAACTTACGGGATAAGTATTTGGGGAGCCGCATACACTAGTACTTTAAAAATACTACAAACCACGCAAAATTATATTGTCAGGACTATTTTTCGTATCCCATGTAGGTCAAGTTGCAGATTTGTTTACATTGAAAATGATCTTTTGAATGTTTGATGTTTATATATTTTTGCTGCTCTAAAATTTGTTCACTCCCGAAACAATGTTCCAAGCAGCCACGCTTATGAAACAAGAACTAAAATAAATATAAGTTACACCTATACCAGAGTGAATAAATCTGTTTGTCAAAAATGCATAAAGTTTGATGGTATTAGGTTGTATAATAAATTACCCCTAGAATATAAAATCCTCTCGAAGTATAGTTTCAAAAAAGAATTAAGAAGTTAATCTTAAATAACTTTGACATGCTTGCATCGACGGTAGCTTGACTCAACTCAGTAATTTCGTTTCTATCTAATGTTTTTTTTATTTCTTTTTTTTATATACATTTGCTCATAATATACCTTATAACCATTAGCCATGCATTGAATTTGTATATTGTATGACACACACAAGCTTATAGGTTAGGTGTCTATTCTTTTGTAGTAAATTGTAGTACTCTTGTTTCTCGGCTTAACCTTTACGCAAAATTTTTTTTGTTTAAACAACATAGTTTGACCTTACTCGAAATATCCCTATATTATCATATTTCAGATATTCATATTTTATGTACTCTATATTTATACTTCTGAGTGTTTTTAGTATGCTTCTGTACTATTGTTATGAATTTTAGATTTGTTTATGCAGACATGTAATTTAGGATTTGTGACGAAAAGATTCAGACATTTACCCTTTACGAAAGTATACAGAATTTTCACAATTCATATACCGTTACTTGCTGGTTCTAGATCTGATGCTAGTATCTTTGCTCAGATTTCTGTTGCAATCTTGGTTATTCAGGGTAGCAAGAGTATGCAAGCTCATGTATTTTTGAAGCTTTTTTTTTATTTAAATTGTACTGAAGGTTGTTTTTTAATTTGTAAGTTATTGTGGTTTTTGAATTTGAATAAACTTTGAACTTTGAACTTTGATTCTTCGGTAGATTTTATCTAGTGGAAATACAAAGAAATCCTAGAAAATGTGAGGAAATATCCAACAAGGTATTCATGCCGCACTTAAAGCACTTGACTCCACCTACTCGACATCGAAATTAGTGTGGAATTGCAAAAAAACTCTCGGTGGCATAGGGGAGGGAAATGAAGTCCGTCTCATATGGATACGAGAACACATAGGTCTAGAGGAGAACGAGACAGCTGACACTCTGACAAAGAGTGGGGCTACCACACTCTTCACAGGGCCAGAGTCAGCGATTGGGATCGCATAAAAAAAAGATCCACCAATACTGGAAGGGATTAGCAGGGTTAACCCATGCTAAGACAACTATACCAATCTTGACAAAGAAGGTAACAGACTCCGACTGATCACAAATAGCCTCAAAGCTCTAGTAGGACTGTACACTGGTCATTGCAAATTGCGTCACCACATGAGCGGGCTGGCCATGGCGGAAGACGCTGAGTGCAGATTGTGCATGGAGGGAGATGAAAGGGTCAGACATGTATTGAGCAGATGCCCTGCAATTGCCAGCATCAGGTACAACATACTTGGAGACGTAGTATTCCAAGCAGAAGTCCTGGATGATATTTTTCCAAACAAGTAGATCGACTTCTTCAGGAGGTTAATGGGCGAAATATAAATAGGTGTGAGCCACAACAGACCAGAGAGTCGCAGTGGAAGATTGTTATTGATGCAATTACAAGTAATCTAACCTAACCTATCCAACAAGGTCAAACGAAATATGAATGGAAGAGATATCTTCTGATCCAAAAAAGTGTCGGTGGTAAGCTCCTCTTTGTGAAGCTTCGGCTCATTAGATATAGTCACACTTACAGACGTTCCTTGAGGCTTGTGGAAAGACCTCTCTATGGGAACAATGAAACAATGACCCTTAACTGAGGAACGTTCAAGGGAGGATATAACTTTTACATTTCACAGTAGGCTGTAACAGATCATCAAAGGCTGCCATCAATATCAGAAAGATATTTCTTTGCTAATGGCATGATTTCTTTGTGCTAAATGTTACTGTACTGCATCAAACTACTCTAATGGTTTTTGAGCACGTTTTGAAATAAACATATTTTATAACCTCAAATTTCAATCGACTGGACGGCTTATAGTGTGCGACTCCGAAATAAAAGAAAATTATCGAAGATGACAAGATGTCTCTGGTTGAAATATCAGATAAATTGAAGGGATTATTGAAAATAAGAGAACATATTCTCTTATAAATATAAAAAACCATGCTTGCAAAAATCGATGAGACAAATACACCCAAAAGGACAAACAGCAAAAGTATGGGACAATGTCAAACCAAGGTGATTACACTGCCACTCAAAATTAACCAAACAAGCAAAATCTTGTTCAAATTAAATTTGAAATAACTTTTTAACCTTTGCAACAATTTCGTTGATTCTTTCGTCAATTTGTATTGTATATGTAATTACTGACTGGTAATTTTGCAAAAAATTGAAAAGGTTTGTTGTTATACAGGGTGTTTTTCCAGTCGTCCATATCCCAATCTGCAAGAGTTCGAGAAAATACCAAGCGATTCCTTCGATGACCCACATCCAATAGAGGATCTGTAGCAGGTGCTCAAGATGATAGGTTTCCTTCTCTCAACCTTCGGCGTACGCTATCAGGTGAAACTATGGTACCATGAACATCATCCAAACTCCCAGTCAAAGCTGTAGCAGGAACTGTCCTTTCTCGATGAGCTTGAAGTCTCAGAAACCGATCTTCAACTGCGTTTGTTGCTTTCCGTCTTCCCTGTCCAGGTATTCTTGAGTAAGCACCAGTGTCTCTAAATCTTTGTCTCGCATCGATTACCGTACTGCGTGGAACGGCAAGCCTTTCTGCGATATACCGAATGGGACGACCATCATCTTGTAAATCTATAGCTTGCGTTACTTATTCCGGACTCATTTTTGTTGAGTATTGCTTGACAACAATCTTTTTGACAAGCCATAAAAATGCTAACAGACACAGCCTACTTGAAACAATTTCTTCCCGGCAAAGCACAAGGGTGTTCAGAAGTTTAGGACAAAATGCACCTTTTAGTTACACCCTGTATAACAACAAACATTTTAAATTTTTTTGCAATATCGAAAAAAATAACGAAAAACGAAATTGATGAGGAGGTTAAAAAGTTATTTAAAATTTAATTTGAACAAAATTCTGTTTGTCCGATTAATTTTCCGTGGCAGTGTAGACCGATTTTGTAACATCTATAGATATAACAATAGCAAATATGCATACCATGCGCTATTTATGAAAAACAATTAGCCTTTATAAAATGTTGGGTCGCAGCGGTCCACTATACCGGTAAAAAAACGGATTTTATAAAAATTCATTCATAGAGACTACCTATACTTCCCTAACTGTCAGAAACGCGTTCTATTTACCTTTGCTTGTTATTGTCGAATAATTCGCTCACTGTGGATTCGATATTTGCTATAAAATCATGATAGCAAACACCTATTCCGGATTTAGTAACATTTAGCACAAAAAACCAAACCATCTCAAATTTATTATCAAAATGCTAAATAGATACGGCCATCAAATAAAATTGTTTCTGACATCGATGACAGCTTGAGATGACAGGTAGTTACCGCCTCTGTGAAACGCAAATGTTAAGTCCTCCCTTGAAGGTTCCTCAAGAAACCGCAATTGTTTCATTGTTTCCAATCAGATGTCTTTCTTCAAACTCTACTCAAGCCTCAAGCGAGGTCTATAAAACTGACTTTCAGAGTTAACCTGACGATTGAATTTGAGACGCCCCGTACACAAAGTCGTTTTCCGCTGCATTCCACCGCACATTTGACGCCGGAGCGTACTTCTCAATATGCGTCGGCGTCCCGGCGCTCTCAGAACTAATTGAACGTCGCCGGCCGTCTCGACGGATGTATCAACATTCCTCCTTTTACTCTTTCTTCCGTATGACCATTTAAACAAATTGCATTCTGTTATTTGTCAAGATGCCTTTCGTACATCCTTCAAGATAATTATATATATAGATAGATAGAGAGACAAAGACAGAGAAATAGATAGAGCGACAGAGAGATAGAGAGACAGAGACATAGATAGAGAGACAGAGACATAGATAGAGAGACAGAGAGATAGATAGATAGATAGGAAGACAGAGAGATAGATAGAGAGACAGAGAGATAGATAAGAGAGACAGAGATAGAGAGATAGATAGAGAGATAGATAGAGAGACAGATATAGAGAGATAGAGAGACAGAGTTAGAGAGATAGATAGAGAGACAGAGATAGAGAGATAGATAACTTGTAATTTCGGTATTCCTTCCAGTGCTTGATAAGAAACCTAAAATGCAACAACATTCACCCTATGTGTGTATGTTTTCTAGCTTACTCACTTTTTGTGATGCTTCTACAGACACCCGAAATTCAAGTCTTATAATTAACAATGTAGGAAATACGTGAGAATTAGATCGATGTTCGTAGTTTATACGTTGATCATAAAAGGTGCAAAAATACTACATAAAATAAGATCAAAGCTATTTTGGAAAATAAAAGTTCTCGTTTTCAGCTTTCCTTAAAACAAAACTGTGTGTAGCTAAAAAAATGGCTAATACAATGAGCGACAAACTTCTAGAAAAACTTGCCCGTAAAGTCAGTCAGGAATCAAACATCAGTATGGAAGTGACAAACAAACAGCCAATTAAGCAAATTTAGCAATCTACCAACTAAATTACATTTTTCATCATTAGTTCAAATGAAGTGTATCTAGTTTGTAAAAAATTCACTTTTATGCTGGTGTATTCATCACATGTGTGATAAAGAGGCAGTCAATTGCTTTTCCGCATTTATTACATGCATAAGTTGCTCCGGCGTAATGCATTTCCTGAAGCTGATCAGTGCCTGTGTTTTATCGTCTCGATATCTAGCTCCTTAAATTTTCCCAAAAGTAAAAAATTCAGTTATTGGGAAAGCGACGTTAATATTTCCGGAGTGCTCAACAGCAAGTCTATAAGACCATCAATGACACTATCATCGTCATCATTGATCATTTAAGAATGTTCTGCGCATGTGGAGCTATTGAGGAGCTACATGTCGTAAATTGTTCTCAAACATCGAAGAATCCGTGATACTACAGCAATGTCTCTAGCACATCGTCAATAAGACAAAACAACTGAGGGCCCATATCATATCATATTGAGCAACATTTTTGAAAAATTTATACACTCATTTGCAATATTTATGAAAAGTATCATTTTAGTTAAAGTATTGTTATTTGGCCTTTCTGGAAAACTAACTAGTTTTTCTATCAGTCAATGTACTTGAAGCTAGAGCAAATGAAAAAGTATAATCACTGTACTGAAGAAGACCATCTTTGTGATTAAAGCGCTTACTGAAGTGAAGAAGAAAGAGAGAGAGAGAGAGTACGTGAGAGAAAGAAAGATAGAGACAGAAGATATAGGGATAGATAGAGAGACAGAGAGATAGATAGAGAGACAGAGACAGGGAGATAGATAGAGAGACACAGAGATAGATAGGAGCGACAGACAGAGAGAGAGACAGAGACTGGGAGATAGATAGAGAGACAGAGACAGAGAGATATATAGAGCGACAGAGACAGAGAGATAGATAGAGAGACAGAGACAGAGAGATAGATAGAGAGACAGAGACAGAGATAGAGAGTTAGATAGAGAGACAGAAATAGAGAGACAGAGATAGAGAGATAGATAGAGAGACGGAGATAGAGAGATACATAGAGAGACAGAGATAGAGAGATAGATAGAGAGACAGAGATAGAGAGATAGATAGAGAGACAGAGAAAGACAGATAGATAGAGAGACAGAGATAGCGAGATAGATAGAGAGATAGATAGAGAGACAGAGATAGAGGGATAGATAAAGAGACAGAGATAGAGAGATAGATAGAGAGACAGAGATAGAGAGATAGATAGAGAGACAGAGAAAGACAGATAGATAGAGAGATAGATAGAGAGACAGAGATAGAGGGATAGATAAAGAGACAGAGATAGAGAGATAGATAGAGAGACAGAGATAGATAGAGAGACAGAGATAGAGAGATACATAGAGAGACAGAGATAGAGAGACAGAGAAAGACAGATAGATAGAGAGACAGAGATAGAGAGATAGATAGAGAGATAGATAGAGAGACAGAGATAGAGGGATAGATAAAGAGACAGAGATAGAGAAATAGATAGAGAGACAGAGATAGAGAGATAGATAGAGAGACAGAGATAGAGAGACAGAGATAGAGAGATAGATAGAGAGACAGAGAAAGACAGATAGATAGAGAGACAGAGATAGAGAGATAGATAGAGAGATAGATAGAGAGACAGAGATAGAGGGATAGATAAAGAGACAGAGATAGAGAGATACATAGAGAGACAGAGATAGAGAGATAGATAGAGAGACAGAGAGATAGATAGAGAGACAGAGATAGAGAGATAGATAGAGAGACAGAGAGAGACATATAACGTAGTTTTTCCATAAATGTAGTGTCCTAATTTTAACTTGTAACCTGTATGTAGTTGTATTTTGACAGTATCATTAATGTTTTTTCCGATTTTTGGATTGCTTGTCTCGAAAGAAGATTTCAATGTTATAAGAAGAAAATTAACATTTTCGAAAGGTCAATATATTCTTTCTGGCTTGAATTTATTTGTGTTATTTTGCAATCTTAACCTCCTCGTACTTATGACCGCAGTAGCTCTAGTCGAAGCAACAGAGAAATGACATATCCTCTATAAGTAGAACAGAACTCTCCGTTGGCAGATCGCGTTAGACAGCGACGTGTCGTTATCCTAGCAAATATCTGCCTTAAGTGAACGAAATGTTCAAGCGAAATTCAAACTATGTATGTATACAAGACATATGTATGTCATCGTAACAAATATTAGAAGGCCCAAAAGAATAATGAAAGAAAGAGAGGAAGTCCAGTCGAATACAATCTCTTCGCCTCGCTCGTTCAAACACAAAGTAACCTCATTCCTCATGCTGCGTATGTGGAAATTGAAGCCGAGTTAAGATGATGATGATCCATCTAACGGTAGCGTGAGCAGAAGACGACAGGTGCTGATCTTGCACACATTGTGTAAAGAAGAAACAGAAGCAGATGATGGATCGGTGATGTTACGTGAAAGGCTCCCGTTTATTTTTTGTCTCGAGAGAAGATGAGGACGAGCGTAGGCGCGGCAACGCCGCCGCCGCATTGCCGCCGTTGCAAAGTCGCGAGACGGCCTCGAATGACCTTGACGGCGAACGAACGGAGCGAGCGCTGCTGGATCGAGGAACTGCTCTGCTCTTTACTGCGCTGTTAGTTCTTGTACTTGCACCCGGTGCTGTTCCGGTCAAAACCTTTTGTACTTGATGTGACGCTTTCAACTGTTTACAATGCTCCTTCAAAGAATACCAGCAGTTTGTTAACTTTAATGTCTCTGTCAGTCAAGTACTACCCAACTAGCATTTTGTTAAAATATATTATAATATAATAATAAAAATAAAATATGTAAACGTCAGATTTGTTTTTTCGCATATTGGTAATAATCTAATCATATCAGACGAAAATACTCCTGATTTGCGAAATGATGGTAAAGTCTGGTTTTATTGCTGCAGGTTGTTTGTTCAAGGGGCTATTCAAAACATGGACGCATAAAATGGGTACACCAATTTTTGTGGGAAAACTTTTTATTCGACAACAAAGAATGAGAAAACGTGTTTTTTGGGATTCAATAAAAAATTTTGGCAGCCTACAGCAACCTACCCTTTTTTCTTTGTATTAAGCTAAATACGGGATTTTAAAAACTGTACAGAGCAACAACGTATTAACCAGAAAACTATGAAAATCAAAGACCAAACGATACTAATGCACACACCCCGAAATGTTCATCTCTCTCTCTCTCTCTCTCTCTCTCTCTGGCAACGACTGTAATTTAAAAAGAGAATGATCCTTATCAACAATTTCTTCCTGTCCCATACGAAGTGGGATTGTTGCATGCTTCCAAAACATCTCACATATGGGAAACTAATAGATACATGCTACGTAACATACATACAAAAATTATTCAAGGTCAAATTATTTGTACACAAATAAAAGCAAGGCCCTACCTAGTTTCACCTTGAGTTTGAATCTTTAAGAAATTATTTGGCCTAAAAGGGGAAAACTTAACTATAAAGTTAAAAATGCATCCCATTTCGGCCTATTCGGTGCTATTGTTCTTTCTCAAAAAGGCCACATTTGATACTTTCTCTTTTTAATATTGTAACCTGAACAGTAACTTACTGTTTGCATATTCTGCCACTTTTTCCAAAAACACCTGAATCACCCGACACCGCATTATTTTGCAAATAGTTAACAACCATACGACTTGAAACAAAGCGTTCATATAATCTGAGGTTATGTTCGGATCAGAGTGTCTAATTAAAAATGTTAACAAAATTCGTTAGTTCACACCGCTGAATTTTGAGTGACTAGTGTGGTCACATTTGACTATAAATTTTCCTGTGCGCGGATTTTTCGTTTACTAGTGACTAAAAATCTAAGTTCGAAATCATTATATTACAATCACTGCCACAAATGGAAGCCATTTCTTTAACAGACTTAGTTATAAACAAGAGTGCATCACCAGCTAATCGTATTTTTAACCAGTACGTTACCAACTGCGCGAGACAGATTGACATAGTATGTTTTCCTTATTGTTAAGTTTGGGTATAATTCATGAGATTTGATAGGGCAACATTCAAAATAGCTGCTTATGTCCAACCTATTGGCAATAAATGCCTCATCGACCTCATATTGATTTCAACATTAGTTTGGTTTTATTCTTCACTTCGGAAAAAAGGCAAACGCCGGGAATAAATATAACCGTTTTTAAACTGGTCATGCAATTTTTGCAACTTATTTTGAATTAATGTAATTATAACTAGTTATAAATGTTTGTTGGGTACTTTGTAAAGTGTCTTTTCTATGTGTCAAATCATAGATATTGAACAAGAACGCTACATTGAAATAGAACCATTTTAGCTTTAGATTTATTACAGGGTGTTAAGCATCGACGAACTGCTCTGCTCTACTGAGCTGTTACTTATTGTTCCGGTCAGTACTTTTTGTACTTGATATAGTACTTTCAACTGTTTACAATGTTGCTTCAAATAATACGAGCAGACTGCGGACTTTAATGTATCTGTCAGGCGAGTATTCCTGTGTCAAGAGTCTTTCTACATAACTGCCGCAGAACGAAGGTTATAATTTTACGTGTATACTATTTTACGGAATATAGTACAAACCTCTTGATGGATTCTGGCACATAAGGTGTTGTTAGTTTCGGTTTGCAGTGCGTGTAAGATTTTATAAAATCAAAATGACTGGTTGAAATTTCTTACAGCTTAAATGACTCGATGGATTCTGACATATGCAGTGTCTCTAGGTTTGTCTTGGAATGTGAGAAACATTGGGCATATTAAAATATAAAATAAAAATAACGTATTTTTAAAAACTCTATATATGGCTTAATCGATTTTAATATTTTGGGCATCCGAGCAAATGTTCAGTTTCGCGTTCGCCAGACCGAAGTGAAAATTCCTATTTCACAGCTCCAAACGGATTAATGGATTTTGAAATTTGATATCACAATGCAGTAATTTTTAAAAAGGTTATGTTTGTGTGTCAAATTATGGATATTGAACAAGAACGTTACAAAAAAATGAAATCTTTTGAGCTTTCGATTTATCACAAGTATTAACGATTTGACGAACTGCTCTGGTCTACTGAGCTATTATTTCTTGTACTTGCATAAAGTGTTGTTCCCGTCAGTGTCTTTCATATCAGATCTTGTACATACTTTTAAACTATTCAATACATTTCTTTGTCAACCTAAGTAAGGTTACTTAAATTAAAAGGGATGTTATCACATCTACATCACTGTTAACCATAATTTGGCAACGCAGCATACAGACCCTTGTCGGACGAGATATATAGATATAGACTTCGAAGTTGAGTCATTTATTTTAACAGTGAGTAGATCTAATCAAAAGAAATGTTTTTTTCCTTTACCATTTTTCTGGTAAAATTAAAGTAACAAAGTTATAGCCCTTTGGAAGTTTGAGTACCGTCCTGTCTCAATAATAATATTATGTGCTCGTGTTTGGCGACAACGGATATAATCCGCCGTATCGGTTCATCGCATCGGAAACAAAAAAGCGAAAGAATTTGGAACGATGTTTTTACAATTATTTTATTCATTTGTATACAGTCAGTGTCACTGAATAGTGGTGTCTGTTGCGTGGCTCAAACGAAATAAAAAATGGCACATGTTTATGCGGATCGGTTTCCCAATCGAGTGCAACCAACCCCTCGTGCCTTTGTTAATGTAGTACAACGGGCTCGTGAATCAGGTGACGGCATGCCGGTGCTCCAAGACCTCACGATCAAATACAGGTCCGCACTGAAATACTTGTCGGGAGGATACTTTATAAAACAAGGTAAAATTTTTTTTTTATTTTTTTTTATTTTTACACACATATTTTGGTTTATCTTCCTTCTACAATCATTATCTGAAAATTAATGACTCAACTTCAAAGTCACCCTGTATATATATATATATATATATATATATAATATTTGTAGGTTATGTCAATAAACGCATCTCTACTTTGCCAGGTTCCTATTTGTCATCTTCAAATTTGACATCAAATTTCATATCATCATGCAGCCCTTAGCATTCAGGATGAAATTTAGCGCTGTCTCAATGAAATTCAGTCACATTTACGCAAAATAGTCCTGAAAAATTATGACATGAGTGCTTATGTGCTAGCCAAGCCGAAGAGGCAATTTGCTTGTGTTTTCTATTCAGTTCATATCTTGTATGAATTCAAATTATGATTAACTAATTTCTTGTTCCTAAAATACTTATTTAAGGTAAATTCAAAAATATTCCGATGTCGCGTTGTAGATTGTAGATGAGAATAATTTGGAAATATATTGTCTAAATTGACTATAGAATCAATCTAGCTGCCCCATTTTTCTTTACACTGTCATCCATCTTCTTTCAAACCTCAGGGTCGACGGTGGGAAATCTTGTATACAGTGAATAAAAACTAACGGTATACCATTAAAATAAAAATTAGCGAAAATATGCGACAAGAATCCATGTGAGCGGGACCACTTTCAAGATAAAAAGTGGGGTTATAAACAGATTGGAATGCAGTGTAATGAAATGTGTTCTGCATGAGAGGATATATCCAACCATATAAGACATCACTAATAATATAATAAATGAGAGGAAGCGGCAACAATGTTTATCGAGTCTTGTGCTGTTATTGGCAACACGATATCTGGTGTTGGTGCTCTAATGAGGACCGGTTCCTTCGGTAATATCGATGATCGACCAAGCAACCGTTTCTTCTTCTAGAGGGTGATTTTGTGCGAAATGATGTCATTTCCTATTGAGTTACAATGCGCCATTCTCCGATCTTTCAAATTTTTCCGTCAGTAGTGCAAACTGACTAATAACCTCAGATGGTCTATGGAATAACCTAGAGGGTTTAAGTCCGGTGCTCGAGCAGGTTATAAGTGGCATCCTTCCTGACCTATCCTAAATAGGTTTTTCTTACATGCAGAAAAGTTAGTTAATGTAAACCAATGAGAAATGGTTATAATAGTTGCATCGTCTATGAAGATAACAGTATGTAGAGGCAATTTTTGTATGCTTTTTTGTCCTACGCACTTGTATATTAGAGTAAGACGCAGGATCGCATTGACCATAATTTCTATTGTAAAAAATCTTGGTGTCATCTTTGAGTCTAGTTTGATTTGATATGTGAGTCATCTATCGAAAAGTACATACATCAAATTAAAGCTACTGCGTTTTGGTCAAGTTAGGATAGGTTATTAGTACTAAAATTGATTATTTAATGTAAATGGATAACTGTTGGACAATAAATTATATCCATCAAAATTACGACGAATCGCCTTGTATAGGTTTAGCAAAATATCCAGGCGAAAATGGCAAAGGCGAACGAGGAAGGCGACAGCGACATCAACCTCTCTGAATCTATGAATATTTAGTACAAACAAGAAACAACCACTTACACATACCAAACTAATTACTTATAGCTTTTCAAATGTTATTACTCTGATATATATATATATATATATATATAATTTATGGTGGAAAAATTTAATATCCTTACGAAGAAATGTTATATCATTTTCCCGATGTCGAGTCATCCTATAACATTTTTGAAGCCTCAGGGCGATATTATGCAGATACGATTAAACTTGACCAAGGCCTTCAAATATAGAAAAAATATTGATGTGTTATTGCGTATATAAGTGAAAGCTTACCAACATTTTTATATCTTCGATCATGGGAGAGAGGTTAAAGACAAGAACTTGGACTCGATGCTTACCTGAAAAATAAAAAATAAGTGTCAGATTTCATTTTCACTATACATACAATGGAACAGCGTTTAGGAACAGTCACTCTAATCTACAGAAAAGTACCAAAAAACAACGAACATGGACCAATTTTGAATGTTCCTTTTCAATGCGTTTCGATCAAAAGTCACAAGGGCCCAAAGTTCGATTATGACTACTTTTTAAGTTAAAAACCAAAAACATATAGCGAAACAGACTGATTGCCGCGCGAAATGCACTAATAGTTGATGATAGAATCGTATGGCACAAAGGAGTTTAAGTTATACCTATAGGTACGGTAATTCAAAAACTGACGTCTCAATCGATGTAAAAAGTTGTTATTTTCTCATTTTATTGAAGAAATAACCATGGACGTTGGATTCGTGAAAGCCGAAACCAACAATTTGCCGAAAATTGATGTTGCCAGCAACCAATCATAACTGTGTTTTCAGCTCCTGATGAAGGCTCCATAGAGAATTGCCGAAAGCTCGAGATTACCGTCAAAAGAGTTAACTAAAGCCTAAAAATTTCCCAATAACAATTAATTGTATTTTTTGCCCAACTCGTCGTTGGCAATGACAATGACTACTGCTCATATATATATATATAATAAAGAATAACTAATACACTTACATAATCTCCTTTTCAGAAGTTATGCGTCATAGAATCTGAGTAATTACATCTAATATAACATCACAGTGATATAAATTTGAGTTAGAGTCAATGAAGATTCGGGATCCCTTTGAGCAAGTCTTAGCTAGGTGTTGCGTGTATTTATTTTCCTGGGGTTTTAGACGGTGAATTTTCGCAATCGCTGTCCATAAAATAACGATAATTACTCTAGTTTTCATGTAAATTCGTAGAATTCATGTTTACATGTTTAAACGTTTTAGAGGTTATGCTGCTGTCAACTGTTGTTTACAAATGGTATGACGTCATAGCACATGGGCTAAACATGGCAGATAGCGTGTTCGCGTGTCTAAGAAAAATCTAGTATTATTTTTTTGGTCAAATAGAACAAATATTAATTATTTAAGACCTACTTAATGGTCGTGTCGTCAGGCGTTCCTACAATAATTGTAGGACAGGAAAAACTATGACAATCAAGGAGGTCATAAGGGTGACCTACAAATGTAGGAACGACTGACGATACGGCCCTAAAAAAGTGTCCATTAGCCTATTATCTGCAAACACTTGCATTTTTTAATAATATCACTAAAAATAGGGATCTAATGACAGAACAGTCCAAAAACTGCCTCCTTACTACAGACTGAGAGAATTCAGAGACAAACAAATCTTTGACTGGCTGCTTCTACCTAGTATGATTTCGTTAGAAACATATAACTCAATTCATCTGTTTCACTTGTGCATCTAATGATTCCATAAAGTTTTACGATTATTGAAGCAAACGCATAGATTGATGATACGACGTGAACGATGAGCAAAATTACAGCTAAGTGAGTGATACCATAAAATACTGATTCATTTAACGGTATTACACATGCAATCGTTTAACATCGCATACATTTACTTTAATGGCGGATACAATCACCATGTTTAAAGGCAGAAAAAAAGAATATACAATCGGCAAGTTAAGATATTAGTGAGAGTTTTATGCCTACTGGCAAAATAAAATATATTTTTTGGATGTCAATCCATGTCAATCTTTTTCGTCGGTCGGTCTGTCTGTCTATCCTCCTAAAAGCTTTGCAGATTTTGAAAATCGGTTCAGTGGCGGCGGAGCTAGACAAAAAACACAAAAAAAAACGCTCATTTGACGTTTCAAAAGCTCCTGCGTCTTATGTGGTTTCCGTTTTTGGGGTTTTAACTCATAAACTACCCATAAACAAACTTGTGGCAAAAAAAGGCTAAAAGAATACAAATAAAAATCGCTCAATCTCCGTCTTTTGATCATTTTAAGTAAATTTTTTATATCTCAAATTTTTTATAGTATCTTTATACGCTCCGAAGCCCGATAATTCTACTCCATTTCCCCGTTCATTTGCTCTTAGAACTTAGAATGGGATACGCGTCTTTACTTCTGCTCTCTGGGATCACCGGCGAGCGTGCCGGTACTTCCATTGTTGCCGCGGTGCCGGGCTGCAGCGTCGTGCGGTCAGGTACATGTATATGGACTAATTGTATTTAGGTGTTTGAATGACTTGGTCCGTACAATTCCTCTGTTGTACATGTTCGTAACTATTTTTTTCTCATAGGGTCTCACTTGTCCGGAACATAATCCTTTATGAACTGATGGCAGTGTTGCATGAGACGCAAATCATCAGGGAATCAACGGCACTCAAGGGATACCCTCGCCCAATATATTCCTGGCATAGAGCGTAGATTGAAAATATACTGGTTCATAACTGTCATTATTCAACGCTTACATATTTTTTGAACGAAATCAGTTATATGGCATATTTTGTCGTTCCTCCTCAAAAGCAAGGGAAACAATACTGTGTTTAGTTTCTACGACTTTGAGTAGAATATCTTAATTTAGTCAATGTATGTTTTCGTTCAGTTTTAGTCATGAGATCAAAATAGTCAAAACTTAGTGCCATTCAATGTACATTTGTCTAGAATCAATTATTCATACGCATTCATCGTTTGATTAATGAGCATCAAGTTAGCTCCGCTGTGTTCCATATCCATTTCTGGTTATAATGAAAAAAGAGACTACACGATTAATTGAGCGGTCGCCTTTTTATATTCTTATGTATGGCGATGGCTCCCACTCAAAAACAGTTGTTAACCATACAAATGCTAATGTTTCGGCGACGGTACAACTCATCGTAACATACCGATATATGGTTATGCTCTCCCAGAAGCTGATGTGCTCTATTTTTTTTTAATTTGTATATTCACGTAGAAATGCAGCGATCTATCACTCAAAAAGTTGGAGTAAGATAAATTTAGGTTCATAGTTTTACTGATGGAAGCAGTTGTGCTCAAATATTCTCAAAATTTTAAATAGAAGATATTATTCAATTCGCCATTTTTCTCGCTTTTTCTTTGAACATTTCTAAAAAAACTAAGATGTGAATCAAAAAAGTGCTGCGCTAAAAGGAATGCTCATCATTTAGGTATCGAGTCAGACCGAACTCGAGTCGATATTTTGATAACCGGGGAAAGGGTGCTTAAAAAAGTCTTCGTACTACGCGAAAATCTACCATTTTTTCGACTTTGACCCTCCGTTTTTGATAGCATTTCTTTCTCGTACCGCGACGGTTCTACCTCGTCCGTAAAGCCCCGAGTTTCTAGTTTCCGAAACGGTATCGTTTTCCTTTAAGACCTTTCGCTAAGCCGAAAAAAAAAATAGGAAAAACCGCGACGACGTCGAAACGCTCCGATCCAGACTCGAGATGGGAGGTGAAAAAAAAACAAAAGATGATATTATTGATTATTGGATTATACGCAAGATTGAAAATAGATTTTATGTATATCATCCTATACCTAAGTTTAAGCGATTGTGATACATCTCTAATTTAGCTTGAAAAATAGCAAATGCAAGTCGATGAATTATAAGAATGTTGAACAGAACACCATTCAATGCTTGTACGCGAGCTTTCAAATACATTTCATATTGAGATATCTGAAATTTAGAGTAAAAACTCACAAATGCAGACGAATGAATCGTGATAAATTACCTCTGCCATATAATATTAACGGCTTTCTTATGGTAGGGGACGTACTTCAATAGACTTTATTTCAAGTTTGGATGACAGGTAAAGTACATACAGAGAATGAAAATGATATTTAAAAAAAACTCAAAGGTCACGTTTTTCAAATATAAACCAACTTTTTCATAATTACCTCGTTTTAAGCATCGAAAATAACGGTAGTATTGTATAAGGTTGTTTACTTTGTAAATTAGGAGTTTTCGAGATATATTCAAATATAGGTGTTGTTTCTTCTCTTCTTTCAATGCTGGCCTTTATGGCCTCCTTGATTTCCATGGTATTTTCTATTCTTAAGTAAGGCAAGGGTATTTTTAGATTTCTACTGTTCCGCGTCACCGATCTCCTATTGTGAGGTCATGTTTTCTTTTCGAATCTTAAAGAGATATTTCAGGCCGATGAAAGTTTTATCAGCCCAAAATATCTTAGAATTCAAATGAAAATAATCTCAAAATAGAGCGCTGACCCAAAACAGTTGAAATCTAGAAACCTAAACTTAAATTCAAAGTTTCACAACAATACGTGCAGTGATCTCACTACAGTGAATTTTTAAGTGTCACCAAGTCATTAGAAAAATGGAACTCAACCGAGAACATTTTCGCGCCATAATTTATTACAACTTTCAGAGACAATTATCGCAACAAGAATGCCTTGCTGAGTTACTGTCTGTTTTTGGCAACGAAGCTCCACATCAGTCGACAATTTCCCGTTGCCACGGAGAATTCAAACGTGGACGGGTGAGTCTTAGCGACGATCCCAGGGTGGGTGCACCAAAAACGGCAGTCACTCAGGAAAACGCCGATGCCGTGCGCAAACTCATCATAGAAGATAGACATGTGACATATCGCGAGATTGAGGCGTCCTTGAAGACCTCAAAGGCATAAATTCAAAAAATTTTACATGAAGAATTAGGAGTAAGAAAATTTGTGTCTCGTTGGATACCCCATCTGTTGACTGCAGAACAGAAAGCAGCACTAAAAAAAAAACGCTTGACCGTTTCAGTTCCAGAAACTCAAAAAATGTGTACAGCATTGTTAGTGGCGATGAATCGTAGATTTACTGTTATGAACCAGAAAATAAACGACAGTCGGCTATTCCAAGGTGAAGAAAAGCCAACAAAAGTCATCCGTTCTCGAAGTGTTTCGAAAAAAATGGTCGCGACATTTATATCAAAAGTTGTGTCACATTGCAACAATTCCTCTTAATGAGCAAAGCACTGTTACTGCGGATTGGTATACCACCATTTGTTAGCCAAAAGTCTTCACCGAGCTTCGAAAAATCAACCCCGAAAGAAGAATCATCCTCCACCAAGACAATGCAAGCTCGTACACAGCCCAAAAGACAAGGCAGTATTTAACGGAAGAAAACGTGGAATTATTGGACCATCCTCCATATAGTCCCGATCTAAGTCCTAACGATTTCTTTACTTTTCCGAAAATTAAAAACAGACTGTGTGGTCAAAGGTTCCAGTCACCAGAAGAAGCAGTTGACGCATTCAAAAATGCCGTTTTGGATCTGCCAGCAAACGAGTGCAATAAGTGCTTCGAAAATTGGTTCGAGCGCATGCAGATGTGTATTAATCTTCGTGGAGAATACTTCTAAAAACAATAAAGTCATTTAAAACTACCTACCGTGTGGTTTTATTTCCATGTGCAAAACTTAAAAGACAGTGATGAGTTGCCATAAAAGTCATATTATATATTGCTACTGTTTAATGGTGTATTTAGTCAAAAATCCATCATTTCGACATTCATTTGATGCCTTCTGAAGGGCTACAAAATGTGAACAATTAATTTCGAAGAAATGGATCAAAATTCTGTTATGCAAAAACTCTGAAAAACAATAGTAGTAACTTTATAAAAACATCCCACATTTTTTTATGGAGTTAATTAAAACCGGATCAAAACAAGAGACAGAGTAAACAATAAATATGTATATATAAAAAAGTGTAGAGGTCAGGAAAAACTATGAAAATCTAGAAGGCCATAAAAGCTTCCTACAATTGTAGGAACGATTATGCAGCATATTTTTTTGTATACAAGATGCCTCAGAAAGGTGCTATCAAATAATGGATTTTTAAGTGGAGCACTGTATATTATTAACGAAAATGATAGCCGCCTTTCTACTGATTCCGAGTATACCCATATGGTTTGTTATATTCATTTTTATTAGTTTAGTCAAAATCTTTAATTTTGTTTGCCATTTATGCCAAGTGCATTCAGAGAGCTTTGAACTTGAATACACATGTATAAATAAAATTTAAGTTATTGATTAAGCTAATACAAATAAGTATAACAAACTGTTGATATTAGAAATCAGGAAAAAGTGACGTATAACTCCGTAAGGCAACACGGAACTAACCGACAAAACAGTGGAAATGAGATTTCAACTTTATGCGTGTTCAATATTATATCTATATGCAAAACATCGGTTTTATTCTTATTGAGGATAAATGTACTGATTTTATATTCACATAACGTGGTTTGTTATGTGAATACATGGATGTAGCATCAATAATAATTTTTATTTTCTCAAAATTACCCTGCTGTTGGTTATTTTCTTGTTGCGTAACGGGGTCCAATTTTCACTAAGAATGTACAGAAATTTATTTGAGATCCCCACTCTGAATACAAAAGGACAATGCATGAAAAACTTTGTATTAGACTCAATAGCATTTCTATAAAACGTTCATACTAAAAGTGTTGAAGGAGATCAAAGTTAAGTTAGTCCTATTTTTACTTATCTTTCTTACCTAGCAGGCGTTCAAATAGCGTATTAATTGTCGCACTTTTTGTCTTCGAGAAAATACTCTAAAAAGCAAGAATCTAGACCCGCACGGGTATCACGTAACTTGGAAAGTGACATTATGCCGATTTTTTTTGACACTATGCTGTTTTTTTTGACATTATGTATGTTTTTCTTCAAGATATAAACTTAGCACTTAGTTGAACGTGTTGCCTAAACATCATGAGGCTTCATTTATCAATGTTTGGCTCTGATGTGATGTAAAATCTGATTCTGAGATGGCATTACTGGAGGCCTAAGTTGTAAGTTGTATGTGTTGATGATAATTACATTGGGTTCTTGCCTCAAATACACTTAATTGAGATTTAAAGCTAGATATTAGCTGCGCATCCACTTTTTCTTATCCATTCTGGAAATTACATATACAAATTTGCTGACTTTCAAAAATGAGAGAGATAAGACATAATTATATTCACTGTACACTGTCGAATTACAAGCCATATACATGCTAACAGTAATTACACACAACGCGGGGGCGATGATGATTTCCCGTAATTCTCCTCAGTTTTTCGTAATTTATAACTTTGAACATAATATCTCTTCAGAAAGCACAACATAAAAATAACCCGTCACAGCACATCCAATAGATATACTCCATTGGTAGCATTCAGTAATGATATCTTACACAGCAAATATCACTGATTTTATACACATGCAGTCCAATACACATAATCATCCAAATGCGATCTTGCTATTCAACCAACTCTCTTTTCAGAGATAAATACTATAGACAGGAACCATTTCGCCTCACAAAACATATGCAACCAATAATGCGTTTGGTTCAGTGATTCCTCCATAGATGGACGTTCACAACGATCCTAGTGAGCAAACGTGGAATGACTGTTTGCCCCCTAAAAACTACCTAGTTTGCAAGATGACATCTTATAGGTTTTTTATACGTTTTATAGGTTTTTTACATGATACCCATACCGTATCTGAACAAAGAGGAATATTGAGGCTCAGAAAGTGAATTGAGGAGCAACTTTGGAAGTAGCAAACGCTAATTTGAACTGCAATTCCGTTTTTACAGCGTTTTTTATAGTAACTAATAACAGTTTAGCGAATATAGCAATGTGTTCAAAAGGTCGAGCGTCGATAATTAATTTTTATGTCGATATACATGTAAACTGCGCCAAACGAACATTCATATATTCAAATGAACTTCAGCGTTTTTATTTATTGTAGACACGATAGAGCTGACAGCACTTTCCTGAATTGGTCAACGACTGGCGGCTAATCTGCATAATATTATTCTGTATTTATGCGTATTGTACGACAAAAAACTTAGATATACAAATGATAATTATCGTACTTTTTTTGCAGCATATTGCAAAATCAGATATAGAAAGTTCAATAAGAGACAATAAACCGTTATCGTAAATATGACGGATATTGATACTTTAGCATGATCGGGAAAGGAATAGTCATCATTAATAAGTTCAAGAGTAAACATTTAAATAGATCTGAGATGTATTAAAGGATCTGAAATATTTTAAAAAAATTGAATCATTTTCCATAATTACCCTGTATAGCAAATATTTCGAGGACTTGTTTCAAAAAGGCGAAGGGCGCTTTTTTGTTGTGGAAATACAAGAAAATAAGCAATGAAAAAAATATAGAAAATAAAATCGGAACTTTGACTCCCTGTATCTCGCAAATTATCAACTTATGGAGTAAGTTATATTTAGGTCAATTCACATATTTTGTTCTGTAGTATCTCCAGTTTCGAGAATTTTCAACCTTTCGCAGCCACCTTGTATAATGCAGCAATTACTGAATTGGTAACAAACGCAGCAAAGAACAGACAGAAATATATTCGAAAATGTTCATGTTCATGCATATAAGATAACCATTGACTCCAAAAAACCTACTATTTCAAATCGATAGATTCACAGGAATACAAAATAACCATACCGTCTTTGTGGTTTCGCTGGTTTTATACATTATCATGGACGGAGGCGCCTATGGTCTGCACTGAAACGATCTTCCTTTTTCTTCGAGTCCTTTCAACCCGGAAACGACAGCCAACAGGCATAGAACGATGCCTCCTCTTGCCTTGCTATGCCATCGCCCATCTTTACTTCATAAGTCGCCGCTTACAGCAAAATATTCGATTCATTTACATTCATTGACAACATCGGTTGATTACGATCTGTGATAAGTGCATCCAGCGACATAGATGGTGATTTTATTGCAGATAGAAAACTATTAAAACATCTTGACTCAATATCGAAGTAAAAGCAACATTTTTGCTGTAAAAGTAATGTGATGCAAGCTGTCAGATCATTATTACTGTAATATTGTATTATATTTTTGAGGTTCCCCCTTTTTTTACGAGTTTCTATTTCCCACGACAATCGGCGATAAAGTATCTATTGTAATGGCGGAAAAACTCAGAACTGAAATATAATAATTGTTAGATGTTGCAATGCATCTCAAAAATTATGTTACTCATTTCTGTCAATTTGTCTGTCTGCCTGTTTGCCTCCAGATAATCCATAACTCCACTATTTATAGGTTACTACTCGCACGCATGAAAAAGTTTTTTAAAATCGGTCCAGTGTTAGCCGAGGTATGAGCAAAAACAATTTCGCAACATTCCCAGCTTTTTTGTTACAAGCTTTGTCGTATTTCTTAAAGTTTTCAAAAATATTTTTTGGGGGCAGAATATTCTAAAAAGCCAAAAACTTCACTTGTCGTTTTTTTAACTTTGTGATCAGACATCATTTCTGATATATTTTGATGCTTAAATAAAACAGCCTTGAAAGTGAGTAGCATCAGCTATGGAATAAGAGTATTGTCTAGGTATATACATTCAGACTGATTAGAAATTGTATACTGTGCAAATTTTGAATCGATTCTACGTTACGGAATAATAGTGTATGCAGGCATCTTAGAGCTGCAAAAATTATTTGATATCCAATAAAGGGAATGAGACATATGAAATTGAATCGAACATGTAGATGCGGACTTCAGTCATGGGTTAAATGACAGTGTATGCACTTTACATATTTGAATGTGTTATGCTCACAGTGAAAATAGGAACAGTTTTCCCACGCAAAATAATCCCACTCGCACATTTAAAAGCGATGGAAGGAACAGGAACCTTCAAAAAAACCTGAAACTCCTGTTCTGGAGTCATAAAGTATTTGTACTTTTTTTACTGTACTTTTTACAATTGTGCACATGTACCTGAAATTTCAAATGGATATTATGTCGTGGTGTGGGTAGACCTGACTTAACCTACTTGATTCCTCTATTTATTTCTTCGAGTTTTTGTATGAGAATCTTGAATGCTACTGATACGCTTTTTCAAATGATTTCACGACTTTGCTTTTGCATGTTTCAAGTGTCGGGTCAATCTACTCGACTATATACAAGGAATATCTGAGAATGTTTGTGTTCTCTCAATATCTTATCTTTCAAGTTCGTCTCAGCATTCATATAAAATTGATACGATCATGGCTTTTTATAAGCACACATACATCATCAAGTTGTCGAGATTGATTAACAATCGCAAATAAAATTTAATTTCGACAAATGCAAAATTGATTGATAATACGCGTTCAAAATAATCCATCATGAATAAAATTATACTACAAAATTGAGGATCCTAGATGCGGTAAAACAATTCAATCACATTTCGTAACGTCTATTTATACAAAATGATCAAGTGGGTTGACTCACAGGTTAATAAATTGAGCATACTGGATAAAAATATTTACAGGAAGGAGCTTAACCCTAAATCATTCATTTTATATCATAGACATTTTAGTAGTACTACTGAATATAAAATCGCACTTCAAATGTATTACAGTATTTTATCACCAGTATTACACAGCGGGTCATCATACGTAGTTAAGATGGCAACACCGTCATCCTGGTGGAGAGATCCGACCCGTTACTTGACTCCGTATCTCTCGATTTGCCAAATCACACCAATCAAAAAGTATTCGGATCGGTAACACCATTGATCAAGGTATCCTCCCTAGGTAACAATAAGCCGGTCCGCCATTCACACCCCCTATGATGTCCCAACTGTGTAATATTCGTTGTAACATACTCTTTCCGAGAAACTACCGAACACTTAGGATATAATAATTATTTGACAAATGATGGTTATTGTTTCATTTTTATCTATACCTATATTACACCGAGATAAAAATATTTATCATAGTAGTCAGCTACAAATGACTAAGCAGCAGAAGCGTCCCATTATTCAATGGAATTCAGAAAAACAATATTTGTTGTGCTTAATATAAAGTTCTATATCGCAGTCTGACAGTACCTGATGTTCTAATTATGATGGTTACCATTTCATTCCTGATAAAAAGTGTCTACCACAGGTTACCAGTAATTGTCCTGGTAACGTCAAAATACCATCAACAAGTAAATTGATTACCTATGTCATCCCAGAAGACCAGTAGGGTGCAAAGGTTTTAACGGACCGAGAAAATTGATAGTGATATATTTATCACCAGGTAGCAGTATCAAGCTCTTTGTCATAAGAAATGTGAAAAATCGTTATTTCTGACATTTTCTCTTTATGCATTCTGAACTAGTCGAGAAAACTCTCAATGCCTTCAGTATGAAAAATGTATTGAGATGGGATGTTCCTTAACATTTCTTTATACGAGCCCCTTCCCACTTCAAGATTTGTACCAAAATATGCCTTTATAAGCTAAACATGACGAAACTATTTACTTCTAAAACAATTTATTTTCTCAATTTGATGACATACTGCCCCAGACCATAATGGATGCTGTAAATTTCACTTTTCTCTTCAGACAGTCAACATGGAATGCTTCATTTTTTTGGGGAATAACTCTACTGCGACTGTCATCAACACAAACTTCAAATCGGGCCTCATCACTCCATTGTATTGCACACCATTGTTGAGGTGTCCATTGTCTAAGCCGATTTTTCTTTTGCAGAGAGTTAATAGTGGCTTTTCTTTGGCCTATAAACAAGTTGTGCAACTTTAGGGTTTTTGCTTCACTTTTTTTATAAGAAAACTTGCAAGTGCTAAATCCCAAATTGTGGGCCTCTCTATGAGTTGTGGACCTCGAAATTCTTCTTCCAACAGCGTCACTCCACAGAGCACTTAATTGTAAATAATTGGCACGCCTGTTTTTCACGATTATTCTTCTTAATGCTCTTCGGTCGGCATTTGTATATAAGTCTAACAATGTTGCAATTTCTAAGTATGATTTCCCAGAATTAAAAAATTATCAGTAACCGAATTTTCTCACTAATAACCTTTCCTCTACCCATTTTGAAAACCTTAACTACCCAAAACTATTTTAAACGTATTCTGACAGCTGTAATTAACAAAAACAATTGTCATGGCTTTTATTTTTCACAGCCACCTATGCGTTATAGACTTATTTTGCATTGAAAGGAAAATAGGTTGATATGCTGTAATTGCAACATCTGTTATTTTTATCCTGCAAATTTGATTAGGGAGTGATAAAGTTGGTGTTTTCTACTATATACTATCAAAATATCCATTGTTAATATTTTATTATTATTAACCTATAACACCTTGCTACATTTCTATTATTTGTGTTTGATAAGAAAAAAACTAAGATTTCAATAGTTGGGCCAACTGAAGTGGGAAGGGGCTCGTAATAGCCGTTTTTGCTGACAATTTTAGACCGATTTTAAATAATATAGCAGTAACTACGACGACTTGATCATATTGGTTTCATCAAATCTGCACGATATCTACAAAATTACTGAAATACCTTCATTTTATAATAAAAATATTAAATGACTTTTATTTCAGGCGAAGTTTAGCTTCAAGCTATTCCACCACTTAACCTTTGAAAATAATTGGCACTAGAATATTGAAAACAATTTTAACAAAATATTCTTCCAAAATTTAAACAAAAATACTTACTGAATACAACGTACACATAAGTGTACAAAAAGAAAGAAAAAAACTACAACGATTTATATAACATGCAGAAATATGGCTGAGCTATATACTGGGGATTTCAGATTTGACCATCAAAGATAATTTTTTTTAAATTATTGAAATCAAGATGTTTAGAAGTCGATGGTAATGCATTATATAGATTGATGACATAATATAGGCATTTAAGCAAAAAACAAGTTTTGTGAAGAGGCATCCTCAATGTGTCAGTGAATCGAATGTTTCGTGAACGGATACATTCACGAGGTAACAATTTATTTTTTAAAAATGAAGGAATCAAAATACGTAGGAGTTTTTGAACATAACATATTGAATGAAACGTATACAACTTTGTAACATTCAACCAGTTCAGCTGTTCGAAACGTGGACTAATATGATCGTATTTTCTTAAGTTGAAAATCAATCTTCAACGTAACTTTTGATTTTTTTGTAGACGTTTAGCTGAAAGTGAAATCTGAATCATAATATGTGGTTTTTGGATCCATAATCAACTATTTATTCATTCAAGTACAAATTTAGTTGCCTTATTAACATGAGAACAAAAATTAAGATTTTTATCTATAAATAAATGTAAGTCTTTAACTGATTCTTCTATCTGAATAGCATGGCCGTGTAGAGTATCGGTCAAATTATTTTTAATAAGGGACCTCAGATTTTTAGGAGAAAAAATAGTAACTTAGGATTTAGAGGGATTCACCTAGATACTATGTTCGGTTGCATAATCTTCAATAGGATTTAGGTCCTCTATTATTTGTGGTGCTTCCCACGTTTCTAAGTTTTTATGATTAAAGCTATGATATAATTGTGAGTCGTCAGCAAATAATCTGGATACCACGGAATTTCATAACACTGTTTATATACAAAATAAATAGAGGTGGTCCAAGAACTGATCCTTGAGGCACTCCTGAGGAAATCAGACGTTCTGTAGAAAATTCTTAATCAACGACGGCCTTTTGGAATCTATTTATCACAAAGCTGCGTATTAAAGTCAGTGAAGAATCATAGAAACCATAATTTTTGCATTTAGCAATCAAAAGAGAATGATTTGTTGTAGTTGCATTTGCGATGTTGCCCAACCTAAACAAACGAAATATTAAGTCACATTCCTGACCTTCAATTTTGGTTTTGGTTTTTCACCCTTCAGAACGCATGGATTTAATACCTAAAAACTAGTTTCAATTGCCGACCATCCAACATCAAAACAGAGTCAAACGTATATCTACATATAACCAATGCAATATAACCACACAAACCGCCTAGGGACATTTTCATGCACTGGTAACTGATAAGTTACTAGATTTTCCACCGGAATTGTAGACAGTTTTGCATAAAAATCCAACTGATGCAAGATCCTGCAGTTGCAAGGAGATGACAGGAAGAATCAGCTGTTCTGTTAGTGCGGATGTCTCTTGAATCTGGGTAACTTTGAAATGAGTAAAAGGACCGTTGGAACCTGTTGTCTGGAATCCAGGCATTGGAAGAAACCTATTTTGAGACGGCACGAAAACTGCTTTTAATGATCAACCTTGTATGATGGAGACCTAAACTACAGATGAGGTGAAGGTTTTCCTATAACCTCGAGTAAAGAGGCTGTACCAACCAGAACCAAGCCTATCTGATTGGGCAAGGTGCGCCACAAGAAAAAGGTAAAATAAGTTGGAAGCTGCAGCGCTATTGAGGACTCCTAATGAACGTCTATCGTGCGCAAAACATTGTTAGCACCTTTTTAAGAAGGATCTAAAAAGAACGGTTCGGCTCATAAAATGCATACCACCGCCATAACCGTATTGCTCAACATCAACATCAACATCTAGATCGCCGCTAACAATAATTATCTGAAAATGCATATCACAGACACATTGCCTGGTATGCAAATGGAATTCCGGCGAATAAATATAAATATCGCGCGACTTGGTATGCAGTTAATGATTCTGTTCGCTGTCACTTTCCGAATATATTGTGTGATGTAGAGCGTCGTTATTAAGAATAGTGTGTTTTCGATCTGCTCGCCGCAATGCCCGGTCACTTTGAGTTGTTGCGTTCGCGAAATGTCGACAGTTTTCAGGAGCCATTCGTTATTACTATGTTGCTTAATCCAGGAAGAATTCAATATGGCGGAACAGCTTCACTGAAGTTATGTAAGAAGTTCAGGGCGTTTTGCAAGCTGAATTTATTCCTCAATTTTGTCGTGTAAAGTCAACCATCCAGGGCTGTATAGCATGAATAACTCTCACTAAAGCATCTGCAAAAAAATTAGAAGAGATTTTTTACGAGCGTTCAACATTTCAAAAAAGCTGTTGAAAGCTCTTTTGCCAAGCTCAAAAGCATCTTTAGCTGCAGGCATGTGTTATCTCGGGAATGTAATTAAAGCATTGTGATTCGTTCATTTAAGTAAATTACAGTGGAAGTACCGCTTGACGCAACCTGAGGCCTCTAGAGTTCAAATGGAGCATAAAGTCTGTATTAGATATCCTGTCAGGATCCCTAGAAAAGAAAGTTTCATTTATACGAGAAGTAAACTGGCTGAGAATGCGACAAAGGAAACTGCTATATCAACCGGCAAATATGTTACACCCTTAATAGGCCTACCTACATCAGTACTGCTCACTTGTGTTGGTGTGCAGCTAACCTAAGGCAATTCAAAGATCGAATAAAGTTTCTTCAATGTCCTCCTAGCAGCCTCTCCATATAACAAGCACCCTACTAGTTTTGAAGCACTGTCAGAATCTTTTTTATGCACAAAGAAAAGAAATTTGATATTTTGTTCTATAATATGATTCTACGTAATATGCTCCTATTCCTATTATTGAATTCAACTTTTCTTTGTATGTTTATTAGGGATTTATCAGCTGTTCATTTTTCTTGCTCGAACTGTATATTCTCTGCATTGTTTGGTCGTAATTGGTACTGAAAACAACTTTCAGCTGACATCTGCCAAGTAAAATAAATACTATTTATAGTTTTGTTAGCTAGTCATAAAAGCACGAGGATTGAAAACAAATTTCTTTCCTGCCACGTATTACAAACATTTAAAAATGGTGGTTCTTCATAAAGGTATTGCTTTCAAGAAATTGACATAATTCGTTTGAAGATAGGCTATGAAAGTAGACAGAGCCAGGCGTATTCAAGGAGCCAGTCTTTTCGGTTTGTTGAACTTCCGATCATTGAGGACATTATTTAGCTCGAGTTAATTACAACAGTTGGTAGGTTGGTAGGAAGAAGCCCAGGGTAAGGAGGTACGCGCCCCTTCCCACTTCAGTTGGCCCAACTATTGAAATCTTAGTTTTTTTCTTATCAAACACAAATAATAAAAATGTAGCAGGGTGTTATAGGTTTAAAATATTAACAATGAATATTTTGATAATATATAGTAGAAAACACCCACTTTAGCACTCCCTAATCTAATTTGCAGCATAAAAATAACACATGTTGCAATTACAGCATATCAACCTATTTTCGTTTCAATGCAAAATAAGTCTATAACGCATAGGTGGCTGTGAAAAATAAAAGCCTTGACAATTGTTTTTATTAATCACAGCTGTCAGAATACGTTTAAAATAGTTTTGGGTAGTTAAGGTTTTCAAAATGGGTAGTGGAAAGGTTATTAGTGAGAAAATTCGGTTACTGATAATTAAATTTTTTAATTCTGGAAATCAAACTCAGAAATTACAACTTTGTTAGACTTATCGCGGTACAGTGTGAGAAATATTGTTAGAAGATATAACGTAACTGGTTCAGTTAATATTAAGCCACGATATGTGAAAAAAGTAATATCACAAATGCCGACCGAAGAGCATTAAGAAGAATAATCGTTAAAAACAGGCGTGCCAATTATTTACAATTAAGTGCTCTGTGGAGTGACGCTGTTGGAAGGAGAATTTCGAGGTCCACAACTCATAGAGAGGCCCACAAACTGGGATTTAGCACTTGCAATGTAAGTTTTCTTATAAAAAAAGTGAAGTAAAAAGTTGCACAACTTGTTTATAGGCCAAAGAAAAGCCACTATTAACTCCACTGTTCTTTGAGCTTTCCTTCATAATACTGCCAAACAAACCCACCAGACTTCTCATTCTAAGTTAATGGGACTCTGTGCATGAAGAAAACATCGGTACAGACGGTGTTTTATCTGTAGGGTGTCGTTTATTTTCTACTTCTATTAGCCTGATGCAGTTCGAAAGTCTGGTTTAACAAAATATCGAAAACATAGTATTACTCGTGATTTCGACTTGTCTCCACATGCCGGAGCAGCTCTCGAAAAAAAAAGAAACAAAGGAAAATTAGCATTTTGGAAGGAAACAAGAGAAGTTTGGCAGCTCTTCTCTGGCCATATTGTTGATAATATTCTAAATACTACATCGCTACGTAAGTAGTGCTTCTCAAAGCGAGTGATGGCGATTGGAAAAATTAAAAAGAGGGGGGTGAGGTAAGCAGCTCATCCCTACATATGAAGAACATTAACAAATAATGAGATAAATTATCATTTCAGGAATAAAAATAAGTAAAAATGAGTCGCCGAGAAAGTAATAAGTAAACATGAGAAAAATGACCCCGTGGACACCCAGTCGCGACTGCTTAACATAAAAAAACAAAAATGAAGATATTTGTAGCTGCTGGACAGAAGCTAATCGGATTATTTATAGTTAAGAAGTAGTTTCATCATAAACCTTCTTTATTCGTATAAGGTCTGCATAAAAAACGGCCTGGACTCATTTTTGGGGAGCTTCTGTCTCGAAATTAAAACCTCAAATCTCAAAAATTTGCTAAGATCCTATGGATTTATTTATTTTTATTATTATTATGGATACATACTGTTACCAAACCTCCTCCTCAAGGAAACTTCTTGGCTACGAATCTGATATAATAAGCGTTTGTATAGATACTTCTCGATAGTTGTGAAACATATGCATCTTTTTTTCATGCTTGCAACTTCGTAACCGTTTAAACATTACTCAACCTGGGTCCAGTTATACCTACAATCTTCCACAATTAACACCGATCGTTCATTGTGTAAACAAATGTAGTTTTCCAGCACAGTTATATCCCCGATGGAAGATAGCGATGCTTGTAGATTAGTGCCGAAGGAGTGCTTTGTTTGTCGGACATTTAGCGACTGAGATGCATAGTTACCATTTACAAACCGTATGTGTGTACGGAATCTTTTAACGACATCAACACATAATATAATGCACAACAAAAAGCCTGCCGGCTATTCTAGTTAACGTTGAAAAACAACTGTTATTTCAACAAACGGGACAGGAAGATGCATTATGTGTAAAGGTATATTTAAGTGTCTTTTATTATTAGTTTCGATTTAGAATGAGTCATTAGAAAAAATATGATGAATCGTAACAATTCATTCAGAACATCGTGAAGGTTCAATTTGCTTAGATAATCAATATTGAGTAACAGAACTGGCAAATTGGTTACACCTGACACATTTGGCACCTGGTCTCCAATGGAAGTGAGATAGCGGAACAGACGCTAAAGGCATTTAGAGTTTAATAATGAATCAGTGAAAAAAATTAGTACTGACTGAGAAGGCATACTCGTACCAGAAAGGCAGAAGATTGAAATAGACGTACACGTACAGTAACAACACAGAAACTATACCAGTTCGTTCAGAATTCAACACTGAAAGATCAGCCGCTCTATTGCATAACTAGTACTACAAAAGTGCAATACCAAATTGCATTTGTTTATGTTAGATTGCGCTTTTTGTAAAATTCAAACTGCTCACTAGCTAGGAGCGGTTTACATTGCCTGTATAAAAATATCGAGAATAATAAAACGTTTTTATTGGGCGAAGTTTATTTAGCATAAGCAGTTTTACCACACAATAAGTAAACAATAGAGGTTTCATCATATGCGTATGAGCAGAAGTGAGAACTGAATTTTTATTAATAATTGTTCGAAATGATTTTTTTTAAATACTTCTTACAATTCTACAAATTTAAGGCTTTAGTATTAGAGGCTAAAGGACTGTACATAATAGTAGCATTATAAGTAAGACATTTAGTAAAAAATAAAGTTTGATTTTATTTGCAAGCGCGTGATGGATATGAATCCAAAAACGGATGATAAACAGTTGCGCAGTATGTAATTTTTGAAATAATTAATGACTTGAAGATAATTTTTTTAGTTTTGTAATGAGAATTTGTTCAAGTACCAAAAAACAACGTTTTGTTCATGAGGAACAAAATTCAGAAATTCATCAAGAGATATGCCTAGGTTTTCTACAGTTCCACATACCTTTATGATTTCCCCATTTAATGATATAGTCGAATATTTCTTAATTTTATTTCTAAATTTTCACGACATTCATCCATAGGTGGCGCTCAAGTCATGTTTGTACGTTATCTGAACAGAAGAGTACATATAGAGTATTCAAGTCTCTTTAACACCGCGTCAAAACAAACACCAGCACGCGCCGCTCAAATCCGTGCGCTTCTATTGACAATCGAACAGAAGCAACGATTGAGTGCTCATGTTTGCTTTGACGCGGCGTACGTGAGGTTTCAATAGATTATAGTGCGAATTTTGGAATCGCGAATGCCAGATTTTTAATCTGCCTACCAGGAAGCTGATTCAATGTATGAGGTATCTAATCCACCTTTCTATTCCGAGTGTGCTGTTTAACAATATCGAAACATGAGATTACTGAAGTGCTACGGCATAGAACAAAAATGTATTTTATGGTGAACTATATTTAGTGTGAATCAGAATCAAATACGTGGGCTATCAGGAAGTCGCCGTCTAGAGTTGGTCCAGACTGTTACAGTACGGTCATTTTGGATACATTACATGAAATTGTCATAAATATTTTCTATTAAAGTCCTAGAAGAGATAGAAACTGAACGACCTTATTCCACATTGGTAGTAAATAAGGTCAAGATCACTTGTACATTCTCTTCAGGGGTTCACCAGGCCTTTATTCCAAATGAAGTAAAAGAAGCACAGTGACACGACTCAATGAAATATCTCCGCGGTGAGGGAAAAAGAACGTTTTTTCAGGAAAAGCTCAAGTACTGTAATTAATATCATAGATGTACTTTGTGAAAAGCTTCGGCAGATTCAACACATCTTCTTTGGTAAGTTGACCATATTTCAAAGGATATTGCTGTAGTGGCAGTGATTTTACACTAACTGAAATATTTGATGGATAATGGATAATATGTAATTGATGGATGTATTTCTCCAATATCTTCAGAATGAAATGGCACAGATCAATTTTTTTGAACTTCTTTTAGTGAATGTTGTAGGTTATCTATGAAAAATAATCTATAAATGCTTGCCTATAGCATCCGCACATAGTAGGCTCCTCTTTGTTCACGTTTTCCATCTCCTTTTGATAAGATTGGGAAGAACTACGTATTAGTAATAGCTCCCGTATATTGCTCTACAGCTGTAGCGTAGTGCTTAGCTTGTTGACGTATGCAGTATTTTTCGGAAATCCCCAGAGAGAAAAGTCTGTGGTCATTAAATCTGTTGAACTTGGAACTAGATGGCAGCTTGAGATCAAACGCCCCAAGAACATTCCTCGTTGAAGCTCTATCGTTTCTTCAATTGTATGATTCGCTATTCCGTCCTGCCAAAAAACACGTGTTGTCGAGTTTTTGCAACAAATCACAGAAACGCTCTTCAGTAATAGATAATTTCTTGCACCTCTGTCATCGGACTCTCGACGACGCTGAAGGTATTCCCATACTGTCATTGGCTAGCGTTACCTTTGCAGCCCCTAAAATCCGATAACTTACTCTGCAAGAAATCTGATTTCAATTGGTAGGAGCAACATGTCGCATAGCCAAAGAAGCAATTAAATGTTCTACAAATAATGTTTTGCATGAAAATTCCTTACTCACGGACATTTTCTAATCAACCAACGACTAAAGAATAAATGGAAAAACCATTATAAAAGCAGTCCAACAGGAAGTAACCTGAAACGAATACAAGATACTCTCCTAAGCAGACCTTGGTGTGGGTGGAATAACAGGTGGCCATGTCTTGACACCTCACCATCAATCAAGGATTGGATTCAGAGAAGACCCACATTGCAGTTGCGGAAACAGAGGAACCCCTTAGAGTACCTCATAGTCGAATGTCAAAATTCTAATAGAGGATTGTTAATATTATTGAAATGTATCCAATTTTATCGAAACATTTGAATTCGCCTTTAAATAATTTAGGCTCAATTCTGAGAACCTGCAAGCTCACAAACTTTTATACAAGCATGGTCGTAAAATAGGCGTAACATTACAACATGTAAAATACAATCAGTTTGTTGTTGAATGAAAACAAACAGAGTAAAGAAAATAGATCAGTATGAAGTGAAAAATATATCAAAATTAAAAAATAAGAGAAACTTCTCTTATCGAAAGACCGGCTTCACACAACCTGACAATTCGACCCCTCTCTCAAGTTACTTAGCTGGCACACCCGGCGAATTGTACTGACACCGTAAATGTACGAAAACTGAATGCTTCTTCATCACCAAACAATAACTTAACAGAAAAACCTGACCATTTTATCACGTGATATGTAAAGAATTCTTGAATTCTAATAAACATACGTAGGTGTTTACCTTGTTTTGTCACTCAGTATACTAACAGAAAGTTTAAACTTCATTGAGAACTTGAAATGATGAACTAAGTCTTTAAACATGGATAACTAAAAAGGTTCTTCTGCTATTTCAAATCTACCGGGCTATACCGCTGTATTAATAGAAATGTGTTTCGGAGGCCAAAGGCAGTAAATTCAGCCCTACCATCAGCAGCATGTTTATATAAAGTTGTCATCGTTGGCGAGGTTCGATAAAGAAATTCAAAGCGAACACGACCATAACCCCACTTGCAATGCCACGAGCATGCCTACTCGAGTGAGACTCGATATGCTAATTTGGAACTACTCACCGATGGCGAGCACAAAAATATTATGCTGATATAGGAAGCACTCTGACACTAGGTATCTTGTGACCTCATCTCTACTGGTCTGTGGAAAGTCCCAAAGCATAGAAACAGTTCCTGGCATTATTATCTGTTTCTAAATCCGTGGGTTGCATGACCGCTCAGATTCTGCCAGCGTCAGTAGGTTTTGTGGACTGCTTGGAAGGTTAAATTGTTGAAACCATCGAAATGCAACCCTTGACAAAAGTTTTGCAAAACCTCGTTTAAAAAAAAATATCCCTTCATGGACATCTCATCACAAGACTTTTATATCAAGTTTCAAATCATAAATGACATTTCTCCAGTTTTTCTTCATACGCCTACTTTCCAGAAATATATATCATTTCCGTCCGGTTATCTTTTTTCAGTCTATAAGTTAAAAGACCTCTTAGACTTTAATGCATTTCTAGACGAGACGGCGTGAAGGACAAAAAATGAAAAAAACAAAACAGAAACCGCTCAAACTTCGTTTCTTGAGGCTCATCATTTTCAGAAAACCTTTGTAGGAGTTAAGAATCGGGAGTTGAGAATTGTAGAGGATGGAGGAGGAGGGTATATCTCATTTTTTTGGCGGCAGTAAATTTATACGTTTCCAAGCCCGGTAAAGTATCAGTGATCTCGAGTTATAGTATCGTGGAAGGCACTTATCGCATGATTGACTGCTGTGGCTCAGCACCGTTGTAAGATGGTCGATACTTAGTGCAGGGAAGAAAAAAGCGATAAAGTTATTAAATCGATGGGGACTGTATGGACTAATTGTATGTGCCTGTTTGGCTGACTTGATCCATTCAGTTTTTTGTAATACATGTAATGTACCATATTTTGGCATATATTGAGCTAGCTCAGCGGGACTAACATGTGCCGAAAGTAACCCTAGAACAGCGTTGCGTGGAAAGGGCAGAGTCAACCTACTTGACGCCTTTTTGAAGCAATTATCAGTTGACTATAGCACGGATTATTTCCGTCAGCGAAACATATTTCAATTTAATATGTTTCCCAAGATTCATTCAACCCATAACAAATCGTATAAACGATCAGTAAAATATTTTAAAATTTGAATATTCCCCGAAAAGGTTATTCTCACTCACAATTTCCATGGGTTGACATGACAGCACATCTATGTTGTACTTTTATAAATGTTGTCTAAAAATATGTTTATGGTTGTTGTAGGACACTGCCTATAATGTATAATAATACATTTCTAGATTCATTTTGGAATTGCACCAACGGTTTTCCCAATTCTAGCAGTTGTAAAAAATACCGGTGATATACAGGTAGGGTAATTTCAGGACTGGACAGATGATGAATAATAACTTAAGCAATAAATGTTAGAAAGAAAAATGTAATTCGTGACTTTGACATATTCATTTCAGTGTTTTAGATAAACATGCTTTAGAAGCCAATGATTTCATTTTTACGATTTTAATTTTGAGCTTTGCTTAGAGGAAGATGTTAGCACATATAAATTGTAACTAGCACACTAGAAGTATGAATGGTAAGTAGGAGTAGCTCTAGCGTTGTAAGATTAACAAACAATTTCTACTAGCATTTTTGTCTCTTGTCCGAAAAATTAAAAAAAATATATTTTTAAAATAAAGTTTTTATCAAAGCTGAGCTTATATTATCAATATACATACGGTACATGTAAAGTAAACAATCATAAATCTTACATGATAGGTAGTTGTGGCATCGTAAGCTTACATTTCTTTGAAAAGTTTGTATTTTCAAGGTTTCATTTTCTGTATGTCTAGTACTATATTACAATTATGGAAGTTGTTTTGTGTTTGAAGCAAAGAAGAGAACCTACCATATTCTTAATTATATTAGATACAGTCCTGTATTTGTGTTGGCCGTTAAGGCAATAATGTCCACTTTTAAAATTTCCTAACCTGTATACCCGAACATGCTGTCACCACCTGACCTGATGATTTAACGTTCCATGATGGCATTTGCATATATTTTCATATGATTCACCAATACGTAGGTTATAAAATATAAAAGACGATGCGATGTCAAGAGCCCAGGTAAAAAATTAGTCATCACAAGAACCCGCATTTCAAAATGAAACGGTCGGAAAATTATCCAAACGTGGGTAGAGTATCAACATTTTAATATACATTATTTTCTGGAAGGAACTCTTAATCGCATTTTACTGATATAGCGTTGCTTGGAATTGTACGGAACACACTTTTAGTATGACAAAAATACGAGCAGTACTAGAAATCCCAAGGTACAATTCACCTGGAAACCGCTGCATATCAAATCAAAATTTTGCAAGATTTTGTTATAAACCTTTTAGATGCGTTAGTTGATAAAATAATCATGAATATCATCAATTAGGAAGCTCTGATGGGTCAAACCATGACCACCTGGTAGCTCGTTACCCAGTGAATCTTCCGTCTCGTCACCCCATAGACGCCCCAAAAGTGTCGGTCGACCCTCTTTTTACCTACTCTTCCCTGCGAAAGTATACAAAACACAGCAGAAATAAACAACTTCAATCATCACTCATACAGCATCCAATCGCAAACTTGAATAATATAACCAGCACTCTCAACTATCAAAACTTTCACCCATCTCGTCTCCCAATACATCTCATCGCGTCGGTAAATGGAAGTAGATCTGCTCATTGCTCATTTTTGCAAGGCATCTATCCAGAGATGGCTAGCCGCACGTCTCCAAAACATTTTTGCGTATGCCCAGCCACACGTTCCGTTGGGCATTTTTTCGACCAAGCGATCCACTATACGTTTTCCGCGTCGAAAATGCCAATTTAAAACTTCATGGTACTCTTCGATACAATACTAATGATTTCGGGATCGGGCGAAATCCAAACTCTCGTAGGCCGAAAGGACGAGTGAGTCTATCCCACTTCTGATGTTATAAAGGAAGCTCGCATGGGTAACCACGCGTACCGCCTGGTTGCTCGTTGCCGAGTGCATCCTCCGCCTCGCCATCCCGCCGATAGGGTTAAACGACCCTCATTTTCCCTGCGAAAGTAAAAAAAATCATACCAAATGTAAATAACCTAAATAACAACCATAAATGCGTTGTCGTTGAAAATTGAAATTTGCAGTAATGGGAACTAAAAGATCATCAGAGGATGTGAATTTTTCAGATTTTTTCATATTTTTCTGATAACTACTATGACACCCTGTACTGGCGGAGTTAAATGATGGTATAGAGATAATTTTCTCCATCCACATGACAATTAGCGCGTGGTGCTTTTTAAAATGGTTCAATATCCTGCGTAAAGTGGTAATAATAATGGTAATGCGGGCGGGCTGTGTTCCGCTGAATGAGTCAGAAGGTCGCTTCTCTTGCTCGTAGACATACACACACACTCGACTCACATGCTAAGTGCTTTCGATAAGGGAAATCTAGCGCTGGCTACCCGCACTCCACACATCAACCTTGCCGCCTGTGACCCATCTAGACAAGAGAGGGCCATCATTTGAACATGATGGAAGGTACTAACTGGTCGGGGTGAAGGGTGGACGATAACGCATAAATGTGTTTTCAGAATTCATTGTTATTGTCTAAATACTCGGAATAGCTGCAGTAGGCTATCATCTTCAAGGTCGTTCATGTATACAACCCACGTATTCAACACAACATATGTAGGTGGAAGCGTTATATTTTCATCTTAATTTTCATTACGGTAAAGGTTCAGAGAAGTGGAAATGATATAAGTATAATGTCAATGAACTTGATATCTACTAAAACTGTAAATCAATCTTGTCAGTTTAACAGACATGTATTGCTGAGCATGATATGATTCGAATAATATAACTCTCGAAGGTTCACTCATCCCTTCTGCATTCTGCCAATCACATCACTATGCCACAAACAGCACCCCATAAGACTTAAAAAACAGGTGGAATAAAATAATCAAAGTACCATATCTATATAGGTAGATATAGGCATCGTAACAGTGGTTTTCAACGTTGTCAGTGTGAACACTGAATATTAAATAAACTTACTGTTGCTGCTTTCTCGAGAAAAACAGCCCCAAAACTCCACACACATTATTAATGCCAGGCCTACTTTTATAAAATTATTGTTTGTGACAGTGCCTGATTTTCAAAACGCTATCGCCTCTGGTGGTACCCACGGTGCAAACATGGCCAGACACTTTTATTATCTGACGTTGACAGAGACACATAGAATACACGGTACTGGATAACAGTTAGATTCACCTAATTTCGGTGGACACGAGCATAAATTGTTGGAATTCCTTGACATATGATTTATAACGAACAAAAATAGCTAAATGAGGCGTGCGCACACGTTTGACCTATAAAAACCATAACCAACTCAACGAAAGTTTCTCTTTCATTCCAGCTATGCGATTTTCCAGTGTGGCTTGCCAAATCCTAACCTACGCCAACCAACCGAGAAAGCAGGAAAACGATTTTTCTCTAAAAATAAAAATACGCCCGACCCACGATGAGTATACCATTCATCTTTACTTCGATTATATTTAGAAAATACAATAAGTGTTGTACATGCCTCAGAGAGCTATAATTGATACAAGGTGACAGGCAACAGCGTACAAGTGATCATCTGACCCAAGAATATTTTCGTATATGGTTTTACTTTCCGCAGATCGTCCATTGCACATCAATATTTGTTATTCGTAGTTTTTGGTAAATAAAACAATACCACATACTCTCTGGCTTAACAAGCTCTCTCAGCTTGGGTTGGGGCTAAAGCTCATACAGCCCAATATTCAATGGATGTTTCGAGAGAAACGTTTCCAGGATGTCTCGTTTTATTGAAATATGATGTGGCCTGGTCTGTGCGGTCACCAGATTTAATCGTCTGCTACTTCTTTTTCTGGGGGTATCTAGAGGTAAATGTGTTAACGAGCTGTTCACAGTTTTAGGAGTCGTCTCAACAGTCGATAAATGTAAAATGGTATATTAATCTAAGAAATATATCAAAATAGTTGAAAGAAATTTCAAGCCGTTAATTATAAATATTAAATCGTACCGTATGCTCAAGCGTTCAGGAGATCAATTTTGACAAAAAGACAGTATGATATTTCGGTTAATAAATAGATATATAGTCAACGCCAAACAAAGTGGCGTGCACGTCATCACGATAAAAATTCCCCGACCTAATGCCTAGGTTTCTATCACAAACAATTGCTCTATTGCAGTTTCATATTAATGTGATATATAAATTGTAAAATGGTCATTACTCTCTTATTATGGTTAATAGTCATATAAACATTGTTATTAAAATATCACATAAGTTGCTTTCTGATAAATTTAGACGCATTATGCGAAATAAAATGTTTTGCAAACGCTCCAATCACTTATCGACATGTAAACGCACTAAACCGATTTCGCAGCGTTGACACATTGTCACCTTGAAACTTATTTAAACTGGGAACTGACATTTGTATTAATTTTGACACTGAATCAATTTGTGGCATTTCAAATCTTTATAAATCCTTTGGCCCCGCATACTGTAAATCAACAACTGTTTGTTTCAAAACAAAATTATTCATTTTACGAGTAGATAAAGGCAATTTTGGTATATAAAGATGCCCAAACAGTTAAATAGTCGGTGTAAGGAACTCGTGGCCTCGTTAATGCACTACTTTGAGCAAGAAAGGGACAACAACGGGCCTTTGTTGCCTTTAAATGCTGTTCAAGAGGTAGGTTACTAATAATTATATGTAATGTATATTAATAATAGTAAAATTTTATTTCATTTTTTGTAGCGTGTTGCTGCTGCTTTAAAAATTAGTTTAAGGACAGTTAGTCGTATTTCCGAGGGTGTGAAAAGTGATGCAAATTTAGAATCGCCCAAGAAAAAGCGGAGTTATATTAAACGTGTAACCAACACAGCGACATTGGATACAAGTGCCATTCGAGAAGTGATCTATAATATGTATCACAAAAGTAAGATCTTATTATAATAACTTATCAGAAATTTGCATTAATTTGTTAACTAAATTATAATGTCATATTACACATGGTTTCAGAAGAACAAGTTACGATACAAACTTTATGGTCTCGATTAAGAGATAGGGCATTATTTGATGGTAGTGCCACGTCTTTAAGGCGGTTGCTTAGAGATCTTGGATTTAAGTGGCTTAAGGACAATCCGCGACGAGGGCTCATGGAACTACCAAGTATAGCTTTGAAAAGGGTGGAATTTCTAAGGCAATACAATCAAGCCAAGGTTGAGGCCTTATACCAGTTTGTCTTCCTCGATGAAACTTGGATATTTCAAAATGGGACCATAGGTCGCTCTTGGCAAAAGGTATGTACTTTTACACAATTTGCACTATAAAATTTAAAACTAATATATTTTAGATACATTATATTACATGCTGGAAATGAAAATGGGTTTATTGAGGGTAGTGAAGCGATATTTTCTTCGAAAACAAAATTGAGCGATTACCATGGAGAGATGAACCAGGACAATTTTTTGAAATGGTTTCAACATCAGTTATTAGAAAAATTGGAGAGTCCATCTATGATTATACTGGATAACGCCCCTTATCACAGCATGATATTGAACAAAGTGCCCAACAATGCATGGACAAAAAAAAATATCCAAGACTGGTTGACAAATCAAAACATACCATTTTTAAACACAATGTTTAAAACAGAGCTATTGAGTATTGTTGCTCGGTACATAATGCTTCTTAATTATATATATTTTGGTCGACAGTTTATATTTCTTTTGTTTATTCCTATTCTTAAAATAACTGCTTTTTTAGAAACAAACCACCTAAAATATACGTGATTGATGAATTGGCGGAACAACATGGGCACAAAGTTCTTCGTCTGCCTCCTTACCATTGTATATTTAACCCTATTGAGTTAATTTGGGGCATAGCAAAAGGTTACTATAACAGACATATTGGTAGAGATGGTAACAGTGAAAAAGACTGTTTGGATATGTGGAACGAGGCTCTACAAACGGTTACCCCAGACATGTGGAAAAATAGTGTTCGACATACTGAGCAAGAAATTTTTAAATGGTATGAAAGAGAACTAATTTTTGGTCGACCAGACATCGAACCTTTAATAATCAACTTTGAGAGTGATGAAGATTCAGATTCAGACAGCGCTGAAGAAAGAAACTCCGACTAACTTTATTGTACAGAAAAAGCTTACACCAGTAGCTTACCTAATTTTAGAATGCATTTTTCTGTATGAATTCTGTAAAATAAATACCATGCATAAAATTTGGAGGACCCCATTTGGATTTTTATTCAGTACCTTTAAGCTATCAATTAAATATGGTAGTTTCATAGTGTCACCTGATCAATAATTGTCATACTTAATGATTATGCAAGTACAGATCTATAATTTTATTATACTATTATTTTTGTTCTCATTTGAGGTTAATATTGCTTATAAACCTAGATATGTAAATAATAAATTTTATTATTTTACAAAAAGTTTGGCAACAATGTAAATTTTTCAACACACCCACCTTGATGACGTGCACGCCACTTTGTTTGGCGTTGACTATATATATATACTCTAGGCACCATGTGGCATATGTTCTGAATGTATGTATGTATGTACATTTTTTTAAAGAAATTACGAGAAATTGTTTTTTAGGTCATTCTGAACATAAAAGACCCTAAGTAACTTTTCTATAAAGTACCGCATTTGAGTTAAACAATCTATAATAATTTCTTAATCTTCAGTTAAATCTCTTAGCGACACCCAGTTTTTCTCAGTATAAAATACAGCCGTATCATCTGCAAAACCAACAATTTAACCTTGAGTCATTTATATGGAGATTGAACAGAATTAGCCCTAAAACTGTTCCTTGTGGTATACCATATGTTACGTGACGAAGGCTACTTATTCTACTTTTACACATTGATACCGTTCACTGAAATAACTTTTCAGTAGAAAGGGGGGTTGGTGTATAAAATCTTCTATGTTGGGAAGTTCCACTTCTTTTTCAAGGATTGGGTATCTTATTAAGAATATTTCACTTTGAAGCAGAATTCAGGGGGCATACGCCCCCCTCGCCCCCCCACCCAATGGGTGCCCATGAATACAACGACTGACTCTCAACAAAGGAAATCGACAATATCTTCTCAGTAAAGTCTTCCACCGTGTATACAGAATTTAGCGAATGCGTGGACTATTATAGCATTATACAACGTCAGTTTTCCGCTGGATTGTTTGTTTAATCGTTTTATGATGTAGAAAGAACGTTAAACTTGAACGTTCTGCCTCCGTCGCCGCGCCATCGTAACTGAAGAACACACACTGTTTGTATTTAAACAATGAACTCGATGGTAATAAAACTGCCGCTGCTATTATAAAACCTCTAACGATACGATTTTATACTCACCCCGGGTATGTCACGCTTTAATCGGTCATTGTACTTTCACTTGAATTTTTTATTACGTTTGATTGGAGTTTCTTCAACGGTGTTGGGGCAACAACTTGAAAAGGATATATACACAGAGATGAAGTTCATGACTGTTACGCCACAGTAGTTGAGACGTTGAGAAAAAGCGCACTTTTTTAGACAAAAACCATTGGCTTTTAAGCTACACGTCCACTCAGGAGACATATGACATTTCTACGTGTCAAACGTATCACGTCGTTTCGCTTCGCATCGCTCCAGTGCGTGAGATGATTATGAAAAAGAACCCAGAAGAAAAGATTCGATTCCCTTTCCCTCAATCAGCGTTCACCTTCACTGTTATTTTCAATGTTGAGACCATCACTTAGGCCCGTATCGTCAGTCGTCCCTACAATTGTAGGGCGCGTTTATGGCCTCCTTGATTGTCATCTTCCTTTCTCTCCTTCAAAAATTTCTAGATTACACTTGTCCCGTGTCAGCGCTCTCATATTGTGAAGATATGTTTTCTTTTTAAATTGTAGGAAATTTCAGGCTGATAAAACATGATATAACTCAAAAGCAAGCACAATTTGATGCAAATAGATCTTTGTGACATAACCTCAAAATAGAGTTCTGACACGGAGAAGTAGAAAAATATGACAATCAAGGAGGCCATAAAGGCGCCCTAGAATTGTAGGGACGACTGACGATACGGGCCTTAGTGAGAGATTCTGACAATAGTTCTAATGGATAGCATGAAGAGGATAACTTCTATTATTTACACCAAACATTCCTAAGATAGTTCAACTTTTTGGGAGTTTATGCATAAGAGGTTAAAAAGCATACAGAGCAATGGTCATAAGTTTTAAATATATATATATATATAGGTATATATGTATATACTCTTATACAAATAGAAAATGATCATGCGGAGAAAGGTGTATAACAATGAGTAGGAAAATAATGGGCAAAATCAGCAAATAGGAGGAAAGTGGATTCGAGCAGAAAATAGGCTAGGTAACCCGAGCGATGTGAATTTCTGCTGGTTGGCTTGATCAGGCCCGAAATGAATGCACATATGAAATTACAAAAGTAGATACACATGCCCACACATCCGGATACGGGTGTAACTACTTTTGTAGCTTCATATGTGCATTCATTTCGGTCCTGATGAAGCCAATCAGCAGAAATACGTATCGCTCGGGTTACCTGTCCTATTTTCTGATCGAACCCACTTTCCTCCTTTTTGCGGATTTTGCCCATTATTTTCCTATTTTTTGTTATATACCTTTCTCCGCATGATCATTTTCACTCTCTCTCTGTCTCTCTCTCTCTCTCTCTCTCTCTCTCTCTCTCTCTCTATATATATATATATATATATATATAACTTGACTCTTTTTCATTTAAACGCCATTCAAATTAAGCCCTATCGTCTCATACGAAAACGTAAGGATAGGGCCCAGAGGTGAGCTTAGACAGCAGGAGAACGCGGACTGAAAAGATTTCTCTATCATTCCAAGTTTTAAAGGCAAATCTATGGAGAAATGTATGAAACATTAAAAAAAAAATCATATACCACCTACCACCTACAACCCTAACCCTCGAATATCAACCCCTACAAAATGATGTTTTCTAGCAGCGCGTAGCTGATCGAGTTTGAATTATACAATCGCTGGAACAGACCGCGGAGGTATCGCAATGTATTTATGATAAGGGTTCATACTAATCTGTTTAAAAACATTTTACAGTATCCGGATCTCTGAGAAGCATTTCATCAATTCAAGGAAATGGATCACGACTCATGCCCATACTTGATGTTTTTGATGAGCAGCATATTATCAAACGAGTATTGTACGTCTTAATGAAGAATATGGAAGAACTTTAACAGGTCAAATTATAAAAACGTCAAACTGACAAACCTATTAATGGGGTTAGTAGATGGAACTTAATAGGTGAAGTTCACATTTGACAGATGTGAGGTTTACAAAACCTATAAATCTGATTTGATGAGAATTATTTTAGCGTTTTTTAGGCAGAAATTAGTATTTATTGAATAATTGTTTACACACCAGATTATTGTTATTGTACACATTTACGAATACAAAGTGTGTACTATCAAAATGCACTCGTGTTGAAAAAAAAACAAAAGAAGTCAATAACATTAAAAAAAGCTTCAAACACACAAAATGAAGGAAACCACCACCGAGAACATGGAATCTAAGGTTATACTTCACCCACATCCCCAGTACGTAGACATGACCTATAGAGATGTGGTTCATTTTTTGTTACGTCACAAATTGTAACTGACCACAGGATGCTTTTGGCTCCTGTACCTCGTAAACTTAAACTATTTGTAATACTAGCTGAGCAAATTTATGTGCATCGCACAGCGATTTTCTCACGGCGCCGCGTGTAACTCGCGCCGTACCGAAGGCAGTGTTGCCGATCTGTGTCGATGTTGCCATCTTTAGATTGCTCGAGGGTCTTTCTTCGCAAACGCTAGGTCAACTCCTCACCCGCGGGTCAGCTCTACCACCACCGTGACGCTAAATTGCGATAACAAAGAGCAGGGCCTTATGTAATTTCTACAGGGCACTTCAAAAAATAGCAGAAACTTTAGAGAAAAGGGAATGTACTATGTTACGTTCTTGATAACTTTGATACATGATAATATATTTAATGTATACTAAGTGACATATGAATCCGAACACCCAGTTTAAATGGTTTTATTTTAATAAAAGTTGGTGAATGTATTTATCTTTCTGTAAGTAACAAGTGAAAAAACTTTCAGCCTTATCAGTTGGACATTCCGGTTTTTATACTGATTTTTTTTTAATTCACTAACGCTCTAAAAATGAATATTTCAGCCGCAGTAAAGAATCTACGTTGGCGGATTTTGGTTCTTGACATCCTTTACGATCTGTTACGATGCCTAGAGTACGGAGACCTGTGCGATTTCGTCAACTTAGTGAGTTTGATAGGGGCCGTATAGTGGGACTTCGGGAAGCTGGACTTTCTTTTCGGGCAATTGCAGTTAGAGTGCAAAGAAGTGTAGACACTGTGGTTAGGTGTTGTCAGGCATGGCTTCGAGAAGGCCGTACGAAAAGAGCAAGGGGCACTGGACGCCGCCGTAGAACAACAGTCCGTGAAGATCGCCGCCTAAGATTATTGGCTTTAAGGGACCGTTTCTCCACTACCAGGTGGTTTGCAGAACACGGAAGACCTATTGGCATGCGAAGTGTTTACCGACGAATGAGAAGTTTTGGCTTGTTTTCATACCGGCCACACTGGGTCCTCCCTTTAACTCGAGAACACCGACGTAATCGCCTTGAGTGGTGCAGACAACGGTCACTCTGGGATCAGGAATGGAACAGTATTGTCTTTAATGACGAGTCTCGATTTTGTTAAGGCATGCACGATGGTCGTGCCAGGGTTAGAAGGCGACGTGGTGAAAGGAGAAATCCACAGTTTTTTATTGAAAGACATGTTCATCACACTGTTGGAGTTATGGTTTGGGGTGCTATAGCTTATGGTTCCAGGTCACCTTTAATCTTCATCAGAGGTAACATGAACGCGCAGCGTTATATCCACGAAGTTCTAGAACCCCATCTTTTACCCTATCTTGACACCCTGGCAGATCCAACTTTCCAACAAGATAATGCCCGACCACATGTTGCAAGAGTCACAATAGACTTCTTTCAACATAATGATGTCACATTGTTAGCATGACTCTAGAAGCACTTTGAGAGGAGTTGGTGGTTGCCTGGAATGAGATACCACAGGAGGACATTGACCACCTCATCAGAAGCATGCCTAGGCGCGTTGGAGAATGCGTAGCACATCAGGGTGCATCCACACATTATTAAAGGTCAAAGGGCTTTAAAGCAGTGCAATCATTTTGAAATTTTTATCATTTACTTATTATGCTTCACTAAGTACTTATACAAAATTTTATTAAAATAAAACCATTTAAACTGGGTGTTCGGATTTATATGTCACTTAGTATAGATTTGGAGTAAGAAGCAACAGTATAAGAAACCCATCGATGTATAGAATTTGACAGAAAGAGAAAGAAAAACCTGGCAAGTCTAACGCGCGCCAACATCATAGGAGCAAGGTCTATTGATATATTGGCAGAAGAGGTAGATGGCTTGTCGTGACGTAAAACTGTTGCGTCACAGAAGACTGTAGACAAGTGACACAACAGATGCGTGCTGAATAATGTGCCAAAACAAACAATAGATTGTAGGTTATGTTAGGTTGTGAAACGGCCGGAATTTTGTAATTGATGGATATTTCAGTTATTTTAGGAATCTACTTCTTTATGTATATTCCACTGCTTGCTTACTTTTTGTGCAAAATTTATCTTCTGTCTGGAATTCAGCTTATTCGTTTATTGTATAAGAATGTACCAGCTCTCAGGGATAAATATTAATTTTTTTTAGTTCTTCGAGTGTGAACTCTTTGGTCTTCGCCACCAGTCTACTTGATTTTTTTACGTACGTGTTATTTTACGGAATTAAAATACTTTTATTATTATTATTATTATCATTATATACCTGACTAAAGTTCAACGGGTGTTTTCTTGGGTAACTTTACGAAAAGAAGTTCATAGAAACGTCGCGAGGCTTCTAAAACACTTTGCTTTCATGATACACCGTGACAAACTTTATTTGAAAGTCCTTTTTTCGTGAAAAATCAACCCTATGGCCGATTTTACCAAAATTTATTAATATTCAGATGATACTGACGTATCGAATTTAGATGAAGAATAAGAAAAACGGGTTAATAAAAAATTAAAAAGTAATTTTATAACTTACAGTAATGGACACAAGTATATAGAAAAATTAATATTGTGGTGTATTTCTTTTTTAACTTGTTTTATTAATACACCAACCTGTATACATAATTCGTTATAGCATAATAATCACTTGTATATAAATAAATTCATTAGACTCTCTTCAATAAAAATTAATTGAAAAAACTGGAACTATGAAAGACAAAAATATATAGACAAAGCAAACCAATTATAGAAAAAAGAAGCAAAGTTCATTGAATTATAGAAAACCAACCATGTTTGTGTTAATATTTTGTAGCATAATCATTATTATCAATCACCTGGTATCGTCTCGGCATAGATTGTAGAAGTTTCTTGATGCAAGATTCATCAATATGTCCCCAATTTTGCTCTAAAGCGGCAAAAAGTTCATTCTTGTTTAAATAATTTTTATCTCGTATTTGCTTATCTAAGTATTCCCATAGATTTTCAATGAGGTTTATATCGGGAGACTGTGAAGGCCATTTGAGAACTGGAATTTTTTCATCCAGTCAGAATTTCTTTGCGATATTTGAAGTGTGCTTCGGGTCATTATCTTGCTGGAAGACTGATCAAGGGCATATTGTCTTCCATATAGGGTAACATGACATGCTTTAGTATGTCTGTGTATACAAACTTATCCATAATGCCATCTATTCTATGGAAAGGTCCCATTCCAAACCCCGAAAAGCACCCCCAAACCATAACAGACCCGCCTCCATGTTTGACAGTGGGCAAAGTGTACTTGGGGTTCAGTCTTTGTCCACTAGGACGTCTAACGTAATGAACACCATCTGATCCAAACATATTGAACTTGGATTCGTCACTGAAATATACCCTCTTCCTGTCACAGATGCTCCAATCAAGATGCAACCGTGCAAACTGTAATCGGTCCTTACGGTTTTTCCTCGAGATTAGCGGCTTCTTACTCAGGCGACGTGCAAATAACTTCAAATCATTTAATCTTCTACTTATAGTTTTCGTAGAAACACTGACAATTCACTTTGTCTTGATTTCGGCTTTTATTGTCTTGGGTTTTAAATGGATCTTTGGACGAAATTACTTTTATTAATCTAACTGATATAGCATTTAGTTTTCTAGGCCGATCACTACTCTTAGAGGCTTCCAAGATACCTTTTTGTTTATATTTGTTCAATATTGCCCAAACTGCTTTACGCTTCAGCTTCAAATTTTTGGCAATGTCGACTTGACAATGACCATCCTTGAATAACTCAATGATCTTAGTTTTCATATCAAAACAAATCTCTGGACCACGCGGCATGGTCTTAAAATAATAATAATAATAATAGACGTCTTTATTTATCCACAATTACATTGTAGTATAGCCAAATGTCAGACTTATATGGCGAAGTTTAGCATGCTGCTACTCTTACACTTAACCATATAGTCTCTAGCAGATATTCACTGTCCACAAACAGATTTGGTTCATTACATCGAAAGTAAAATTTAAAAAAAAGAGAAAAAGGCATACTTTCCAAACCCAAATGCACCAAAAAATTATTTATCTGAATTAAAGATGGAATAAAAAAGAAATTAATGATTACGTAAATTATATGATTGGAGGGTTGAGTAATAATGTTTTAGCTGTTTGTCGAAAGACAGGTAATGAAAATTCTTTATATACTTTAGGAAGGTCATTATAAATAATAGCAACATTGTAAGAAAAACTGCGTTTAAAAAGTGTAGACGTATGCAGGGGTATTCTAATATTATTTTCTCTGAGAGTTCTACAGTGAACATCATTATTAAATGAAATTTTTTCCGTCAAGTAATAAGGTTTAGACGTGAGCAGCAATTTGTGAACAAAAACTGAATAGTGATACTTAACCATGTCATTAATTTTTAACCAGTTTAGAACGGGATATTTCGTCGATACATGATCAAATTTACGTAAGCCAAAAATGAATCGTATACAACTGTTTTGAATAACTTGAATAACGTTTTTAGTGAAATTGTCTAAACAAGTTTAGTATACGATATTACAATAATTTAGTATAGATATGACCAATGCTTCACATAGTTTTTTACGCATCTTAAAATTTAATAAATACCTGTTTGCTATAAGAGTGCGCCGCCGTAGGTAGATTTTCTGAGATAGACTTTTAACATGTTCAATAAACCTTAATTTTGTATCAAAAACAACACCAAGAATTTTTGCAGAATCAGAAAATTGCAAGATTTGGTTATTTATCTGAATGTTCAAGAGCTGTGTTACATTGTATGTTTTTCTAGATTTCTTAGATTTTTGTGGATTAATAAGTAGATTGTGATCTAAAGAGTATTTAATTAATTTATTAACATCGTTTTGCAAAATTTGTGTAGTATTATTGACATTATCTGGGTTAAAATAATTAAGCAATTGCGTATCGTCTGCAAATGACTGGACATGAGAATTATCAATACTTTTGCTTAAGTCGAACGTATATATGAGGAACAGAAGCGGTCCCAATTCAGAGCCCTGAGGTACGCCTGAGGGAATTATTGTCACTTGAGACATTTCTTGATTGAGAAAAACACACTGAGTTCTTTGATGAAGGTAACTGTCGAAAAATGAAAGGGATACACTGTCAAGACCTATATAATAATTTAATTTCGCAAGTAATAATTTATGATTGATGTTGTCAAAGGCTTTCGAATAGTCTATAGAGATTAAGGCTAGTGCCATTTTCTTATCTAAGGCACTTAAAATATTGTCTTGCAGATTAAGTAGGGCAGACGTTGTACTATAATTTTTTCTAAATCCGGATTGAGTGTCGGGAAGTATAAGGAATTTTTCTAGGTAAGCGGTCAATTGGAACTTTATAATTTTTTCTAAAATTTTGGATAAAATTGATAATAAACTGATAGGTCTTATATATTATATATAACTTATTCCACAATACTTGATTAACACAAACTAATCCTCTTCTGACACGAAACTGTACTGAACTAATGCTGAAAAGAGTTTGTCTACATATTTTTGTCCCTCATAAAAAAGTGCTTATATTCAGACTTGTGTTCATTGCAGATAATGTAAAAACCAGGAATTTAGTGTTTCTACTAATAACGCATTTGTTTATGGAGCAGTGAAGTATGAATTCGTTGTCTAAAGGTATTTAGGTAAATATTCATATTTGTCTATATACCTTTGTCCATTACTGTATATGACAATTCCTGGATGTATAACAAGCTGTTTTTCTTTAATGCAATGCTTGAAGTTTTCAATCAAAGGAATCAAAAAGTTGAGACGATTTTCCAGAAAAAAAAAATACGAGAAATAAAACAGAACGGCATTAAGAACAACTTCTAGCGAAGAGCAGCAGAACCCGAGACAAATGAACAGTAGTGAAGCTAGATGACAAAAAGTACTTCCTAGTTCTGAACATACAAGCTATTTTAAAGAAACCACACAACCAAGGTTCGGATAATCCAAACAACATTATACCTAAGATATCGAGTATCGTAAGTGGCATTTGGTATATTCGTAAACATGTATTATGTGGTCGCCCAAGGATCGATTGGGATTGGTCCGTTCCCCATAGACGTCTCACCATCCCATAACCAACCATAACCACACGGTGTTGCGGGTTCGCGTACATTTAATGTTCCTTAATAATATAAACTCTGCATATCTGTGGAATATTAGGAATTATCTACAGTGAATTACATACTATGAACGGTATACCCATCATTCCGGGGCCCTAACAGCCTGTTAGACTAGTCGACGACGAGTTTAACAAATCTGTTAAATCTTGAACGACACTTCACAATTCAACGAAATTTTATCACCCATTTAAAAGTGTCCATGTAAAATAGTTCGCTCATTTAGATTCACCAGGGATGATCACAACAAAATCTTGGAAATTGTTAGAAAATATGGCTTTGTTTATTTCTTAAACGGACAACGTTTTTAATCCAAAGAAAGCAAAATGTTTTTGTACATCCTGATGCAGGGAACAACATGGAATCTATTCTTGGTCCATTCTTTTTCCTTTTATATCTGTATGTGGACCAGTTTGATAATATTCATCCAGATACTCATTTTAAAGCATATGCTGATGACTTTTCTGCCATAACCTCAAGTAATTCACGTATGATTCTGGAAAAACAATACGTAGTTTAACCAATACTCACTGTACATGAATCCATATAAAACGACGCGTATTCGTTTTCATCATGCACAAAAAACTATAGTAGAGTGATTGGGTGACGATAAACTCAATTTTAGAAGAGAAACGGAATTTCTTGGACTACATATTGATTCAAATCTAAATTGGAAGGCCCGCTAGGAATTCCTTATACCGAAGATACACTCTCAAAGGTATGTATTGAGGTAATTAAAAACTGTCTTAACAACTTAACAACTGATACAAGTTTATTTTTCAAATGTGGATTCAAGATTGAGATTTGGGGTATATTTTTAGGGTTCGTCATCCCGCGCTGAAGAAGATTTGTATCACAAAAAGATGCATTCGAACAGTAATAAAATATTTTATAGATTTTAATATTTTAAATGTCCCTTCGTTATAAGTGTATATATCCTAATTGTGCTTACATGCATTTAAAAATAATGATAAATGCAAATAAAACTGTGGTATGCATAATTACGATACAAGGACTAGTAATAATTTATATGAAAACTTTAGCAAATGTTAACCAGTTTAAGTTTGATTTAAAGACATTTTTTTGATAAGCAAATGCTATCATGTAAACGATTTTTGGAACATTGTAATTTGAGAGGTTGAATTGATTATTGAAGCACTATTGATTAAAATTGCTGCCCACCCCCAATACGTTCCATGAATTCCTAAAACTTAAAAAACATGACAAGCTAGGGTCACTGATTAGGAATCAAATATTAGAATTGCTATCTATTTAAAACGGTGAACTCGTTAATAGATCCAGTACCTAAATTGATAGAATCAAATGCAACACAAGGGATGCCGAACAAGAGTGCATTATTTTAGCAGGCTTTCACAAAGCATCGTTATATTGCGTTGAAGCTAGTCCGACCCTGGCGATCTAAATTAATTTTCTATGGAAAGCATCATGTGACAACCAATTTTCAATAGCGCGTTTCACGACCCTGTATCTCCGAAGGAACATTTAGTTATTTTTCATTTACAGGTAATAGTGAAAAATGAGGCATAGGTAGTTCTTGTATAATTTAAGATGTTTGTAAACATAATTAGCGATTCCAGTTATTTATTAATTAATCCGGTCGTATAATGGGTACGTTGAGTTCAAATGTGCTAAAAAGGCATGCACAGCATGCTGTTGCTTGACATTTCCATTCATTTTGTACAACCAAGTTAAGATAGTTTACATGAATATTCATCGGTCAGTTGATTTTTACTATTTATTAACCATGTCAGACGCAGCTTTTATGACAAAAAACTAAATTTTATATGTTAACGCATCACCATATTTGTGCCACGCTTATTTTGTAACCATCTGTACGTTCAGCATGAATTATTTTTATTAGAAAGGTCACAGCAATTTCGAAATACTCCTTACCTCGGACTCGTAAATTTTACAAACTTCATTCGGATTTTCAAAGTAACGATCTCGGAGCAGCTCGGTTCCGCAGGTATCAGACCGTCGAGCGTGGAGGTACTACCCCCTCAGATCTCTAAGGTGGAGGCCAGAATGTGTTCAGGTCTTGACCTGAGTGGTAGCTTAAGTATAAAAAATGCCGTCAAGTAGGTTGTCTTTGCACTTTCCACGCAACGCCATTATCAGTCCATAAAGGATTATGTTCCGTACAAACTACGAGAAAAAAGTCGGTCAAACAGGCAGATACAATTAGTCCATAGATATTCTTTCCCTGCCCTACCGGTAGTGCTTCCGGAAACGTCACCTCTCCAAGGCCGGCGACACCCCGCCGGGAGCAGCGGCGGCCGGCAGGTACGCGATCAGTCTGTAGAAATCTATGATGTTGGAATATGTCTAACGTCTGACCCCCAAGATTTTTTACCGCTATTTTTCTGTCAAAAAAGTTTGATATGATTTTTATTCTTTTTCGTTTTTGTTCTTTTTTATTGCAAACACTGGACTAATTTTCAAAACTACAAAGCTTTCGCTTCCTTGGCATATTAGTAACATTTGTAAAGATTCCATCGGAATCCGAGCGACAGTTCTCGATTCATAGGCGGTTATAGGATTAGCAGACAGACTGACGGAAATGAGTGACATGACAGCTGCCAATCGCAGAGCAGCATTGAGATAACATAAGACGTTGGGATAGAACGCGGCATACGATAATGTTCCATACATGCACCCGCTACCGTTCTACTTAGTAGCTTTGTATGGTTTCTGAAGCGATTCTACAATATATTGCTATTATTTAACAATGATTCTTCGGGTTGACATCAAAAACACAACAGCAACTGCAATGCCATCAAGAAACGAGGAATGCATGCAGACCACGTATTTTTTTCAACGACTGAATGAATTCAAGTGAAAGTGCAGAATCGTGCAATACTGAGTCTGATATTGTTCTTCGGGAACAAAAGTGTATTGAAATTCCATACCACGTCATTGGTACTGATCATGATGTTTTTATACATGTTTCAAAAGCATTGATCCATAATGATGATACGCAGGACAATTAAATGAACTTGTTTAGGCAATAGAATTATACATTGTTGACGAATCCTGGATTTCGCCTTTCAATGAAACTTTTGATACTTATACCATGTCTGTTTCTCTGATAAATGAGTCAATTATGGTTTCTTTGGTTCCTTCCAAAATAATACCTACCACACATCCCGTAATAAACTAACCTACCAATATTTCTTAGTTCTTGAATTAATTGTGTTGTTATATCAGTTCACATTTTGAGGATTTATTAAAATATGCTAAGAATATACTGTAAAATACATCAGCCATAAGAAAAGCTAACTACCCAACTGTCTCAGAAGGAGGGTGATGGTTTTTTGCTTGTGGATATGTACGTATGTGGACAAAAAAAAATGTAATTTATAGTCTACGGTCCAAACAGCTTGATGGGCTTTGATGATGATGATGTTAGATCTGTGCAAGTGATATCAAACGCTGGACGGAAAGCTATCGGAAGTTAAGGAGTTCCTCAAGGATCAATCCTTGGGCCTCTGCTACTTAAAATATACACAAGCTGAATTACAAAACACCTTGAATTCTGTTCATCGTACATGCATGATTTCCTGATAAAAACTGAGCTGAAGCTGGTGAACATGTTTTTTATTCTAGCATTTATTCTGTTGTATGTAGAGTAAAGTGGGCGAGTATGCCGCAGCTTGTTATCTACCTTCTAAGCCTATATTTGGTAACAGTGTTAATTTTAACACCTTCTTCTAATGTAGCAATCTTCTGTGAACGACAACGCCCCGGCTCATACCGCCTTTCTTGTGAACAGCTACCTGACCAAGGCCGGCATCCCAACGCTTCCGCAGCCGCCCTACAGCCCAGATGTGGTTCCCCGGACCGCGGCTCTCAAGGCTATTCCGGAGAATGCCTTCCGTGACGCCTTCAATGCTTGGAAATCGCGCTGGCAGCGCTGCATCGACGCAGAAGGAGCCTATTTTGAAAGTTTTAAAAGAATTGTAACGATTGGCTCAATAAATTTTTTTAAATCGGCCCAGTCCTATTACTTTCCGGACAAACCCTGTATTGTAGCGATTCTTCAGTCTGGGAGGTCAACGAGCATTTCACGTCGCATACTCAAATATACACGCCCTAAGATGTCGCCTTCTCCTTGTGGTTGGGTTGGTTGCTTGTTAGAATGTGAGTTTTTGAAATTTATGTTGGCACATTCCTCCACTTTACTCTATATCGTATCTGTAACCCTGAATGTCCAAAATAAAAGCAGCAAAAGATATGGATTTTAATTGGAAATTTCAACAAATTGCTATTTCACGGCCTATAGCTCGAAATGGCTGGATGGATTTTTCTTAAGTGCCAGTAATAAATGACTATATCAAAATTTTATAACACAAAATAACGGATGTTTAACGCAAATTGCAACTTCGTGAATTTCTATTTTAGAAAGAAAATATTTAGAGAAGTCATCAACATAAAAGAGAATACGATCTACAGTACACTTCTGGGGCCTTTTTATAAATAATAATATTCCTATGTAGTCACAAGTATCTCAATATTACATTCTTCAACAATATCGAGGTATTACCTCAAATCAATAAAACGGAAGTAGGTCATTATGCAAACGATTAGTCACGCTAATGGTGGTTGATTCATAAGCCTCATAGACCTAGTGATAATTATACTGAAATGTAGTTGGGAAAATTCAGCATTAGCAAGAATATTAATTTTCAATCTTCCTTTATGGGATCAGCTTCCGGTTCTTTGACTCATCATTGTTTGTGTATGCTTTACTACATTTACCTGTTTTAACACTCATTTGTTAGATGGCCTCGATAGACAGGTGGACAACTCAACAATTGCACAGTGCGATTCAACGTTAATGTTTATCCGATTGAGCCATTGCTAGCTGGTCTAACCACCACATTCCCTTTTTTTTTGTCGAAGGACACTTTGCACACTGCAAAATATTTTCTTGAGGCATTCATGATAAAGCGTTAAATTTCTTCTTCATGCCGCAAAAATTATTTTAAATGACGAAAATTCCGCGAAAATAACATCTGATGTAATTATTAGTATAATCAAGTGATGTGAAATAACACGTCTATTGCAGGTGTGTTCCAATAATAATAATTTAGTCACAGTATTTGTACAATTTGTGAATATAAGGGTTGTCCAATAAGGACGCAGGAAAGTAAACGTCAATTTGACATAGACGCCATCTTTGTTTTCTGTCACCGACATGTCATTTTGTTAGTTGAATGTTTACCATTGATCGCTATGGAGTCGTATTCGATTGAAGACCGCAATAAAGTTATTCAAGAGCACTACAAAAATGGTGCAAAAATAAAAAACACGCTTCGCGTGCTTCGTGAACATTTCGGTCGCAACAACCGCCCAAACGAAACAACCATCGGTGGTCTGGTGCGTAAATTCGAGGCAACAGGTTCTGTGGCAAATCTGCCAGGCTCTGGCCGGCCAAGGAGCGTTCGCACACCGGAAAATATTGCTGTTGTGAAGGAGAGTGTGAGAGACGATCCGAAACAATCAACAACGCGTCGATCCCAAGAATTGGGCATTTCGAGAACCAGTTTGCTCCGCATTCTCCACAAGGATTTGAATGTACACGCCTACAAGATCCAATTGACGCAAGAGCTGCGTGGGGCCGACCATTTTTCGCGCCGAACGTTCTCAGATTGATGCCAATTTTTCATCAAAAATCATGTTCAGCGACGAAGCGCATTTCACTTTGAATGGGATGGTAAACAAGCAAAACTGCCACATCTGGGCGAACGAAAATCCCCGTTAGTATCAAGAGCAGCCGATGCATCCTCAAAAAGTGACTGTGTGGTGTGCATTGTGGTCAAAAGGCATCATCGGACCTTACTTTTTCGAAAATGCGGCCGGGGACCCCGTTACCGTCAATTCTGAGCGATATCACGTGATGATAGAGGACTATTTTTTGCCGCAACCTGAAGGAATGGATATGGACGATGTTTATTTCCAACAAGACGGTGCAACATGCCACACAACCAACGTCAATATCCATCGATTGCAGTCCTTCTTCGGTGATCGAGTGATTTCGCGCAGAGGAAATGTGCCATGGCCACCAAGATCGTGCGATTTGACTCCCTTGGACTTCTTTTTGTGGGGATATTTGAAAAGCAAATTCTACGTCAACAAACCAGCCACCCTCCAAGAACTCAAAAACAACATCATTGCCGAGATAAATGCCATAGAACCGACCATGTTGCAAAATGTCATTGAAAATTTCGACCACCGCGTGGACGTCTGTAAATCCAGTCGTGGTAAACATTTGAGCGATATTATTTTTCATACATAAATGGTATAAATGAACCTTTAAAATAAAGTACCCAACTTGATTTGAATATCAATCTTTCTTGTTTTAATATGCGTTTACTTTCCTGCGTCCATTTTGGACAACCCCATACAAGTGAATAAATTTAAAAATTGCACTGCTTTCACAGACCTGATGAAATTGTTGCCATCCCGAGCAACAAAGTGAACCGGTATAATTAAAACGTTTGTTATGCAACACGAGCTCATAATAATTAGACATATATATCTATATGTAGGTATAGAAGTAATGCTGTATTAGAGCAATCAACAGAGTTCTAATTCGATGGGGCTGTTAACCTGAATTTTTCCTTTCAACGACGTAATCGACCGCTAATTGCCGTGAGATATTTCAGGCCTACTTACGACAGTATGCAACCTGGATAAGAGCACATATACATAGGTGGATAGCCGTAGTCGATAACGTACAACATTGTAGGTTTATGTATTGGGGATTTGCTTATTTGATCACTGAAGCGAGTAGAAATCGTTTAGAATTGGAAAAACAAACAAGCTTCTCAACACCATGGTGAGATATTGAAGTTCATTCAACAAATGGAAATACGCGTCAAAGAGACTGATCTGATGAACCCAAGAATCTCTACAAGGGAGAATATCTGCATTTTGAGATTTTCCACAAATATACAGGGTGTCCGCAAAGTTGGGGTTTTCCTTTTCAGAAACAACTACCCTTGAAATAACAAAGGTAACGTGTAGTGAAACGAGGGCGACCAAGCAAAAAAAAAATAAAGGAAAATATACTCACTCTCCAGTTGACGAGAAGGGCTAAGTACGTCTCTGCCCGAAATCATACCGGCCCAACAGAAAATGAAATCAGCTGATGCGCTACCGAGCAGACGCAGAAACCACATTGATTGTCTTACACTTAATGGCACATCTTCTAACAAGGAAGGCAAAATGTTGCGTAAAAAGTCTAGGTATTGCATCCCGCCCAATCGATTTGGGAGAATAAATGGTCCAATGAGCATACCGTTCACCATGCCAGCCCAAACATTCAATGAAAATGTGCCCGACGGACAGCGTGCGGATTTTCTACTGACCAAACATGAGTTTTGCGAAAGTTATTCACCCCATTACGCGTGAACGTAGATTCGACTGTCACCAATATGCACTTCAAAAAGTCCGGATTATTGTCATGTTGATGCAACAACCACTCACAAAACCGCACTCTTGCTGGAAAATCCTCAGGTTGAAGGGGTTGTACACGTTGGACGTGAAACGGATACAGCCCCTCTTCACGCAGCGTTTGCCACACTTTAGTTTTTGATACTTTCACTTCTCTAGCCACGTCTCTAGTGCTTGTTGAGGGATTCTCGTCTACGCGATTACCTCTACACGCGTGACCGTAACCGTCGGTTGAAGGTTGCATACTGACCTGACACACTGACCCCGACCCAGTTCTGTCGTCGGGTTGAGCCAGTGACCTTGTACCAGTCGTGATGTCGCGGCTACAGAACGGTATTCAGATATTTTTGATGTTGCAGAGCCCTTTATCTCGGTTCCCTAAAGACATTGGTGTATATGGTACTAAGAAAAATTGCTTATGTTTTCAAGATCTACACGTCGTGTAAAGGAAAACCCCAACTTTGCGGACACCCTGTATTTCCCTCAGCAAATCCTAGAAAAGATGTTTATAATACGTTTCTTTGTTAAAAGTTTCACAGTGGTGATGCCCGAACAAATCCCTGCGGAACTAACAAATTAACTCGTATCGCCACAAAAGAGATTTGAATCCAAATTAGGCATAGTAAAAAAATAACAAACCAAATGAAAAACTATACTGTAAAACGAAATCTAGAAGCAAAAATTTAAAGACTGCGTTCCGTATTGCACTGCTATAATTCAGTATAACTCACCAATTGGATGTTCAAAATCAGTATGCCAGCCCTTACCTGTAAAAGAAAGTTAAATATTAGCTAAAAAATTACAGTTTTCATATAATTACCAGTTTGTGGGTAGAGCTTATCTGCCAAGTGTGGATGGCAGCATAAATTAAGCTGTTAAATTTGACATTTTACTCTATTATGCGATTGTTAGTGACGAGCTTTTCCTTGTAGTCAATAGCATTATACTGCTGTACTTAGGCATAAGTTCATTTATTGCCTTTTTTAAATTTTGACGCCAATACATTTCTTTTATGAATGATATCATTAATCACGTTATTTAACAAAAATAGTTAGTTTTTCACTTTGTTAAATATTTGATATCAACTACATTTCGTAAACATAAAAACAGTAATTGAATTTATCAAAGCAGAGAGAAAGTATACTGCTTTTATTCTCTATACTCGTATAATACTAAAGTACTGCCCTTTTTACCCTCTACTCACCTATTATGATGTTCATTTATTTAGTTTTTTATGAAATAATTCTATTATTTGTGAAAAAGTATGTATGTAAATCTTAAATGGAAAGGGGGGTCGAGTGATACCTTATTTTAAAGGTCTTTACTACGCCATTTAAGAAAAAGGTACATTCGTCGGAAAAGCAAGTGTTGAATAGAAAATGTTCATCGTTTATAATTCGTTCACTCATATCTTCACAAAATTGTAATCGCCGATCAAAATCGTCTTCATTAAGTTCACAGTCTCCTATTTGCGGGTACTTAACGTAGGATCTACATAAACTTGCCCTAAAACCCCCATTTCTATTGCTTCGTTCGTTATGGGATTTTCAATGTTGGGTTTTTTATTGGCGACTGACCCAGTTTCCCGAAATTTAGCTACAAGTTCTAGAACATATTTTCGATGCACGTTACTGTTGTCATGTCGCTCATTAAATATTTCTGCTGTTCTATTAGCGCACTGATGATTTCCGAAAAAAATTTCGATAATTTCAACTTCAATTTCAACGCTGTGGAATACGAGTATACCATGGTTAATTTATGTAATAAAGCGTTACAAGTTATTTAGCAACAAAGTTTGGTCAAACCAATCGCACACTATGTACTAAATTCCTATTTAAAATAAGTACGAGATATTTCCTTATCTTTCTCCAAGAAATAACTTTTTTTGCCTCAAAAAAGCGCTCCAATAGCTATTTTCAACAACAAAATGATAAACAAACCATGAGCGTAGTGAAGAAAAGCATTTACTTATTAAGTAAATTCTTTTAGTCAAATTTCTTCTGAAAGTAGTACAAACTAATCTGATGTACTACTACTACTTTAAGCGTTAAATCAATAAATCTTCAAAACTACTGAACTGAAACTCATGTATTTTACATCATTATAAAGGGAATTGAAAGACCTTTAAAATAAGGTATCACTGGACCCCCTTACCATTTAAGATTTTAGGGTTGGTGTCACCCCCGCTTAGGGGGCAGCACGTGTTAACGTGATTTTTGGCCAAACTTGTGTCCCCCTCTGAAACAAAATCGACGGGTCTGAGCGTTTTTCAAAAAAAAAACTGAGCTGCCAGCAAATGACCTGTTTCGTTTTCGATGCATCACCCTGTATATGTTGTTTTTAGTTTCTTTATATAATTATTTCTGTTGAAAGTAATTATTAAACGTTTCCATATAATTAATAAATTGAACTATCGATGTTGAAAGAGTTTACTTTTGTGCTATTAATGTGAATTTTATATGGAAATAAAATATTCCGCATTACTGCGTTTTTTCTTTAAAAAATAATACAAATAGATTAACTACGAAAAAAGCAGTAAATCTGTGTTTGCAGAGTGTACAAGCAGTAAATGACATGTCACTGCTTTTTTATTTACAACAATTAAAGACGGAATAACTTAAAAAATGTTGCATTCTTAACCGAAGTACGGCAGTATAGAATGAAATACCACTCTTCAAAAATACATTTAAATTAATTAGTGTTATCCAAGACTTTCAGCATATTGATGCGCCACATGCTCCACAATCTCCCGTTTTATGTACCTCCGTATGTGTATTTGGAATTCAGTACTTATGCATTTGATGTTTTACAATGCAACATACAAGTATGCAATTGCGAGATGTGTTAATTGCAATGCGTTAGACAATTTATTGCAACCATTGGCGCCACACACACTGCGTCGTTAAACACATTCGAATGTCTCGTGTCTGGAATCGATGGACAGTTAAACGAAGTACTTGAGAGCTTAAATAAATACGTTTCATTTGTACTAACATGACGGTCATTTTGTTCGCACGTGTACGAAACGTCAAAATATGTTGAAATTATTGGAACCAAAATTTCAATCAAACCTGTTATCGACACCTCCGCCATCGAAGGCATCTGCTTTGTTTATACGGAGCGTCTTGAAAGGTGGGGCTTTTTAGAAACAACTACGTTCGAAATAAGAAATCTAATTTGCTGCAAAATAGCACCGAAATGTAAAAAAGAAGATTAATTGGGTAAGGAATCTTAAGTAGTACTTGAAGTTGTCGCTGTTACATTAAAAAAAAAACACGAGTTTGTTTGCTTATTTCTGAATTTGCAACATTGGGAGCTGTCTAGGTCTTCTACTGTGTACATATAGCGGCTTTTGCACAATATGATGCAAACATTGAGGTCGACGTTGCGAATATAATCGCGGAGTATCAACAGGATCTTGGAAACGCTCACAGTAAACCAACATCAAATCGATAACTACGTTATTGTTGTAGGAATGTATTAATTTCGGTTTTTCAAATGCAAAACAGCACCGAAATCTAAAAAAGAAGAAAAATACTCGCTATTAATTTGGTACGGAATCTCAAGTAGTGCTGTTCGTTTAAAAAAAAAACACGAGTTTGTTTACTTCTTCCTAAAGTTGCAATATTTGAGGCTATCTAGGCTTTCTAATATGTACACCCACGGCTCTTGAACGATATACCATAGACAAACACATATATGCAGTTCTGATGGAAACATTGAGGACGACGTTGCGAATGAACTCGCGGAGTATCAACAGGATCTTGGAGACGCTCACAGTGAATCAACATCAAATCGATATCTACGTTATTGTTCTGGGAATGTATCAATTTTGGTTTTTCAAAAGCAAAACAGTAACGAAATCTAAAAAAGAAGAAAGATATGCACTATTAATTTGGAAAGGAATCTCAAGTAGTGCTGTTTGATTAAAAAAAAAACACGAGTTTGTTTACTTCTTCCTAAATTTGCAATATTTGAGGCTATCTAGGCCTTCTACCATAGACAGACATATGCAGCTCTGATGGAAACATCGAGGAAGAAGTTGCGAATAGTTACGGACTATCAACAGGATCTTGGAGCCGCTCACACTGAACTAACATCAAATCGATAACTATGTCATTGTTCTGGGAATGTGTTAATTTCGGTTTTTTAAATGCAATTTGTTTATAAGCTAGGTTAACCTATACAACGTGCGGCGCCTGATTTGGATACGGATACCACAACATCATACCTTTCCACGGGAGAGTAAGAGGGGATGCAGGCAGGGTAGGACTGACCAATTTTGTTTTCGAAGCGCGCAAACCTCTACAAATTGTATTTTGGACGAATTTTGTCTACTGTTTCGTGCTGCCAACCCAAGCGTGGCGGCGTAATGTACGGACTAAGACGTATTCAGATAATTTGGTGGCCCTATTTCATATAATATCGCGTAGATAAGTCGTTCTGCAAATAGGTACTCATAATCGCTGATACTCCTCGATCCTGTTGATCATTCTGGCAGGTAAAACGAAGGATCGGAAATTTTTAGGCTTTCTGTACCATTACTTTCAGAATCGGTGGATTCGACTTTTTCATCCAAAGATCAAGATTCTGGTGGAACTGGGACAGACAGTTTATCACTATTCTTAACGGGCCGCAAAGCTGATGGTTAATTAAAATACTTAACAGTATGTTTCGATTTTGGGCCACTACCTTTAATATTTGAGAGGCAAAAATAGCAATCAGTAGTATGGTCTCTCGGTTCTTTCCGAACCACTGGTACCGCAAAGGGCATTTTACGATTGTCGCGTCTTAAACAACCTGTTAACAACGTTACACACGTCTTACAACATATATGAGGGGCCCTCAGTTTATCTTGGTCGTCAACTTTAATTCCAAAATAAAGTTCGTATGCTTTCAACACAAGGGAAGTAAAAGTATGTTTTTGGTATTTAAAAGTTAGCTCTCCGCACACATAAAAAAACTGGATTTTTATGAAATTTCCACACGGGGTTACTAGTATGCCAAAGCTTTGTAGTTTTAGTCCAGTGGCAACGGTGCTTAGACAAAAAAGAAAAAGTAATAAATGATGAAACTCCGTCTTTGACGTTTCAGGGGTTCCTAATCTTTGAAAAAAAAATTGTACTGCTCAAAAAGGGGGGGTTGAAATCAGTGAAACACGTTTTATTATTAAGAAGCTTCTGATCCCAGTGATTACAGGAAATTTAAGTAACGAAAATCCGACGAATAATGTGCTCACGATTTGGAAAAAATCGGTACCTGCTCTATAGGTTTGACACCAAGAGCCAACAGACCTGCAACTACCGACAGTAGGGAAGAAAAAATTCGGATATCACTCCAGTCAAGTATAGGGGAATTTAGCGTGGAACTAAAATTATCGATATGTCAAGGAAATATGTTTTTGAGAATGATAATTTGGTAGATTTTATACCTGCATTTTCATTTGAATTTCATAACCCGTGAAATGTACCCATTTCGCCGTTACCTTCGATTTGTCTTCTGCAGTTTGTGATGTTTTTCTGGATATAAGAAGGACATAATTGCCTAGGGTGCTATCAGAGCTTTTTACAAAATGTTGTCTTTGCGCAAGAATTATGGTGGGTTGAAATGCTTACTATTTGTGCTCAATTTCTTGATATTTTAAAAAGATCCTAGTGGATAAAATCAAAAAGGTGGATCGCTGGCACACTGTGGACTTTGTTTTTAGCACGTTGCAAGAGTTTCGTTTGGAAATAATAAAAATGAAACGTAAGCTGTGAAGTGCGCGTGTGTGGGCGAAATTCATCTACTGTTTCGGTCAAAATAAGGGGAAACAGTTAGGTAGTTTTTGCAAAGCAATAAACAGGTAGGCTTATACCTGGATTAAGTACATGTCTTGTCTACTGTAATAGGTAGATGTAGGTGCCGCTGCCAGAAATGGATGTGTGCCATCCATAAGCAAACCACAAGATTGAACTGCCGTGTCCAATGATTTTTGTATTGCCTTTTTTTATTGCCTTACTAGAAAACTCGGTTGGGTATATTATGCAGTTTACTAGAACTTCACAGCTTGTTGTCTGCATTCTTCTACAAACTTCAAATCGAGACGCTGTCAACCTTATCCTCCGATGAAGACGCCACAAAATACAGTCCTGTGATTTGGTGACTTGTACGATCTGCAAAATCTCGTCGTCACTTTTTCCAAAATTCCCTAAAAATTCTTGCTTAGCAACCTCCAAATAAATGTCGTTCATGTCACGTTTTTGACAGAATTCGCCATAAAACTATTCATTTTCTTTAGAATTGTTATCCGAATTGTTAGTTATTTTTATATTAGCTTTTTTTGGTCTGAGTTTCTTTTCAAGATTCTTGCGTTTGAGTCTTTGTTTCATCTTAGTGATAAGCGAGGTTGGACTAAGCTTAGAACGCAAATTTATTTGGACCACATAGTCAGGTCGCTCGGTATTGTGGCTCACTACAGCTACAGCACATGTTCCCTGGTATGACCTCTTCTTGCAATCATTTATTCGCTTACCCCAATGTATTTTGCGATTATAGAGATGAACTGCTCCACACTATTGTTGTCCTCATCATGAATTAAACTCACTGCATTCGTAATTAAAATTGTCGCATATGACCTTTTATTGTCCATTATCAACCTTGATAAAAAAGGCACTCAAGAACAATCACACCAACACGAGTACAGCACAACAATTCAACAACACAATATCGACGAACAGTAACAAGGGTAGAACAATACTAAATGATCACTTGCCGAGTAAAAAAAAAAAAAGGAAGCGATTTGCAGGCTAGATCGCTAATCGAAATCCGACTCTGTTATTATAAAAATTTACCTCGGTACGCACCCGCTGTCATCCTTTCCTCTTTTAAAGTAGCACCGACGATGATCTAAGACCAGCCCACCCTCGTTTCCTTTTCATCCCCCCGTTACCTCAGGACATGGTGCTCGTGATTGTAGAAGCCCCGTTAAGGATTTGATATGCGAAACGAATGAATGTAGCCAAAAGAGATTCTAATATCACCTCTCTAGATATTATATCGATGTTTAAGATCCTCTGAAAATGTGAATCACTGCATTTATATAACTTTTATTTTAGCATTGACTTCCTTTTACAGTTAATAACACCAAACCCATAGTTTTTAAAATCGTACAACTTTCAAAGTATCAAGAAATGCTACCCAAAATACTTTGTACCAACGTCATGACCGGTAACATATTTTTGTTGTTAATCATATTTTCACTGCTTGTTTATAACGTATTCCGTAACAAGCAATTAAGTCAGACCAAGCCAAGGTCGTTCGCCAGCAGCAGCAGGTATGACCGACCACGATTTTTTCAGTAATTACGGAAAAACATTCATAACGCGATTTCTTTTCCTTCGTACCGGAATATGAGTCACTTGCGTCATACAATTTGATTAGGAACACGGCGGTTAATTGAAAAATGCTATGTTGTGTTCTTGTATGCAACTGGAATTATGAAACATGTTGCAAAATCGGTAATATACTAGACATATTTTTATCGCCGCAGTAAATTTATAATTCATCGGGCGCGAAATAGGTATTCTATCAGGATTAAAACGCGACTAAAATATTTTGAAGACAAGAAAAAGTTATGATGATGAATTAGACATTCTGTGAACATATACTAAGTGTCATATAAATCCGAACACCCAGTTTAAATGGTTTTATTTTAATAAAAGTTAGTGAATGTATTTATCTTACTGTAAATAACAAGTGAAAAAATTTTCAGCCTTATCAGTTGGACATTCCGGTTTTTATACTGCTTTTTTTTAATTCACTAACGCTCTAAAAATGAATATTTCAACCGCAGTAAAGAATCAACGTTGGCGGATTTTGGTTCTTGAAATCCTTTACGATCGGTTACGATGCCTAGAGTACGGAGACCTGTACGATTTCGTCAACTTAGTGAGTTTGATAGGGGCCGTATAGTGGGACTTCGGGAAGCTGGACTTTATTTTCGGGCAATTGCAGTTAGAGTGCAAAGAAGTGTAGACACTGTGGTTAGGTGTTGTCAGGCATGGCTTCGAGAAGGCCGTACGCAAAGAGCAAGGGGCTCTGGACGCCGCCGTAGAACAACAGACCGTGAAGATCGCCGCCTAAGATTATTGGCCTTAAGGGACCGTTTCTCCACTACCAGGTCCATTGCAAATGAATGGTTTGCAGAACACGGAAGACCTATTGGCATGCGAAGTGTTTACCGACGACTGAGAAGTTTTGGTTTGTTTTCTTACCGGCCACACTGGGTCCTCCCTTTAACTCGAGAACACCGACGTAATCGCCTTGAGTGGTGCAGACAACGGTCACTCTGGGATCAGGAATGGAACAGTATTGTCTTTAGTGACGAGTCTCGATTTTGTTTAGGCATGCACGATGGTCGTGCCAGGGTTAGAAGGCGACATGGTGAAAGGAGGAATCCACAGTTTTTTGTTGAAAGACATGTTCATCACACTGTTGGAGTTATGGTTTGGGGTGCTATAGCTTATGGTTCCAGGTCACCTTTAATCTTCATCAGAGGTAACATGAACACGCAGCGTTATATCCACGAAGTTCTAGAACCCCATATTTTACCCTATCTTGACACCCTGGCAGATCCAACTTTCCAACAAGATAATGCCCGACCACATGTTGCAAGAGTCATAATAGACTTCTTTCAACATAATGATGTCACATTGTTACCATGGCCACCAAGATCTCCCGACTTATCCCCAATTGAGCACGTGTGGGATATGATGGGTAGGAGATTGCTCAATTTGCAACGTCCTCCTCAGACTCTAGAAGCACTTCGAGAGGAGTTGGTGGTTGCCTGGAATGAGATACCACAGGAGGACATTGACCACCTGATCAGAAGCATGCCTAGGCGCGTTGGAGAATGCGTAGCACATCAGGGTGCATCCACACATTATTAAAGGTCAAAGGGCTTTAAAGCAGTGCAATCATTTTGAAATTTTTATCATTTACTTATTATGCTTCATTAAGTACTTATACAAAATTTTATTAAAATAAAACCATTTAAACTGGGTGTTCGGATTTATATGTCACTTAGTATATGAATGCTGTCGCCGTGATCTCAATTTTGACTAAATTAGCAACAAATAGTCAGAACCAGGGTTGAGACGATTTAAGTCATGATTTAAATCAAATTATAAATTGCTGTAAAAACAAGTCGCCAAAGGAAATAACTGAAGTTTGGAATGTACGAAACCGCATGTCAAAAACAATCTTCCTAAGGACGCTGAAGGAGCTGTAGCCAGTACTTTTTGAATCATCGACAGATATTGCCCTTTTTCCAATTTACTAAAATCCGCGGGAAAACCTACATAATGTAAAAAAACCGACAATGTCAGTTTTCAAGTTACGTAATCCCCACACGACGAACATGTCGGCCAGTAAAAATTTGTGATTACGCCAGAAACCGCCGAATTTATCAAAAATGATCTAAAATCTTCATTGGGATACATAGAAATGAAATAAGTATCTCTAAAGATCCAATCCATCGCATTTTGGTCAAGGATTTTGGCATGAGAAAGGTTTGTTCCGCACAAGCTCATGGATGACCAAAAATTGCTTCGAATTCAACATTCGAGAGACATCATTAAAAAAGCCCAAAAAGACAAAAACTTTCTGTACAATATTGCAACTGGTGACAAAACGTGAGTTTTCAATACGATCCCGAAACCAAGGGTCAAGTGCCGAATGGCAGCACCCAAGCAAGCCAAATCCTAAAAAAACCCATTTGGAAAAGTCCAAAGAAAACTTTGATTTGTTTCTACGATTCGAAGGGGATTATTGACAAACAATTCGTTCCACCGGGCCCGACGGTTAATACGGTTAATACAGAATATCGCGAAGAAGGAAGCTGGCGCTTGTTGCACGAAAATCCGCCATCTCATTCATCGATCGACGCTTGTGTCCGATATTTTGCCAAAAAATGGCATTTAAACCATCAAACACTCCCCATATTTTCCTGATATGGCACCGTGTGACTATTTTCTGTTCGGTAAACTACTTTTGGCCATGAAGGGACAGCGGTATACCGGCGTAGAGACTATCCATTTTGAACGACAACAAAATCATCTTTTGGTCCGTGCAAATCACTGTATGAACTCTAAAGGAGACGAGTTTGAATAAAATAAATTCTATTTTCCGAAACAAAAAATGTTTGCTCATATTATTTTTTGTCCTGATTACTTAGCGACAGACATCCTATATTGTGGCTAAAGCATACTCCATTCCGATAGAGAGGGCTAGAGAACGCAGTCAAGATTACTACCGTAATGAATGTAGAATCATTTTATGATTAATCACAAATACACCAATGCCAAATGTGCCACATGTGCGAGAGACAGTTGTATGCTGACATGTTCGAAAAGGGTTGATTGGGAGCTATACAAGTCGCTCATTAGAGAGTTCCCCAATATCCCGATCATAGATGATGAGAACGATATAGATGCTGCTCAAGCGGAGTGGACAAGTTCCGTTCCGCAAGCTCGCCAGCGTGCAGCTGTACTACCAGTACAACGACACGGCAGACCTTTTCTCCCTGCAGACATTCGTCAGAAAATTTCTAACAAAAGAGCTGCAATTAAGCAAGCGAAGAAGTCTTGTCACCCAGATGACATTTACAAAGCAACGAATCTTGTTCATGAAGTGAGAAATGCTCTTCATGAATTCCGTAATGAGCAATGGAGCGAATTTCTGTCGGGGATGCTTGACTCAAGTATTCCTCTTTGGAAAGTTGCAAAGTTGCTCAGAAACGGAAAGCGAGAACAACTCCCGCACATCCACGGTGCTAGGGGCATAGTCTGTAGGACAGAGGAAAAGGTCGAGGTTTTCGCTGATGCAATGGAAAGTCAGTTCTCTCCCAACTATGACCTTGATAATGACCTAGACGAGGAGGAACATATTGTAAGATCCGTCAGGATATATTTTAGGGCTACCGGCGGCAGTAGTGCCTCCTCAACTGAAGAGCTGCATGGCACATCAGCGGAATCTCCTGAGATTCCAGCTCCAAGGTCATATTAAAACCCCAAGGTGCGTAAAGCACCTGGAGAGGCGCTGAAGCTACTTTCGCGGAAGTCCTTAACTTATCTCGTGGCAATAATCAATGCCATGCTAAGGATCCAGCACTTCCTAACGGTTTGGTAGACCGCTGATGTCATAATGATTCCAAAGAAGGTGGGTTCGATGTTCCCCAGGATTACCGCCCCATTAGTCTACTGTCAGCTCCTTCTAAACTCGCTGAAAAGGTGATTCTACGTCACCTGAAAATTTCTCGGCAGACCACAATGTGATTCCTGTCGTGCAATTTGGCTTTCGGTATGAGCATAGTACGGAGGTACATGCCATAAGGCTTGTTGAACGACGTTCACCCGTAACGAAAGTACTGGCATCTTGCTTCTGGATGTCTCAAAGGCATTTGACAAGGTGTGGCACAAGGGCCTTCTCTACAAATTGATCCATAAGCTCTTCCCCTTCTGACTCCTAAAACTTTTGAAATCCTTCCTCGAGAGTAGAAAATTTCGGATCAAAATTAATAACGTTCTGTCGACAACACGGCCCATCAAAGCCGGTGTCCCTCAGGGTTCGGTTCATGGACCAGTCCTTTATTCACTTTTTATTCATGACTTCCCTTGCCCCAGCAAATGTGAAATCTATCTCTATGCTGATGACACTGCCCTGGTGGCCCACTCGTACTCTGGGGATCTAATTCACGACAAGCTGCAAAGTGCAGTGGACAAGGTTTTGGAATGGGCGAATCGGTGGCTGATCACGATTAATCATTCGAAAACGCAGGCAATCTATTGTACTAAAAAACGTAGCGGCCCCCGTCTGGTGTCAGTGAATGGAGCTCGGGTATCATGGAAAAGCTCTGCTAAGTATCTCGGTGTCACTCTTGACAAGGGAATGACCTGGCAGAAGCACAGTGAAGCGTTAAAAATTAAATTCCGAATCTCTACCGTATGCTATGTAGAACATCCAAATTAAGTTTGATCAACAAAGTTCTGCTATACAAGATCGTTATTAGACCAGCGATCACTTACGCAAGTGCGGATTGCTGTCTTTTGGCCAAAACGCATTTGCGTAGCCTGCAGGTTTTGCATAACAGAACCTTGCGTACAATCACTAACGCCCCATGGTATGTTTCCAACGAGACCCTTCACAGATACCTTGACATCCCTTACTTAAGGGACTACATCAAACAACAAGCGCAGCTACGTTAGAGTCAAGCGGAATCGCATAACAACCCTTTGTTGCGCGAGTCAGTAGACCACACAGTCGAGCAAGTTCGCAACCACACAAGGCCGCGACTCGCACTGTGAACAAAATTAAATCGTGCGACTTTAGGTCCAACCAAAATTATAATTTTTCCACAACAACCAATCCCAAAATTAATTTTACGATCAATTTAAAATTGCCGAATACTAATTAGCAATGCCAAGGCACCCCTCAAATTGACGCACTTCTTTTTTCTTTGCTCTCCCTCCTCCCTTCCTTCCTTTCTTCTTCCCTTCTTTCTCCCTGACCTTGTTTGGTATCCGGGGAACCAGACCTGACAGACCTACTGACTTACAAGACTTCAACCAAGAGCAAAGGTCCTACGGACCGCTCTGACAGACAATGACGAATAGTCGCCAACATTATACGTACATGTACGAGAGACGGTTGTATGCTGACACATTCGTACCCAAAAACTAAGGCTTTAAGCTAGCGGATCATTTTTGATGTAACGGATTTAAAACCTGGAAGATTAAAGCGGGTTGAGGGCAGTTTGTGACCTTGGAATGTTGTAGTGGAGGTGAACCTAATTGTAGTTTCTAATGATTACACCCAAAATCATACGACAGAGCGAAACTTCAGGGTTGAAGGAAAATAATCTTGCTCTAATGTTTTTGTTCGGGGTGGTTGGACAATTAATGATCCTTGAATCTCGAAGAAGGCATTTTAGCATCTCTTCTGGACTGAGTAAGATATTGGAGGTTTGAGAAGTAAATTCAAAGTTGCAAGCTGTAAGCTTTTTCTTCTAACCATTGGTCTATCAATGAGCAATTATTTGTTACCAGGTTTTGAACCTAATCACTCGTTAAACTTACATAACCGATGATTTGACGATGATGATGATAACAACTTGTGCTACCTAGGCCGTGCCCTTCACATACAAAGATGATCATTAAAATTCGTATACACAGAAAAACAATAAAGCTATAAAAAATAACAAACTCCAAGAATATATATAAGATCGTAGGCGACTGTTTTTTTAACAAAGGCGTATCGCAATAATAAAGCGCAAATTTGGTACTCGAGGATGAGACTTTTTATTGTGATGCGCTGGTGTTTTACAAATTTTTTTAGACAATAATAGCACATAAAAACGTATAATTGATGGCAAAAAACACAAGAACCTTCAAAATTGTTTAATTTTATGCATCACATTTATCATGTAGCGTATGTCTTCTGGGACGGTGAAACTCTCTCTCTACGTCACTACGACCGAATTGTTACGATCTAGGACATACTTGAACAGGATTGCGAAAACAATGTTTGATGTTATGAGATCGGTGACGCTAATTTTTGTATTTTTGCGATTTTCGAAATTCTAATTGTGACTATACAGGGTGGACCATCCATGTGTGGTCCGAAGATTACTCATAAAAAATACATTTTGGGAAAATCTATTTATGGGATGTTATACATGACATTTGAGGGCAAACAGATTGGCCATTATACAGGGTGTGCCAATTTCGACATACATATCAAAGTTGTGATTTTTCAAATGGAATGCCTCAAATTTTATTACATATTTGGATAAACCAATTCAATAGAAGAAAATTGATATAACAAACTATGGGGTTTTGGTAATTAGCTACTGAGATATAAGGTGTTTTGTCTAGAAAAACCCCCCTCTTCGGCAACCCCTTGGTCTGCCATTTTCAAATTTGGAGTCCTGAATTTTGTACCAGAAAAAAAACTAACTGTCACACCTCAGCTATTGTCTTATTTTTTACTTTTTCGAATTTTAATTTTTGCTCATACAGGGTGGTCAAAAACGCAAATTGTAGTTTTTCTCAAAAATTTCAAACGCATCACCCTGTATATTTGCGAAAGTTTGGATTCAATTTTTTATAAGTTTTTTTTTGATACTATACACATAAGGGTTTTTACGGCTATTTATTTGCTTATTAGCACGTCTCTCATGGAACGGCTTAATTCCCTAAAATATCGTATCATCATTGGAAACAAATAAATTGTTGATTAGTTACAAACTGTCAAAATTAACTTTGTAAGCATTATAATAAAAACGTGTTTGAAAATGAATTTTTGTAAAGAAGAAATGGTGAATATGGTGTTCGTTTTGGGCGAAGTCCAAAGAAATAGTTTCCTAGCATCTCGCATTTAACGGGTGATTTTTTAAGAGGTACCTATAGGATTTGATTTTCAAAAAAAAAAAAATTTGAAAAAACGATTAAATCCTTATTTGGGTCGATAGAACGGTCGATATAATTTAATGTTTAAAGATTATTTCATGTAAATGTTGGCCGCGGCTCCGCTTTAGATGCGCAAGGTCCAATTTTGGCACACTCTCTCTAACATATCGGCCGGTATCTCACGAATAAATGCTTCAATATTGGCTTCCAGTGCGTCAATGGTTGGTTTATCCCTGTAGACATTAGCCTTAACATGGCCCCACAAGAAATAGTCCAACGGCGTTAAATCACACGATCTAGGCGGCCAATTGACGGGCCCCAAACGTGAGATAAACTGTTCACCGAACTCGCCTTTCAATAGGGCCATTGTTTCGTGTGCGGTGTGGCATGTGGCACCGTCTTGTTGAAACCACATGTCAGCCAAGTCCAGCTCTTCCATTTTGGGCAAAAAAAAGTTTGTTATCATCGCACGGTAGCGCTGGCCATTCACAGTTACGTTCCGGCCATTGTGGTCTTTGAAGAAGTACGGCCCGATGATGCCACAAGCCCATAATCCACACCAAGCAGTGATTTTTTCGGGATGCATTGGTAGCTCTTGCAATGCTTCTGGCTGGTCTTCACTCCAGATGCGGCAATTTTGCTTGTTAACGTACCCATTCAACCAGAAATGAGCTTCGTCGCTGAACACAATTTTTCGATAAAAATGTGGATCTTCCTCCAACTTTGCCAGCGCCCATTCACCAAATGGGAAACGTTGTGGGAGGTCGTCTGGCTTCAATTCTTGCACCAGCTGTATCTTATAAGGTTTTACACCCAAATCCTGTTGCAAAATTTTCCACGTAGTGGAGTAACAGATGCCCAATTGCTGCGAACGGCGGCGAATCGACATTTCACGGTCATCACTAACACTGGCGGATACCGCCGGAATATTTTCTTCAGTCCTCACTCTACGTCTGCATGTTGGTGGTTTAATGTCCAATAATGTAAACTGGGTTCGAAATTTAGTCGCAAGCTTCCGAATAGCTCCCTCAGTAGGCCGACCAAATTGCCCATAAATTGGAAGCAGTGCTCGATGCACTCTCTTAACCGAGCATGAATTTTGATAGAAAAATTCAATAATTTGCAAGCGTTGTTCGTTCGTAAGTCGATCCATGGTTAAATTATAGACCAAACTGAACAAGTTTGACAATGACACAAGACACGATTCACGCGTCATCTGTCAAAAAGATACTAGCAAAAAAATCACCCATTATAAGCAACGGTACCCTAATATGCGACATCCAAGGCCGGAAACATTTTCCACACTATGAGAACGTTTTGAATCAAGTAGAGCAGTGAAATATAGTAAAAAATGTATAAGTGTCACCAATGAGGCGAATCAGTTGGAGGTTCTATTAAGTGCACGGCAAATTGGACCAGAAACTGATATATGCAGAACTTCTGTCCAAATGATTATTCACAAGCATAGGTACCATCCATATCACCTAGGCTTGCACCAAGACATTCGTACTCAGGATTTCGCAGCTCGAATGGAGTTTAGTAGAATAAGGCTAAATAAAGTGAGTGAAGACAGTACTCTCCTGGATAAGGTTCTTTTCAGCGATGAGGAACTTTTAACAGAATAGGTGTTGTCAACAGGCATAACATGCACTACTATGCGACGGAGAACCCTTACTGGGTTAGGCAAATAGATTTCCAAAATGAATGGAGCTCGAACGTTTGGGGAGGAGTTATTGGCAGACAAGTTATCGGGCCTTTCTTTTTCGACAACAGATTAACAGGTACAGAATACTTGAATTTTTTGATCGAGCATTTGCCTTTGCTTTTGGAGGACGTCAACCTGCAAACTTGGATGCATATGTACTTCCAACATGACGGCGCACCAGCGCATTATCATAATCGTGTGCGTAACTATTTGGACACCTGGAGCAACAATCGTTGGATCGGTCGTGATGGGCCTATGTCTTGGCCTCCTAGATCACCAGATATGACACCGATGGACTTCTTTCTATGGGGCAACGTGGAAAATATGAAGGAAATTATTAAGGATGCTTTTCTGAACATAAGGGAACACATGCTGAGGGAATGTGTAATGGTCATTTATCCAAATACTACGGCTGTGTATTCAACATGGTGGAGATATTTTCGAGCAGTTTTTGTAGATTAGGTCTTGAGTATTGAGAGTTGTTTGTTTATGTTGTTGTTATGGTTGTTTTTCTCTGTTACGCTTGAAGCTGATTTATACTGTTCTGATTGTTATTCGTTTTTACGTCAAATCTGTATTCTTAGTGGCAATACGAAACTCTTTGTCTTTTGTTTCTGTGGATGATGTGATTTTGTTTTCCTGAATTTTGGTGTGTTGTTCTATTAAAAGCTTAATAACTCAAAATCTAGTGATTTTATCTGAATCAAACCCTATAACAAAAAAAGTTTATAAAAAATTGAATCCAAACTTGCACAAATATACAGGGTGATGCATTTGAAATTTTTGAAAAAAAGTACAATTCGCGTTTTTGACCATCCTGTATGAGCAAAAATGAAAATTCAAAAAAGTAACAAATAAGATAATAGCTGAGGTGTGCAAGTTTTTTTTTGATACAAAATTCAGCACTCCAAATTTCAAAATGGCGGATTGCATAGTATGTATGTTAACTTCTTGACTTGAATTGGTTTACCCAAATATGCAATAAAATTTGAGGCATTTCATTTAAAAAATCACAACTTTGATATATAGGTCAAAATTGGGACACCCTGTATAATTGCCAATATAATATATATATATATATATATATTTTGAGACGTGGTCATTGTCGTCTAGACCAGTTAGGTGAAAAATTAAAGCTTCCGCTTTTTGTTGGGTACTTCGACAAGATTTAAGCAAAGAGGACTCTTTATACTTTTTTAATTCTCTCTAGCTTTCAATGGACTTTGCCATCATCATCAGGAGCTGCAATTACAATGATAACAGTAGCAACAAAGGTGTAAAATGAATTTAAATTGACTCAACTTACAGTAGTATGTGAGAATGTTGCTAATTGTTGTTTACGCATATGATGAGGGAAACGTCCAGTAACATGGTGAGAGCTGAATAGGTTGCACAATAGTCAAAATTTATACAAAACATGACAAGAACACGTTAAAACAGATTAAAAATTATTTTAAAAATTAGAACATTACATCGTGAAACCACCTGATGATTGCACAAATTAGTGGTCATGGAATGATGAATTGATGAGTGACATGAAACCCTTTGACAGAAGGCCGAAGGATGTCAATGTCAGTATTGAAAGATGGAACGAATTGTGGGCGTGTGCCAAAAACGTTGCCAAATCACTTCAGATGAAGAGATTTACAGAATTTTATGATGGAATTTGTTAAACCGACCAGAGGCAGTTGAATAAACTATATTATTATTAATGGGAATTTAAATTAACAATTATTAATAAATCGTGAGGAGAGAATTATTGTATTTTGAGTGGAATGAAATTTACTGGTGGAAACGGACAAAACACAGATTCTAATTATGGTTGTGAAGAGTTGAAATTTGGGGAGATATGTAAGTTCTCCAATTTTTCGCAGTTTAGCAGATATGAGTAAATGACACTCAGTTGTTTAACATCTGTCTTTTTGTTGATACAGTTGTTATTCATGAAAATGTGGGACATTTCCAGGAATAAACGTTTGGAAAGGTGTTTTTCTTTATCAAGAACTTTGATACTTGTGTAATTCATAGAATGCCCTGTTGTGTTAACATGAGATGCTAGAGCGCATCTTTCAGGATGAAGCCTAGCATCACTTTTGTGTGATGTAATCCTTCCTTTAAGAGATCTGGAGGTCTGACCTATGTATATTTGGTTGCAGTTGTTGCAATTGATGGAGTAGACTGTGTTGGTTAAGCCAAGCAGCGGGACTTTGTCTTTCATTTTTGAAAAAATGCAGTTTATAGTGAGGACGGATTTGCAAGCAATTCGAAAGTTCAAAGGACTGCACAATCTGATAAGCTTAGGGGTCAGTTCCTTGATGTAGGGCAGGACAGCAAAACCAGGTCTGGAGTCCGGGTTGGTGCTAGTACTGTTAGGATTGATGTTATTGTTGGGAATTACATCAGTTCCGTTATTGGGGGTTGTGCGACTATTACCTGCATCACCAGAGTTCGGCAAAATATTGGAAGGTGAACTAAAAATGATCTTGTTAATCAGACACTTCGGATAACCATTATTGATGAACAGTTTTGATAGTTTACGTAAATTTGAGGTGTGGAAGGTATTATCTGAGATGCTGATTACCCTTGTTTTCATCTGTTTTACCAAATTGATTTTAATCCCTAGTTTATGGTATGACCTAAAATTGAGAAACCGACCTGAGGCCATAGGTTTCTGGTACCAGTCTACCAATAAACTGTTGTTGTTGGTGCGAATGAGTCTTGTGTCTAGAAAGGGGACAGACAGGTTCTCATCTTCTTTTTCAATGGTAAATTGGATGTAGGGGTCATAGCTGTTGAATTCTCTGACAATACCATCCAGACCTATGGAAGGGAGGCATAAAATAATGTCATCTACGTATTTTTTTATGAAGAAGAGGTTATAGGGTAGTGTCGGAATAACTGTATCAAGCAGATCATCCATGACATATTCCGCCAAAATTGGTGACAGGACAGATCCCATAGGACAACCATGTGTTTGAGAATATATTTTGTTGTTGAAAGAGAAATAATTGTTATGAAAAAGAAATGTTATAATGTTGGTGAAAGATTCTAGAGATATGTTGCAGTGTTGACTTATCTCATTCCAGTGTTTATTAATAGTTCTTGTACATGCATCCAGATAGATGTTGCTGAATAGCGACACCACATCAAGACTGGCGATAATATGATCGGCTGGTATTGTCAATCTATTGAACTGACGAGAGACCTCAAATGAGTCTTTGATGTAGTAATCATTGTCTGCATGTGCTGATTTTAGTGTTGTCGATATTAATGAAGACAAAGCCTGGGTGGCTGAACCTATTGATGCAACTATAGGTCTTACTGAGAGTACAGGTTTGTGAATTTTCGGAAGTGCATAAAATTTTGGAGGGACAGAGTTATAAGTAGTCAAAGTTCTTTTTTGTTCTTGGGTTATTTGTCCAGTGCTGAGGAGTTCCTTAACAATGTCATTACTTTTCTTTTCCACTTTAAGTGTGGGATCTTTATTAATTTCATGATATGATGGGTCATCATTGATGAGATTGTTGCAAAGATCTAAATAGTGTTGTTTAAGCATTATCACTGTAACATTGCCTTTGTCAGATCTTGTAACCATAAGTTCAGGATGTTGTTTTAGAAATGTTCTGGTTATGTTTAAAAGGTTGTGATAAAAGGAATGTTTTTTATTAAGATTGTTATTATGATAGTAGTTAGTGATGAGGTTAGTGGAACGAGTTGTGAAAATGTTTCTTTCAGTGTCATCACTTATGGAGGATGCTATTGTGTCTACATCCGCTAAGATTGATCTGATTGGAATGTCATTGTTAACAATCGGCTCTACACTGAACTTAGGCCCTAAGGAAAGAAATTTTAATATGTCATGAGGGATGTCAATGTTACTGAGATTTTTTATCCAATTTTGTTGAGTGTTGAGGAAGGTTTTTTTGGTGTCATTCAACAATCTGTCAAACTTACGAGTGTTGGAGTTTTTTATGTTATGAAAGATTTTATTGTAATGTCTGAGTTGTCTATATTTGAAATTATCAAAAATTAAGGGAGAAGTGGAAGAAATTATGTCACTTTGGAGTGAATTGAGTATGGAATGAAGTTTTTTCAACTGTCTGTGGCAGGAAGATATCTCAAGCGTGAGTATTTTGTCACCTAACCTGTGCAGACGATTTTTCATCCCATCTTCTATTGAATGGCTTTCTAGTAAGTGTGTGATTGATGTTAAACGGTGGGTGATGTGATGTGGTGTAATGCCATGTTTTCTACATTTTAATAAGAAAATCCGTCGATTGATCTCCTGTGCCAGTCGTTTTCTGCCCTTGATCCAGTCCTTCATCATTCTTACTGCCTGGTTCCCATGACGTTCTGTGATGTTATTGAAAAACCCCAAATCTGTGGATGTAACTTGAGACGTGGTCATTGTCGTCTAGACCAGTTAGGTGAAAAATTAAAGCTTCCGCTTTTTGTTGGGTACTTCGACAAGATTTAAGCAAAGAGGACTCTTTATACTTTTTTAATTCTCTCTAGCTTTCAATGGACTTTGCCATCATCATCAGGAGCTGCAATTACAATGATAACAGTAGCAACAAAGGTGTAAAATGAATTTAAATTGACTCAACTTACAGTAGTATGTGAGAATGTTGCTAATTGTTGTTTACGCATATGATGAGGGAAACGTCCAGTAACATGGTGAGAGCTGAATAGGTTGCACAATAGTCAAAATTTATACAAAACATGACAAGAACACGTTAAAACAGATTAAAAATTATTTTAAAAATTAGAACATTACATCGTGAAACCACCTGATGATTGCACAAATTAGTGGTCATGGAATGATGAATTGATGAGTGACATGAAACCCTTTGACAGAAGGCCGAAGGATGTCAATGTCAGTATTGAAAGATGGAACGAATTGTGGGCGTGTGCCAAAAACGTTGCCAAATCACTTCAGATGAAGAGATTTACAGAATTTTATGATGGAATTTGTTAAACCGACCAGAGGCAGTTGAATAAACTATATTATTATTAATGGGAATTTAAATTAACAATTATTAATAAATCGTGAGGAGAGAATTATTGTATTTTGAGTGGAATGAAATTTACTGGTGGAAACGGACAAAACACAGATTCTAATTATGGTTGTGAAGAGTTGAAATTTGGGGAGATATGTAAGTTCTCCAATTTTTCGCAGTTTAGCAGATATGAGTAAATGACACTCAGTTGTTTAACATCTGTCTTTTTGTTGATACAGTTGTTATTCATGAAAATGTGGGACATTTCCAGGAATAAACGTTTGGAAAGGTGTTTTTCTTTATCAAGAACTTTGATACTTGTGTAATTCATAGAATGCCCTGTTGTGTTAACATGAGATGCTAGAGCGCATCTTTCAGGATGAAGCCTAGCATCACTTTTGTGTGATGTAATCCTTCCTTTAAGAGATCTGGAGGTCTGACCTATGTATATTTGGTTGCAGTTGTTGCAATTGATGGAGTAGACTGTGTTGGTTAAGCCAAGCAGCGGGACTTTGTCTTTCATTTTTGAAAAAATGCAGTTTATAGTGAGGACGGATTTGCAAGCAATTCGAAAGTTCAAAGGACTGCACAATCTGATAAGCTTAGGGGTCAGTTCCTTGATGTAGGGCAGGACAGCAAAACCAGGTCTGGAGTCCGGGTTGGTGCTAGTACTGTTAGGATTGATGTTATTGTTGGGAATTACATCAGTTCCGTTATTGGGGGTTGTGCGACTATTACCTGCATCACCAGAGTTCGGCAAAATATTGGAAGGTGAACTAAAAATGATCTTGTTAATCAGACACTTCGGATAACCATTATTGATGAACAGTTTTGATAGTTTACGTAAATTTGAGGTGTGGAAGGTATTATCTGAGATGCTGATTACCCTTGTTTTCATCTGTTTTACCAAATTGATTTTAATCCCTAGTTTATGGTATGACCTAAAATTGAGAAACCGACCTGAGGCCATAGGTTTCTGGTACCAGTCTACCAATAAACTGTTGTTGTTGGTGCGAATGAGTTGTGCAACCTATTCAGCTCTCACCATGTTACTGGACGTTTCCCTCATCATATGCGTAAACAACAATTAGCAACATTCTCACATACTACTGTAAGTTGAGTCAATTTAAATTCATTTTACACCTTTGTTGCTACTGTTATCATTGTAATTGCAGCTCCTGATGATGATGGCAAAGTCCATTGAAAGCTAGAGAGAATTAAAAAAGTATAAAGAGTCCTCTTTGCTTAAATCTTGTCGAAGTACCCAACAAAAAGCGGAAGCTTTAATTTTTCACCTAACTGGTCTAGACGACAATGACCACGTCTCAAGTTACATCCACAGATTTGGGGTTTTTCAATAACATCACAGAACGTCATGGGAACCAGGCAGTAAGAATGATGAAGGACTGGATCAAGGGCAGAAAACGACTGGCACAGGAGATCAATCGACGGATTTTCTTATTAAAATGTAGAAAACATGGCATTACACCACATCACATCACCCACCGTTTAACATCAATCACACACTTACTAGAAAGCCATTCAATAGAAGATGGGATGAAAAATCGTCTGCACAGGTTAGGTGACAAAATACTCACGCTTGAGATATCTTCCTGCCACAGACAGTTGAAAAAACTTCATTCCATACTCAATTCACTCCAAAGTGACATAATTTCTTCCACTTCTCCCTTAATTTTTGATAATTTCAAATATAGACAACTCAGACATTACAATAAAATCTTTCATAACATAAAAAACTCCAACACTCGTAAGTTTGACAGATTGTTGAATGACACCAAAAAAACCTTCCTCAACACTCAACAAAATTGGATAAAAAATCTCAGTAACATTGACATCCCTCATGACATATTAAAATTTCTTTCCTTAGGGCCTAAGTTCAGTGTAGAGCCGATTGTTAACAATGACATTCCAATCAGATCAATCTTAGCGGATGTAGACACAATAGCATCCTCCATAAGTGATGACACTGAAAGAAACATTTTCACAACTCGTTCCACTAACCTCATCACTAACTACTATCATAATAACAATCTTAATAAAAAACATTCCTTTTATCACAACCTTTTAAACATAACCAGAACATTTCTAAAACAACATCCTGAACTTATGGTTACAAGATCTGACAAAGGCAATGTTACAGTGATAATGCTTAAACAACACTATTTAGATCTTTGCAACAATCTCATCAATGATGACCCATCATATCATGAAATTAATAAAGATCCCACACTTAAAGTGGAAAAGAAAAGTAATGACATTGTTAAGGAACTCCTCAGCACTGGACAAATAACCCAAGAACAAAAAAGAACTTTGACTACTTATAACTCTGTCCCTCCAAAATTTTATGCACTTCCGAAAATTCACAAACCTGTACTCTCAGTAAGACCTATAGTTGCATCAATAGGTTCAGCCACCCAGGCTTTGTCTTCATTAATATCGACAACACTAAAATCAGCACATGCAGACAATGATTACTACATCAAAGACTCATTTGAGGTCTCTCGTCAGTTCAATAGATTGACAATACCAGCCGTGATATGATTATTATCGCCAGTCTTGATGTGGTGTCGCTATTCAGCAACATCTATCTGGATGCATGTACAAGAACTATTAATAAACACTGGAATGAGATAAGTCAACACTGCAACATATCTCTAGAATCTTTCACCAACATTATAACATTCCTTTTTCATAACAATTATTTCTCTTTCAACAACAAAATATATTCTCAAACACATGGTTGTCCTATGGGATCTGTCCTGTCACCAATTTTGGCGGAATATGTCATGGATGATCTGCTTGATACAGTTATTCCGACACTACCCTATAACCTCTTCTTCATAAAAAAATACGTAGATGACATTATTTTATGCCTCCCTTCCATAGGTCTGGATGGTATTGTCAGAGAATTCAACAGCTATGACCCCTACATCCAATTTACCATTGAAAAAGAAGATGAGAACCTGTCTGTCCCCTTTCTAGACACAAGACTCATTCGCACCAACAACAACAGTTTATTGGTAGACTGGTACCAGAAACCTATGGCCTCAGGTCGGTTTCTCAATTTTAGGTCATACCATAAACTAGGGATTAAAATCAATTTGGTAAAACAGATGAAAACAAGGGTAATCAGCATCTCAGATAATACCTTCCACACCTCAAATTTACGTAAACTATCAAAACTGTTCATCAATAATGGTTATCCGAAGTGTCTGATTAACAAGATCATTTTTAGTTCACCTTCCAATATTTTGCCGAACTCTGGTGATGCAGGTAATAGTCGCACAACCCCCAATAACGGAACTGATGTAATTCCCAACAATAACATCAATCCTAACAGTACTAGCACCAACCCGGACTCCAGACCTGGTTTTGCTGTCCTGCCCTACATCAAGGAACTGACCCCTAAGCTTATCAGATTGTGCAGTCCTTTGAACTTTCGAATTGCTTGCAAATCCGTCCTCACTATAAACTGCATTTTTTCAAAAATGAAAGACAAAGTCCCGCTGCTTGGCTTAACCAACACAGTCTACTCCATCAATTGCAACAACTGCAACCAAATATACATAGGTCAGACCTCCAGATCTCTTAAAGGAAGGATTACATCACACAAAAGTGATGCTAGGCTTCATCCTGAAAGATGCGCTCTAGCATCTCATGTTAACACAACAGGGCATTCTATGAATTACACAAGTATCAAAGTTCTTGATAAAGAAAAACACCTTTCCAAACGTTTATTCCTGGAAATGTCCCACATTTTCATGAATAACAACTGTATCAACAAAAAGACAGATGTTAAACAACTGAGTGTCATTTACTCATATCTGCTAAACTGCGAAAAATTGGAGAACTTACATATCTCCCCAAATTTCAACTCTTCACAACCATAATTAGAATCTGTGTTTTGTCCGTTTCCACCAGTAAATTTCATTCCACTCAAAATACAATAATTCTCTCCTCACGATTTATTAATAATTGTTAATTTAAATTCCCATTAATAATAATATAGTTTATTCAACTGCCTCTGGTCGGTTTAACAAATTCCATCATAAAATTCTGTAAATCTCTTCATCTGAAGTGATTTGGCAACGTTTTTGGCACACGCCCACAATTCGTTCCATCTTTCAATACTGACATTGACATCCTTCGGCCTTCTGTCAAAGGGTTTCATGTCACTCATCAATTCATCATTCCATGACCACTAATTTGTGCAATCATCAGGTGGTTTCACGATGTAATGTTCTAATTTTTAAAATAATTTTTAATCTGTTTTAACGTGTTCTTGTCATGTTTTGTATAAATTTTGACTATTGTGCAACCTATTCAGCTCTCACCATGTTACTGGACGTTTCCCTCATCATATGCGTAAACAACAATTAGCAACATTCTCACATACTACTGTAAGTTGAGTCAATTTAAATTCATTTTACACCTTTGTTGCTACTGTTATCATTGTAATTGCAGCTCCTGATGATGATGGCAAAGTCCATTGAAAGCTAGAGAGAATTAAAAAAGTATAAAGAGTCCTCTTTGCTTAAATCTTGTCGAAGTACCCAACAAAAAGCGGAAGCTTTAATTTTTCACCTAACTGGTCTAGACGACAATGACCACGTCTCAAGTTACATCCACAGATTTGGGGTTTTTCAATAACATCACAGAACGTCATGGGAACCAGGCAGTAAGAATGATGAAGGACTGGATCAAGGGCAGAAAACGACTGGCACAGGAGATCAATCGACGGATTTTCTTATTAAAATGTAGAAAACATGGCATTACACCACATCACATCACCCACCGTTTAACATCAATCACACACTTACTAGAAAGCCATTCAATAGAAGATGGGATGAAAAATCGTCTGCACAGGTTAGGTGACAAAATACTCACGCTTGAGATATCTTCCTGCCACAGACAGTTGAAAAAACTTCATTCCATACTCAATTCACTCCAAAGTGACATAATTTCTTCCACTTCTCCCTTAATTTTTGATAATTTCAAATATAGACAACTCAGACATTACAATAAAATCTTTCATAACATAAAAAACTCCAACACTCGTAAGTTTGACAGATTGTTGAATGACACCAAAAAAACCTTCCTCAACACTCAACAAAATTGGATAAAAAATCTCAGTAACATTGACATCCCTCATGACATATTAAAATTTCTTTCCTTAGGGCCTAAGTTCAGTGTAGAGCCGATTGTTAACAATGACATTCCAATCAGATCAATCTTAGCGGATGTAGACACAATAGCATCCTCCATAAGTGATGACACTGAAAGAAACATTTTCACAACTCGTTCCACTAACCTCATCACTAACTACTATCATAATAACAATCTTAATAAAAAACATTCCTTTTATCACAACCTTTTAAACATAACCAGAACATTTCTAAAACAACATCCTGAACTTATGGTTACAAGATCTGACAAAGGCAATGTTACAGTGATAATGCTTAAACAACACTATTTAGATCTTTGCAACAATCTCATCAATGATGACCCATCATATCATGAAATTAATAAAGATCCCACACTTAAAGTGGAAAAGAAAAGTAATGACATTGTTAAGGAACTCCTCAGCACTGGACAAATAACCCAAGAACAAAAAAGAACTTTGACTACTTATAACTCTGTCCCTCCAAAATTTTATGCACTTCCGAAAATTCACAAACCTGTACTCTCAGTAAGACCTATAGTTGCATCAATAGGTTCAGCCACCCAGGCTTTGTCTTCATTAATATCGACAACACTAAAATCAGCACATGCAGACAATGATTACTACATCAAAGACTCATTTGAGGTCTCTCGTCAGTTCAATAGATTGACAATACCAGCCGATCATATTATCGCCAGTCTTGATGTGGTGTCGCTATTCAGCAACATCTATCTGGATGCATGTACAAGAACTATTAATAAACACTGGAATGAGATAAGTCAACACTGCAACATATCTCTAGAATCTTTCACCAACATTATAACATTCCTTTTTCATAACAATTATTTCTCTTTCAACAACAAAATATATTCTCAAACACATGGTTGTCCTATGGGATCTGTCCTGTCACCAATTTTGGCGGAATATGTCATGGATGATCTGCTTGATACAGTTATTCCGACACTACCCTATAACCTCTTCTTCATAAAAAAATACGTAGATGACATTATTTTATGCCTCCCTTCCATAGGTCTGGATGGTATTGTCAGAGAATTCAACAGCTATGACCCCTACATCCAATTTACCATTGAAAAAGAAGATGAGAACCTGTCTGTCCCCTTTCTAGACACAAGACTCATTCGCACCAACAACAACAGTTTATTGGTAGACTGGTACCAGAAACCTATGGCCTCAGGTCGGTTTCTCAATTTTAGGTCATACCATAAACTAGGGATTAAAATCAATTTGGTAAAACAGATGAAAACAAGGGTAATCAGCATCTCAGATAATACCTTCCACACCTCAAATTTACGTAAACTATCAAAACTGTTCATCAATAATGGTTATCCGAAGTGTCTGATTAACAAGATCATTTTTAGTTCACCTTCCAATATTTTGCCGAACTCTGGTGATGCAGGTAATAGTCGCACAACCCCCAATAACGGAACTGATGTAATTCCCAACAATAACATCAATCCTAACAGTACTAGCACCAACCCGGACTCCAGACCTGGTTTTGCTGTCCTGCCCTACATCAAGGAACTGACCCCTAAGCTTATCAGATTGTGCAGTCCTTTGAACTTTCGAATTGCTTGCAAATCCGTCCTCACTATAAACTGCATTTTTTCAAAAATGAAAGACAAAGTCCCGCTGCTTGGCTTAACCAACACAGTCTACTCCATCAATTGCAACAACTGCAACCAAATATACATAGGTCAGACCTCCAGATCTCTTAAAGGAAGGATTACATCACACAAAAGTGATGCTAGGCTTCATCCTGAAAGATGCGCTCTAGCATCTCATGTTAACACAACAGGGCATTCTATGAATTACACAAGTATCAAAGTTCTTGATAAAGAAAAACACCTTTCCAAACGTTTATTCCTGGAAATGTCCCACATTTTCATGAATAACAACTGTATCAACAAAAAGACAGATGTTAAACAACTGAGTGTCATTTACTCATATCTGCTAAACTGCGAAAAATTGGAGAACTTACATATCTCCCCAAATTTCAACTCTTCACAACCATAATTAGAATCTGTGTTTTGTCCGTTTCCACCAGTAAATTTCATTCCACTCAAAATACAATAATTCTCTCCTCACGATTTATTAATAATTGTTAATTTAAATTCCCATTAATAATAATATAGTTTATTCAACTGCCTCTGGTCGGTTTAACAAATTCCATCATAAAATTCTGTAAATCTCTTCATCTGAAGTGATTTGGCAACGTTTTTGGCACACGCCCACAATTCGTTCCATCTTTCAATACTGACATTGACATCCTTCGGCCTTCTGTCAAAGGGTTTCATGTCACTCATCAATTCATCATTCCATGACCACTAATTTGTGCAATCATCAGGTGGTTTCACGATGTAATGTTCTAATTTTTAAAATAATTTTTAATCTGTTTTAACGTGTTCTTGTCATGTTTTGTATAAATTTTGACTATTGTGCAACCTATTCAGCTCTCACCATGTTACTGGACGTTTCCCTCATCATATGCGTAAACAACAATTAGCAACATTCTCACATACTACTGTAAGTTGAGTCAATTTAAATTCATTTTACACCTTTGTTGCTACTGTTATCATTGTAATTGCAGCTCCTGATGATGATGGCAAAGTCCATTGAAAGCTAGAGAGAATTAAAAAAGTATAAAGAGTCCTCTTTGCTTAAATCTTGTCGAAGTACCCAACAAAAAGCGGAAGCTTTAATTTTTCACCTATATATATATATATATATATAACATGCCATAAAAAGATTTTCTCAAAATGTATCTGTTTATGAGTGATATTCCGTCCACACATGGATGGGCCACCCTGTATACTATCGGTTTCACTGTTCCCGTCAATCTAAACTTTGTGATTGCGACGAAACATACTTAATCTTTCTAGTAGCTGCTAAAAAGAGTTTTTAAATGTCTTTATCTGTGGATCGGAATGATCGCACAGGAAAGGAGGTCGTTGTAAGATTGGTTCGTACAGTGATGGATGACTGTGTCTGGGATCCGGCCGTTTGAATTCCGTCTATATAGCGTAGCAGAGTGAACGAAATTTCGTGTGGCGGGATCCATAAACTACCACATATACAAGGCTAAATAATGGTATAAAAGGAAAATTACAATTACAGTCGTCTGCATATCCTGTGAAACACTGTAACATCCCAGTTTTTTTGCGGACGCGACTTATTCTGTCTGAGCGGTGTCTGAGAATAAAAACTGGCAGATGGGAGTTCAACGAATTCAAAATTTAACGACACCACCGACTGTCCTGTTATATTCATTAAAATTAACATTGCGCCAAAGAATCAGACTGTGAACCGACGTTCGCTGTGTGCGAACTACGCACAATTTGCATACGAAACATTCTAGGAATTTTGTTTTCAGGCGCTTCTCCAGGTTTTAATGAATCCAAATGATTATGCTACGCGAGACTGAAATCTTAACAAACATAATTACACTGTACAGGGAGATTCAGAGTAAACAGCTATTCATGTAACCGTGAGAAAACCCATCTATTGTAACCTGCTAGTAAATGTTGATTTTTTTTGCTTATAGGAAGTAGTCCCATTAGCCAGCGTTGTCAGTTGACCTATAATGGAGGTCTCCAAAATATGAATTAATTTATTCGTACAGTTGAAGTTGTTATAAAAAATGCCCCACGAAAGTCCACTATTAGTGTTTAAAAAGAGGTGCCTGAAAGGTTTTGAGGTTTTTCCTAACAAGCGCCGAGAGTGATACTATTCTAGACGTGACTGTGAGTGTAGAAAAGATAGTTTCCGCAAGAGTTAGGAACATTTTTTCTACCAGCGCGTAACAGGAAAAACAACAATATATTCTATCAACTGAAATCATCAACTTTGAAGTTGAGTCATTAATTTTCAGACAATGATTGTAGAAGGAAGATAAACCAAAATATGTGTGTAAAAATAAAAAAAAAATGTTACCTTGTTTTATAAAGTATCCTCCCGACAAGTATTTCAGTGCGGACCTGTATTTGATCGTGAGGTCTTGGAGCACCGGCATGCCCTCCCCTGTGAGGTCTTAAGTCACCTGATTCACGAGCCCTTTGTACTACATTAACAAAGGCACGAGGGGTTGGTTGCACTCGATTGGGAAACCGACCCGCATAAATCCGTAAATAAGAATCATGTCCACAAGTTCAGCATTTTCGTAAACATGTGCCATTTTTGATTTCGTTTGAGCCACGCAACAGACACCACTATTCACCCGACTGACACTGACTGTATACAACTGAATAAAATAATTGTAAAAACATCGTTCCAAAAATTCTTTCGCTTTTTTTGTTTCCGATGCGATGAACGGATAAGGCGGATTATATCCGTTGTTGCCAAACACGAGCACATAATATTATTATTGAGACAGGGCGGTACTCAAACTTCCAAAGGGCTATAACTTTGTTACTTTAATTTTACCAGAAAAATGGTAAAGGAAAAAAACATTTCTTTTGATCAGATCTACTCACTGTTAAAATAAATGACTCAACTTCGAACCCTGTATTTTAATAACAAAAAACGCAAGCATAAATTTATTACTAATGTTAATAACAAAAAGGCTGTTACTGGCATTTTGAAGATGGACGACAAAGTTCGTTAGGAAAACGTGTTTTACCTGCTACGTGTAATTTCGTTGTTGCTTGATAGTCCTATTGCTGCTACTCTCTCCCGGTTATCGAGTTAACCAAGTATCAAATTCAATCAGCCTTCAAAATGTGACAGCTCCATTTCATTTATGTTGACAATGACATATTGTAAACACTGATTAAATTTAGCTCGCGGTAACTCGGCGTGGGGAAAAGTGTTACTTTCAGCACGCTGGTAGAAAAAATACATATCCTCATTTTCGACGTGCTTCTTCAGAAGTTCCAAGTTGATAATACATATCTTTGCCGCTCACAAAAGAACCCAAAAACAGTTTATTAATTTTTTGACTCACATTCCGATTAACATAGGTAGGAGAGTATGCACTAAAATAGATAACATTTTTCTACAGTCCAAGAATTTTGCAAAAACAAGCATACACAAAAATATTTATTTTAAAAACAATTTTTCAATAATGTTGAAAATATTTTTTAAAAAAAAACGATGAGTTCATGGATGCTAAAGCAATACAATATCTTCACTAGATCTACTGAGAGATATTTAATTATTTACTATTTAGAAAATTGCAATTTATAAAATTTCTTGCATGGATGTTCTTGAAAGGAACATTTTTGTGTATCTTCAACATAGACCTGCAAAGCCTACAAAAAAGATTATTGCACTTATGCAAGAGCTTTCCCTTATTTTGTCATAAAGCTATTTTACTTGAAATAAGATTCGGAACAAATATACCGTTAAAACAAAACAATATTTGAACGCAATTTCTACATGGCGAAACAAGCGAAACAAACACGAGGTAGCAATACAAAAAACAAAACGGCTACGTAGTAATAGTCGAAGACTTGAACTCAAAACTTTCCTAATTATAATCGTCAGTGTTTGTCTGACCGCTAAATGAAACCACATGTTTGAATTACTGTTTATTGTCATGACGCTTTGGCCACCACGGTGACATTTTTTCGAGTACGAACGACAATTCTTATGACTTTATCTGTCCTACAGGTGATACTTCCCTTTCCACATCCCTATACAGTGAGTTTAGTTTATTAATATTTCCTCGCAAGGTAAACAATATGGCTCACCTTCAGATGTCAAGGAACTATTTGTGGCATTTCAGATTCATAAACTATGCCATCCATTTGTAGTCGAAGATTGCGTAACAATTAACCGGTGTTTTGCGATAACAGTTTTCGGCGGACTTTTGGCGTTTTTGGAGCGATGGACGAGGGTGACGTGTCTGGTAATTCAAAAAGAAAAACGACAGGTAACTTTATACTCCCTTGTCGCGATTTCAGAAGATGATGACGTTCTTTTGGAAACTGGATTACTCTTTGTTGCTTTTACGTGGCGCCATCTTAAAATTGCAATGACGGCTTCACGCAATCTCAGCATGTTACGGGACCGCTCAAGACTGTTGCTGTTTATTCTATATGTCCATGATATGTCGAATGTCTTTAGCAATTCTTCTATAAATTGGTTTGCGGATGATACATTAATTTCAGTTAGTGGTTCAGTAAGTAACGAAATTGTACATGTAATGAATGATGAAATGAGCAACCTTAGTTTATGGTTAAAAACAAACAAGATTAAATTAAATGTGAGAAAAACGAAATGTATGATTATATTTTCGAAGAATAATTGCAAGAAATTGGTGGATTTAAATAAGCCAGTGAAAATTGAGGGAGAGGTACTTGATTTTGTAGGTAGTGTTAAGTATTTAGGTATTATAATAGATCAGCAAGTCATCGTTGGTTGTCAGAGCGGTCCGTGGGACCTTTGCTCTTGAGTCACAGTGTCAGTTTGTAAGTCTGTCAGGTCTGGTAACCCAGAAACCAGACAATTTTAAGGAAAAAAGGGGAAGGAAAGGAGAGAAGGAAGAACGAGAGCAAAGGGGAAGAAGAGAATCTTTTAGGATATGCAGCGTTTAGGCATTGTTAAAATCGCTTCACAGATTTTGATATGGTCTAAAAATATTTGATTTTTTCTAAAGATTGTGTAAAAATGCTCCAATTTTGGTTGTTCTAAGTTCACGAGTTAATTTTGATTACAGTGCGAGCCGCGGCCTTTTGTGCTTGCGAACTTGCTCGACTGTGTAGTCCACTGACTCACGCAACAGAGGGTTGCTGTGCGATTCCGCTAGGCTATAGCGTCGCTGCGCCTGTTGCTTAATGTAGTCCTTTAGGTAAGGGACATCGAGGTCTCTATGTAGAGTTTCGTTAGAGACATACCATGGGGCATCAGCAATAGTGCGCAACGTCCTGCTTTGCAGAACCTGCAGACTTCGCATGTGTGTTTTAGCAATAAAACACCAAGCCGCACATGCGTATGTCATTGCTGGTCTTATGACCACCTTATAGAGTCGAATCTTGTTAATCAAACTTAATTTTGACCGTTTACATAATAATGGGTAATGCTGCCGAAACGTAATTTGGAATTTAGTTTTTAGCGCTTCCATATGGTTCCGCCAAGTCATCCCTTTGTCCAGAATGACACCGAGATACCTAGCGGAGGATTCCCATGGTAATAGATCAGCAACTAACTTTCAACAAACATGTTGACTATATGTGTCGGAAATTAGGCAAAAAGATAGGGTATTTTCGTAGAATTTGTGAGAACTTAGTCCCTGGTGCTACAATACAATAAATTTTCGTCATTTCACCAAATTATTTAAGAGGCAAATTTAATTCTTTTATATAAAATTATCAATAATCAAGCTCCACCTTACCTTGAACAGTTTCTAAAAAAAAGATGTGAAATGCAAGGTTACAACATTAGATCAAAAGAAAATTTCAATATACAAAGAAAATTTAAAGGTTTAGAAAAGTCAATGTTTGTTGAAGGTCTAAAAATGTACAACAATCTGCCTACTAATGTAAACACATCTAGTAATGCTAAAATTTTCAAAAAGAGACTTCGGAGAGACTATTTTGGTTTGATGTAACGTAAATTTAACATTTTTTTGTAAATAATATTTATTATTGTTTGAAGTAGCTTAAAGCTAAATAAATCCTTTCTATTCTATACTTCGAAGTTGAGTCATTTATTTTAACAGTGAGTAGATCTGATCAAAAGAAATGTTTTTTCCCTTAACATTTTTGTGGTAAAATTAAAGTAACAAAGTTATAGCCCTTTAGAAGTTTGAGTACCGCCCTGTCTCAATAATAATATTATGTGCTCGTGTTTGGCGACAACGGATATACTCCGCCTTATCGGTTCATCACATCGGAAACAAAAAAGCGAAAGAATTTGAAACGCTGATCACGATGTTTTTATTCAGTCTGTGTCAGTCGGTAACGCGTGAGTGAATAGTGGTGATTGCTGCGTGGCCCAAACGAAATAAAAAATGGCACATATTTATGCGGATCGGTTTCCCAATAGAGTGCAACCAACCCCTCGTGCCTTTGTTAATGTAAGTACAACGGGATCGTGAATCAGGTGACTTAAGACCTCACAGGGGACTGCATGCCGGTGGTCCAAGACCTCACGATCAAATACAGGTCCGCACTGAAATACTTGTCGGGAGGATACTTTATAAAACAAGGTAAAAAAATTTTTTTAATTTTTTTATATTGTTACACACATATTTTGGTTTATCTTCCTTCTACAATCATTATCTGAAAATTAATGACTCAACTTCAAAGTATAACACACTGTATAGGAATATGAAAATGAAAGAAAGAAACACAGGAAATGTCACCTGGAAGACAGATAAGCAAAATCTATTGTCAAAAAATTGTCATTTCTACCTGAAAAAGGTCACCGTGGTAACAAAAACGTCCTGACAGTAAACAATAATTCAGATATACTCGTATATGTGGTTTCATGTAGCGGTCGATTATTATTAGTATGGAAACCACAGGATAAGTTTCAGGTGCTATATTTCAATTATTCTTTGCGTTCTGTGTAAATGCGAGAGATTGTCAAAAAATGATAAATAATAAAATGAATGCTACAACATTTTAAGTTGTTTTCTAGCAGCCATTTCACTGAAGTAGCTGCATTTCTTTAGACTAAATATGATGATTCCGTCTGTCAGACCAAAAAGCAGCGAACCATGGACAGCTATTTCGTGCTTCTTGGCTTCATCAGCATGGTCTCCCGTCTATTGAACAGCGAACAAAAGCATCGCAACTATCCTCTATCCCGGAGGTATATCGTCTTTAGACGTAAACCAATTCATCGCAAGGTCACAATACGTAATACCTATAATACTCTTGCGACCATTTCACTATTACAAAGGCTGGGTGATTGTAGTACGTTGTATAGAGTTCAACGATAACCACGACCTACCTACCTACTGAAACTGGGACTATCTAGATCACACATTTCGGTCATCTCATTGATGACTCTTTCGTAAGGTGGAATTAAAAAACACAAAAAACCATCACGTGTAGGCCGCAGAAATAATGGGATAATCGGTTAATCCGCAAATCGGGATCAGATTAGATCTTTCGGCGTGAGACAGAACCAACTGGTCTGATGCCGTGTCCAAAACCCACATAGATCGTATATACCAGGGTCATTCGGGTTCAACTTGATTCATAATAATTCTCAGAATGAGTTATATAACCATCAAAAATTAAAAATGATTGTATGCTAATACAGTGGTTGCCACAAATCAGAATTATAATGTCAAAGAACTGATTAAACTATGACAGATGCAGTGGAAAAAGGAAAAGATTTTTTTTAAAAACCCTAACCAAAGAGAAGGAATTGACGAAATGCAAAAATATAAACAAAAAATATTAAACCCAAGAAAACCCGTCACAGGCCGCCACTTCCTGGCCTGAACAAATTTTCGGCGTTTATAATCAACTGAAAGTAAGGTTAAAAATTGCTATAAATAAGCTAAACCTAAACTACTCCAAATTAAAGTTCAAACATTTCCCTAAAAGATTCCGAAGAATATTTTAGACTTACTTTATTTTAAAGCAATTTTCTACCTTGCTTGGTAAGCATTTTCGCAGACTGTACATAATACATAATAACTTTTTAATAATGGTACATTTTAATTAAAGCTGATGACTGTGGCAGCCACCGTTATACTTTTTTGGGTTTAACGCTTTTTATTTTAAACGTTTCGTTACTTTCTTCTCTTTCGGCGAGGTTTTTCAAAAATATGTTATCCCTTTTCCACTACGCCCTTGTGGAGTCATTCAACATTTTTTATTTTGTTTTAAGCTCTTTAGAGACCAATATATGTTTCATTTAGTGAATTACGTTTATATCATAGCAGAATACGATCTAACCAGGTGCCACCATTCAAGCAATAGTAAAATAATTTTTTTGTTTGGTAACCAATGGATTGTTTGTATTTTGCAAAAGATATACGAACGAAAAAAATATTAGAAAGTTGACTAAGAGCCTGTGCCACCTCCCGTGTGGTATTTATGGAGAAGTTGCTATTTGAGATCTGGTCTGATACACGAAACAAATGAAATATAATAATTTTCAAAGTCGTATTATACATTTTTGGAATCAAAAACTCTACTCATCTGTGCAAAAACCTCTAAGAGAAAATAAAGTTGATGCTGGAGGACAAACGTCATATTGAAATTCTAGTTATGTCATCTTGTAGAGATTAGTTTAGTACAGTTTCGTGTCAGAACAGGGGATTAGTTGGTGTTCATCAAGTATTGTGGAATAAGTTGAGTGATTTTAAGAGCATACCGCGTAGTCCAGAAATTTCTTTCGATATGAAAACTAAGATCATTGAGTTATACAAAGATGGTCAGCGTCAAGTCGACATTGCCAAAAATTTTAAGCTGAAGCGTAAAGCAGTTTGGGCAATATTGAACAAATATAAGCAAAAAGGTATCTTGGAAGCCTCTAAGAGAAGTGGTCGGCCTAGAAAACTAAATGCTACATCAGTTAGATTAATAATAGCAATTTCGTCCAAACATCCATTTAAAACCCCAAGACAAATAAAAGATGAAATCGAGACAAAAGGAATTGCCAGTGTTTCTACGAAAACTATGAGTAGAAGATTAAATGATTTGAAGTTATTTGCACGTCGCTCGAGTAAAAAACCGCTAATCTCGAGGTAAAACCGTAAGGACCGATTGCAATTTGCACGGTTGCACCTGGATTGGAGCATCTGTGACTGGAAGAGGGTATGTTTCAATGACGAATCCAAGTTCAATATGTTTGGATTAGATGGTGTTCATTACGTTAGACGTCCTAGTGGACAAAGATTGAACCCCAAGTACACGTTGCCCACTGTAAAACATGGAGGCGGGTCTCTTATGGTTTGGGGGTGCTTTTCGGGGTTTGGGATGGGACCTTTACATAGAATAGATGGCATTATGGATGAGTTTGTATACACAGACATACTAAAGCATGTCATGTTACCCTATATGGAAGACAATATGCTCTTAAGATCAATCTTCCAGCAAGATAATGACCCGAAGCACAATTCAAATCTCGCAAAGAAATTCTTTCTGGATGAAAAAATACCAGTTCTCAAATGGCCTTCACAGTCTCCCGATGAAAATCTATGGGAATACTTAGATGAGCAAATACGAGATAAAAATTATTCAAACAAGGATGAACTTTTCGCCGCTTTAGAGCAAAAGTGGAGACAGATTGATGAATCTTATAACAAGAAATTTCTACAATCTATGCCGAGACGATGCCAGGCGGTGATTAATAAGAATGGTTATGCTACAAAATATTAACTCAAACATGGTTGGTTTTCTAATTATAATTCAATGAATTCTTTTTTCTATAATTGTTTTGCTTTGTCTATATATTTTTGTCCTTCATTGTTCCAGTTTTTTCAATTAGGATTCCCATGGTAATAGATCAGCAACTAACTTTCAACAAACATGTTGACTATATGTGTCGGAAATTAGGCAAAAAGATAGGGTATTTTCGTAGAATTTGTGAGAACTTAGTCCCTGGTGCTACAATACAATAAATTTTCGTCATTTCACCAAATTATTTAAGAGGCAAATTTAATTCTCTTATATAAAATTATCAATAATCAAGCTCCACCTTACCTTGAACAGTTTCTAAAAAAAAGATGTGAAATGCAAGGTTACAACATTAGATCAAAAGAAAATTTCAATATACAAAGAAAATTTAAAGGTTTAGAAAAGTCAATGTTTGTTGAAGGTCTAAAAATGTACAACAATCTGCCTACTAATGTAAACACATCTAGTAATGCTAAAATTTTCAAAAAGAGACTTCGGAGAGACTATTTTGGTTTGATGTAACGTAAATTTAACATTTTTTTGTAAATAATATTTATTATTGTTTGAAGTAGCTTAAAGCTAAATAAATCCTTTCTATTCTATACTTCGAAGTTGAGTCATTTATTTTAACAGTGAGTAGATCTGATCAAAAGAAATGTTTTTTCCCTTAACATTTTTGTGGTAAAATTAAAGTAACAAAGTTATAGCCCTTTAGAAGTTTGAGTACCGCCCTGTCTCAATAATAATATTATGTGCTCGTGTTTGGCGACAACGGATATACTCCGCCTTATCGGTTCATCACATCGGAAACAAAAAAGCGAAAGAATTTGAAACGCTGATCACGATGTTTTTATTCAGTCTGTGTCAGTCGGTAACGCGTGAGTGAATAGTGGTGATTGCTGCGTGGCCCAAACGAAATAAAAAATGGCACATATTTATGCGGATCGGTTTCCCAATAGAGTGCAACCAACCCCTCGTGCCTTTGTTAATGTAAGTACAACGGGATCGTGAATCAGGTGACTTAAGACCTCACAGGGGACTGCATGCCGGTGGTCCAAGACCTCACGATCAAATACAGGTCCGCACTGAAATACTTGTCGGGAGGATACTTTATAAAACAAGGTAAAAAAATTTTTTTAATTTTTTTATATTGTTACACACATATTTTGGTTTATCTTCCTTCTACAATCATTATCTGAAAATTAATGACTCAACTTCAAAGTATAACACACTGTATAGGAATATGAAAATGAAAGAAAGAAACACAGGAAATGTCACCTGGAAGACAGATAAGCAAAATCTATTGTCAAAAAATTGTCATTTCTACCTGAAAAAGGTCACCGTGGTAACAAAAACGTCCTGACAGTAAACAATAATTCAGATATACTCGTATATGTGGTTTCATGTAGCGGTCGATTATTATTAGTATGGAAACCACAGGATAAGTTTCAGGTGCTATATTTCAATTATTCTTTGCGTTCTGTGTAAATGCGAGAGATTGTCAAAAAATGATAAATAATAAAATGAATGCTACAACATTTTAAGTTGTTTTCTAGCAGCCATTTCACTGAAGTAGCTGCATTTCTTTAGACTAAATATGATGATTCCGTCTGTCAGACCAAAAAGCAGCGAACCATGGACAGCTATTTCGTGCTTCTTGGCTTCATCAGCATGGTCTCCCGTCTATTGAACAGCGAACAAAAGCATCGCAACTATCCTCTATCCCGGAGGTATATCGTCTTTAGACGTAAACCAATTCATCGCAAGGTCACAATACGTAATACCTATAATACTCTTGCGACCATTTCACTATTACAAAGGCTGGGTGATTGTAGTACGTTGTATAGAGTTCAACGATAACCACGACCTACCTACCTACTGAAACTGGGACTATCTAGATCACACATTTCGGTCATCTCATTGATGACTCTTTCGTAAGGTGGAATTAAAAAACACAAAAAACCATCACGTGTAGGCCGCAGAAATAATGGGATAATCGGTTAATCCGCAAATCGGGATCAGATTAGATCTTTCGGCGTGAGACAGAACCAACTGGTCTGATGCCGTGTCCAAAACCCACATAGATCGTATATACCAGGGTCATTCGGGTTCAACTTGATTCATAATAATTCTCAGAATGAGTTATATAACCATCAAAAATTAAAAATGATTGTATGCTAATACAGTGGTTGCCACAAATCAGAATTATAATGTCAAAGAACTGATTAAACTATGACAGATGCAGTGGAAAAAGGAAAAGATTTTTTTTAAAAACCCTAACCAAAGAGAAGGAATTGACGAAATGCAAAAATATAAACAAAAAATATTAAACCCAAGAAAACCCGTCACAGGCCGCCACTTCCTGGCCTGAACAAATTTTCGGCGTTTATAATCAACTGAAAGTAAGGTTAAAAATTGCTATAAATAAGCTAAACCTAAACTACTCCAAATTAAAGTTCAAACATTTCCCTAAAAGATTCCGAAGAATATTTTAGACTTACTTTATTTTAAAGCAATTTTCTACCTTGCTTGGTAAGCATTTTCGCAGACTGTACATAATACATAATAACTTTTTAATAATGGTACATTTTAATTAAAGCTGATGACTGTGGCAGCCACCGTTATACTTTTTTGGGTTTAACGCTTTTTATTTTAAACGTTTCGTTACTTTCTTCTCTTTCGGCGAGGTTTTTCAAAAATATGTTATCCCTTTTCCACTACGCCCTTGTGGAGTCATTCAACATTTTTTATTTTGTTTTAAGCTCTTTAGAGACCAATATATGTTTCATTTAGTGAATTACGTTTATATCATAGCAGAATACGATCTAACCAGGTGCCACCATTCAAGCAATAGTAAAATAATTTTTTTGTTTGGTAACCAATGGATTGTTTGTATTTTGCAAAAGATATACGAACGAAAAAAATATTAGAAAGTTGACTAAGAGCCTGTGCCACCTCCCGTGTGGTATTTATGGAGAAGTTGCTATTTGAGATCTGGTCTGATACACGAAACAAATGAAATATAATAATTTTCAAAGTCGTATTATACATTTTTGGAATCAAAAACTCTACTCATCTGTGCAAAAACCTCTAAGAGAAAATAAAGTTGATGCTGGAGGACAAACGTCATATTGAAATTCTAGTTATGTCATCTTGTAGAGATTAGTTTAGTACAGTTTCGTGTCAGAACAGGGGATTAGTTGGTGTTCATCAAGTATTGTGGAATAAGTTGAGTGATTTTAAGAGCATACCGCGTAGTCCAGAAATTTCTTTCGATATGAAAACTAAGATCATTGAGTTATACAAAGATGGTCAGCGTCAAGTCGACATTGCCAAAAATTTTAAGCTGAAGGGTAAAGCAGTTTGGGCAATATTGAACAAATATAAGCAAAAAGGTATCTTGGAAGCCTCTAAGAGAAGTGGTCGGCCTAGAAAACTAAATGCTACATCAGTTAGATTAATAATAGCAATTTCGTCCAAACATCCATTTAAAACCCCAAGACAAATAAAAGATGAAATCGAGACAAAAGGAATTGCCAGTGTTTCTACGAAAACTATGAGTAGAAGATTAAATGATTTGAAGTTATTTGCACGTCGCTCGAGTAAGAAACCGCTAATCTCGAGGTAAAACCGTAAGGACCGATTGCAATTTGCACGGTTGCACCTGGATTGGAGCATCTGTGACTGGAAGAGGGTATGTTTCAATGACGAATCCAAGTTCAATATGTTTGGATTAGATGGTGTTCATTACGTTAGACGTCCTAGTGGACAAAGATTGAACCCCAAGTACACGTTGCCCACTGTAAAACATGGAGGCGGGTCTCTTATGGTTTGGGGGTGCTTTTCGGGGTTTGGGATGGGACCTTTACATAGAATAGATGGCATTATGGATGAGTTTGTATACACAGACATACTAAAGCATGTCATGTTACCCTATATGGAAGACAATATGCTCTTAAGATCAATCTTCCAGCAAGATAATGACCCGAAGCACAATTCAAATCTCGCAAAGAAATTCTTTCTGGATGAAAAAATACCAGTTCTCAAATGGCCTTCACAGTCTCCCGATGAAAATCTATGGGAATACTTAGATGAGCAAATACGAGATAAAAATTATTCAAACAAGGATGAACTTTTCGCCGCTTTAGAGCAAAAGTGGAGACAGATTGATGAATCTTATAACAAGAAATTTCTACAATCTATGCCGAGACGATGCCAGGCGGTGATTAATAAGAATGGTTATGCTACAAAATATTAACTCAAACATGGTTGGTTTTCTAATTATAATTCAATGAATTCTTTTTTCTATAATTGTTTTGCTTTGTCTATATATTTTTGTCCTTCATTGTTCCAGTTTTTTCAATTAATTTTTTTATTGAAGGGTGTCTAATGAATTTATTTATGGATAAGTGAGTATTATGCTATAACGAATTATGTATACAGATTAATGTATTAATAAAACAAGTTAAAAAAGAAATACAGCACAATATTAATTTGTCTGTAAACTTTTGTCCATTACTGTATGTCTATTAGAACGTTTTTATGTTATTTTTTGCTCTAATATTATTGCTGCTATTTTTTGCATTGAAGATACCATCCCTAAAAGGACTAATTTTATTCCAGTTGGCCGTCGAACGTCTTCCGACACCTACGGCACCGCCTACGACCAACAGCAGCAGCAACACGTCGACGCCTACCCCATCACTGTGCCCGCGCGAAAATTGTCAGCCGCGTCGCGAGTGTCATCCCCTCCCTCCGTCGTGGGCGGGGCCGTTCCCCCTCCATTGTCCTCCGACATTCGCGATCAGTACGTTGACGAGTACGCGGAGGACGACGAGTACCACGACGCGCGCGATGAGTACCACGATGTGAGGGCGGAGCTTGAGCACCAGGAGCAGGAGCATGAAGTGCCGAGCGTCACCGTTGACGAGGTGAGTTGAGGCGAAATGGGGAGTATGTGAGGTCTTCTCAAGAAGTTGGGTTTAGGAAAAGTGTAATGGAGTAAAGTTCTGGTATTCATCGGGCATTCGTTGTGCATTAGTGTGAAGAACATTGGTTTCGGAGAATGAAATATGATATTCGAGCTAGTGCGAAAGTTACTTATGCAATGGGCATTTATGATTCAATATTTTAATGCAACAATAAATTAATATCAAATTGTAAACAGGTTCACAATAAATACGTGCACATATTCTAACCCAATAACTATTTATCCAGAACATTATACTTGAAGTAAAACATTCAGTCGTTAAATATACAGGGTGACTTTGAAGTTGAGTCATTAATTTTCAGATAATGATTGTAGAAGGAAGATAAACCAAAATATGTGTGTAAAAATAAAAAAAAAATTTACCTTGTTTTATAAAGTATCCTCCCGACAAGTATTTCAGTGCGGACCTGTATTTGATCGTGAGGTCTTGGAGCACCGGCATGCAGTCCCCATGTGAGGTCTTAAGTCACCTGATTCACGAGCCCGTTCTACTACATTAACAAAGGCACGAGGGGTTGGTTGCACTCGATTGGGAAACCGATCCGCATAAACATGTGCCATTTTTTATTTCGTTTGAGCCACGTAATAGACACCACTATTCACTCACGCGTTACCGACTGACACTGACTGTATAAAACTGAATGAAATAATTGTAAAAACATCGTTCCAAATTCTTTCGCTTTTTTGTTTCCGATGCGATGAACCGATAAGGCGGATTATATCCGTTGTCGCCAAACACGAGCACATAATATTATTATTGAGACAGGGCGGTACTCAAACTTCCACAGGGCTATAACTTTGTTACTTTAATTTTACCAGAAAAATGGTAAAGGAAAAAAATTTCTTTGATCAGATCTACTCACTGTTAAAATAAATGACTCAACTTCGAAGTCACCCTGTATATTTCAAACTCATTTAGCAGGATAAACGTACATGCTATTCCAGACTATGTAGTAAATGTCATACAGTTCCGTTCATAAATTTTGCACACTTCCGTATTAATACTAACAATTTAGTAAGGATTAAGGAATAAAAGGCGTTAAAGTGAGAATTGACGCCAAACTACACTCACTCGACAGTAATGGAACAACATAATAAAAAAATCCAAGCTACCTTTTGTTACATAAATCTATTGAACATTTGTAAGAATAGGTTTGGAGCCCATGACAAAACTGAAGCTATTTAAGTTCATGTTTAGAAGTTAAAGTTAATCCATCCCCAGAAATAGCAATAATTTTAACTGAAGTGGGCAAAGGAACGAAGAGTAAAAATGTCATTTTAAATTGATGGGCCAGCTCAAATTCTGAAGGTATGTTAAATGAATAGAATTGCATGTAATCATTCATGTGAGACCACTTGAAGGGTTGTATCCAATTCTTTAACACTCTTAAATGAAGTCCTAACTCCTAGAGTAACAAAAGATCGAGTTTAGTTCTCCCACTCTGTTTTACTCCAGTCAAGTATTCCAATCCAAAACATATGGCATACGGCAGTTTGTGATCAGGAACTGGCTACAATATCAAAATGCTAAGTCAGGATGCAACTTGACTTGCTCAAAAACAGTCAACCAAACTGGCTCCAAAAAGTTTCTCTCCAACTTTCATATAATTTGTTCTACAAATTACCTGTAGTACGTAGTTTCTTTGGAACTCAACCATATTTTCAAAACAAAAATTACCTATTTGTCTTCGATACATGCTTTTATGTATTTTTTCAGCTGATTTAGATATTTCAGGGGAGGCTAATATTTACCTTTCCCCTTTAGAGGCACAAAACAATCAATGTATCTAAAAGCTACTACACACAAGCCGGCGGCAATGCCGCCGGGTTTATGCCGAGCGGCTATGCCGTCGGCAATACAAGCCGCCGACACAAGCCGCGCAAAGCCGCCAAGCATCATTCTGGTTGTGACAGTCACATAGAACGCTAGTGAAGTGCATATTTTATGGTTGGTTGGTTAAAATGAATAAGGAAATCATCAGCACAGCTGCCCCAGTTGTAATTTTTTTTTTTAAGAAAAAAATACAAAAGGACGAGAAGGTTTGGGTTGCACCCAAGTTTACAAAATAGAAAATGGCGAAACGGTACTGTAATGATAGAAGAGTATAAAAAAGATGATGTGGGGTGTCAGCGTTTGCGCAATAGCATGTTTTTTGGGTTTCTGTACATCGTCTATGCCTGCACCAGATTTGTGCAACTGTTCGAACTTCTTTTTTCCCGAAAATAATGAGAGGTTACATTTTTTAACTTTCTCTCTACTTCCCGCCTTTAACATCAAATACACTTGCAATTATGTTCTACATTTCTGGGATTCCATAATATATCATTTCATGAAATTTTTCAATTAAGAGCAGCACAGCTTCGTCGTCCCAATTAAACGACATTTTAAACACACAAACCGCACAACAGTACCGCTCTAATGCCAGGAACGAAGTGATGCCGGC